>JAODLD010000030.1:16848757-16861381 GCA_026781065.1 Mormyrops boulengeri | reverse complement strand
GTACAATTGGCAGACCCTTGAGGGTACAGCCCCAGTGACAAGCAAAGGTACAAATTTGTACCCTTTTTTCTGAGAGTACACCCTCAAGTACCATTTTCAAAGATGCAACAGCATCATCCCGCATAAGTATTTGCCCTCTCTCCTTAAACACCTTGCTGGTGTCTGTCAAATGCAAACCAGTAGGTGTTCTGAGAGTAAAGAGAACAAATATTTGCCCTGAAGGATGGAAATTAAATTAAATTAATTCCTTAAGTGTAGGTGAGAGTGACACCGCAGGGTTTGCAGGCAAATGTACTCTTCAATAGAGATTATCTCTGTCAAACAGTGCATTACAGCGATCAAGCATTCCTGTGGAAACGTGTTTGCTTAGGACCCAGGAGAGACGGCTGAAGGGCTTCTCCCTGACTCACTCAACTGAAGAGCTAGGTTGCATCATTGTTATACCCCAGCATGACCAAAGATGACCGCCCCCAACACCCAACCAGCACGACATACTACGGAACACTTCCTAATTACGAGGGGTTCGAGCCGTTTGCCTGCGTTTGCCAACTTATAACTCGAGTAAAAAGGATGTTTACATTCTGACTTCTTCAGGGTGAACACGGCTTAGTCGCTCTAAGCAACACTGTCCGAAACAGGCGCAAACTATTCTGTTTCGTTCACCCAGTAAAATAAAGAGGATCCAACGGGTTAATATGGGTCGATCGGTGACGGTACCGTCCGAGGTTATTCGGTAGTTTCTGATGCACGGAAAAAACACCCCTCCGTCTTACATTCGCCCTGGTAGAGGGCGGTAGTTTTTCGTGAGTATCTGCTGTCAGCCAAGCGCGACACCAGGGCGAGACCGTTTCTGCAGAATGGGGTAGGTTTGCGTGCGGCCAGCGTCAGCTTTTCCCTTTTAAACGCAATAAAAAAACTTTTATATATATACTTCTTATGCGATTTCAAACTCGGACAAATGCCTTTCTATGATTTTAATAAAATCGTGGTTTTGTAACATCCGTTTTGATGCGGTCATACATTTAATTAGGCCTAGTATTACAGTATTTAATCATGGAGTTAATACTTAGGGTAAATCGATTAATCTTTCTTCTGACAGTAAGAGAGGAGTAAGAGTAACAAAGATCGAGAGATACAGGCTAACGCTTGAAAGCGTTCAGATAGGCAACGACGGAACGGTCATCAGATAATTAAAAATATATTCAATGACATGTAAATCCTTATATCCCCATAGCCTTTAACAAGATAATGGTTTTAAAGCAATGCGGTGCATTAAGACCAAAAATTAGCAAGGAAAATAGCATTCATCTAAAATTCCAAATTAATAACATTACCCAATTAAATGAACCACAAAAGTATTCCATTTAAATTAATCGGGAGCTTTTTTTTCTACTGACTGTGGGCTACTATTTGGATTTTCAGATATGCGAAGTTATATAAAATAACACCTACAGTCTTGTTCGAATTAGTTTTAATATCCCATAACCGCCGCCAGTCTTCCGTCCTTCGGAACTTTGTGCTCCCATCTGAACGCATCCTCGTTTAACGTCAAAACACCGAGAGAGTTGCCCCGGCCGGTATTTTAACTATTGTGCCCCAATTCCAAGCGGAAACACTGCGGGCCCTTTTTCTTCCACGGCAAGTAGCGGTGATATGCAAATACAAGATTATTTATGGTCGGTCAAGTACATAACTGAAATGTCTGCGCTGACATGTTCATGAAAGTTCATCGCATTACACTAAACGGTAGCTAAATGAACCACAGTGCAAAACGCCTCCTAGTATTTTAAGCGGCGGATAAACTATTACAACTGACACGCGACAGCTGATTTGGTCTAAAACAGCCTTTGTTCTTGCTTTAAACAATGTATCATTTTCTTGTCGGCAACATCCGGAAGCGTGCTTGTAAACCAAAACAAAACAAACGACTCAATCTAGAGTAGTAGACGGTACTGCAACTCAATACAATACATCTATATATCAATCTAGAGTAGTAGACAGTACATAACTCAAACAATTTAACAATCATAGTTGACAAAATTTACAAGAAACAGATCGCATCTAAAACTCAAACAGCTGACAATGTAAATGCTGCCTTTCGAAGTAAATGTGAGAGTTGTAATTAAAAAATAATAATAAAAATGTAAAAAAAAAAAATAATAATTACTCAACTTTCGTTACGGTCCACGGCTACCTTTGGGGCTTCAATTTTACCTGGCTAAACTCCCTTGTCGATGAGAACATTACACAAATGTTAATTTAAAAACATCCTACACTGTGTACAGACCAAAAGCCGACTAACAGACTATTCCAACTTTTCACGTGTCTTTGCAGGCGAACCGCGAGCAATAATTCGATACATTGAACACGTGTAGTCAAATTGTACCTAATAACCAATCGGTCACCGGCTACAGTAACACATGGCGAAGATATATAATGTAATCCGATGGAGACATTTTAAATACATACATAGACGACACGCGCCGGACTTCAGAAGCAGCAGATGATCGAAGACGTATTTTGCTGTGTAACGTAACTGACTTGGCTTCAAGTCTTCTTTTTGTTGATCACACTTTGCGACAGTTTGCTTACAAATGATAGAACCTGTTAATAAAAATAACCAGCCAAGCACGTAGCTGATAATATGTCATTTCAGAGCCGGTAGAAACAACGGTAAAGTGCCCACCGCCAGTTGAGGTCCGACGTAGCTGATGGATTCTCTGTCTTGACAAGCAAAACTTCTCCGTAACCCTCCACCACAGTTTTCATGCTGAAAGTCTGCTACGCGCTTATTTCAGAAACGTCAGTGTACCGCCCACTTTAGAAAAAAACACCCGAAAGAAAGTAAATAGAGTCCTTAAAGTGCCAGCACTTTCTTAAAAACTTATGCATTATTGAGTCCTTATTGTACAGTTTAGTCAGTGTTCGTCCTGTTGATTGTATTCCTGAAATAACGCTGATGTTCTGTGTTTATTGAATTAAGAATTAAAGTTTGAAGGAATCCAATTACACATAGGCCTACAGTGTTATGAAAATTTAATTTGGCTTATCAAGTATATTAAATGAGGTCGTTTTGAAAGAACTTATTTCATTTATTCTTCAGATTTTAAGATGTTATATATTATATGTGCGGAGAAAATAGCATTTTGCTTTTCATTTTGGAGTTAGAACAATAACGATGTTGTGTGCCTTTAAGAGAATCGAATTTCTCATAGTATAGGGCGCGCACTGCGCGGTTTAAGCCAATCGCATTGTTTGTTTTGATCCGGCGTTCTGCGTGCTGTATTTTGACACGTGGATGGGAAATTCCCCATAGTCAAGTTTTATTTTAAAAAAACAGAACTACCTTCGTTTTGCCGCGCTTGATCAGCTGACATGTAAAATCATGTAACAGTGTAAGTCGATCTTTGCCGACGTGAGTACTTCAATCATATGCGTTGCTTCCAGAATAAGAATCTTGTACAAAAAATCATATTATGCCTAATTATATCAATCTTCGTCTCGCTTTATATACAATGCTTGATTTGAATGACATTCAATACTGTTACTATATAGTCGTACCATTCGTAACTTTTAACTGATGACGTAATGTTGTAATCAACTGATTAAGTACACCCATAACACTAAGTATGACAACTATATAATGATAAAAGTAAGTTCCATGTAGGTGATTTGTGGGTGTAATGGGCCTATTTTTTAATTATGCCATGCTTTATCACTCTTTTATGTGAATGTATCCAAAATGGAAGCACATTAAACTATACAACACAAATAAAGAATATTATAGAAGAATGTTATAGAAAAATATTCTTTCTGACTCCCAACGCCTACTCTTCCCTGAATACGAACCCCTGCCATCAGAAAGAAGATAACATGTGCCAAAGTGCAACTACAACTATTATTTGTCCCAGGCTGTGTTAGGCTGATGGATAATGTGCAATAGAACATTGTGTAATGAATATGCTGGCACTTTAGCACTCAGCACTTTATACAGACACCTTCACTTGTATTGTACAATTCAAATGCAATAGAGCAAATGGCCCTTTAATCCACAGACTATAAAGCATCGGGTTGTCGATGTTCAAATGGTTGTCATTTTTTTGTCTTTTTTTTGTATGTTGTGATGTTCTGTAATGTATTCCTATATAAAGCTACCATGCATTATGCCCAAGCCAAATTTCCCCATGGGAACAATGAAGTTTAATCCAATCTAATCTAATGGGGATTAAGTGTCTCAGGATTACTTGATATTATAGTGAGTCGGGCCCTATTTACTTAATAGATTTTCTTGTTTCTTCTTTGATTTGTTTAATACTGTGTAATATCTGTCAGCACACAAGCTAATTTATGTATTTTAATTTAACAAACCTTCGCTGTTACACTGGTAACCTGTGACATGTGTATTGATATACCAATAATATACTCCAATAAATCTGCAATGAAATGTGTTTCGGTCTTCTGATATTCCCTGGTATGGTTAATTGGTCACGTGTTCTAAGTCAGGTAGGTTTCCTAATGTATAGTCTGTGTGTTTCTGCTGTATGCAGTGGAGGGCCAGACACCCAAGACTTGCTCTGAGTTGACTTTTGACATTGGGAGAAGTGGGCCGCAGTATGGGCTCAAGATTGAATAGGCAACCAGGTTGGGCACCACTGGGAAAAGTACCCCAACAATGGGGGAGTCAAGAGGGCCAGCAGGCACCCGCCACATGGGAGGTGCTGTGAGCCGGGCGGGTATATGGGATGGCAGGTTAGGAGCTGAGCCCATAAGCAGCTGGTTGTAGGTTCAGTGTCCAAAAAGGATGCCCTGCAGTGTGGATGGATGGGTTATGACTTGACACAATTTAAAGATGCCCAAGTCAAAGCTGTGACATCGGTGACGTGAGAATGGAGCAGTTCAAGGGCTTTTCTCCTGAACAGGCAAACACATTACAGAGAAGATATCCAGGTCAGCCTGAAAGTGCTTAGTCAGGGCCACTGCAAAGGCCTAGGGAGGCTTCACTGAAAAGGGCAAACGCAGCCCTGGGGGATTAGCCTGCCAAACACAGCATGCTGAGGCCCACAGCCTCTTTGCTTCTGTTATCGCTGTTTGAGAACTACCTCAAACAAAAGTCGCCTGTGCAAATGCTCCTTGATTGCAGTGTGCACACGTAACTCAGATTTGCTGCGTCGTTCCTGTCTTTTCATCAGCTTGGGTTTGCCTTGTGGAGGCTATGGCATGTTTCACTATAAAATAGAGTTAATTTCTCTTTTTTTGGTACACATTTAGTGCAAAATTAGCACTTCTACACACCTCTGGGAGTTCTGCTGTCCTTCACTCATTGGAGGGTTTATTAATATTTATAAATAACATGAATAAACAATGATTGGTCAAGCAGAATCAGCCCGTTGTCATTCCTTGGACAAGTTTCGCCTTGCATATTGATTAGGTTGCTTCTCTCAGGGTAAGTTACTGTGTCCTGCTCTAGAATTCTCTCACCAGCAACTGTTTGGTCTTTATGACCTCTGGTGGCAGACCGCATCTTGCCGTCCAGTGAGCTCAGTTGCAGCTGTCTTCATAGACGTGATAAACCCACCGGCTTGCGTACTACCACCCTCCCACGAGGTGCTGCTCCGGTTGTTCCTGCAGAAGGTCACATCCGCTTGTGCGGGCTCTCAACTGTTTTATTTTTAGCTTGAGAAACCCCTTAAACAAGCAAATAGACAAATTCTTTTCCTGCTCTCTTGACAAGTTTCAGTGAAGCCTTAGATTGAGACCCCATCAGTATGGGTTAGGGGGGGCAGGGCAGGGCAGGTGTCTATTGTCATCTTCTTCCCTGCCCCCATGTAGAACTAGTCAATAAACACTGGGACAGCTGGGGTGAGGAGTGAACCTTCATTCCCCCACACAATACAATACCCAACCCCGACCCCCTACTGGGACCTGACTGTCCTCCGTTCAGCTAGGAGAGAGGCCCAGCTGTTTGTATGTATATGTGTGTGTTATATATATATATTACATTTTGGGGAACAAATGTAACCACAATGTGATAAAAACCAGTTATTGTGACATTGTGTGGACCATTTCTTCAGTCTCCACAGGGGGAAACTCAATTTTATAAACATCTGTGACTAATCAAAAAACTAAAAATGCCAAAAGTCTTGTATTTTATTTGGTTACTTACAGTTGTCATTGTTAGAACTATGATTTTTTGTTCCATAGAAATGAATGGACGGTCTCCACAAAGACATGAATACAAACACGTGTGTGTGTGTGTGTGTGTGTGTGTGTGTGTGTGTGTGTCACAGGTCTAATAAATGTGTCCTGTAGTGGTGTCAGGTGGGCCGTGCGTCAGGTGGGGGGAGCTTTACCAAGAGAGAACCTTTAAAGGAGAACCAAACACATGAGAAACCACAAAAAAAAACATTCTACTAGCCACGTCAAGCATGCAGGGAGGAACGCTTAAAGAATCTTCCTCTCTCTATACCACACCAAAACACAAAACCGTACACTTTAGCCTTTAAGCTTCCCTACTGAAAGCAAACCCAGGTATCTGTGCTAACTCCAGCAAGGTGGCCCAAAATAAGCCAATTAGCTTCCGCTGAGGATACAGATGGAAGGCAAGGGGGACCTAATCCCAACTCACCTTATAAAACTAGGTGTTTTAATACGTCCACATATTCCATGTGGCTGATTACAGGTGTTGCAGTGTGTCCTTACCCTCACCAGTCATGAAGTCAGCATTCCCTTTTAAGAAGTATGAGTCACAACCTGCTAATGGCTAAGCCCATCACTGCAGTTTGTAGCTCTGTGGTTTACTGGACGACCGCTCAAATACGCGACCCCTCCTAGGCTGCGCCATACCTGTACTTTTAGAGCTATTTTGCTGCTGAGATAAACATGATTGTGGCTTTTGCTTCAGTTCCTGCAGTGTGTGATACTGTATGGAATCATGTTTACAACATTTGAGAGAAGAACGTCTTTCCACTCTCTGTGAACCTTCTTCCAAAATCCACAGAGATCCTGAATGGGGAAAAGTCTGCCTCAGTGATTAAATATTCAGGAGAAACAATTTGTATCTCCTCATCTTCGATGGTGCATGGACACTAATGAGTCCACTGGGGTCTGAATTCCAGCCTTTTTTAAAGTAATTCTTTTGAAAGTGAGCGCCTAATTCAAACTGTCTGTTTTTAAGGAACCCAGCCTAATTAATATCTCATCACTATTGACAGTGCCGGTCGGGCGAGTGCTGTACTGCATTCCCTCTGGCTGCACAAAGGCACCGCTGTGTTTAGTAAATGATTCCGGAAAGAAGGTGAAAAAGCCATCATAACAAACAGTAGATGGAGTAGAGGAATTAAAAATGAGGCTCATTACAGAGATGCCTTTGGTTCTGCAGCAGTGACTGAATGGGAAGGTAGATGAAGGGATAGTCATGATTTGCAAAAAGTTCAACAGATGTTCAAGAGTGTGTGGATACCAGAAAGGGAGAGGAGAAGTGAGGAAGGGAGGGGCGAGGAGGAGAGAGGAGAGGAAGGGAGGGGTGAGGAGGAGAGAGGAGAGGAGAGGAGGGGAGAGGAGAGGAGAGGAAAAAGAAAGCAGTTTCTGCAGAGACAGGCGTTTAATGCTCCGCTTCCTGGATCCATTTATTATGGGTGTAGGATATACCAGCAGCGTCTTACTGCAGTAATAAATAGCAGTCAACTGTTTCACTGGCTTTCTTAATTCAGTATTTAACCTTTACCCTTTCCAAAAGTCTGCTATTATATGATTGTTTTTTATTTTTCATTCCATGAGATCTACCCAAATGACGACGATGCACCTCTGAAGCTGTAGTTACATAACAAATGTAATTAAGAGATTATCGAGTTAGTGTTTTTGGGACTGGCATATGTCGTAAGAGCATGTCTAGGGTTTTCCGTGTTATGACAGCAGTCTGCTTTTCGGTCAGCAAAGCTTTGGGATGTTACTGTGTAAATGTCACGGTGCTTATTGTGCAGATAAAGTTGGCTCATGGACTTACGCAATGAGATCCTGCTGACCCTCCTCACTCACTCTTGGAAAAATGTACATTCATGCTTAGAGATTTTAGCCAAACATTGTGTTATGGGTTACAAATGCACTGTGTTTTTTCCTGAAATGTGCTCCTGAATTACCACATTTACTCAGCAGATGTCTATCCTGACTGGGTCCCCAAGTTGCTCCTGAAGCCCCCCTTTCCCACACACACCTCCCTCACCGGTCCCTGATAATCAGCTGATTTGAAACCCAACTCACTAACTGGTCTCTGTGCCTGTTTCCCCCAGTCATCACTGAAGGGAGGGGTGCAGGCTCAAGCACAGCTGCCTGGGGGGGGGAGAGCGCTGCATCACAGATTTTCTTTCCCCACTGTCCCAGGCTCCTGTACAGCCAACGCATACAGAATAACTGGGTTGGATTGCGAGGGTTAGCATACAGAATAACTGGGTTGGATTGCGGGGGTTAGCATACAGAATAACTGGGTTGGATTGCGGGGGTTAGCATACAGAAGGGCGTGTGTGTGTTTATCTGTGTGCACATGATAATCCAGACCTGCTGTCAGCTCCCTCTGTGGTCCCAAGTTCACACATGAGTAGCGGTGCTTTGCTTGCTGGCACACATGCATGAAGGCAGACACTATGCTCTTCACTGATTGGTTCCTGAGAAATGGGCCTCTCACCTGGCTCCATGTCAGAATGGAGCAGCAGCAGAAGATGGGCACTGCTGCTTCAGCCCCCCGCCCCCCCCCCACACTGTCGTGGGAGGGGCTTGGCTCCCGTAAAATATCAATAAGAAATAAGATTATTTCATTTGGATGACTAAAGCAGTAAAATAATAGCAAGATAAAAATGATGAATGGGTAAACACCAAATAAGCCTTCAGTAGACGAGACTCAGGCTGGGGGGGGTTTAACAGAAGATCATGGCACTAGAGAGTAGAGACACAGTTAAAAGCAGAGCACACTCAGGGTGCATCAGCCCAGCGGTGATGACAGTCTGGGAGGTCTGAAAAGAGTCATTAATCTGCGATAACAGCGTGGGGTGGGGGCTAATCTTGCTACTGAGCAAGTGGGGGGAACGCTAACAGACATAATGTGCATGGTTATGCTGTGCCGCCTTGGCCGCGTCCCTGAATTTCACATTTTAGTCACAGCGTGTAACTTGCAAATTGCTTTCCTTCGCCACAGTTCCTACCATTATTTTATGTGCTCATACAAGTCTTGTGCATAAGGGGGGGTAGGGATGAATCATTTATAAAAATAGACAAGAGGATGGTTTAAATAGAGAGTCTGAGTTGCCTTGTTTCTATGGTAACTGTAGACGGGGAGGTGCCAGGGATGCGAGGGGAGACAAATGGTTCTTTACGCCCCCTGTCAGCTCCGATGGCAACAGCATCGCCATTGGCTGACATTCATGTCGGAGGGGGGGGGGGATGCAAAAAAATAATAATAAATTAGCAAGGTCCCCAGTAAGGTGGAGGAGCAAGGAAGATTCCTCCACTGGCCCCTGTTGCATCAGAAGTAGGAGGACATGAAGCTCACACATGGCTGCACGATCACACGCTCCACTTCTCGCAGTGGTTCCATCACGTCTCTCTCTCCCCCTTGCACTCTCTCTCACCCTCTCTGCCGCACGCACAAAAAACATCCTCGGCACATGAATCCTGCCTGGAGACCAGGGGCTGGAACACAGGCTGCTCTGATTGGCCAAGCTCCCTAGCAACCGTGTATGCTCAGCCAGCCAGTCAGACATGGCCCATGAGGTGCACTGACCCAATGGCAGGGATCCAGAATGCAGCAGGGTAGTCACAGTGACCTGGTAACAGCCAGCTGTGGGACGCCGGCCGGCCGGCCCAGCAAGGCCGGCCCACCCCCCACCGCCACCTGCACCACCATCACCACCACCACCTCCACTACATGTCCCGCCCTGACCTCACGTCATTGGCTTGTTGCTGTCTTACCGGCATGTCTGTCTGCCTCTTGCCGGCACTTGTTTACCCTTCTGTGAATCCATTCAGCCATCTCACCATTCATTCATTTGACTTCATCCCCCTCCCCAACTTCTCTCATCAAAACAAAGCTTATTCTGCACAGAAGGACAGCCATCCCTCAAGGTCAGGAGCGCATGATGTCAACAAGCACCGATTGGTCCAGGCGGAACCTAAACAGAAACGAACTTCCTAGTAACAAGACACAGTAGGATGACTTGGGCAGATCACTCCACTCTGCATAAGCCTACCACAGCATGAGATCCCCGCCCACATCCCTGGTTGTGCTTTTGAACTGACATGCTGTGTTGTTTTGTTGGTCTCTATGTTGCCCTCAGGTATTTAAAAATGCAGGACTAGGCTGTTTCCCTGCTCCCTGCCAAAAATGCAGAGCTGTGTGATTTGGGGGGCATTTGCCCATTCAGAAGAGGGATGGTGTCCATCTGAGGGCTGCACACACATACACACAAACACACAGGTTTGTAATCATATCTTTAAGGGGACTCTCCATTCATTTCTAAGGGGAAAACTCTAATCCCAACATGATGACCTTAACCCTTACCCAGCCCTAACCTTAACCATAAGCAACCAAACAAAATAAGAGACTTTCAACATTTATGGTTTTTTGATTGCATTCACAGATCTTTGTGGGGACCTGAAAAAATGATCCCCACAATGTCAAAGTTGTTGGTTTTTATTACATTGGGGCCAGGGGCAGATAAGATAAGATAAGATAAGATAAGGTAAGATAAGGGACAAGACAAGACAAGACTTTATTGATCACGCAGCAGGGAAATTTACTTGTTACAACAGCTTGAAGATAAAGATAAAATAGCAAAAAAAGAAAAAAAAGGTCTGTACCTATTAATTCTCCTCAGGGAGGTGTGCAGAGGTGAGCTGGATCCTACTTGCACCTGCAGCGGCTGCAAAGAGAACAGCGGCAGGTGGCTAGTGGGGGCTAATACCGATGGGGGAAGTTCTGAAAGAGTTAACATCACTTTGTGCTTAAGGACGTCTCCCCGGCCTGAGGACAATCACAGAATCACGGTGGAGAGGTCACGACTGCTTCATCGCCGCCCCACATGTTTGAACTTTAACGCTCTCGGGGCACTGAGGGGAACACTCCCCTCCCCCAGCGCCTTCCCCCTAAATTTACACCCATCCCCCGAGTTCAGAGATTAATTTGCCTGATTTTTCTAATGACAGTTGATCTGCCTTGTGCGTTACTCCTAGCTCTGCGTACCTCAAAGGTTAGCACACCCCGGTAAAAAAAGGCACATCTGCATTAATATAATGGCAGTGAGTGAGCAGATTAGCTCTGCGTTGGGTTTACATGCAAAATGGGCACCAGCAGACTTCCTTATACATCTGTAAGTTGCCATATAGGATACACAGAAGAAATAATGACTAGTGTATCAGATACCCAAAATTATATGTCATCACATGTTCCTTATTTTGTCATATATATAAGAAGTTGATTTCCTGCATATTACAGCTGCTCTGATATATATGTAGAAAGTTCACTACCAAACTCCGCAGAAATGTCATCCAGTAAAACTAATCAAGGCGGCCTGGATAAATCCACATCAAAGCAAAGAGCCCCCCAGGCACCCCCTTCCCCGCACACCGTCGGCTGCTTTGCCTTCAGCCACACGCCAGTATCCCACAATATCGCACAAGCAGGGTGCGCTGAAGGAGCAAGGTTGGCAGGAAGGAGACTCATTGATCTGAATCTCTGCTAGCGGCAAAACATTCAGATCTATTTCATCTATTTTCTCATCCACTCCTAGCCTTAGATGGGCACATGGTGAGCAGGTATTCATTGTCTCTTAGTTGCACAAGTAATTTTTTTGGGATATCTGGCCCCTAGCTGGTGTTTAGGCTACCGCGTGTCGATCAAGGTGCACTCTCTCTTGGAATAATGAAGACTTAGCTGAACTCAGAGGTTGGGAGGCGCATCGGGTCACGTGCCAGCGTTCCTCACCAAGTCATAGTAAAAACAGGAGCGCACGAGGAAAGGGAAAAATGACAAGGTGAGAGACAGTCAGCAGACCCTGCGGGTCGGCTCAGGTGAAGCCGGTGTGAATAATTAAACAGGCAGTGGGGGAGGTAATTTCGGTCTGACCCCAGCCTCCTTGAGATGGAAAGCCGGTGAAGAGACTCCGATTATTAGGCAGTGACACCCGATCGCCGACGGTAACAGAGAGCCCAGACGCCAGCGTCCACGTCTTACCCCCTCTGTCTGGTAAACATGTGGCCTGAAAAATCAGAGTTGACTTTCCGTTTTTTTTGTGGAATGCGCTCCGCCAAGATGGCTGCCCCAAAGCATGGACTGGTGGTGTCTGGGGCTTGCCTCTGATGACTTACGGGAGTTAAATCGTTTACCTACAGAGGCAGCGTGGACCCCGTAAACCTCCCGGTTGCCATCTCCCTTTGGGTTTCCACACTGTTGACGCCCAGATGGGTATAGGGTTACCTTCCC
The DNA here is from genome assembly GCA_026781065.1 of Mormyrops boulengeri. Lineage (NCBI taxonomy): Eukaryota > Metazoa > Chordata > Actinopteri > Osteoglossiformes > Mormyridae > Mormyrops > Mormyrops boulengeri. The sequence goes on along the minus strand of JAODLD010000030.1, from coordinate 16,848,915 downwards.
TGGCCACTGATCCCTGTTGTTTGCTCTCCACCTGCAGCTGCGAGGGTCTGAAGCATTCCTTCAGAGCTTATTAACGACCTCAGAATTCGGCGTGACTCGCTGGCGCTTGGTGGTGGGGTGTGGGGGAGGAGGGGTGGGGAGGGGTGAGGGGGTTGGGG
>JAODLD010000030.1:16835936-16846597 GCA_026781065.1 Mormyrops boulengeri | reverse complement strand
TCAATTTTTGCAAAGACATAAGTCTTGTCACCTGTGACTAATAATGGATCAATTAAGCTCCTCTTTCCAGACAGGGAGGAACACAAACATGACTGCGGCCAAGACCACCCATTCCGGGGTGGGGGGTGCTCATTCCCCAGCACCTCAGTCACGGGTGGGTGTGTCATCCTGGAGTGTACCACATCTGAGCAGCCTGTGAAAATCCCCTGACGGGACAGAAAAAGGGGCAGCCGTCCCACATTCCGATTTTTGGGCTGGGGCCTCGCTTTGTACGTTTCAGCCCCCTTCGTGTGAGATGGGAGAGAAACACGCAGGGTGACAGCTGGCGGGTTTCGCGTGTGGGCGGCTCTTGGCGTGTGCGTGTCTCAATGTATATGTGTGTTCAATGTACAAGGGGGGAAACGGTGTGATCTCAGTTAGCAGGTGAGGGCATGACAGAGGGTGTTTATTTGGGAGAGGTGGACACCTCCCCAAGGCAAGGCTGGCTCCAGTCCACTACCCGAACCTCACAGACACGCATCAGCAGGTCTATTCAAGACCCAGGCCGGGCAATTTGTACTTACACCGGCCGGAACAATTATCCCCAGCTTCACGCTGCCAGCCCAGGACAGGGGCCAGCGGTAACCTTAGCCGGTCCTGAAAGATGTAGGAGCCGTTAAACGGGGATACAGAGATGCTCCCGTCAGACCGCCACTCGGTCATCACGCCTTCCTCTCTTTCGGAGCAGAGGATCCAGCGGCTGACAGTGCCTTTCTCCTTTGCGATTTTATAGGCGGTCCCCCATCCCCAAAGTCACAGACAATGCCACGCGGTCACGTGACACAAACGAACGTGCACACCGTGCCTGGGAGGCGAACTCCAACTGGTCCCAGTCAGAGTGTCCCCGACATCCAGGTGCCTAGTGTGGAGGGACTGACAAATCTATTTTTGGGTACACTCTTTCAGTTAGCCAGCCTATTCACGACAGGGTTTTTGTGAAATTGTAATGGCTATCATTTAGGAACAATGTGTCAGCCTACACTGGATTAAGGCAGTGGAAACCTTTGTCCAAAGCATTACAGATGATGCAAAAGTACAACCCAGAGACTTTTACCTGATAAAAGTACCTCGCATGTTAATCCAAATCTAACAATCTTCTGGAAGGTGCTTTCTCATCGTCTTTGGGGTAATAATGCACACACCACAGTTTTACCCAGTGAGGGGGCAGCCAGTTAAGCAGCATTTAAGAACCAGGACTTATTGGTAGGAGGCCGGCCGAGGCCCTGCTCTTACACCCCTGACTGGGAGGGTCAACTTGGACTGCTTTAGTTCAAAGATCCAAAGAGGTAAAGGGTAAAGCCATTGCTAAGCAACCAAACCATAATAGCAGTAGCCCAAAATGCTTTGTGTTGGTAGCAGTGTGTCAGCCCAGCGCAGTGCAGAATTAGCCAGGGAATGCGGACCACACAGACCCAGGGCAGAGCAGCTGTTCCCCGTCTCTGTAAACGCCTGCCCTCAAAGCTCTCAGCTTCATTCCACTAGCAGCTTCCCCGTGTGGCTTTGGTGACTCGGATAGAGCTGTGCACCAGGCCCCTTGGCTCTGGGAGCCGAGTACTCAGAATGCCTGAAGCGTGCCTCTGAAAGGTCGCAGTGTGACTCCATGTGGGTCTAGAGCCGTTAGGTAATATAGCGGGACTGTCACTCCCCATGAGCTGAAAACATAGTCTCTTAGCTTCACATACATTTACATACAGCATGCACATTTTCCACACCCACAAAAACCTTGAACGAGGAACTTACCCTGAATTACTTCAGTAAACTTTCAGTTCCAAGAGGTATAACATGACGAGTTTAAATTTTTATTAAACATTATGATCTCTTTGAATAAGAGTACTGTAATGTCAACATAATGTAAATTACAATCAAGATAAGAAGACCATGAACATGGCCTGCCCAATGTATTCTCCTTATTTTAAGACAGAACTTCATGCTGTTTAGGATCTACCCCAGCCTGGTGACCTATGAGGCCCAGGACAGGCTCCAGGCCGCCCCAAGACCCCAACCGAGGGAAGCATTTAAACGCTGGGATGGAGTACAGGGCCGATTCCAGAAATCATTTAGCAGCAGGCAATGTTCTTCATGTTCTAAGGAAAACCACCTTTATCACTTACTTTCTTGAACATTTCACCAGGAGACATTTCTCATTTTTTCTCATTTGTATCACAGCTCCCTGAAATGCTGAATTTAAGGACATAGAATCCCATCCCCAGTGTTCCCTGCCTCATGTCCTTGGATAGACTCCACGCTTACCCCGGCCCTGCAGATAAGTGCTTATGAAAGATGGATGGATGGATGGATTTAAAGGCCCTGCACATCATCAGCATTTTAACACACACTACATCTGACATGTTTCCAGCATTTTAAAGCCTTTTAACAGTTCAATGTCATGATATTTACATTAAAAGAGAGGTCCTCCCAACCGCTGTCAGGTTGCCAGCTCACATTCCCATGAACCTTTGCTGTTATGTATGGGGGTTGGGATGACCAGTGACCAACTGTGAGGAGAAATACTGAAAATGAGAACTTCTCTGCCTTCTCATGAAGTTAACGCTGTTCAGTTTGGGTTTGTACCACAGTGGAATAATGTATGAAGGATCTGAACCAGCCTTTAAGTGTAGCAGCTGCTCCAAGCACTAGCATTCTCTTTAGCATGAAGCTCAGCTGTTGCTCTTTGATCAGCATTTTCTAAGTGAATCCCCAGCCTCAGATTAACAATCACTCACTCCACCTTGCTGGACCTGTCAGAACCAACAAAGCCGTGCTAGTGATCTAACAGTTCGAGCACTACTGACACAAAGGGACGGCAGCACCGCGTACGCCACATGTGACGTGAGTGAGCAACCCACAAGGGGCACCACGTCCCGATGTAAGAGCAGGCAATGGGGGAGCTCAACCCGTGGTACCTCTGGTTCTCCTGCATCCGCCCTGCATCGTCACGGTTGAGACCCTGATGATCTGCATATGCCAGGGGTGTGCAGAACCAAGAACATACAGCATCCTGGTACCCCAAGCAGATGAATAACCCTTGGATGAACCCAGTCCTCATTTCAGAAAAGAGAGAGCTTTGGAGATTACGTGTGTCATATTTCACCACTGTGATATTTATAGTGATTTAATTTTGTTTCCCATGCCATGACTAACCACCTGGGCTCTAAACCAGAGGAGGCTCCTGAATGCTCCAGTGAAATCAAACTCCATACAGAGTGGAGACGGAATTCAACTCCCCCAAGCCCTGCAGTGCGACCCAACAATGCTATCCACTGAGCCACCAACACTATATATCTGATGACCAACAAAATGTATTCAACATATCTTACTGGTTACAGGACATGGATGCCTTAAGTCAGTGTTTGTTGTTGCTCTCCTGCTATGACTCATCGCGAAGCACGCCTACACACTCAAGTGAAGTATGACAGCCCACAGGAAGTCATTGATTGAACTGTTGCTGGGTAACAATGAGGATATTTCCTCTGTGGTGATGGAAGATGGTTCTACCAAGTTTGAGACACGCTGCTTTGTTTCATTCAAATAACCGCACAAATGAGTAAAGCTGAAAAACCTTTGGTAAAGATATGATTCAGGGTATTTTTTAAGGTACATATCTCAAAGATTTAGTTTCACAGCTTCCGTCTTTAAGAAAACTCTTGAAAACAGAGTAGAGGATACAGCTGCTCCCATGCACCACAACCCAAAGTGATAACAGACTCATTTAAGTGGCATTTTGTATTTGCACACAGGTAATATCAACTCAACCTTAAAATCAGCTATACAAGTACTGTAAAACGTCCAAACAAAACAATGAACTCTTAACATAACGGCTATGGAAATGTTTGGATAAATTACATATATGTATAAAAAAACACTTCCATTTAAAACTTAGTAGCTTTCTTTTTTCATGTTCATGGATGTGTGGATTGAATTCTCAGAATTTACTTGGATGTCCTTCATGTAACAAGAAATCACAGTAACTGATGAATATGTGAGATATAAGAGCATGTCTGTCCATAACACGGCCATAAACACTGAGTGGATGCTCTCTTACCTGGGAATTCCATCTCGCATAGCCCTATGATGGCTAGTAATGCACTTAGAGATGCATTAAGGAAAGATTCATTAGCTGACGGACTGAACCATTTCAAGCAGCCCTGGGGGGACAACATTCCTCTTCAAAATGCTTGTTTGGCCATAGGGTGATAAGCACCAGTTTACATGGTGAATCCTGACATCACATATTGGGCTTCCCCTACCCAGCAACCAAGTGGGATCCAAGTTCTTTTACTTCACATTTTTATAGTTGTTATTTCTAATATATTCATTTTTGGTTTCATCTACTGTTCACTGTTTCACTGTTACTGTGGTTTAATGTTTTGGATCGGTTTATACACTGACATACTGAGACAGTGGTGACGTCCACGCCTTACTTGCTAGCCTCCGTCCCAGGTACACATCGCCCCCCTCGCTCCCTGTTCTGTCCGTGCATGGTGCTGCTGTTTTCAAAGATGCTATGCTCCCTGGATGCAGAGATCGCGAAATTTGCAAATCCCTGCTTGCCATTCAAGCAAGCATTCTACAGATTTTGGTATCCCCAAATTAATTCTGACTACCCCAAATAAAAAAAAAGTTTTTATTTATAGATACTCAAGAAAGCAATAATAATAGTAATAATAAAAAGTTTTAAAATTCAATATGGAAACGTATCCTGAAGCCCATTCTTATCATTTCAAGTTTACCAAAGCAGCCACTATGGGTGACAGAGACAACATTGACTAGCACCAGCAGTTAACTTGGGACACAGCAGTCTGTCAGCATCATGGCCATCAAGAGAGGAAGGCAATAGGAAACTCCTCATCACCATGACCGACAGCCTGCAGCCGCACATCCAGGGATAGAATAAATCGATCAACAATTTGCCTTTGAAAGACACTCACTTATGTGCGATCAAACCGGATTTGTTGTAATAACAACAGGCACAGAACTATAACATTTATGTAATTACTTATCATTACCATTATATGATAAAAATAATAACAATAGACAATATATAATACATAAATAGTAATAAGCATGAGGTTTATACTTGTACCGAAATATTTCATCCACACTTTTCCTCTGAACTTCATGTACCCAGCCAGAAATAAAGAAATGAGTCCTCCAGACACTTACAGTACTTGCTTTTCTTTTTGCTTCAGTGCTACTTATAAAACCAGATAATTAATAATATCGTCATAACGGATAGCGAGGGCCCACAACAATTTCGTTTTCACTGTATATGGGTCCCATCCAGTAATGTTCGTTTTCTCTTTACATCGTTTGTTTTTATATGACGTTTATATAACTTTTTTTCGTGTCACCATATGTCTCCACAGAATTTTTTTTACTTAGGGGATCATTTCTGATAGACCATTGGCCAGGGTGTTGTTACATTTTGGTAGCCCAACAGGAAAACTTGATTGCCCCGGGACATCGGACTAACGATTTTGCGAGTCCCGAAATGATCTTAAAACAAGATATACTGTTTCAATCAGCAGTATTTTAATTTAGTTTCACAGGCAAACATTAAGCATATTTTTTAATACTTCACAAAAACTTCATTACCTGTTTATATATATGTATATATTTTTGCATTCATATAATTTACCCCAACCTATACACATACAAATAATATTTAATTAAAAAGTTGACAGTATCGTAGTAATATAACATTCTGATCTACAGAACAGATTAATACCTTAATACTTATCGCATTATGTTTTTTCGATGAGTGGACTGATAATTAGTTATGCAGAGACTGGTGCTTCCAGTGTTAATGCCGTTCAAAAGCCCCTTATCAAAGATAAGCAAGGGTAAACAATTCAAGTGAAGGTCACCTGACCCCAGGAGAAGACTGGTAACCAGGGCGTGACCTCAGAGACGGACATCTCCTGTTTCACGCGGCGGCGCCGTCCAGCCCAGGCGACGCAGGTGCTGCAGGTCGGGCAGGGTGACCAAGGACCAGCACACACGCACACACATGTCGGGTGTACCTGTCCTTATGGGGCCCGCTCATTCACGTCTATGGGAAAAATGCTAACGTTAACTATGACAACCTTAACCCCCACCCTGCCCTAACCATAATCATAAGTAACCAAGCAAAATACAAGAGTTTTTGCATTTTTAGTTTTTTCATAGCAGTCACTGAATTTTATAAAATAGAGTTTATTGGATTTATTAACTTTTTTATCGGATTTATTTATTAATTTATTAACGGATTTTTATCAAGTCATGGGGACATAAGGATAGGTATACCCACCTATCCTTACACACACACACACACATGCACACACACACCCACCCACACACACATGCATGCACACGCGCACACACACACACACACATACACACACACACACTCACACTATACATGCAGCCACACATGCACTAAACATCCACCACTATGACATAAGAGTCTGTGTATGTCTGACATGCATTTATTTCCCAAGGTTTCCATAAACATGACTTCATTCTCACCACCCCCACAGCTGAACAGCCATAGAGACACGGACTGAGCCCCCACCTTAATGAACACCTCCCACACTGCTCCGAGGTGTATTATTCAATTATTTATCGAGGCAGAGCCCTAAAAAAAGTCGAAAAATCAATCAGTCAATCCCTATTTGATCAAGTGCCCTCCCTCAATGTTGTGACGGAGTCCAGTGAAACCAGAGCATCTCAAAATGCCCATAACTCAGCGTGAGAATACCTCTTAATGTACATTCCATTAAACATTTACACCTCACCAGTCCAGATGCAAACATATTCCCCTGGGCCACCAAACAGCTTGGCGGTATTTTGTTCTCTGGCTTGTTAAGCTGACCTCCCCCATGCAGGATGTGGTGCTCTGCCATTGGGGCACAATGCTGGTGGGGGTAGGGACCACTTGCGTCCAGTGACCTTCGAGGCCGGGTCACATGACCACCACCCTCGTGGGCCAGGATGAAGTCAGATTTTCTAATGAGAGAAAAACAATGTGCTGTCAATCACTCGCCACAGGCGTCAGATTCACAGGGGATTTCCAGGAGACTTCTAAAGCACCTAATAACATCTCTGTTGAACTGTGTCACATGACCGATGACATAATCATTACGCTTCAGTGGATGGCGGTCTGGGGTTGACCAGGGGGTGTCTATATGCATCCCGTGTATGGCATAAATGACTTCTTTATCACCCGTTTCCTTGAAAGTGCATTTTTTATACCTCTCTGTGTTATCTAATGTACTGTCGGTGTTTATGTACAGCAGCGCCATGTTTGCAAAATAAACAATCAAATGAAGGCTGGCATCAGCGTGGTGACATGCAGGCTGAAAGTGTCACATGCCGGTGAATCCGGAAAGTTCTGCTTACCAGAGAAAAGGAGGAAACTCACTGATGACAGGTATCTGTGCATATGGGATCAAAGGGAGTTGCATTGCTACTCAAGAATGCACAGCACACATGCACAAACACACACACACACACACACACAGATATACAGACACACACAAACACACACAGAGATATACAGACGTACATAAACACATACACAAGTGCAGATATAAACACACACACGCATGCACACACACACACACACACACACAGATATACAGACACACACAAAGACACACACAAACACACACACAGGTAAAGATATAAACACACACACACACAAATATACACACACAAACACACGCAGGTACAGGTATACAGGCACATACAAACACATACACACAGGTATAGATATAAACACACACACACACCACACAGTGGCAGGTGGCTAGTTTACAGGCCATTATGTCTGTCACCTGATTGAACACAGAGCAACCCCCTCCCCGGTGACTGTCGGCATGGTGACCACAGATATCCATGGCACGGGAAGAGCTGGGCAGTACCTTGCACACACCATGGCTGCAGAACACCCACCGGTGCAAGGAAGAGTAATTACATGGAGCACCCAGGTCTCTCTCTGAAGGCAGCCACCTCCCTCTGATCTTCAATCACAGGTACTGGTGTGGTTTCTTCAAGGGTGTGGGTGGGTTTTTTTTTAATGCTGCTGCTGTTTTTATTTTTAAAAAAAGGAAGCCCTTTTCGAGAGCGGCCTCACTGAGGGAGCCCTTGTTTATTCGCCGCCTGAGACGTGACGACCGCAGGAGCTGCTTCTCGAAGTGCATTCCGCTCCCTGCTAGCCGGACGGGATTCAGGCCCGAGTGGGGCGCCGCATAGGGGGCCCGTGCGTCGATGATGTCATACCAAAAGCAGCCAGGCTCCCTCAGGTCCCAGGGAGACACCTGCAGATGCTTCAGATACACAGGAAGGACCCTGCCCAGATGGCGGGAGGAACGGGAGGGGGGCTGTAGGGGAAGGGGGCGCCGACTTGCATATCGCCACATTCCTGCGGCATTAAGTGACCAGCCGCGCCTCTCAGAGCAATTCTGTATGCGGGGAAATCAATAGATGGCATTGATGAAAAAGGAAACTGCAGTCTTTCACTTCAAAGCTGCTATACAGCTCTGGAAGAAGCATGCACCCGTGGCCTTCATATTATTAATCCTCATGCGTTCAACCTGTTTCCTATTACTCATTCTTTCTTTGATTTCTCAGATTGTACTCGCAGCATATCTTTTAATCAACTGTAAGTCTCTTTAAGTAAGCTCAGTAAGAGCCAAGCAGGACCTCGGGGTCCAATCACAGTGCGAGTATGGCTGGTGTTTCCCAGACCGTGACCAGTCCTAATCTGCCACTGTATCATATAAACACCAAGAAGTGCAGTGTGCATGCTTGGCGGGGCACAGTCGTTCGGTGACATGAGCACAGATGACATCCCAGCAGGGTATCCACGTCAACCAGGTCATGCTCCATTCTGGGCACACCCCCTCCCCAGCACCCTCATGACTTTTCAGAGGCCCAAGCTTCTTTCAGAACTTCCCCAAACCTTTCACAGGTCCAGCTCCTTGGGAGATGGTTCTCGTTTGTGGTTGAACTCTTACACCAATCAGGTGTGCAGAATCCCTCCATCGCAGAATCTTATTGGCTCTCTTCCATCATCAAAAGATAAAGAAGGGCCGCACTTAGCACTATATGCTGCTTGTCCACTCAGCCTCAGCACTGTTTCAAATTCAACCCTAGATTGTTCTATCACAGTAAATATTTCAGGTCTGGTGGCACCAACCGCTGTTTTCATTTGCATAATACAAGCCTGCTGTGTCGTCACTGAAAATGACCTCAGTTCTTCTCTCATGAGGATATTACTGGCGAAGGCTGGGATCTGCCAACCATATCAGTTAGGAAGGTCCTCAGTCCTGAACATGAACATGTGCCCCCCCCACCCTCATCCCTTTCCCCGGTGTTAAAGGGTCGTTATTCACAGTCCTTAGGAGCATCAAGTGAAAGCAGCCTGGAAGTAACCAATGTGGAAAAAGTCACTTTTTTCTGTTTGTTTGCGGTTCTGCCACTCGCTCGGGTTAACATGACCTTTCAGCGGTCGGCTTCCTGTAAATTCAACGTAAATTCGCTGTCACCCCGGCCGGGCTCTTCCAGAACAGGGGTAGCGGAGCCGACGGCGGCATGCCTTAAAGGAGGCCGGCGGCTCTAAATGTCACCGTGTTGAAACAGGATGGCGAACACAAAGAGAGCGAATATGAGAGCATTGCGGTGTGTGCGTGTATGTGGGGGGGGGGGACTTGTTTACAGTTTGCGCGGCTTGCTCCTCACCGTGCTCGGCTCAGTGGGAAGGGAGGGCGACACGCAGAGTGGGCGTACGGCTGGTGAAGGCATCGCATCCGGCCAGCGAGCCAGTAAGGGAAAATCAAGTGGATGCCCCCCAGCAGAGACAATGAAGCTGATCCAGATCCTCATGAGGGGGGAGGAAAAAAAGTCAGGATACACATGAGATGAAAGCATGAGAGCCGCTGTTTTAGTCTCTCCTCTCTGTAGACGATAGGAGCCCGGTGATCACATGTATTATGTATTAGCAAACAAACTCTACCGCACCCTGCTAATCCTGCTGCTGGTATCGTGCCAGATTTCGCAGCCTTCCAGTGTATTCAGTGTTGGGCCAATCATCCGATAATTATGTAGTTGTAGGACTGGGGTTAATGTCAGTGGCATCGGGGGAGAGTGTGAGATTTGGTGTGCATGTGTGTCCTAATTAGATCACCGAGTGGCGCTGGGGGGGGTGCACTTTGGCGGTCTCTATCTTCTACATGCCCATCCACTTCTCAATGCTCAAAAGCAGTGGGGGGAGATGAGGGTGGCTGAGCCACCAGCTTGTTCCAAAACAGAACAGCGGGACGGGCCTCTTTCTGAAGTCTCCAGCTGGGCGGATTGATCAAACTTTCACTTGCATGCCACCTCCGCCCCCCCCAGCTAACGTGCTGCATTGTGATTTAAAGAGCCTTAGGCCACCTGCAGCTGGGCTGCAGGGAACTGGTGCGGGGGGTGGGGGGGGGACGGGTGATGATGACATCAGTGTCCCAGGAATGTTCCCTCAAAGCCTCTCCAGCAAGTCTGCCCAGTTTGCTGGAGCGGGTCATGTTACTTAAATCCCTGTAGCTTTGAGCTTAAGCAAGAACCGTTTGTGGGGGACAACATCAACAGCCTTCTGGAAATCT
>JAODLD010000030.1:16808618-16820743 GCA_026781065.1 Mormyrops boulengeri | reverse complement strand
CTATTCTTTTTTATTTTTATATCTATTCCCTGTTTTCACCTCCCTCCTCGTCTCGGCGGGGGGGGGGGGGGGGGGGGGGGGCCCCCCGCTCATCAGAATCTCACCTAGGGTGCCAGAACACCCAGGGCGTTTTATGATTATTCCATTATTTTTGTTGATCCCCGTGGGAAAAATCTCATTTGGCCAAACCCAGCTTGCTCTTTATGACACACATATAGGTGAGAGCAGGCTTGGCAGTGAGGGGCAACCACACTCATGGAGCTGGGGGTAAAGGGCCTTGCTCAAGGACCCATAGACTTGCAACCATTCTACCAAAGCTGGGTTCAAACCACTAACCTTCCCATCAAACACACAGAGGCTTTGCCTGCAGAGCCACACACCAGGAACGAGGCATGTCTTTCGGGGAGTTTGCCTGTGTTTGTATAGATTTTTCTCATACTCCTTTATTGCCACTGTCAGAAGTGAAATTAAACTAATATATATATAAATTGTCCTGTACGGCAGTGCCCTGACTGACATCCTGTCGACAAAGTGAAATGCGGCCTCCCAGTATGATTGTTCAGACCTTATACTGGGAGATGGATGGATGCCAGTGTTTCCACACACAAAAGCAATACTAGATGACTTCTAAATTAATATATTGTTGAATGATAATACTGTTCACTTCTGAAAGACAATTAAAGTATAAATACAAGCAGTGTTATTTTCTAAAAATATCCCGATTTTATCTAGGTTTATATCAGTGAGGGTATTTTGCATGCACTATTCAAAGTAGGTGATCCAAGAATGTATTTGAATGTATCTATGGCCTGTTTTTTTCCCAGTTTCCCACAGCAGATTACTGGAGAAGAGAGCAAATGAGGGATTTTCTTGGAAGCAGATTCCAGTAGACATTTTGGTTATTATTTTGGATAATTATGTCCTTGAAGCCACAGTGAGGCCACTGATGGCTTTGTGTTAAACTACGGAATAAGAAACTAGATTACAGAAAAGAGCACTATGTGGAAAAAGATCAAAACAAATGCAACATACTGCAGTTTACTGTCACGATTGAGGGTCATCATCACCAGCATCATGCTAAACCATGTTAAACCCACTATGAAAATAATGTTACAAATATGTTTTGGTGTTGTACCTGTTTTAGAGTCACACAGCACAGATAATTGGCATTTAAAAGGCACTAACCATTGTGTGTCTCCGTGAATTACCATAGCAGACCCTAAAGTCCAACGGTAGGTCAGAAGTGAATGACTTCCGATCTGGAATTCACCTTTAAGAATGTGTGAATTGTTCAGTACAATCACATTAATCTATACCTCCTTAACAAAGGCACCAGGATGTTTCACGTATATATTATATCTGTATATGACACAGGTCCATTACGCAGCCCAAGACAGATGGTACAAGGTGTATTCGTCAGATTAGATTAGAATTAGATTTCTTCATTGTCATTGTACAGAGTACAATTTTGCAGCAGTCCCAAACACTGCATACACGCATAACAAGTAATTAAAATGTAAACTGAGGTGTAACTAGAGTACAGTGTAGATACAGAACATAACAGCATAACATATGTACATGAGATACCATAGAGTACAAGGTGCAGTAAATGCAATCACCAGTGCAATTAATACAGATAAAGTGTGGCTGGATGTAAACATTTACACTGTTGACGTAGGAATACCATTGGGCAGAGGACATCACATAAGACATAACATAACACAATAAACCATGTATGGACATGAAGTACCACAGATAGCTGAGCTATTGCACTGAGGTTGCTAAGGCTGCTATAGACCCACAGGTCAGCATCATAGTTTCACAGTTGTTCAGTTCACATAAGGCTGTGGGGTAGAAACAGTTCTTTAGTTTAATCACACATTTTCATTAAGTTTCTGAATTAGTGTGGCAGGTGGGTGAAATATGGCATAGTTCGTAAAAAATAAGTTTACACAGAAAATTAAAGACCGTGCTCTGATGTGTGTAACACTGTCAGAGAAAAGGGCACAATCCTGGTACAGTTTTACTCCCCAAGGTAAAAAAAAAAAAACTAAAATGTACATTTACCTACAGCTAGGGTACAGTTGGCAGACCCTTAAGAGTTCATCCTTAGTGACAAATCAAATGGTACAAACTGGTACTTTTGACCTGACAGTGAATGGGCTTGTTTCTTAGAGCATGCGTGCAGCTTGTTTCAAAACAAACAGGACAGTCATTCCTGATATGTGCATCTGCTGGCACGTCAATGGCTGAGGCCAAGATCTTATCTCTGTCTTGTAGTCATTTGCATGTCTTTGCACTGTAAAGTGAGTTACGTAGGTTAGAGGAAAAAGATAATTTAATATACTGCAAATGGAGAAGTAAGTATAATTGCTGATGGCTAAGTCCATCCGCAACTCCAGCTCAGCCCATAACCTAGGTGTCATCTTAGATACAAGCCTCTCATTTAAATCACATGTAAATGCAGTATCGAAGACGTGCTTCTTACAGCTACTCAGCATCGGCAAACTGCGATGATTTCTTACTATTCAAGACAGAGAGAAATTGATACATGCCTCTGTATACAGTAGGTTAGACTACTGTAATGCTCTGTTATCTGGGAGCGCGCACTGCACATTGAATACCTTGCGGCTATTCAAAATACAGCAGCTCTAATTGTCACCGGGTGCAGGAAGTTTGAACACATAACCCCTGTTCTTAGTTCCTTGCATTGGCTTCCTGTTAGGTTTAGAGCTGACTTCAAGTTCTCCTACTTACATATAAGGCACTTAATGGTGTAGCTCCTGCCTACCTGACAGAATAACTTCAAGTTTACAAGCCGTGTCGTCCACTCAGGTCACAGAATGCAGGTTTCCTTGTCGTTCCAAATATAAAAAAGTGAGAGTGGGCGGTAAGGCATTCTGCTACAGGGCCCCTATATTGTGGATGGTTTATCAGCCTATGTTTGGGATGCCGATTCGGTCTCGGTCTTTAAATCTTGACTGAAGACCTATTACTTCAGTTTAGCTTACCTGCAACCTAACACACCGTAACTATGGCTGCTGGTACTGCTGTACATGCCATTTTTATCTATTATGCTTGTCTGTTATGCATCAATACATGTTCTGACCATCCATGCTCTCCGCCTTCCCACATGTCCGGGTGGTACCCGAGGTGGGCACCATCTGAGCTGGAGTCCTGGTTCAGTCCCTTGGAGGGGTGACATCACAAATGGGCCATATGAACTGTATCATCGTGGATGCAGCCTTCAGTGCCTCCCGACACAGCTGAATGTGGTGAAAAGACTTTGGCCACCCCTTTGGCCAACATGGATAACGGACTAATTGATGGACTTTGTCTTCATTCTTAATCACAGCATATACCTACCTTTTAGCAAGCATGTCCACTCTTTTCTGTTTTCGGTGATGTTAGTGTGCCCAGGGGGGTTGGGCGGCCAGTTCACCTTGGCCCCCCAGTGGTTTTTTTCTCCCTACTTGGGAGTTTTTGGTTCCTCTCCTCCATTGTCTTCTGGCTTTCTTTATTCAGTTTCTTTCCTTCCTTTTTTCCCGTTCTGTATATCCCTCTACTTATGTTGTATGTATCACAACACAACCCTGTAAAGTGCTTTGGGACAACTTTGTTGTGAAAGGCGCTATATAAAAATAAATTGAATTGAAAGTATAAAGAATGACAAATACCCTGGCTAAGTCCATCCACAAACGGTGTCTCCCCAAATGGCAAACATAGGGGACTTTTGATAAACTTCATCTAAGCAGTGATTGCGTCATTCCTTAGAATAAACAAAAAGGTCAGTCACATGAGTAAAATGAGTACATGCCTAAATACCATAACAATGACCACACCAAGCGTTTCCCTTCGCCAATCACCTATTACGTGTGTTAAAAAAGCTTAATGGTATCAATTAAACTTCCGTGCCTAAAATTATTGCCCCAATATTTAACCTTTAAATTTTTGAATAGCATGAACACTAAACGAATTATTTTGTGCAAACCGAAATATAAATATAGTGAAACATAATAAAACAAAACTAAATAATACGCAGCTACAAAATAACCTCAAACCAAGAGAAACTACGGTACACTTCGCACGTTTAGAGTCGAGTTTAATATAATGCTTAGACGGAACATGTAAATTGCTGCTTTGCAAAGTAAATTTATGTAGATGCGAGAAAATGCAAAATAAAATAGGTGCCACCCTATTTGGCTAGCTGTACTATCAACCGAGTTCACCAACACGTTAACAAAGTACTGGCGTTCTCGACCTGCAGGTAGGAAATTTCAACATTAAAACGGTGGTTAAAGTTCCATGTTTCTAATTTTTATGCCAGGTTTTCATATTGAAACAAAGTGATACTATGCTATTAATGCCTTCACAGAGTATTACAGTTGTTCGGAGCAATCTTCATCTTCTTCGGTAATTAAGAAACCTTTCTGCCAAAGACAAACCTAGGTTACCGGGCGCCATGGCATGGAAATTCGGCCTGTGGTTTGGAATATTAGTCGTTATGTTCAGCTGCATCAGTGACAATAACAATCTGGCAAAAGGTAAAACATGGTGTCCTTTGGCAACTGGAAAATCCGTGCGCATTGAATAATCTATATGCACATATGCAGCACTCCCAACAAATAGACTAAGGAAATTATTAAAAAATCAGAAAATACTTTACTGACTACAACAATAATCCAATAAAATTATTTTCTTTCTGTAAACAGCTTTGTGTCCAAAAACTGAACAGTTGATTGTTCTAGTTAATGAGACTTACACAGGAGTCATCGGATATTTTAACATTTCTCAAAATACCACTGGTAAGTTATACCCCATTTCTATGTCATGGAATATAACCTGTCATTATAAATACAGCAAACTTTGAGAAGAAAATATCCATAAATTTGTAAATAAATTTCATAAAATTGTATCTTCATTCGATGGCTCTTTTCCTTGTAGTTGAAATATATATAATTTCGACCGGAAATTACAGCATGGTTACAAACGTATCATCTGGTGTAACAGGTAAATACGTTGAATTTAATTTGTCTTGCCATTTTTAACATTAGGTTGTTTTATGGTTTAAAATGATTTAGGTCTTAACATTCTATTTGGTTAATTTTTCATTCATTTACTTTTGTTCTATAGCCTATATTTTTTCTGTCATTCTAATCTGTATTATTATTATATTCTTTAGGATTTTACTTGAATGAATCTTTGACAAACTGTAACATATATCCTGTACATATCGATGTACAGTATGTTAACATATCCTGTGGAAGTAATTTTACTTGGAACCACTTTCCTTCGTGCTCACTGCGATCAAATTATACATGTGGTATGTGTCTATTTTATATATTAATTTAGCATATTAGCAGAAAAGTACATGAAATGCAGATAGTTTTAATATTTTTCAGTTTTCGTTACATTATTTAACTAGCTGACCTGTCATTGATACATCTGCCGATTAGACAGTTTTCTGAATTAGTCAGCTATGCGATCATGCCCCCTACTGGCGAATCGCTCGAGGCAGAAAATGATGTCGCGTTGGATTATAGCGCAGGTAGAGAAATTCTATCAAAGCTGTATTTCAGGGACTACGGAAAAGTTCCAAATGCCATACACAATTTCATGCAATACAGATATTAATCTATGACATAAACGGCTTAACTTTTAGTAACAACAAATCTAACCATTCTCACTCCTCTCTTCATTCATAGATAACCTCTACTCCATTCTGAAAAATATTATGGACTGCTCCAGCCAAATAAGTCCAACTACTACAGAATGTAAGAACTTGATATTGACTCAGTACTCAGCTGCATCAAAATAAGGCCAATGGCTTGATGTCATGGGATATTGGAGGGTGTTTCTATATTAAGTGGTCAAGGCTGGTTCTGCTAGAACTAAGAGGTGCTTTTGGTGTATAAACATGCAATTTGTTTTAGATTTAAGAAAAATTGCTTTGATTACGGTAAAGGGAAAACCTTCACTAATTTTCAAAGCTTGCTCATCGAAAATATTTCCCATGAGAGTAATAGATGGGGAATAATGGTAATATTTTGCAGGTACATCTATAAGCTCATTCACCACTTCCACTGGAATGGAAATTAGTGCAAGTACAACCAGCACACTGGAGTATCCAAAAAGTCCAGTCAGCACACTGGAGTATCCAAAAAAAAATATCACATTAAGTCCAGTCAGCGTTGCTGACAAATTCGTAAGCGCTGAAGATATTGTGTAAGAACACCATTTTACATGCAACAATCACATACATTTTACTAGTGATGGGCAAAACTGAGACTTTGAAAGAAATGGTAGATAAGATTATTGTGCTGCAAAGTATGCCTAAAACAATTCTCTACCTGACAGTAATAGGATGAACAATCTAAGTTCAGTGCTGGATGAAATGGGAAATGACACAATAGCGGCTGTCTTAATGGGAGTGGTGAAGGGAATCATTGAGGTTATTCCCAACAAAACAACACCAGAAGATGTAGCATATATGTCGGACAAGAACAGCAAATTTGCTGTGAGTACACAAACCACTGTTATCCAGTGCAACTTTTGTAATCTTGGTTGTGTTTTGAAGTCTACAGAAAAAAAAATAAGGCAAGCAATGACTGCTTAACAGATGGAGCAGATGATAAACACCTACGTAGCCTTTAGGTGGTATTCTTAACAAGAGTTAACCTGTAAATTTGTCAGATGTTGCTGTAACGAAACATAAAACAGCTTCACACTCAGCAATACCTCGGGAATGTTAGTGATGTTAGTAGATATTGATTTTTAAATATTAGGGGAAAAGTACACAAGACTCATAATACCTGTAACAACAGACCGGAAATTTGCATTCATAAACTGTTAAGACATTTGCCCCAATAAAGAACAAAAATGTATTTCAGTGTTTCAGAAATACAGATATTTTTCCATTCTGCTTTTATAGAAATTATACAACGGCACAAGACTAGACTTCATGACTTTATTTAAGATCCCAGGTGAAGCGATTGAGATCGCTCGGAAACACAACAAATCTTTCATAGCGATTTTTCATTCTCCGCCCATGATAGAGGTAAATGGGGGGGCAGGGGGGTTAATGAAATATTTTAACAATGTATTATGGAAACCAACAAATACCCAAAGCAGGCATGTCTGTGTTTATAATGAATGTTATACAATGGAAGGGGCATGAAATGGATTTAGTAGAATTTAATGGATTTAATAGAAACTTTGGCAAACCTATTTATAACACATCAATATATTGTTTCCCTACCTTTTTCTTCTTGTAGGATGAAAATAAACAGAACATTTTAAGTCCTGGGATTTTTTCTATTGAAATGGGAACCACCATATCTAACCTTTCACATACGATAGACATTACATACACAAACATTACCAAGGTAAGTGAAAAGAAGGCCTGTTGTTAATTTTTGTAAACTTCATCCCATTTCTTCTACAGTACTGTGCAAAAGAAAATGATATATGAATGGTCTTTATACTGATGTTATTCCGTCAAAGTAGCTTAGTTTAGCCGTGTCATCATCTCTCCTTAAGGCCCAAGTATTTGCAGCAACCACCCATGCATTTTTTGACCCAACCACTAGCACACCTTGTTTGGCTAATCAATATTAAATGAGTTAGCTGGTGGTGAAATCTATTGTATACATGGAATGGCTGGGGGGCCCCTTGGGAGAGGTTTGGGAACCAAAGTGATGTTATTCTAGTCATCCAACTAGATATCAGTGACTTTTTGGAGAACAGAAGAAATTCTTATTAGTTTTTAATTGCTACTGTTAACTTGCATATGTTTCAATGCGAAACTTATTTTTCTGAGCAAATATACTTATTTCCTAGATAAATATCTTTAAACATTTTCTTTGACTACCTAAGACTTTTGCAAAGTACTGTATATAAAAATGTTTCCACTATGAAACTGAAATTAAAATGAACTTATTCTACACAGGGGAACGGAAATCTCACTTGTTGTTCGTGGAATGGAACAGGTATTCCCCATATCCTTTTTAATGAACAAATTGACCAGTAACCTTGTTCACCGTATCTGCATCTTAAAAAATGGGTAGAACTGAACTCAGGTCAAACAATGATGTCAAGCTTTAGAAATTGGCCTAGAAATACATAGCCGAGAGGGAGAAGTGTGTGGCTCAGCAGGTTAAGGCTGGTTCATACTTCATGTGGATTAATTCATACATCACTTTTCCATGTGTGCTTGTGTACAGACTATATTTGTCTATGGACATAGATGGCCGCGGTTGGTGGATGTGTAAAGCAAAGATATTCCACCAGACAAGGACAGGGCAGACAAATACCAGCAGCATAGTGAAATGAGTGATCTTTTATGAACAATTTTAGTGTTGTCACTATGCTTGGGCTGTATTATGGTAATACAGCATACTGCGGTATTTTGAATCCTTGTGACAAAATTCAGAAGTGGGTGACTCGAGTCATATAACTTGACTCAAATCTCAGTTTTTTTTACTTGACAATTGCTTTCCAATTTATGAAAAACACTGGACTTGACTTGCAAGGTCACACATTCTATCACTGCATTTAATATTAGTTTCTACCTTGATTTTCCCATCGTCACCAACTACACAATTGTGATTCTGACTGGTTTCATAAGATCCACACCCACAAAATGGGCAACACAAGGGATTTGTTGGTGAACACAGTCCAGTGCGCTACCATGAAGTAACTACGGCAGGATCCATACTAAAAATCATAAACTTTGGTTACTCAAATTTTTATGCAGATGAAATAGAGAAATGACAGCAGTTTGAAAAACATAAAAAAAATGTCACACACTGACTACAAACTAATTTGTAATTGTACTTTCATTAGAACTGTTTTACATGTGAATTTCTGAACACTTCAAATTCAAATATTAATACACATGAAAATAATCAGAATTAAAATTGATCAATTTTTTAAATGAGTTACTGTAATTAAATGCATTAAATTAGGATTAATCACTATTACCTTCATCATCTTTATATGGTGAAATTACTTAAAAATTTACCATGACTTAACAGGCTTGCGTAATGCTAAACATGATTTGAGACTTGACTTGAAGCTTGATGGTTTGGACTTGTGACATGTGCATATATGACTAGTTCCATGTCAGACAAAATTAGCCAGGACCCACCCCAGCGAGATTGCAATATTTTAAAATGCCTGAATGGTCATTCTTTGGAAAAAAGCATATATTGTGGTATAATGTCTGAACAGTATGAAAAATGAACGTGGGTACCTCCACACTTCCTCATATAGCTGCTCACCCTAACTGTAACTACTGCAACGACAACAACAATTCTTCTAACCTTTCTTTGTTGACCACAGTGAAAGTCAGTGCTGCCACCTATTGGAAACACCTAGTTAATTTCCTTGCTATGCACAGTCAGTGCAGAGATGCTTATAATGTCCACCAGATATAAAAATCCAGGCTGCCTGCAGAAAAGTGAATTATGAGTTGGCCAAATGGATACTGTGATTGGAAGGCCGCTGGTTCAAATCCTGAGCTTGGCAAACTGATTTTACCATTGGGCCCTTGAGCAAGGCCCTTAACAACAATGGCACCAGAGACTGGCTGACCTTACTTTCACAATAGTACGTGACTTTGAATAAAAAAAAACTGCTAAATAAATATAGATGCTAGTTTTATTTAACAGAGCAGCTAGAAAAAAGACCCTTTTGTAATGCTACCATAGATTTGCCAGTTGTAAAAATAAGCGTAAAATCGACATGTTCCTGCCTATGATTCATATGATTAGTGTGCTTTGTATAACAGGACAACCAAGTTGGAAAACGGACGGCTGTTCCACTGCAGAAATAAACAACACATTAATATGCAGATGCACGCACTTGACATTTTTTGCTGTACTAATGGTGAGTCCATTTTAATACCAAGAAACTACAGTTGTACCACTAACACATATGTAACCCGTAATATGTTGTGCCATTTTATATATCTCTGATATCTTTTGTTAAAATTTTAACCTGTTTTTACAGCTGGGTTAGTAAAGCACAGCTTAAGCCTGCCAAGGGACTTAATCCTACACCCTAATGCAGGGGTCCTCAAATGAAACACAATGTAATCCGTACCCCTGCCCTAGTGCCTCAGGTTTAGCAAGTTAACCACTTCATTACATGTTGCCACAATTCTATATTGTAGCTGCATCTTATAAATAAAATGCTAATGCTTCTGTACACCCATAATACACAAAAAAAAGAAAAAAATGGTCCTAAACAGATGTTTTCTGGAATCTCCTAGAGCCCCGCTGAGAGTATAAGTAGCTCCGATGTGAAAAAATTGACCTACATCACATACATTGGCTGCGGGGTGTCCGCATTCTTCTTGGGCATTGCAATGTTTATGCATGTCACTCTGAGGTACTTTGCATGTTCATCCTCCTGGTTTCTTGACAACTGTTTTAGGCTAAATTATCCTTCAACACCACATCATAACCAAATCATATCTTCCATCAGATCAAAGTCCACCAAAACCACCAAGATCTTCATGAACCTCTTTGTTTCTATGTTCATGCTGAACCTCACCTTCCTCTTGAATGACTCGATCACCAGCCTCAAAAATGATCCCGCATGCAAATTCATTGCTGGAACCATCCACTACTTCTTGCTGTCCACATTTACCTGGTTTGCCATTGAGGCGTTTCACCTGTACTTACAGTTCATAAAGGTGTTCAACATCAATATCCGTTACTACATGGTGAAGATCCTTGTTGTAGGCTGGGGTAAGTTCACAAACGTAATAATTATAAAGTACTTATATTGCACAACTCCTGACATCAAGGTATGGTTTGAAATATGGGCTTTTACATTTAAAACCATATAAAAGCAGAGTTTGAGAGACTAAAATGGTTATGGGACGTGGTTTTCAGCCACTGGTTCTTACTGGGCCTTCTATTTCCACTTAGCATGTCCTCTTCTGGTTCCCGTTGTGATTGGTGCAGTGGGAAAATATGGTCTTCTCACCATAAACACCACTGATAACGTGCCATTGTACACGTAAGCTCATTCTTTTTCTTCTAAAACTTACGTATGTAATAACAATTAAAAAGTCATGGCTGAGAAAACATGCAGCTTCTGCTAAACCTAAACAGACAAGTTAGCGTGTGCTAACACATAGGTCTACATAATCCTCTTTTCTTTGTGACAGGTGCTGGATTACTGACAGTTCTGTTAGTTACATTGTGAATATCGGCTACTACGTGGCCGTATTCATCTTCACTTCGGTTGTCTTCATAATGGTAGTGTACAGGATTGTACACCTGAGAAAGGCAAACGTAGGACAACCCAAGCGACGCTCGGTCTCAAAGGACATGTTCACGGTAGCAGGCTTGTGTGGCCTGTTAGGGATCACCTGGGGTTTTGCCTTCTTCAACAGAGGGCCTCTGCTGATTCCATCCTACTACATCTTCACCATTCTCAACTCTTTTCAAGGTTTGTGTCACAGAAGCTAAGCTTGGTCTGTCTGTTTAGCAAATCTACATACCGTGGTAAAGGAATTCGTCAACTTGAGGATCCATTGTCGTGGGCATGACTAAAGATGCAGGTCCTTATTATTAAAGAAAGATTAAATTAGTGCTTGCTTAAATGGCTTTAAATTAGCCTAAGAATCCAAGATTCATTTGAGTCTGAGTAAAAAGGTATCATTATAATATAGGCGTTTTTTCTTTTTTTTAGGGTGGCTAATTATCTTCTTTCTATTCACCAGGCTTCTTCCTGTTTTTATACGATTGCATGACAAACAAAGACGCTGGAGATAGCAGGAAGTCAACATTAAGAAGCACAGTTTCAAATATCAAGAGCACTGACATTTCTCACTCTACAGACAGCAAGAGTCAATGAGCTGTCCAGTCCATCTGTGCCCTGAGCACAGATTACAAGAATATGCACGAGTATGTCTAGATGTGTATTGTATAATTTGAGATGCATTAATAATTCTCTTTCATAGAACAGATTAAATACTAAATCGTTGGATTAAACCAACTTATTATGTATTTCATTATAATATTAGGTTCTATACATGCTCTGATTTCTCATTTAAAAAAACCATATGACACTGGTTTGCGGAGAAGAGTTTGTTATTTTTATTTCATGAT
>JAODLD010000030.1:16775687-16806784 GCA_026781065.1 Mormyrops boulengeri | reverse complement strand
GCGCACTTGTACACTATGCATGAACCGGATCCGGAAGCAACGGATCCTGTAGGGGTGTACAGATCGCGTAGTGACAGACGTCACCGAAGCGGGGCACAATTTAAATTCTGATACATCACTTCCGTTACGCCTCAACCGTCCCTCTGACTTCTGCCATCGGCCGGGCTACGGCGCATGCTCGGAGAGAAAGCGGTTAAATTCAAAAACAAAAATGAAATGGAATGAATGTCGAGCTGGAGATAATCAAAAAAGCACACAAAACGTTTAAACTGGAGGATTACAAACTTAGTATTACGGTATGTCTTACACGCGCTATCAAATGTAATAGTTATACTACTTCGCAGTATGTTTTATTTTGTTATGCTGTTTTTATAGTAGCTAAGTGTTAGCTGGCTAGCAAGCCTTCAAATATAAAGCACCTAGTGTAAAATATTGATATTTATGCAATTATGCATCAGTCGTACAGAAATTTTTGTTATCACATATGTCCAATTAGCAGTCGAGTTATTTCTTAGGTTCAAGACTGAATCTGTATATGGCATTTAATAGGCTAGCTTGTGGTTAAACCTTAGCTTAGTTCACAGATAGCCAAATCCGATGTATAAGCCATTCATCAAGTGTTCATGTAAGGAGGATACATAGGGTTCGGTTACATGTTCTTCGTGTGGCTTTATATTAAATATGCAGTCGGCTAAACAGTAATCACGAACATGGACACTGCGGAGGCGGCGAGGAACCGGTGAGTTTTGGCGGAGGTGCGGGGGTGATATTGCAGCTGTCAAGACCGAATCTGTGTGAATTAGCAGTAGCCATAATTGTCAATGTATAACTGTTTTGCTGATTCGTATTCTTACTATTCTAAGTGTAACGTAGTTAACAACGGCTTATTTTAGTTTTAAGAATTGTATAGGTGCATTTGGTAACAATTGTGAAGAATTGCCTATATTACATAATGTTTTATATACACTTAATATGACACCCGAAGCATTGTTTTAAATGTATTTATTTGTGTATTATAGCTTCACAGAAAAAAATGAGCTGCTTTTAACGATCAGTACTTTTAATCATTGAAGTATGCTTACACGTTTAGGTGATATTCAGTTAGATTTAACCATACATTACTATGGAGTGGAATGTTCTATACTGAATTTATATATATGCATTACTTTAATTTGCATTTTCCCTATGCAGAAATAACCCAAGCAAACCTGGCACAAGGAGGATTTCATCGGTTAGTGCGTTTTTGTTAAACATTTAATATATAATCTTTATAACAGAGAGTCGTGGTAGTTTTACGCTTCTCGCATTTGTTTATACCTTTGATTCTGGAAACCTGAAATAACACTGCCAAATGACAACTGGTCGCATGGCTCTCATTAGCCTGTGCGGTTTGTTTATTTGTTTGCTTGTATGTATGGTGTTTTATGTTTGTTTATTTGTATTTATTAAGATTTTGAAAGCACCTCGCACTCCACTGAAAGCTGTTGACGTAGACAATGAGGACTGTCAGGTAAATCTGAGTGGCACATTCTATTAATGAGGATCAGAATCCTGCATCTAGGTTCTGCAGCAGTCCTGTTTCATTTTGGTTTTTTTTTCCTTGAAGGATGAACCAACTGAACCAGTTGAAAAGAAAAGGAAATCCAGAAGAGTCAGTTTTGCAACAACAAATGATATAAAGTACATCAGGTATGAACAGGGTGCCATGTGACACTGAATTGCTGGTGTTTACTGCCATAGTCGCATGCAGCAACATAATGTGACACAATATCTAATGTCTTTTGTTTACATTTTTAGAGACACAAAAAACAGTTCTCCGGGGATGGCTCTCTGTGAGGACCTTGATGTTACAGGTCAGTGTTCAGAATATTTTCGGTGTGGATTAGGCATTGGAGAGGTAGACTTGGCTACCCCTTCAAAACCTAGGAGGCTCAGTGATGATTAAATCTTTTAATGTCACTAGTAGTATTTAGATCCAAAAATGATATTAAGTTCATTTTGTTCCACTGACAAAGCTGGTTGTCTCTAATACACAGTCTGTAATTATGAGAAGTTATTATTCAAAAGCAGCACTACTGCATTTCGGTTGTAATTCTGTTGTTTTGTGTTAATAGGAAGAGAACAACAGAACGAGAGGTATGTTTTCGGTGTTTATTAATTTACAAGGTCATCATTGTTTAAAATGAGCGCTGAAGTGTCATCGTAAGTAATTTTATTTTTTTTTGCTGTAGTGATATTTTTCTGTAAAATCGAATAAACATTTTTCCATGTACACACAGGATTGATGGTACTCACAACATTGTACAGCCAATTGTGGGTAAGGACAGTTACTTTAAAACTTATTTTAACATACTTGACTTATTTTGAACGTAAAATAGTTACCTGAAGATATATTTGTGCTTTAGGGATGGAGACATTGCTGAATGCCCCTCTTCATGTTTCACACCAACATAACAAGGTAAATGTATTGACTAAAATCTAGAAGTTGCCAGTACAAAGTAAAATGTCTGTTTTTAGTTCTTGCTGGGAAAAAAAAATATCGAAACACAGCATTTAAGGCTTACTATACACAAAATCAGTTGTGAGGAAAAAACATTGTAATGAATTGTAGTAAATTCTGGATTATTTTCTGATAAGTGAATTTCCTCTAATAGTATCCAATTTCCTTGCATCCATCTATCCATCCATCTTCTAACCACTTATCTTGCTCAGACTACAAGGAGCCTAGTATCCAAATCTCTCAATAGAAATCAGCCATGATGTTACGCAGACCTTTGCTGTCTGATTTCTATAAACAATGGCTCAGGGATTGTCAGTGATTATATATTTTTGTTTCATGCAGGAAAACATGTTTTACATGGATTACCAGGATGGCATCAGTGATAAGACAATAATTTTTTCTGGAGAGGACACTGCATGCATGGAGATGACCCACTGCCACACTATTATTGACAATGATGCAGTTGACTTTAACAAGACCGTCCCAAGCAGTGAAATCCCTGCCTTTGCCTCTGAAGAGAAGAGTGAAAAGAATTTGTGGAAATCCGGTAACTCCTTTAAAGGCCCAGATACTTCAGTGGGAGCTCAAATAAAGGAATCTGATATGGATGACTTTCTTGCAAGTCTTACAGAAACCGCTGGAAATAGCTGTCCAGGGACTTCTAGTACAGGTCCAAAAACCACAACAATCGGCACTTCCTTCATTCAGTGTAGTGATCCAGCTCTGTGTCCAAAAGTCAACACGAAAGCTTTCTTGTCTAGCCTTAGTTCATATAGATTAGGAGCTGATAAAATAAACCAAGCACCATATATGACAAAAATGGCAAGCAAAAATGATGTGATGTCAACAACCACATTTCCAACCCCAAGGCACAGCCTTCAGCTTAATGAGCAAATTGTGACAGAAGCAGATGGAGATGACATGGATTTGACAAAAAATCAGGCAGTTTTGATGGATGGAAAGGACCTGTGGGTTCAGAAACAATCTACAAACCAAGAGAATCTGGAGGTGACAAATGAATTCATGGGTTCGGATCCTAATTGTCAGTTGACAGTTAAGAAAAGGGTGTCTGTGTTTGATCCAGATGATATGGAAATGACAAGGACCCAAACTGTTCTCATTGATTCTCAGAAAATGCATGGAATGTTAAATCCGGCACTTGCCTCTTCAAGGAAGAGTATATGCAGCACAACTGCTTCAGATAAGACCATTATCTTCTCAGAAGATGACTATGGTATGGATATGACTACAGCTCTGACAACACCTATTGAAGAAATAAATCACCCAGCCATAAGTGGTAAACCTAAAGTAAAACCAGGTTCTTATGTGTTTGGTGATATAGAAATGTCAATTTACCAAACACATACCATTAGTCCCAATGTTTTGGCAGCTGAGCCCTCAGACTCTGATGACATGGAAATTACTAGGAGCCAAACTGTTGTTACTCACTCCAGAACCTGTGGCACTGGACATGCTAATCCTTCACTTGCCTCTTCAAGGAAGAGTATATGCAGCACAACTGCTTCAGATAAGACCATTATCTTCTCAGAGGCTGACTATGGTATGGATATGACTACAGCTCTGACAACACCTATTGAAGAAATAAATCACCCAGCAATCAGTGAGCAGAAAAAAGTTTTCAAGTCACCTAAAGTAAATCCAGGTTCTTATGTGTTTGTTGATATAGGAATGACAAGTTACCAAACAGATACCATTAGTCCCAATGTTTTGGCAGCTGAGCCCTCAGACTCTGATGACATGGAAATTACTAGGAGCCAAACTGTTGTTACTCACTCCAGAACCTGTGGTGTTGGACATGATAATCCTTCCCTTGCCACTGGAAGGAGAGGTTTGTCATATATGCCCACAAATAAAACGGTCATGTTTTCAGACGATGACGTTGGCATGGAAATGACTACAGCCCTTACTATGCCTATTGAGGAAAACCATCCTCCTGTAATTGCATACAAAGAAATGAACATACAAATTCCTGCTACAAAATCTGTTCTTCATTATGAGCAGACTAATATGACAGGACCATCAAGTAATCGGAAAGGGCCTGGTAAGTGCGGAGGACCAACAGCTATGCAGCATTTTGACTCTGATGATATGGAAATTACTGGGAGCCAGACGATTATTGATGGTGTTGGAATGGCTAATCCTTCACATGCTGCAGGAAGGAAAAGCTGGTCACATGTGCCTGTCAACAAAATTGAAGACGACTGTGGTATGGAGATGACTACAGCCCTAATTGTGCCTGTTGAGGAAAATACACTTGTTCCCACTAGTGAAGGTAAAGCAGCAATCAGCTTCCCCAGTACAAATTGCATTGGTGGTTCTGGACAAGTTGATGGTATGGAAATGACCAGAAATCAAATGGGTACTGTTAGTCAAAATGTTTTTGCAGCTGAGCACTTCGATTCTGACATGGAAATTACTAGGAGCCAAACTGTTGCTATTGACTCTAAAACCTGTGGTGTTGGAATGGCTAATACCTTTCATGCCACCAGAAGGAAAAGTTTCTCATGTATGCCCGCTAATGGAACAATTATGTTTTCAGATGAGGACGTTGGTATGGAAATGACAACAGCCATAGCTGTGCCTATTGAGGAAAACCATTCTCCTGTTATTACAAATATGTGTGAACAAATTCCTTTGGCAAAATCTGCTCATCACTATGAACAGGCTAACAATATAGAGCCAACAAATAGTCAGAAAGTACCTGGTAATTCCAATGACTTAGCAGCTTTGGGTAGTTTTGAAGCAGATGACATGGAAATTAATAAGACCCAAACTTTTGATTCCAAATCCTGTGCTGTTGGAATGGCCCATCCCTCATCTCCAATCAGACCAAAAGGTATTACATGCAGACCTACTGACAAAACAGTGATGTTTTCAGGGGATGATATTAATATGGAGATGACTACAGCTCACACTGTGCCTTTTGAGGAGAGCAGCCATGTTCTCACAAATGCTGGTAAAGCAACATTCAGGTTCCCTGGTAAAAAATCTACTGCTCATTCTGGTCCATCTCACCATATGGAATTACTAAGTGATCAGACAGGATCTGTAAGTCATAGTCTGTACACAACTGAGCCCTCAAACTCAGATGATGTGGACATTACTAGGGTCCAAACTGTTATTGACTATAAAACTTCTGGTTTTGGGATGGCCAACACCTCATGTTTAACTGGAAGGAAAAGTTTGTCATATATTCCTGTCAACAAAACATTATCTTCAGAGGTGGACATCAGAAGTGATGGAGAGATGATTACAGCACTTGGCATGCCTATTAAGGAAAGCAGCCGTTGCAATCTCACAAAGGCTTTTAGAGAAACAGCAAAGATTTCGGCAGATGAGTCTGATGGCACAAGAATGGTAAATCAGTCAACTTCTAATGATGAAATTCTTTCATTGACCTCTCCAGCCTTTGTCTCTGATATGGGAATGAAAAGTGATGAAGCACTTGGTACTGCATTAGACACAAGCAAAGTTGCTCCTCCTCACGATATCACTGTGCTTGCAGAAGAAAATGATAATGGTATGGAGATGACAACAGCTTTTACTGTGGAAATTGATGGAAATGCCTATATCAAGGAAACTGCAACTGTTTCATGTTTTGATCTGCCCAATACTGGAATGACAAGCAGCCAAACGGAATATTCTGGGCCCTGTAATAATGGGGTTGCTAAACAAGGTATTCAAACAACAGTTTCTAATTCTGATATCCACCTGAATGTGGGAAAAAATGCAGTAACCGTAGCAAAAAGAAACGCGTTGAAAGAAACTGAAAGAAATTTAGCACCAATGGGTCAGAGCGGCTTCCTGGAACATGCAGTAATGCATTCTGAGCTGAAGGATAACTGCAACAAAAATAATGTTTTTGTCATGGATTGTACAGATGCAACATGCAAAGAAAGTGATGATTTGGTCAACAAAAAGGACTCTGTTTTCACAGTTCATCCATTATTAAACCAAAATGAAAAGAAATCTGTCAGAGCCTCTAAGAACATTTCCAGAAGAATGAGTCTGACAGATTTTCAGTCAAAGCTTAGTACTATCAAGGATATTATTGTTGAACCAGTTGACACGGCAAATGGGTGTCTCACAGCTCCTGTCCCCCAGCTTTCATCAGAAGCTAAAGATTCAGTCTCTGAGTCTAGGAATTGTCCTTCTAATGAAGACTGCAAAAACTACCAACCGGCACTGCATAGTCCACTAAATATCTCTAAAGAAGATAAGAATGACCAGTGGAAAGATGATTTTGTTTGCAAGACGCAAACTAACATGACAGCTCCTATTCCTTTCTTGAAAAGTAAGCCCAAAGTAGGGAGGATGTCTTTTGGTGGCTTTCTGCCCAAGCTCCCTCAAAAGAACAAACCACTGAGCAAAAACCTTCCTGAAATAACCAAAGGGGGTCATTTGGAGAGCCTCTTAACAAAGAGAGTGCCTCATGGTGCTTTTCATCATTCAGGCAGTGGCCCATTTGAAAATATAGATGATGAGATGCTTCCTGAGATCAGCAGTGAGGAAGATCTGTCAGAAACCATTGAAGGTAGGGGGCGTGTAAGCAGCTGCATCCAGGGAGACACTTCAAAAGGAGAATTAGGCCAGGATGCTGTAGATGAGCCATTAGTGGAGGCACCAATCCAAAATGTAGCACAAGGCCTGAAAAGGTCTTCGCCAATGGATGGCCATGAAGACAGTACAGAGGAAAGGAAGACAAAGAAAAACCTAGATTCAGGGGTGAGCTTTCCAACCTGTTTTTTTTCCATCAGTGAATGGGTTATAAAGTGATTCCAGATTATTTAAAGTCAAAACTTTTCTTTCAGGGATCCTCCAAGTTTACATCTCAGTGGAATAGAAGTGTGACAGATGCCACTGAGCTGAATCCATCAAGTACAATGGTCAAGACTTTGGACACAACCAACTCCAGTAATAACTCCACCTACTTGAGGGCAGAAGGTACTTTTAACACTAGTGGTAAGTGTTCCAGACAGTGCTTTGTATCTTAGTTGGTCTCATTCTTGGCATTTTTGTTAAATTTTTAAATTATTGTTTTTTCCTCTATGCTAAATATTTCACTGCCTTTCCAGCTCAGAGATGTAGTCAGTATGAAACTGACTTTGATGAAGCAACAGGATATGAGATTGACCTTCAGAAGGTACTTGAGTGGCCTTTTTTTCTTGCATAGCTGATGTTTACCATCATACATTGGATGTTGCTGTTCATTCAGGTGCGTTTTGGTGTTTCAGAAACTGGATGATGGCAGCATTACAGTGAAGGAGTTCCTGAACTTCTTGGGCATTGACTTTGTCATTCACAAACCACGGCAAAGTGTCCTTCCAGATAATGTAATGACCATCTCTCAGAAACTCAATGCTGCAAAAACCATAGGCTCTTATTTCCTCATCATGCATCATAACTGAGTGTATATGTAGTTGTAGTTTTCAGGTGTTTTTACTCATTATTTGGGCATGTACAGTACCAGTAAAAAAAAATGTGGACACCCCTACCCATAGAAAGCTTTATTTGTACTATTCTGTACATTTTAGAATAATTAAAAAGACATCAAAACTATAAAATAACATGGAATTATACACTGACCAAAAGAGTAAAAAAAAATAATTTGTTGGGGAGGGGGCAACTCTGTGGGTTGGGACTCAAACAGTTGCTGGTTTAAATCCCTGAGTTGTCAGAGATCCTTCCATTGGACCCTTGAGCAAGGCAATTAACCCCAATTGCTCCAGGCACTGACTGTCCCTACTGTCTCAAATTCAATGTGGTGACATCCTGGGATGCTTTTCCAGCTGAAGGAGATCCCACATATATGCTGAGCTCTCATAGACCGCTTATCCTTCACACTTTTGTCAAACTCCACCAAAACCATTTTTACTGTGTTTAGATCAGGTGGCCAGGTCATGTGATACGACAGTATCACTCTCCTTTGTAAGTGCCTTGCGTGTCCAATCTTTTGAATGGTAAAATAATGACTGATAATGTACCCGGTCAAGCATGCTGTTGTTTTTATTTTTCTTCTAATAAAGATTACTACAGTTAACCTGCTGCCATTAGCCACTGCATGTGTACTGCCTTGAGTGATTTATGATCTGCAAAATTCCCTCCAGTTTGCATTAGCTCATGAGCCACAGGACCTGCTTATGGAGAAATACGTCAACCGTCCCAAGCAGCGGGTTTATGAAGACGACAATCAGGAACTCTCCAGGATTGTTGAGAAGTAAGTCGATATAACTATCTGTGCATAACAGAAAACTGGTCTCCAAAAAGTTTCCCTGTTCTTTTCATAGACCGAAAACTAGTGCAAATCAGAGAACTGTTGTACTTGTGACAATTTCACGATGCACAAAAGGCTGCATTATTTTTCCCCTTTGATTCTTTCAGACTGAAATCGCGAATGTGGGATCAAAACAAACCTCTTAAAATGATTAATCATTCCTTTTGGGAAGTGGTGAAAACCTATTCTGATGAACAGGTATTTTTATTACCAGTTTTTTTTTTTCCTCACTGCAGCAGACCTACCCATTACTGTATATTGTACAGTTAACCGACCAGTAACCAGTTAACAGTCAATCTTATACCTTAGTTACAGAGTTTGAGGTCGAAGCTCAGAGAGAGGAAGGTATACTTCCGAAAGAAGAGCAAAGGTTTCTCGCATGAGATGAAGATTGGGTTATACAGTAGTCTGGTGCAGACCACTCAGGTAAGTGCCTGCAAGTTTACTGAATGTGTGATTCAAGACAGGCACCTCGATTTTGCTGCACCCCATGCAGCTCTTTCTCAGCTTGGCTTAGACCTTTAAATTACATTTTGACACCAGCAACACCCTCTCTTCTTAGCTGGCGCAGCAGAACTTGACAGAGAAGATTAACGAGGCCGATGAGTTCCTGAAAAACCTTGATGATTGTCTGCAGGACTTGCAAGCTGGTAGGAGGGACTCTGGTTAACACAACTGGGATTTTTGTCTGAACTGGTTGCTACTCTGTCCTTCCTCACCATGAGCGGCTGGTTATGATTAGCTGGTTCTACATTTGATTGGATTTTCTGAATAACAGTTGTCATCAATAAAAAGCCTTTTTTTTTGTAGAATTGGACTTAATGGATGAGGAAGGGTTGGAAGACGTCGGAGCGAATTCCGAGTTGATGCACACATTGGAGGCTAAGCAACAAGGTGGAGTGAATGGTTGTTAAAGGCCCAGAATGTTGTGCACTGTTTAACTTATTTTAATATTACATAGTTTTGCCCACTGCCGCAGACTTCGTGAACTAAATGTTATTTCAGATTAACTCATAATTGTCTTTGTGCAGAACTGGAAAGTCTCAACGTGGCTGTCACTGAGAATGAAAGGTCAGTTTCAAGCTTTAGTAGACTACTTAACACCCTAATGTTAAGTAGTGAGCTTGTGTATATTTTAATATGCTAGTAGGCATTACACTCTGTACCATTTCAATTGCAAGTGTTTTCTCTTCCTCCCAAGGCGTATAAGTTTTCTTGTAATGGAGAAGAACAGCATTGAGGACAAAATCTGCAGAATTCAGGAAGAAACCAGGGAGTTTGAAAAGAATATTACAGTCCTAGACAGGTGTGGCAATTAATTTAATTTTTATAACTGAATCTGAATAAATATTTATTCCCTAGAGGTTCAATATGTAAAAATGCTTGCAGGCTCCAGGTTTGGCTTGGAGTTGTAGCTATTAGCAGTTTGTTTAGTATCAGTATCATATTTGTTAGTGTCATATTTAAATCAGAAGCAGAAACTATCCCACACTTGCTTGCATTCTCAGAGTGATCGAATGGAGGCTGTCTGAGGAGTCAGAGAGCAGAGCGCTTTTCACCTTTCTGAATGGATCAGTGGAGCTGGAGGTGCTGTTTGAACCATGTGCCAGTGAGTAGTCCTCAGCATGGTTAGAAACATGACTGCTGCAGTTTAATGGAGCCCTTCAGTTATCAGATGTTGATCAGTTGAACATGAGATGTTCTACAGAGTTAACAGTCAAATGCCGCTCTGGCGCAGCAATATTTCACTGATGCTGTTCTCATTGTTGGACTGTGTGTTACACAGTAAAATCAGACTAGACTTTAGAGCAGTGTTTCCTGACCCAGGCCTCGTTGATTTTCAAAATGTGGAATCTCTGGCATAGAGCTAGGAAGGCGCAAAAACGTGGACTGTCTTGGGGTCCCCGAGGACCTGGTTGGGAAACACTGCTTTAGAGTATAAGTAAAATATGCTGCATGAACCTGGGTCTCTCTTGCATCAGAAAATGAAGTAATTTCCTCTCCCACACAGATACAACAGGGCAGACTGACCAGAAGGTTAATGACATCAGATTTCATTTACAGCTGGATGGTGAGTGGAGCTGAGCAATGTAATGGTTGTCTGGCCTACAGGTGTGATTATGCAATGTCTAGAGATTGGAATTAATTTGAACTTGAATGTCTTGCAGAAGAGAACTCGATGTGTTATGCTCGCCTCGTTCACAAACTGATCAGCCAGTTCATTAGAAGCGAAAGCAACTGGATGGAAAAGTACCCCACCAGGCCTAACATCCCACGGGCAAGTAGTAGGCTGGTCAATGTGGGAGTATTTTAATGCAAAACAGTTCAGAATCTTGATAAATATTCATACCTTCTCTGACCCACCTACTTAGCTTCTACACGATGTCGCATTGGTGGTGAGCCGCTGCCGTGTCCTGGGGGAGGAGATCCACCAATTGCGGAAGTGGGGCTCCCTGAAGTTTGATATCTTGCAGATTGGATGCCAGGAGACACAGTGAGTGTGTTCTGGGATCAGCATATCAGCATTAATGTGTCCCACCCTTCAAATTTGGAATATTGTGCTTATTATCTTGGAAAGTATGTGTATATATATTTCTTTAAATTTAGACATGCATAATACTTCAGAGACTAATCCTGCGCTTAAGAGTTGCTACTTTAAATGAACATTGACCTCTTGATCTCCCATTTTTATTCAGGATCAACATTCTATTCTCAAGTCTTAAGGCATTTGCAAAGTTTGAAGTCACACTGGCTATTGATCCTGCTTACCCAGCTTCTCATCTGGAAGTGCTCAGCTTCAAAAATTACATTGGAAATACGAGGTAAGAAATCTCAAGGTGTGAAAGCTGGATCCTTGCCCTTGCTATGAGCCGTTCTATCCTGACATATCGTTAACCAGGTACTCAGCCTAACGCTACGTCATTCCCTTCCTCAAGGCTTGAGCAGCTGGAAGAAATTGTGTCCACAGTCACGCCAGCCAGAAATTACCTGACGAGGATTGTTAAGACGATCCATGACGTGATCCTGCACTGAAGCGTGTGTGAACGTTAACCGCCCTTCTCCCAAGGAGGTGCATAAAAGTGTATTATATTTAAACATACATTTTTTGTGTTTGGCGTTTATTTTTATTCTATGACATTGCCGTATTACAACTGCTTATAATTAAAACAAACAAACAAAAAAAGTATTTTCATATTTGTTACTTTTGTCATTATTTCTCTTCATAGACAGGTCATCATTTTTGAATGCGGAGAAAATCTGGGTTTAAAACTACAAGGTTTTACAGTAGGAGCAGGGGCTCATTCAGACACTAGAGGGCAGCGTAGGACCACTGGTGATGAATGCATCGTGAAACTCATGAGCCAATGAACCTGGCAGTGTGTGAAAGCATTAATTTAAAAATGTTTCAATAGTTGCATCATTTGTCCTTCTGTTCACTGTAAATTCTTATTCATGTGTAAAAGGTCTTTTTAAGAGAATTTGTTTTTTACTGTTTAAATCATGCCACTTAGATTGTTATTGTCTAATAAATTGACGCTTAATGCAACAAGAGCATCCCATGTATTACTATTCATTTAAAAGGTATTCCATCACAATGATTTTCAAAAAATTCAAGTTTCCTGTTCTGGATTTCTAGTTATGCTTAGTATATAGTTTTAGTTTTTCTTCTGCTTAAAATCTATTTCGAAATGTTACAAGATTATTCAAGTGCGCTATTAAAGTACTAATAATTTATTTTTAAATTGTCTGTTGTCAAGTTAAAAAATGACGAAATACACAAAATACATTGGCCCTGAGAAATACTTAAGCGGTGATGCAACTTTACGATTATAGCCGCTCCGATTATGGCGGGCCACAGAACGGCGCAGGCATTGAGAGCCAAAAATTATGCCACGGCACCTTTAAGACGCTGTCGACGTCACGACGTTTCTATATACGCCGTCCGGCGGGAAGTTCGGTGTCGGACGCTGAAACTGAGAAGAGGTTTGTATCGCAACAATATCTGTAAACGGCGAAATACTTCACATCCACGAAAAATAGTCTAAGTAAGATTTAAGGATGTGTATTCTGGAATTACACACAACTGACAGTTAAGCGCGTTGCCGGTTAAGGTGACTTTGTAGCGTGTAGCGCGCTAGCTAACGAAAACTGCTTAGATGTGGTTATGTAGCATCCTAATGCCGATTACACTGATTAAGAGGTTAAGCCATTTAGATATCTGAAATGCCAGTTTGTTTACCTCAACCTCAAATCTAAATATTTATTCGGCTAAAAACGTAGTGCTTTAGTCCTTTGTAAATTAGGTGTCAGACGATTACAGTCATTAATTTAGTTGATCAAAAGATATTGACCTGTTCCGGAAAAACCGCGAACAGTTCTTACATCCGGAGCTCTAATATTGTCATTGTTTCAGAAAATCTTTTTAAAATGACACGGTTTTACATCGAGAGCAATGACTTTTTCGTACACTAGAGGGCCCTTCCCTTGTGCACTGGTGTGATGTCTCTTCGTATTCAGTTGAAATTAATTTATGCTGACTTTCTCTTTTGAGACAGCATCACTTTAGGCCATTGGTCAGACCTGCGGAGACCATCGTCCAGGATGGCAATGCGGAGCGAGACCAGAGTTGAAGCGGAGGCTGAGGAGGAGGAGAATTTTGGGCCTCAGCCTCTTTGCCGACTTGAGGTACCATCCCTGGCTGCTGGTCACTAGGTTCATGTCTGAGTCCATCCCCACATCCACCCAGTTTACATGAACTTCTCCCCTTTCTCCCACTCAGCAATGCGGAATCAGTGCCAGTGACATCAAAAAGCTGGAGGATGCCGGATTCCACACGGTCGAGGCTGTGGCGTATGCCCCCAAGAAGGAGCTGCTCAACATCAAGGGAATCAGTGAAGCCAAGGCAGAGAAAGTCCTGGTGAGCAGGATGGGCTGGGGTAGCGGCGCCCGCATGCAGAGCTGCGCCTCCTCTGCTCCTGCATGCCAACCAATGCACCAATTGACCAATTCTTGGGCATTTCCAATTTTTTTGCAAGTGTGACCTTCCGATAATGATTTTCATTCTAAGAAATTGACAGCATATGCAAGCATCAATGCAAAACTATACTGGTTACTAAAGAAATTGCTAAATTTTACAATTTCCCCCAAACTGCACTATGTTACAGGATCTTGTCTCACTTAAGTCTCAAAATAAAGTGCTCAGTGACTGGAAAGAGGTAGCAATTAACTGAAAATGAGCTGCAGTGTATTCAGCTTTATGTGACATATTTTACTTTACCAAGCAAGAGCAGGTACAACAGATTTAAATAACAAAATAAATTTCAGTTACCTTTATTATTTTCCAATATGTTTAAATTCACCAGATAACACGACATTGACCTTTGGTCACAAACCTCCAAATAAAACTGATGTGTACTATACTCTTCCAAATAATAATAGCTGCAGGGTAATATTATCAATACCGACACTGGTTATGCACCAGTTCGCAAGTAACCTTAACTAGCTTTGCAGTTTTAATGATTATTCCTTTTTATGATTACCTAATATATGTTTAATAATCACTTTAAAGTTTACCTCTGATGTTTCACCACATTTTCATGGTGGTTCCCCATGTGGAGACCTTTGGCTTTTCATGTATTACAAATTGCAAGCTTTGCACCTTCACTCACAGTGAAGAACTTCCACGGCAACAACGTTGGCTGTGAGTGTGCGCGGCTGTGAGGCTATTGCCTGCACCGCTGTGCGTATGACGTGTGGAGCATGCGTAAGGAGGACCGGTCGGTCTCCGGTCCAAGCCAAGCATGCTGAAAAATGGCTGATTTCAGTCCCTGGCCGATCGATTGGTGTATCTCTACCAACCTGCCATGCTTTTGTTTCTAATCATCCCCCCCCCCCCGATGGTCTGACCCAAGGCAGAGGCAGCAAGGCTGGTGCCCATGGGCTTCACCACGGCCACAGAGTTCCACCAGCGTAGAGCTGAAATCATTCAGATCTCCACAGGTTCCAAGGAGCTGGACAAGCTGCTGCAAGGTGAGTATGGGAATCAGGTCCCTCTGCTCACATGTCCACCCAGCATGCCAGGAGGTCTCACAGTCAAGCCCGTCTGGCCATCTGTGGTAGAGGGTGGTTTAATGTATGAATTTAAAATATAAATCAGTAACAGCCTGCTCCAAGTATTGGTAAATTGCTGAGCAGCTTTAAATGTATTTATGTGAGTCCAGTCATAAGGGCTGAGGCCCCTGTCTGGGACTGGCTGTCACTTCTCTTCCTGTGGCCTCCACAGCCGTCACTCGCACCTGTTTTCTGTGAAACGCCTCGCTTTCTCATTTGCCATCACGTTAACCATCTGCTGATGTCGGATTGAGATTTTTGCGTGTGACAGGACAATGGCACAAGTCATCCTTTCCCGCAGGCATTGATGTGGATCTCTGAGTGATGACACATCTTGTAATTTGTGTTCTTCCGTGCAGTCTGGATTTTTATATATATATAAAAGTCAGCTCTAGGAAAGAGGAAAAAAAACAGGATGTTGTCTGGGTACGGTCCAGGGACAAACCCATGTTTATGCCTTGGTGGGGTTCTTCAGCTTAAAAATAATTTGTGGTGAGGTAATCACTAGGATAAAATGTCAGGATGTCATCTCAGAGAGGCTGCATAGGGATTTGGTCCCCGGAAGCTTAGAGGGGAGTCTGCATGTCGCACAGCTCTCCTGTCAGCTCTTCGACGCTCTGCCTGGTTCATCTCTCCTTGATCGTGACTTCCATCCCAGAATCCTCCTTTCCACAACCACGTTTTGGGCTGCCCAGGAATCTGGGCAACACAAACAAAGCTTTTGTCATCTGTCTTCACGTAACCACCTAACTAGAAAAATATTATGTAAAGTCTGCCAAAACTGTAAATATGTTGTGTAACAGTGAAATGGGCTGTCACTATGGAGTCTATTTCAGCAGTAAACCAGATGTTGCACAGGATATATTGTTCGTATCAGGTTCTCAATATTATGAGGTATTGCGTAATACAAAATAAAACTTGATATGTATTGCAATGGATGAATCTTGTACTTACAACATGCGGAATTAGAAAATAATACAGCATTTATTAGTTTGTAGTAAAGGTACATTGGTGAATGGGATTATTTTGGTGTCGGCTGCCTGCGATAGCCCACATCTCTGCTAAGGTGTGTGTTCTACTCAGGTGGGATCGAAACGGGCTCCATCACAGAGATGTTCGGCGAGTTTCGCACAGGGAAGACACAGCTCTGCCACACTTTGGCGGTGACTTGTCAGGTATGCCAACTTTGCTGCCAGCCTCGGCTCTCAGATGCCATCTGTAGCCTTGGGTCCATAAAGCATTATAATAATAATAAGAAATAAACAATGAAACGTTTTCCTTTCTTTGGCATTTTTTCGCAGTTGCACTTTGACATCTTTGCTTGTTAAGTATAGGTATACGTCACTTATAATTTGGTTTACATTCTGTCTAATAAGATGTCAAGCGACTTGGGTGCTATGCAAACATCATATACACTGTATATGCTTAAACAGCCAAGATACTTCATAAGAGAGTACACATTAACGATAAATTACAGAAAATACATAATAGCATAACATTTATTATCGCTATCAGCTATTATGGTTATTTTAAGTTAGATATATACTGTACCGTTATACAGCTGGCAGGGCAGTCACTTTATTTATACCAGTTATACATGGTTCATTATGGTTATTATAAGTTAGATATATACTGTACCGTTATACAGCTGGCAGGGCAGTCACTTTATTTATACCAGTTATACATGGTGCATTATGGTTATTATAAGTTAGATATGTACTGTACCGTAATACAGCTGGCAGGGCAGTTGCTTTATTTACACTAGCTACACATGGTGCATTATAGTTATTGTAAGTTAGATATGTACTGTACCATTATACAGCCAGTAGGGCGGTCGCTACATGTGGTGCACTGTGGCTGCGTCCATTAGCCGATCAGGATTTTTCAGCTCTAATTTGATCTTTTGGAACTTTGGACGTATATGTGATCGGATGTTATGCGGAAGGTTGTTAAGCGATGCATAATTGTACCTGCTCCAGAGTGCTGGAGCTGACCCACTTCTGGGATCTGACCCAGAAACCATCAGCATTGAAGCTCTGTGTCATCTTTGAAGCTTAACACTGCTGTCTGTCTGACCCTAGCTGCCTGTCGACCAAGGCGGGGGGGAGGGGAAGGCCATGTACATCGACACTGAGGGCACCTTCAGGCCAGAGAGACTCCTCGCAGTGGCAGAAAGGTAGGTGTGGTTTTCTAGGGCATCACTAGATAGGTGCTGGACAACATGATACAAATGCCCAGTGGCTACCATGGTGGTATTCCTCACTTAGCCATCACATGATTAGTAATACTCTGGGACAGGGTTCCAGCTGATAACACTCATATCACTGTATTACTGATGTAGCTGTAAGCTGTCTCTCCTCCTCAGTGCCTGTCGCTCTCCGTTAGCCCCAAAGTGCCACTCATGCACCTCAGGTTTCAAATGTGTATCTTTGGCTGAAAGCAATATCCCTTACATCCCAGGAAAGCCATTTCAAAACAGTGATATGAGCCTACCTTTGATCTGTGTTCCCTAAATTCAGCTTGATTCCTTTGCTACCGGAATCCACCAGAATAAGCTTAGCACACTGAGCAGATACACTCTCCTGCCTCAGGGAAAAGTAATGGAGAGATAATTAAATTTGAGATATAATCCGGATAGTAATTGCTTCCAACCTGCTGTATGCAACCATAATTGTACAGTAGTGGTCTGGATATTGGCCAGGAAGCAGTCCGGCATTGACCTCTGAAGTATCGCTGATGCCTCATTTGTGAAAAGCCCACCCCCCACCCACTTTGAATGTCGTGTCTGTGGTGCCCCCCACCCACTGGCCTCCTGGGGACATTGCTTGCACAAGCATCATGTAAACAGTGTTCCATTTCTGTCTGCCCAAAATTTCCCCCCTGCCTTCTGAAGAGCCCCC
Source organism: Mormyrops boulengeri (assembly GCA_026781065.1). Classification (NCBI taxonomy): domain Eukaryota; kingdom Metazoa; phylum Chordata; class Actinopteri; order Osteoglossiformes; family Mormyridae; genus Mormyrops; species Mormyrops boulengeri. The sequence continues at coordinate 16,788,978 of JAODLD010000030.1, read as the reverse complement.
CTTCAAGAAGCGCTTTGTGACTCCAGGGATCAATGTTTAGCTGTTAAAAATGTAGATAAGGGTCTGCAACTGATGAACCCCCTGTCCTTTAAATAGTCCAAAATGCAGGGCAAATGACTGGAATCATTACACTGAAAGGGAGGGGGCAGGTGTAAATCACCTACCTCACTTCTTAATACTCCACTTCTGGTCATTGTCAGTGGTTTCATCTGACTGGTACCTTGAGGGCACTTGTGTGATGTTTGCATTGCAGAACAGAGTGGCAGACAGGGGGCCACGCCACTCCTCAGGTGGGTCAGCCTTGTGTCTCCTGTGACCTGTGGAGTTCAGATCCCCTGTTCCTGAAGGCACATGCATCTGGGATAAATCTGATTAGTCTAATGGAATTAACAGTAAAAAAGGTCCCTTGATTTGTTTCACGGGAGGGGTGGGGTGTTGATATGTGCAGAACATTTATTCATGGGTAAGACTGATATGTGGTGCTAAGCAGGAGGATACAACAGCGCTGTCGCTAATCAGTGAAGACACTTTGAACATTTTCCCTTCCTACACGAAGAAGGAATTACAACGGCGGACGCCCAGACGGGAATTTTTTTCCCCCTTTATGCCCTTCAGGCCTCACCCCCCATTTCAACTCTCCTTCAAGTCAATTATTTCCAAGTTATTTGTGGGGGAGGTCGATGTGGGCCACTGGCTGCAGTAAAATCCGACCCAGGGCAACAGGCAGGGCAGTGGTTGCGTGACAGCAATGAGGGGGAGGGGCGGCCATATGTTTTAAATGGGGGTATGTTTCACTGCGCTGACCCCCAGATCGGTTGGTTGGACAAATACAGGGGTGTTCATTAAACCTGTGGATTTATGGGCCGCAGGTCGGACCGGTCGCAGTGCTAGTTTCTGTGTTAACGTTAGGAGACTGTTCTGTCCAGTGCAAGAGAGATGTACAGCACAGCGAAGCCGGCTCTAGTTAAAAGGCTATAAAGCTACAAAAATCCCTCAGCAAATGTGTTATGCTGGCTGCTGGGCGGCTGCAGGAAAGGCTTGAGGAGATGCATGCACAGGATCCAAATGGAGCTGCGTGTGCGTGCATGCGCGTGTGCGTGCGGGTCCGGTGCTCATTAAGCATCTCAGTCGTCAGGATAAAAAAGAAAAGGACTGTGTGGGGGTGGGTAGGGTAGGGGGCCACATAACGGATTAGACGGTAAGCGTGACCTACCATTTCACAGTCCTCCCCCCCCCCCCCATGCTGAAGGCCCCCCATCTCACGGCATGCTGGTGTGATCCAAAGGCTCCAGCACCACTCGCTGGCTGCAGACCAGCTGGGCTCAGCCAGTAACGGTGGAAACTCCACGCTTTGGCTCCGAGCATGCAGGCCTCACACTGATCCACGAAGGAATTCCGTCCTGGCCTTTTCACCACTTTCATTTATTTTCCCGGTTAATGTTCGCCTCCCGAAATATTTCCTGCTCTTACGAGAAGCGGAGCACGTAGAATAATAATGCCGGGGGGGGGGCGTGTGTAGCGTTTGATTGTCGTGCGGCGCGATTCGTGCAGAATAAAACGGGAACTGCACCGCACTGCTTGTGGCTTTTCGCCGCAGGCATCCACCTCCCTGCCTGTAATCTGACACTGCTCTTTCATCCTTAAGACTGTCTGCCCATCTCCTCTCTTCCCCTGCCTTTTGGTGGCCTCTTTTCTTTTTGTAGTTCTTTTCTTTTTTTAAATCATCCCACCTCTTTCATCTGAGCGTGTGGATTAATGCTGACCTGCTAATTCCCACTGTAGTCTCCCACATCGAGACCTCAGTAACAGTCACAGTCAACAGTCTGGGTGTCACTGCCCCTTTAAAATTTGCACTTGGTTTTTAATAGCGTGTTTCACCATACCAGACAGCCGCTGCTTGATCTCAGCATGGCGGTTTTCTGACTGCAGCGTTCGCATGTTGCCTCGTGTGTAATAACAATTTTCCTGACACAAGGCAGCATTTCATCAGCAGTGATTTCTGCGTTCCAGTTGCCTGCCTAGCTTTTTGCTAACTTCAAATCATATGGGGTTTAGGGCAGCTTGCTGTAGTAGTCTGCGGACGGCACTCGCTCGCATGGTCACTGGGACTGCCTAGAGTACTTAGTGTGTAAAACTGATCACGATTGTTGGTTTTCTCCTTTTTCCCTATTAGGTATGGGCTGGTGGGGAGCGACGTCCTCGACAATGTCGCCTACGCCCGGGCATTCAACACGGACCACCAGACGCAATTGCTGTACCAGGCCTCTGCCATGATGGCTGAGTCCAGGTGAGTGGCATGTGTGGGAGGGCAGCTGGGGGCCAACAGGCCACCCCATCTGGGAATTTCTTACACACAAAGTGCCCCTTGCTAAGGGGGGGGTCTGTCACCACCGTGTCCCTGGCTACAGAAGGTCTCTGGGATGATCGCCATCCCCTGACTGACCCATGTACTTTACTCAGCGGGTGAATATGCAATTTCTGGCCGCACAGAGCGTATCACATTCCTGCCTCATTTTTTTTTCCCCCTCCAGGTATGCCCTGCTGATTGTGGATAGCGCTACCGCCCTCTACAGGACTGATTATTCCGGCAGGGGTGAGCTCTCAGCCAGGCAGGGCCACCTGGGCAGGTTCCTGCGCATGCTCCTGCGGCTGGCAGATGAGGTGAGCGGCAGTCGGCACCTGCTGTCGTGCTGAACGCCGCCGGCTTTGCCGCCAACCGCCTCGGCAGCCAGGCCCCATTCATATCCAGCGAGGTGACAAAGCAGTTGGACCATAACAGCCTGGGCAATGGATTTAGGGGTCCTCTGAGAAGGGAAGTGAGCCGGAGACCAGATGGACACCTCGTTCCGGGAGCAGGATGTGGCGTGCTGGGGCGCAGGACCGCTTAACCGCTGCTCGCATGTGGTGTTCCTGCAGACAGCCCCGCTGTCTCCCCGTGGGGCTCAAAGTGTAAGAGCTCTGTCATCGACAAATAAGCAAGCCCCTTCTCCGAAGGGCCCCAGGACCTAGAATAACAAATAAGGCAGCCTGTTAATACCACACATATAAATGTCTGCTTTAAACAAGTTGCATTTCTCAGAAAGACAGAGCCGCCTCCCAAAAAGGCCCCTCGTCGCTCCTCCTCCCGCAGGACATGGCGGAGCCCGGAATGCTCCGAGGTTCTTCTAGGGCCACATGTGTGACCACGCCTGGCTGCGGCACAGGATTATTACCACCAGCCGTTTCATTAGCCGTGTTCGGCGAAATGTACTTTCTCAGAAATAACCGTGGCCCGTTGACCCTGGAAGCGCAGGCCTCAGAGCGGCTCACACCCCCTAGCTGAGCGATCGCATTAGCAGTCCGGGGTCCCCCCCGCCCCTGTCCTGGGGAGGTGAGCGGTCGGTTTCGTGAGAACGTCAGCCGGCTGATTTACTGCCCTCGGCTCCCGTCCCTCCTGCTCTCCGCTTTCATCCCTGCTTCTCACGTACTCCTCCACATGCCTGGCTTTCAGCTTAGGCATACGGCGTGGCCACGCTGCTGTCGAGCAGAGCTGTGTTTAAGTTTCCTGTGTGTGCGTGTGTCTGATTCCTTGCAGTTTGGTGTTGCCGTGGTGATAACCAACCAGGTGGTCGCCCAGGTGGATGGGGCCGCAATGTTCTCGGCGGACCCCAAGAAACCCATTGGGGGCAACATCCTGGCTCACGCCTCCACCACCAGGTGTGTAGCCCTGTCTGTTCCTGGAGGACATGGAGACATTCACAACACAGCTAAATTTACCCATTGTCCCTTCTCTCATTGCTAAAAGGTTGTACCTGCGCAAGGGCAGAGGAGAGACCAGGATCTGCAAGATCTATGACTCTCCATGTCTCCCAGAGGCTGAGGCCATGTTCGCCATCAACGCAGATGGCGTGGGTGATGCCAAGGATTGAGGGCCGCCCATCCCCACGGCCTTAACAAGCGTCACGGCAACCACGCTATCAAACGCTCAAGGAGACCTGACGGCTCAGATGGCAAAACATAAAATAACTACGAACTTTGATAGAAATGTAATATACGATGACTGCAGGTAGTAATTTGCACAGGGAAGGGAGGGGTGCCCGCAAAATAAATCTGCGGTCGCCCTCATTTGAAGGGAGGTTGGCTCGGGTCTGGCTCGCTGTCGTAAACTGACGGGAACATCCCGCCCCCCTGTGCACCAGGCTGGCCCAAAGAGCCGCGCGCGTCTGTGGGTTTTTATGTTGTACTGAGTGCAGTTCCCCAAGCCTTCTGCTGTGAGATCTTTGATTTGTGCTGTGCTCTGCAGGCAGCCCTCTTTCCGTTTCATTGACTTCTGTCTGGGTGGCTGCTGTACTCTTTGCTTTGTCTGTGTCTGATATCACTGAATTATTCCTGCCCCCGCACGTCGTGTTTTAATTGTAATATACTAAAGGGGGGGTCCATTAATAAAGAAATTAAATGGCAGTTCCTGTATGTATGTGAATTGTAGGTTGGGTTGTTTGTCTGTGGGGGGGTGGTGGTATATCTAGCTGGAAATGCTGCCTGCCTACATGTGATGACCAGCTGCCTTAGAAAGAAAGAAAAGCACTAAAAATGAAATCCAAAGGAAAAGGGATCTTTGGGTGAAGTGTGTCCCTGACTGACTGCCATGTGGCCTCTGGATGTGGGACCAAGCTTGAAACTCCCCTCCCCCAATATGTGGGTCAGCCTTCACTCACCCAGGCCTCCCAGACAATGCTTGCTTGTGGGGAGGGGCAAATGTGCAGTGGAGATATACACACATATTAGATACACATCTCCACCGGGCTTCACCCACCGCAAGAAACTCTTCCAGGCCCCATGTTGTGTCCCATTTGGGGTCTGTTTGTCTCCAGCCAAGTCCACGAGTCCTGAGCTGTTTAATGCACCCCCTCTGGTCTGGTCAGGCCTGCTGTGCTTCCTCCAGTCCACCCTCAGGCACAGATGGTACGTATAAACGGGGATGGAGTATTTGTGCCTCCCCACCTGTGTTTTCCCAGCATAGAGAGGGTGGTGTGCCCGGGGTGCTGAGAGCGATTCAAGGAGCCTGTGGACTTTGCCTTTAAACTCCCAGTGACCTCACATGGGTGCTGTTCTCTGAGGCAGTCTGCAGGCGCAGTGTTCCCTCCAGGCCAGACAGAGGCGCTCACACACACACAGGCCACTCTCTGGGGTAACTCTGGCATCTGTCATGCCAATACTGCCAATGTAGAGGTCGTCAGCATCCTCCTTGTGGACATGGGTTAGCTTAGGTAACCCCCAGGAATATATCAGGTCTGTCTCGTTGCACTAAAGAAGCCACTGCACACTGTCCCCTGGCCAAATGGCAGGGACTTCCATGTCACTAATCCAGATGTTGTCACCTGCTACTGTTACGGAGCAGTGATGTCTTTGTGGATATGCACAACGCTCCACACAGGAATCTAGGAAACAGCACAGGCACAGAATAACAGCACTGGAAGGGAACCAACAAAGCATGGAAGGGGTGGTTTAGGGAGGTTTGGGGTTTAATGCAGGTGGTCTGCAGCAGCAGATGTGCGCATATGGAAGGGATTTAACAAGCGGGACCCCAGAAGGAGCATGGGGGCCAAATATGACTGGTACTGCAGCCCCTTTCTCTCTGGGATTAAGACTGGGAAATGTACGCCCCCCCCCCGTATCAGGCAGGGGGAATTTTCTGGTTACAGACTTTGGGGATGTGGCACGACGAGGTCATAGTCATGACTTCTTGGTACTGATGAAAGAAGGGAAAAGATCATACGAGGGTGTTTTCCTGCCGAAAACCTGCTCCGGGTGCCCCCACCATGGGTCAAACTCTTGGTCTCTCATGACTTCCTGCACATCCCATGTGCCTCCAATGATCTCATTAGAGTTTTGTGCTCAGAGCATTTTTTTATTCTTCTGCACATCCTGCCCTGAGCTCTGTGACCTTTTGCACGTAATGTTTAAGTTACACACATATTTAACGCAGAGGGGAAAAAATCCTGTTTAGAGAACGTCCGAAATGCAAATTAAGTTCATGTGTGCGATGAGACGGCTCCCAAAATGACACCTGAGCGGGGGTCGCCTTTGCCCTGTGGGGATAAAAGGGGCCCATTGTTCCCTCGCTTAATGATGTTTTCTCTGCTTTCTGCTCTGTGACTTATTAGCCCCCCAGGGCCCCGCAGGAGGAGAGCAATAAGCTCCACACTGCAGACCAGGAGCATTAAATCGGCAAGTGGACAGCCAAGGCTCCAGCATACCTGCATATGCTCGCGCTTTATTAATAAAGGGCTGGGGGTGTTCAACTGGTGACACTGAGGCAACCCCCCACAGGAAGTCACGGCACCTAAGGACCAGTTTAGGGCCTTTGGTGTCACCAAGGAAATGCCTGTGTTTCTCATGTAGCTTGTGCACTAATACCATGGGGGTCACGTGGGGGTGGATCTTGTCTCCCATGAGCTTTTACCTGTAGCATCCACAGCAGACCAGAGAATAGCTGTCTTCAAGTACAAAGGTGCGACTTAGGGCAGATTTACATTCCTACTGGACCCCTGGAGAGCCGGGCCAAGCTCTGAACTGAGATTGCCCTCATGCCGGAAAAAGGAAAACCCTTAATTCCTTTTCATTTTGTGCCTGCTATTTTCTGCGCTGAGAAACATGATGCCAGAGCGGGAAAGCCAGTGATGTGTAAAGCAGGCTCCTGCACTATTTATATCCACTAAGTGGTCGGGACATTAACTGTCATTACCCCTCCTCTGCTTCTCTTTAGCATGGGGCGCTCAAAGACATTTCATTGGCTGGGTCGTGGGGGGGAATCACTACAGTGTTACACCTAAAGCTTCAGGGACCACAGGATGAAGGATGCACGCACAGCCTGTGGGCTTCCGGCCAGAAAACCACCCAAGATCAGGAGCTCTCTGTGGATCTGTGACCCAGTATGGAGAACATGGGAGGGTTACATTGTGGCCCCCCATCAGCACATCCGACACACAGGTAAGCGTGGCGGGGAGGGGGGGGGGACTGCAACAGAGGCACACCAAACCAGCACCAACGAGGGGGGTCTTCCATTCATGAAAATATGGACCGGGCCCTCAGAGAAGCACAGTCTGCATGTTTGCTGGGACTCTGCCTTCACTGCATGTGCTTTCTGGAGCAGGGCAAGGATTGGGGGGGGGGCTACCTAGAAGTTCTAAATCCCCTGACTAAACGTCAACTAGGGTCTCCTTGCCCAATTTCATGTATAATCTGGGCCCCCTGAATCTGCCATCCATGTCTATGTGACTCCCCTGGGTATCCAGACTCTTTCCACCAAGGTGCCTAAAACCAAGCAGGGTAAGGGGCTGGGGCTATCTGCGTGAATATCACCCTGGAGGGGGCGCCATGACATCTGTGTGGAAATGAGATTCCTCATCCCCATTTTGTCCAGCGAGGCAGCAGGCTCACATTCTATCCTTCCACATCACGATGCTTTTCCTGGCTCCAGAGTACGGTCTGAAGCAGAGCTGTCGGCACCTCCTTCCAACACAAAGGCGGCACACTGTGGGACGCTGGAAGCCATGTTACCTGCTAACTGTGTCTAGCTGATGTCTGCTTTGCTGGAACATGTCAGCCTGAAAAGAGGCAGAGACACGACCCCTGGAGCAGTAAGCTTGAAGGGGGGGGCATTCATGCATCCATGTTGAGTGCCCACAGCCGGAGCTTTCTGTGGGGGTCCACCTCAAGGACTGGAACTGACAGGGCAGCAATCGTACCTATGATTAACAGGTACTTAATGATAACTTTCCAGAAAGATGTATTTACTGGGAATGTTCACCTGTCACCAATCAACCCACTAAAAGCTGAGCACGTTGTCTGTCATTTCATATCCCCAGGGAACTTAAAGGCACTAGTTTAATGTGAATGTTAATGGCCAGTTTGGCCATTTGTTCAGAGAATAGAATGTCTACATTATCACTAACAAAAAATAATCTAAATCCAAGGTTTTGGCTATTTAATACAGTCTTACCTAATCTTCATCCAGCACAAAGCTCAGTTAACAATCTTTGGGATACTGATAGATGTGACTCTTCTGCCCTCAAAAGATAATGAAAGGACTTCATCAGGACTTGTGTGTGACGAAGACAGGCAGGGCTGGCCTAGGGCCGACACGATAACCGTAAACACCAAGTGCAGCAGCTGGAGGAGGAGAAAAAGACAAATAAGGAAACGGGACTGATGTTTTAGGGGAGATCAGGCAATGAAAGAGTTTCAGGCATCACTCTGGGATTCCGTGACCCAAACAAAGCAAAACACAGCAATTCACACATTGTGCAGAGAAAGTAGGACATATGAAATACATTAGGACTGGAAAACTCTGTGGGCATTCGAATTTTTATAGTATAACAGATGCATTATTCTAAGAAATTCAAATATTGGTTACATTTACACTACTGACCCAGCCCATCACCGTGTAGTAGCCTAAGCCTGATCTGTAAAATGGATCGCAAAACGTGAAATCTGCAATGTTAGAAAACTACTGTCTTAAGTGAGGAAAATGATAAGTCATAACAACATTTTTATTCAGTTACCCACAGGACAGAAACACCAGCAGCAACAACATTTGTCTAAAATGTGGCATGAAATTAAACTATCAGACGATTGCCATTAGACAGCTGACACAGGCTTACGTGCTGTTATGGCGTGGTGGGGAAAAGGTGACCATCCACTTAGAGGCTCACAAGACAAGGAATTTATTAATTAACAGAAACAACAAATGGAAAACCACCAAAATAAAGGGACCACAAGGAGAATTAAATGGGCGAAATAATAACAGGGAACCATAAATCAACATGTTAGGGAAACCAGGCAACAAAGGGAGCAGGAACTAAAAACACAAGCAGATAGACGACACACAGTAACATGGACACAATGACTGACTGGGAAATGAACAAAGGCAGGCACATAAATACACTGATAACAAGGACTAACAAAGGGCAGATGTGAATCCTCAAAAACAACCAATCAACAGCAGCACAGGGCAACAAGGCACAGGTGAGGCAACTAACACTAATGAACACAGAACTAAGGAAGTAAACACCTGAAACAAGGAAACACAGGGAAATATTACACTAGGAAAATAAACAGGGAAACAAAGTACAACGTAAAACTAGAACAGAACACATGGAGTGCAAACCTAAAACAGGAAACTCAAATGGAAACAAAACACTGAGGAACAGAAACTCAAATACAGAGAGCGCACTGGGACTGAAGGACAAGAGACAGGGTGGAGAACAGGATGGCCAGCAACACCTGCTGGCCAAACGGGGAGGAGAAACGAAGCTCAGGGTTGGACAGGCGCTGACCCTGACGTGCATAAAATAGCTTAAAACTTAGACAACATCAAATGCTGCCTTCGGTTTAGGCTACATCTAACTATACTTGGGCAGTACAGTCATGCATCGATTAACGATGGGGATATGTGCTAAGAATGGAGTCATTAGGCAATGTCTTTGTCGCGCGAACATCTCAAAGTGTACTTGGAGAAACCGAGATGGTATAGGCTACTACACACTTGTTATATGGTATAGCCTAAATAACAATAAAAAATACAGTATATTAATACATACACCAGTAACATAGTTGTTTATTATCATTATCAAGTATCATGTACTGTACATTACTGCATGTGCTATATTTTATACGACTGGCAGCGCAATAGGTTTGTTTACACCAGCATCACCACAAACACATGAGTAAATCGCTGCACTATGACGTCACTAGATGATAGGAATTTTTCAGCTCTATTATAATCTTATTGGACCACCGTTGTATATGCAGTCTGTCTTTATGTCATTATGGCGTGCATGACTGTATTTCATTTCCCATACCATCATACTGTCCATACATTATACCATAGTTATAGTATATGGTATTTTGATGGTATTTTCCAAAGCAAAGCTATTTATTCGCCTAGCAGGGGCGAGGGGAGTGCTTGGAGGGGGCCTAGTTACAGCCATTTTGGCTAGCTCAGTTAATGTATGGTAATCTGCCCCTAGTGGCAGGTCCCATAACAAGGGCGATTACGTAACACAAAAATGAGGAATGGTTGCCTATATACGCGTAAATCTTCAAAAATTTGAATGTCGAACATCATATCTGCCATCCAATATGTAAATATTTTTAAAGTTCAAATTTAATTTGAATAACAAAGCTCAACCTCCCAGCCCTAAAACATATGATCAATACGAATAATCCCAGCCCCTCCCAGTTTAGCTGGGTTCACGCCCTTCCCCCCCACACAGAATCCCATGGAGTGGCTCTTCAACACCAGGTTACTACCTCAGCTAATACTGAAATGCAAAAGCTCCTGTTTTTCCATGCTCCTCACTCTGTCACTGAGCCTCTCCATGTTCAGTCCTCCATTATCAACCTCCCCCCGTTGTAGAGTGTCACGGCACCGGGTTTCACAATTCTTTGACAGCCCCAGGCTCAGACCACGTCTCACATGTTTCAAGGCAAGATGTCTTCTGCGAACAGGCCACTCACATGCCATTTCTCACGCGATCGGATCCCCTTCCCAACCCAGATTTCCGTATGCATTCGCTTCTGAAAAAAAAATCTGTCATTGTTTCTAAAATGATTCAGATGTGATTTATCAGCTAACCTGGAGGACCTGCTGGAAAGGCAGAGGCAGCAAGGTGGGGGTGTGGGGGTCCCGAAAATAAAAACCATGAAAGAGGCACACATACCTTTATAATTTATGACCCTCTCCACTTGCTTAGATGAGACAGACTCTAAGCCTATGCTGGAAAACTTACAAGGGGAAGAGAATTATCACTGTGTCAGTGTAGAGATGCCTCTTCCATCACAATAAAGATGGGAAACAGAGCTGGTCTGATGCTGCTGATCAAGGAAGAAGCAAATTAGGAAATAAAGCAAAATGATCTATCAAATCTCATCTCCGGACACACCCTTGAGTGCTGCTGCCAGACTAGAGGCGAGTACAACCTGAGAGAATCCAGTTACAGGCATGCCTCAGGCAGGGAAAGCCATGCCTTCCAACATGACCCACAGAAAAATCTCGCAAAGGATGTCAGAAAGCACAAACGGGAGAAAATGCTCTCACACAACATGCCAGAAATGAAGATTCCAGCAACAGATCATGCGGAAAATATCACTCTTCGTGTGTTCTGGATAGGATGCCCAAAACACCAAAAACACACAACAAGAAATTAAGGGTCATTTTCATTTCTTGGAATCAGGATCTTGGTATGTGGCAGTTTTGAATATTGTCACAGTATTGTCTAGGTGGATGCCTCTTTCCACAATGCCAATGGCTGATGAGGACAGGTGTTGGGGTGCCCCTCTGCTCCAGTGTTAAGGAGAGATGACATCGTCGGGAATACCTGGGAGAGCTTTTCACGACTTCCAGTACAGACCGGTAACTAAAGGCCATTTCATGGTGTGAAGTAAGGTCAAAAGAAGGAAGGCCTGGTTTATTCAAAGCAGAATTTCCACTGGATATGAGGCAGGGTGTCTGGTGATGAAAAGGAATCAGTTAATGGCTGGAATTTATTTCAAACATGACTCAACACAGAGAAATATAGTGGGGGGGTTTGGTGTCTATAGGCAGGGCTTCCTTTGAGGCAGTGATGGAGTGCATGGAACCAGCAATCAGTCATATGTCTGCCAGCCTGACATCTCACAGGAAACTGGCAGAAAAAATGGCCTGTCCTGAAAGTGGTGCGGGGATAGAGATGGTCTGAATCCCCCCTTGTCTCACTAATGCCCAGATGGCCACTGTTTGGCGTGAAGTAGAAGGGAGATTAAAGACAGCAGCTGATGAGCATGATATTTCTCAAAGTGAGCACTGGTGTTTCATGTAATGACTTAAAAGCACGACCTAAGAGACACTATCAAAGCGAAACCCCGGCACACACACGACTCCCCGCCTCCTACCCCTCATCACGCACATAAGACAGACGAGTCAAGCAGATTGTGAACAGGCTTAAAACATCAGGCGAGACAAAACACCAGACATCAATGAACACTTTCCACGTGAAAAACAAAAAGAGGAAACATTTGATATATTTCCCAGAAAAGGATTCTGAGAACTGACCTACCCGAAAAAACTGTTCCTCGTGCTAAGAATTCAATTGTAATTCAAATGTTTGTCACACTTAAAAAAAATAAGAAAGCACCGCCACTGCGAATACAAGGGCGGTTTTCCTTTAAGCATTATTGTGTTAAAAACATACAAATAAATTCTGCAACGTCTAGAATAAAGCCCTCCCCGGCAGTGGCAAATGAAAAACAGTGCCCGACCGATTTTTGACCCGGTTTCACTTTTAGGTTACCGAATGACACCGATCGCTGACGCGGAACGCACGAAGGTGCAAACTGGAGAGACTCACGGAACATTATCCGCCCTGTCGGACATTTTCAACACTTAATGGCTTAACTGTCAAAGGTGGTCTTCTGCAGTCTCCCACCTGCAAGGACCGATAGGCTGAACAGGCAGTACTGAAGGGACACGGTCAAACGCTGGAAAACAAGAGCTTATAAATTTCTCTTAAACCCGAAGCATGTTTCGATGCTTCTACAGTAGAATAGATAGTAGAATAGCGTGAATGGATGGATTAGATTTTCTGACGCGCTCTCCGATTTATGCCGGCGTTTGTTCATTATATTTTAGACGGTGGAAAAAAAGTTTCACTGCAGTATCGTGGGATGCAGCAAGTCCGTAGGGAACGCAGTGTGTTCGTAGTAGAGACTGAACACAATCATCACCGAATCCTGCTGTTTTCAGAGTTTTACCTAAAACTAATTTATAAGCGATACATTGCAGGTTGAACGAAAGTTGGCAACCGACCGGAGGAAATCTCAATGGCATGAAACCAAAACAGAACCGTCATTAACCTAGTCATGCCCTTAACTTTTGCTCGCGATTTTCGTCACTGAGCAGACGGACATCTACCTTTGTCAGGAATTTTCGACGAAGAAATAAGATCCCTGTGGGAACTGTCAGTAAATACACCTCACGCACACATGCATTTTTAATTGTATAAATTAAAACTCAAGTCATATTTTAAAGATATTCCTTTCTCTGCCTCATCTACACAGAATAAATCCACTTAAAAAAAGTGCACTTTTAACAAAAAAATGAAACCACCACCAACCTATTCAATTAATTTGTAATCACGCAATAACTGCATTCCAAACAACGGTCCCAAAAGGCAGAATTTAAAATCGCTTATGCTCCCTTTTTGTAAAACTACATTTTATAGGACTGCGATAAGCTTAAAATGTATATATAGGCTATACACACACTCACTCA
>JAODLD010000030.1:16719361-16755129 GCA_026781065.1 Mormyrops boulengeri | reverse complement strand
CTGCAGCGGCAGATTGACAAGGTCATTGGCAGAGACAGACTCCCTTCGACAGAGGACAAGAAAAACCTGCCATACCTGGAGGCCTTCATCTACGAAACCATGCGCTACACAAGCTTTGTGCCCGTCACCATACCTCACTCCACCACCTCTGATGTCACCATTGAAGGTCTGCACATCCCTAAGGACACCGTGGTGTTCATCAACCAGTGGTCCGTCAACCACGACCCAGAGAAGTGGAAAGACCCCGAAGTCTTTGACCCCTCCCGCTTCCTGAATGAGAATGGTGCCATAAACAAGGACCTGACCAGCAGTGTCATGATCTTCTCCATTGGAAAGAGGAGGTGCATCGGTGAACAGATTGCCAAAGCTGAGATCTTCTTGTTCATGGCCATCTTACTGCACCAGTGCACTTTTGAGAACAGCCCTATGCAGGACCTGACCATGGACTGCTCCTACGGCTTAGCACTAAAACCTCTCAACTATACGATCTGTGCCAAGATTAGGGGGAAATGATTTAATGGGGCATGAAATCAGAAATCCCTGCTTTGAAATACTGTCATACATATCTGAGTAGGAGTACAAGGTATGTACTTTACAGAGTAATTGATACTTTTTTGTGCTGCCTTAAAATGCCCTGTGTTCTAGGTTTCTTTACATAATAATTTACTTAAGTTCAATATTAGCAGACAGTAAATAAAGACTGTATTTGCTCTTAAGCCACTTTATTACAGTAAGAATTTCAATAAATAAAAAAGATCTTTCCAACTTGCCTCAAGCATGCAAACAATAGCATCCAAATGGCACTTTGCAACCTATGTAAAGGGGCAGCTGTAATCTCAAGCATGTGAATAATGTTGAACTTCTTACACATTCACTTTCCAGCGCTTCAGTAATCCTGTTACATGTTTATGCAGATCTCCGTCTGCAGCAGGCCATGTTCAGAATGCATGTAAAACTGTGGCTAATGCAGTCTCCTGCACTGATGTGGCGACTCCAAACCGCAGCTTGCCATAAAACTTAGACCTCCGTTGCAGAATGCACATTAAGTGGGTGGCTGTTCTTATCTGAAGTGACACTGGGGAAACGCTCAGTCCAAGTTCTGCTATTACCATGCATATCGGGCAGTTACCACAAATTACAGCCCACCTCCTCTTCCCCCTGTTCAGCCTCAGGGTGGAGATGGTCCAGGCCTCATTGGTTTTTCCATTTTACTATCAGCTTGATGCCAGAGCCCTCTTGATGCCACCAAAAACACACAACACTGATGCCTTACTCCTCCCTTTTATCAAGTTTTGAGAAATGTGCAAATTAACTAAATGCAGAACAGGTACAAACATGGTTTGGTACATGGGTAGATTTCGTATTATCCTAACCTGTAATCAAAACACACTAATAAGTTTGAAATGTTTGAACTGACTTGAATTATATTTTATGATGTATTTTAAATCACATGTGAGCGTACACCATGCTCGTTAGATGAACGTCTTACAACATCATGCTCTCTCGTCTTGCTGCCCGGTGCCCGAGAAGCCCCAGAACCCAAAAAAGGTTTTCCATGAGGTTATTAATTGCTTTTATTCACTAGGGTAGATTTTTTCATGGAAAATCCAGGGAATTTGATTTCAAGAAAAAAGATGAATGCATAACAGACAAAGGGAATTTCTTCAACTATAGAACAACAACCCGATTGTTCCCAATGAAGAAACAACTTTTAGCACCATAGCCAATATCATGGCACAATGTCTCTGTCCATCAAGGATACTGAAGACTAGCATTTCATAGGAGAAGTTATTTAAGAGGCGGCTGACCTCTCCTGCAGCCTGAAAGCCTTGGGGCCCCCCTCTGAGGGGAGCCCATGTTCACCATGGCTGTATCCCAGACACACTATTGGCCACACACAAGTCCTGCCCTGTTCCAGGCTGCTCTCTGGTGCGACACCACAGGGATCCGCTTGGTGGTGGTTTGGGAGCGGACACAGAAGAAACCGCAGTACATGCCTTCAGAGTGAGCCATCAGTCAGCCCTGCCATGAACACAGTCTGCTGAAAGACCAGAGGCTCTTTACTTGGGTCCATCTAACCTAAGGGCCCTGTCCCCCCCAAACCCCCTCCCCCAATTGGAAAAATCTACACCAAGCATAACAGTCCTTTGCTTTTTTTTTCCTCTCGATTTCCTTCACGTCGAGCACGTACACATAGCCCTACAGTGAACTCCCCCACAGGCCACCCCAGGCCACCCGACAATACCAGATGGACCAACACAGTACAGGCCCCCTCCACTCATAGCACTTGCTACTAGTGCTGCCATAAGACTCATTAAAGGGGCATGTGGTTATTCATGACTGTTGCTGGAATTTGTCCGATGTGAATAAACAGCTGGGTCAGATCCTTTCCCTGAAAGGGTGTGATACATATAACAGCAATCTGACAAATATGCGAAGGGACGAGAGGGACGGGACAAGGCTGACCTCGCTACCCCC
Organism: Mormyrops boulengeri; assembly: GCA_026781065.1. Classification (NCBI taxonomy): domain Eukaryota; kingdom Metazoa; phylum Chordata; class Actinopteri; order Osteoglossiformes; family Mormyridae; genus Mormyrops; species Mormyrops boulengeri. The sequence continues at coordinate 16,752,651 of JAODLD010000030.1, read as the reverse complement.
AGCCCTGCAGAACGGAAACTTCAGGGAAACAGCCTCTTCTCTGACTTCCACTGTCTTGCTGCATTTGTCAGCCTCTATAGGTTATAGTGACTGATGTAATTACACAACTAGCTCCCCTAAAACTCAGCGCTTTTCCACTGCACCAAGTACTGTACTTTTGGTACTTCAAAAAAAAAAGCACCAAAAGTATGATACTTTCCACTGGCATAAAAAACTGGTACTGCCATAGAATGACATTACAATGTGAGGCGAGATATTTTGTGCTAATTTTAAAAAATGGTAATAGAATATTATCGGACTGGGTGATGCGCGATATTAATGCCAACATCGCATGTTATACACAATATATGCAATACGCAATTCTCATATCGCAAAGACCAAGATAGTCAGCTGGGTTTAGATCAGACTTTTTCATACCTTCATACTGTCCAGACATTATGGCGTGGGGGGTTTAAGTTTCACTAAAACATTTTTACTCTGTCATAGGAAACAAAATTTTTTAATGATTATTCCTTTTCAATATGATCTAGTATATCAGTTTAAGATTTACTGTTGCTGCAATTGCATGAGCTCCGCATGCGTTCTCCAAGCCAATCATTTTTATCCTTACTGTTTAAATCACTCCTAGACTGGTTTGAGAAAAATTTATTTAGAACTTTTTTTGTCGCTTGACAAATATCCCAATATTTATTACAACACAATCACACTGCATTATCTGATTTTTTCCAATATTGTGCAGCCCTAGTATATTACAGCAGATCCTTCTTTGTGTCATGTCATGCCATCCAAATCGTCTTCTAGTTCTTCCAGCAGATCACAATTAAAGCTCGGGTGTCTTCATTTGTCCACGCATACATTATTACTACATACTTTTTTTTTTTACACTTCATTTATTGTTGTTTTCTGAGTGCTCATAGCCTAACCAATCGACAATGCACACCCCAAAATTCAGAAGTGCCAAAAAAAGTACCCCAGCTGTTTTGGTATTTTGGGTACTGGATTATTGGTACTGGTACCAAAGGAAAAGGGAAAGTACCAAAATTACAGTGCCTGGTTCAAAGGAAAAGCACCCTAAGTGCACAGCAATGTCCCTAAAGGACTCAATTCTAATACTGGGAATACTGAAGGGCACCCTGGGGTGGGGCGGGGGTGCCAGAGATAACCCAGCCATGACTCCTGTTCAGGAGAAGATACTTAATGAAATAATGAAACTGTCTGAACATAGAAAGACAAGGAGACTCAGGCCCTGGGGATTCCTGTTTGGTCCAGTAGGAGTGCGAGGGATTTAACCAGACAGCTACCCCGACACCAGGCCATCCCTGGTGCACCTCAAGCCCGCAGCATATTGGAAGGGAAGGTGAATGGCACTTTCAACCCCCTCGTTTCCCATTAGCTTGCCCATTCCTGCTGCCTCCCCCATATGCTGAATATTAAGAACAAACCAACAACCAGCTTTTTTTTTTTATTGAGTTCCATCTCATTATATTTCCATGGGAATTTAGATTTCTCTATATTTATGATCAAGTAACATGTTCAAGAGATTGTTGAACACATTCATATAAGAGTTTGAAACAATGAGGAAACAAACATTCAATATGCATTAAATAATAGATTACTGCATGTCAGTTCGAACGGAACATTATTTTAATAGTAATAACCACAGAATGTTTTCATTTATAAACCCCCCTCAAATATAAAATATGACATCTTTGAAATAATGTAAGTTAAAAGAAAGGTTTGACAGCTCTGGAATGCCAACTAAGTTCAGTGTACTTGTTAATGATGCAGAAACAGACCCCACCGTATCATTTAATTTTTCAGGCCATTCTAACACGTTATCCTTCATTTTTAATGATCATGTAATCTCAAGCATCTCCATGTGTAAAACTGATTTAATGGTGTGGCAGCTTAGGAACCTATCCTGTACACACTATCAAACAGCAAAACTTTACAAGAATAGGGGCACCCTGACAATTTCCCATAACTGTACAAAACAGAATGGAATTTCAACAAATCCAAAACAACTGCATGTTTTAAAAACACGACACTATAGATTTAAATACACACACACACACAAATACAACCACAGCAGCATGGATGGTGATAATCCCTGCACGTAAACAAATTTGTTAAAATACCGTCACAGATAAGGAATATTAAATCCACGCATTTCTGATCTGTGAAGGGGAAGCTGTTTTAGGTGGTTTTCTCCTTCCCAGTCAGTCCCAAACATACAGCCGCGTCACATGTTCAGGAGAAATACAAACTACAGGCCACAGTAGGAGACTGAAGAAGTGCTGAAATCTGCGAGAGCTACACAACCTGACCTCTGACACCATCAAAGCGCTGAGGTGGAAAACCAGCAAACCTATAGACCTTCTGTGGCAAAATGTTGTTCTAAGTTTCATTTGGATATTGTAATTTCCCATGGTGACTCAGGTGACTCTTTAGCCAAATCCATCAACACTGCCACTAGTTTTTACTAGTGTTTAATCTAGTGCACCTTAAACCAAAACCTTAAATCCTCAAACAAATACCTGCCTGGAGATCAGCATGCAGATGGAAATCCAACATCAACACCCACAATCCCCAGCACTCACTTCACTTCCTGTCTCCACACTACAGCGTCATGATTTATGTCAGTTTATCCTAGGTAGGAGCTGAATAGAGAAGTTTTCCCTCTTCCTTCTCAACCACCTCTACACAATCATAGAAAAATTAATCAAAAATAAAAAGAATCAGCAGAATGACTTCATGGTTCACAGAAAGTGCACGGCTCAATTTTCACCCCTCGCCGGTATAACATGTGCTCTCGCGCCAAAACATACTACTGTAGTGGTTATTCAAAATTCGCAAAACTAAAAATTACACTCCCTATACCAGATACAGATTCCTGCGGGCATGTTTGAGGTGATTTCCCGTGCAACACAAAGGCAAATGGGAAAATTACACTTTACATATTTCTAAGAACAAAAAGAATGAGGTGATTTCAGAACACATTAGTCTGATCACAAAGCTGACCCACTCTGTCGACAAGGATAACGCCGATGTTTTACGAGAACAGTTATAGAAAAAGGAAGCCAATTAGGGTAGGAAAATTTAAAAAAGGGAAAGGAAATTTCTGTACTCAGAGTAAAAACAGACAGGGCTATAACAAAGAGTAACGACAGCGCCTAATGACGCGAACCCCAAACAAGCCAGGCGGGAGTCAGGTTTTGCTTCAACTTAACTGGTTGTCATTTTTGGCACCGGCGTGGAGAATGTCAGCTCCTGGCTGTGAGTGCAGTGAGGCCTATACTTCTTTTAATTGGTCCTCCATGTCTCTAAGCAAGTCAATCGTAGCTCTCTTAGACTACCCCCAGACAAAAGACTCGATTGTGCATAAATCAAAATAGCAGGAAGGCCGAGCTGGCGTTCGAGCGTTGGACGTAATGTGTTCCAGAATGGCCCTGTGACGCTCCTCTGGGTGTTTTGGTTAGCCCTAAAATATTTTTCCCTTTCTCTGCAAAGGCCCTCTAGTATTATATCACTCCCAGGGGGGTTGCTCAAGACTCCGAACGTTGTTCCAGTTGACATTACAATTACCACGCTGCCCCTACCAATTTCATTAGGGCTCGACGACACGTTTGTTTTAGAATTAAACACACACACATCAGGGAAAGCTTTCAGCACAAACAACACGGTGTATGCAGATGGAGCAGAACTCAGTGTGGTTTTACTATTAAAATGTATGGTTTACATTGTGCTTGAGATGCCTGTGTCTGCAGTGCAGTGACCTCAGCTGCACCCTATAACGATGACCTAATATTTAATCAGGCATAGCAAGCCTTCATCACTGCTGAAGGCAGCTCAAGGCCCGCTTTCCCTCCATGCTGGAACCTCCAGGGAGAAGCAGTGGTTACTTCCTCACATGGCAATTTCATTCGCAAAGCAAACAAATGATCACTTTTGTGAAAGGAATACGGGATGGTAAGCACATGGGTATCAGCTTGTCACAGGCCACTCTGCAGATGTCAGTATGTTAATCACACACACCCCCTCCCCCCAAAAAAGACACATCCAGCGTTGAGGTCAACGGCCAAGCCGGTGGCTCCTCGCATGCACACACATCCCCCGAGCTTGCGCGTCGCCATTTGTTTCCCCTGGAACACGAAACCCTCAGTTCTGCAGTTCTGCTACTGCTTCTTCCAGACTGGCGCCATCTTTGTCCTAAAGGACCGGCAAGAGACAGGCAGAAATCATTGCAGGATTTATCATGCATGGTGTGACTGTACACCTTTGTAATGGTGAAGCGGGTGTGGGTGAGAGAAACAGTGGGGCGTCGACACGACGGGGTGGAAGGGTAACAATGTCGAGAGCCGTGCGGAGCTGCAAATGCATGGTGATGGGGAACCAAGTTGCTCGCTAGTCACACAGCCATGACAATCAGCATGGAGGATGGGTGATGGAAAATGCCGGTGCCAGCGGGAACGTCACATGCACGCAACAAGCAGAGAGGACAGACAACCGACATGCAGGGAAAATGGGAATGTGCACACTTACCATGCCGGAGACACCGTTCATTTGTGATGCAAGCTGGAACCACTTCTCAGCTTCAGAAATGTTCCCGAGATCCTTGTGACACTGGTAGGATGAACACGACAAGGACCCTCAATAGGGGATGGAGAAATGGGGAGAATAACAGTAATCAAGGCACCCCATCAAGCTCCTGCTTTATATGTATCTGTGAGCTGTGTCTGTGACAAATGACCTACACTCTTTGGCCTACCCATAATGCAGCTATAAGTGCCTCAGAGAAAATCACAGCAGGCCACTGGCTCCAAAACCACCCCAGGGTTTACATAGAAGCCTACCTTACCCACAAAATGTCTAATAGCACCACCCATATCCAGTGACTTCCTGAACAAGCTAAACCTGACTCACTAATACTTCTTACTGGACCCCACAGGCAGCAGCGTGAAAGCAAAGCTCTCATTCGATCAGTATATCATGACACCACTACGGGGTTAAATCAAGCAGGGTAACCTTTCCCTCCGAGCCACTGCGGATACTGGGAGAACAGTGACGTCAGTCAGCCTGCGCCTTGGAGGCCGTAAAAGTTGCTTGACGTTGATGATGACAGCAGTGATGGACCTAAGAAGCAGCAGCTCGGAACCCAGCCACTAAGCCAGTAAACGCAGATATCAGCTGTGCTCACTTCTTCTTACTCTTTTGCATTATTCCCCTATTTCTTTTTTTCCAAAAAGAATGGCAGCAGGTAGCTGTGGAGCACATTCCCAAAAGGGGATTGGGATAAAAACATAAAAGAATGGCTGCCCAAACAAACACAGAGTGGCTATAAAAATCTGGTCAAAGCCTTCGTTTTGGGAGAGAGGGAGTATCAAACTAACCTAAGACCACCCTGTGTGAGAACAGAAAGTCGTCAGGCACCATGGGCAGGCTGCAGCTAGCCTGGTACTTTCAGCAGAGTAATTCAGAGATTATGCCATCCAGGAGTTTGGAGCCAGCGGGGAAAGCAGCAGGAGGGCCATGTTGGCTGCCTACTGAGCCAATTCTGCCCACAGGCAAGGAAAGCTGGCACACGCCTGCAGCCAAACCTGCTCTAGCCCGAGGTGCTAAACCCATCAGCCACCCTAACCGTTAATCCCAGGCACACATGTGCCGTTCACTCACACAAATGGGGAGTTTTCTGTTACCTTGGCAATATAAAGCCTCAGTGTTTTGGAGAAGCTTGGGCATAACTCTTCAGCCTGGGCAGGGAGGAAAATAGAACAGGTTTTTAGAAAGTAAATGTTAAATGTATCTGATGTATTTTAGGCCCTGGTTGAAATCTTGCACAACACCTCATTCAGTCACAGCACAGAAATTTGCAGGAGCCTGGTACGCCAAAACTACACCCATGTAAACAACACCGGGAAGAAGGCAGCACGGGTCATTAAGACACTTAAAGAAGAGTACAGGCACATTTTAGTTTGCCGCTTTCTCCAGTCTTCGGAGTGACATCATAAAGTCATTCAAGTGGGCTGGTGGTGTACAAATCAGCAAAACAACCAAACAAGCGAGACACGGGTCAAGATCACCACGGCGACAGCTAGTCTGCAGCTGCCAACCATGTTGCGGAGGCCAGACACCTCTAAGGTTGACCCAGTATTATGCTGTTTGCTTTTACAAAAAGGCCCAAAAGGATTTATTCTGAGAGCCGACGGCAGGGCAAGGGCTGCTGTACCTTCAGGAAGTTCTCCAGGGCATCCTGCATGGTAGCTGTGGGTGGGGTCTCATACAGAGCAGCGGCAGCCTTCCTCTCAAGCCAACTCAGGGTGGAGATCTAGCAACAGGTGACAGATGAAGTCAGGTGCACAGAAGAGCCTTCCAAGAAGAGCCTCAAAAAGATGGAGCGCTCCACTTCAGCAGCCAACTCTCATCATTCCTCTTACACTGACAGACTAACAAGCCCCCCAAAGGGTCCACCAGGCACATGCACAAACACTCAGTGAAGACTTAAGTGACAGAGCTGCATGCTGCCCTTCCTTGACTATAATTACACAGAGCATAAGGGCCAAGCCCTCAAATTGCAGTTGTGGTTATCTCCTACACAAAGCACGACGCATAAAGCACCTCTGTGCACTGGAGAAACATCTCCAGTGGACAGACTGTCATATCAGCTCAGCGGCAGAAAGGCAATGAGTCACACATGTCCGGTGAGCAAATTTTGAAACCTCTTTCAAATCATGGTGGTTTTAATATAAAATAATAATCAGGGATGGACATAACTGGTGCGCAAGTACACATTCACCTTTAAAACATGCGACAATCGATTGTGGTAACAGTGTAAATGCGTACTTATTTCATGTGCATTTGTGCTGATATGAAAATAAAATAATGCATTTTAATCATTATATGCTAACTGTACTTCATTTGCGGTACACAAGTTAAAATGGATTATATTTTGTTTTCATATCAGCGCTAATGCACATAAAATACGTACGCATTTGCGCTTTGTCAAATTCTGTTTATTACATGATGCACAAATTTCCCTTCGTGGGGAAGTTTACCTTATTTTATCTTAAATGCTGCATGACAATGACAGTTTGAATCCTCTGAGATCTTTTTTAAAAAGATCATTTGTATTAATGGTGTAACTGTAGATAAAATCAATGGTTCACAATACAAATCTTGTGTTTGAGTTAACAGTTTGGTGCAATTTCGATATAGCAGGGAAAACAGAATTTGTTTTGAAGTTATTATTAAAACTGCAAACACAAGCTCAATTAGGAACAGCTGTAAACCAAAGGCGACGGATGTCAATGTGTCTGTGAAACAAAACCTAACAAACGCTTATCTGCACACCGTAAAAATAAATATGCATAATAAATGTAAAAACTGTAATAATCATAATGAACTAAACTCTGTTCTCTGCTACAGAGAATGGTCACATATCTGCAGCAATAAACACTACAGCTGTACTTTACTATAGCTGTATTAGTTTAGCCTGGTCTGATTTTCCTGGCACCTTAAATGCCGCAGGGAGGCTAACTTGCAGAGACTCTTTCTGCCTTGCTCCGGTCATACACATGCTCAGATGATGTCATCTCAAATGAGTTAGCATGTTGGATGCCCTTCCAGCAACATATTCAGAGTTCGGTGTAATAAAGCAGACAGACAGTCTTGGTCTTATCGATTACTCTCTGTCACCAGTGTTGGTATAATTTATTGGGAAACCGAAATGTTCCCAAACCACCTCCTACGTCAGTAAATGTATTCATGTATTCAAATGTATTTCATTGTGCATACCGAACCAAAAATGATGTAGCGAAAGGTACATGGTGAATGTGTATACCAAAATAGCCCAAATTAGTATGAATGCTAATCTGCCAGTCAGGAGAGGTGGGTCTTGACTGGTCCAAACACACTAAGAGACACAACAAAAATGTACTCAATTATTTTAATTAAAAAAAGACAGCTGTGCTTTCATAGAACAATACAGATTGTGCTTAATTTGGGACGTAAGCGTAGGATGCTAAAATCTAGAAATATTCCCATAACTATAAACAAGCACACAGTCGAGGTTGTGTTTACGCAGGTGGATTAGTACAAATGAAACCGAGTTGAAGCAGGTCAAAGGTCACGGCTCTGCGGCCCACCAACCAGCTGAGGAGGATCTTACAGCTGACTGTGGATTAAGCGAAGATCTAAGAGTTTGGCCGTGTGGCTTTGCCCCATGGCCTCAGCTGCCAGGAGTACACACGCGGCGCTCATGTGATGGAATACACTGGGCGAGCTGCTCTGAAGCAGAGAGCCAGCAGAACCAGGCTCAGGCCAAGGCATGGGTGCCAGTTGGAAAGGGCAGCAAAGAATGAAGGGTGATTAGAGGTTCCGCGGACATGGTGTACTCAGTCATGGTTAGTCTTTGAGGTTTAGGGTATGAGGCCTCAGAAAACTGCTCCGTTTTGAAGAAATGTTTGTTGCACATAATCCCTTGGGCTTTGAACTCAAATTTGCGGGAAACCCGTTTAATGAGCGAAAATGGGGTGTAATCGACTTCAGGATGCGAGGGGTCTGCTGTGAATACAGACACCTCAGCAAGAGAAACAAGAAACACTGCCAGCTGCTGTGGGTTCGGAGGGGTGGGTCGGTTTGTCCTTCTCCTAGCTCTGGGTCCCCCAGGCTGGACTAAGATCTTTGCTGACCTGTGTTTACTGGTAACCACTGGCTCCTGATTGCTCCCTTGTTAGACCAAAAAGAAAGATGTAACTCATAACTAAATGCCAGTCCTACAGATCCTATCCAAACTGGACACTCAGAAGGCAAACTGTTATTCCTAATTTAGTTTTCCTGAAACGGTCGTTAGTTAACTTGGAAAAATTTTGAAAAGCACTGCCAACTAAATCATTTTTAGTCAGTGCTGGAATTCATGCATGAAAAACAGACTTCATCAATTCTCCCACTATCAGACTTGAATGGAAAAGACATGCATGGTGTGACAGGGTTAGGGGCCAAGACCCAACTGTGTTTTAGCAACAGTTAGCTGAGTGTCATTAATTGTGGGTTATGCCAGTATTTACCACAATGACATTCATAGCCCCCAAAGAACAGGTATTTCCCACAAACCCCTGCCTCCCTCCCCCCCGCAGCGCCAAGGTTTTTGCAGCTCTCAGCAATGGACTGAAGGACCCCTGGCTTACCTCATAGCACCACTTCCCCAGTAGGTAGAAACATTGTGCATCTTCAGGGTTCAACGCCATCGCCCGGTCCACATGTTCCTGAAAGATGTGAAAGATGGACTCAGTGACTGGATGGTGGCAGAGGTTACGTAGCGCTGGCTGGGTTGACCTGGGCGTCGCTACCTTGAGTATGCAGCTGCTTTTGAGTTTACTGTGCATGGTCTCATGGTGGGACGTCATGCTGGCGAGAACTGCAAACCTGCAAGACACAGGGGCAGTCGGATTACTCCACTACCTCTTCCTGCTTCAGAAAGCCTTAGCCCTAGACAAACTAGATCAAACCTGCAGGAGGTCCAGAGTAATTCAGTGATGGACTGACTCTCCAGGATGGTGGTGCCACCACAGAAACAGAGAACTTAGTAACTTCTAGTTATACCTAGACAGCCATATACCATGTGCTGCCATCCAGGTCAAACTATACATACACCAGTCAGCTAATTTCTCTACCTGATCATGTATGGTGGGGGGGTTTATTTCCCTAATCACATTTTAAGCTCCCTGGATCAGGTTCCCCGTCCTTGTTATACAGTAACGGGAGACTGATTCAACAGCAATTTCATGTATATGCAAATAAGGACCCTATCCAAGGGGAGACCCTAAGAATTATTTATAATGCCTCAAATTAAACAGATGTCTAATTAATTAAGACAAACGACTAAGACCAAGCTTCCGGGAAAGAAACAAAGAAAAAAATTATGATTTTTTCCCCTTCATTAGCAATAGACATTCAATGTTAAAATAAAAGGAAATTGATATTTTTTGAAAATAAAATAACAAACTCAGTCACCGACGGAAACCCAATACATGTAGAGAGGGCCCAGAGACCACATTGGAGGAGCGTGGAAACCATTTATGAGGAATTTATAAAAGTCTTACAGTGTTTCCAGTCAAGTAAATAGCAGTGGAGTGTCACTGGTCTTTGTCAAACACACTGGGGCAGCGTGATATCAAGTCCATGAGCAAGAGTGAAATTAACTGGGGGGCTGTTAAAGGAATGAGCAGTAAAGATGTATCTATATTAAGGATATATTCATGCACTGAGGGTCATTCTGATGTTCACCAGTAATTATCCTGCTGGTGGAACAGTCTAATTTATCAATAAAGGACTGCTCATAATATGCAGATGAATTTAGATCTGTCAGTAAACCAGCCCACTGTCTCCCTAGAAGCCAAGGGGCACGGCATCAGACCAGCTTAAGAGTACATGCGCAAGCAGCTCAGTAATTCCCAGGTGAATGTCACAGCATGTCTTCCTGTTTCCACAAGTGGAAACTGCATAACCTTAAGTGACCAAGTCTCCTGCAGTCCTCCAAGCCAGGTTCAGCAGATAGCCCATCTGAGACAGGCCTGCACTTTGGCTGACTCCTCGGCATCAAAGGCCCCTGTTCCCCCTGTGGACCCCCCCCTTCCTAGTCCCACAGCTCCCTCTGCCAATCCCACCCCCCAGCCAGTCGGCCAGGAGGTTAGATGTATAGACCCTGACAGCCCACCAACTCTGAGGTAGCGCTTCTCTGGGCTGCCAGTGTAAACAGACCGGGCCCTCCTCCGACTCCCTTGTGCCTGGCCAGAGTCATTCTACATCACAGAAGACCAGTGAGCACTGCCAACAGCTACACCATCGCTCTTCCTTTTTTGTGAAAAAAGATTTTGTTCCTTTGAAAAGAGGTGATTACAAAGCTGAAGCAACTGTACATGATGAGCGAGCAGACAGTTTCTTGAAAAGAAAATAAATGGGCACCCATGAGACAGGGCCAACAGTGGGTCTTGAGTTGAGAATGTGTGATTGTACAGAGGTGGCAGCTGGGGGTCACAGCTCTTCACCATGCATGGGGATGAAACTGGGGAGCATCACAAGCAAGTCCTGGAGGCAGCAGGCAAGATAAAAGTAACAGTCTTTTACTATAACACTCATCAGTGCTACAGTCAACAGAATCTGTGGTCTTCAACACAATCTAGAAGTCAGAGTGTACTTTTATAGGGTATTTAACTTAACAAACAAGGTATCATGCTCACACATGGGTCTGGAAGGTACAAAGAGGTCCATCCAGAGATAAAACACTATGCTCTGCCCTCCTCCCCACCAGACAGAATGACTTCACCAGAACCCAAAAGCGCTCCTAAGCACCCAATGTGAAAAGTCATGGAGGTATATAACCACTTGCTGGAGGGGAAGATGGCGGCGCAGGAGGTAGTGCTATAATTTGGCAACCAGAGGGTTGCAGCTTCGAGCCCTGGTTCCTCCTGACCCCATCAGAGTGTCCTTGAGCAAAACACTAAACCCCAAATTGCTCCCGGTGTGCAGGTTGGCGCCTTGCATAGCAACCTTCGCCACCAGTGTGTGAATGAATCTGGGCTTATTCTACATTGATTGATGGTACCAGTGTAGCATTCATGCACGGTGGGCTTGTTGGCACCAGTTTTATTATTCATATGAAACGAAAACGGACATTAGATTTTAAAAAAATTATTTGTGAAATGAAATAAAAATGAAAACAATATTTACCAAAAACATGTCGGAGTTTAGAGCGTAACCAGCACCTTTACCCCTCAACGCCTTTTTACCTCGTTTAACCACAATACCTACTTTTTTAAAACATGTTGTGACTGCTGAGCCGTCCCTTACTTCACCGTGACTTTAGTGCTTATTGCTTCCATGGTATACGTCGCATGTGGTGCGCTCTGCTAACTGAATTTAAGTTTTGGACATCACAGTATGCCTCTCATTATTATTTTATTATTTTAGGGGTATTAATACGCTTATAATAGGCATACTAATATGCTTATGTAGACAATGTAATGTTTGTATAGCACTTAATGTTGTGAACAAGCGCTATACAAAAATAAATGTTGTTGTTGTCGCTTATCGCTGCCATATGTAATGTCCATATAGTGCCGAAAAAGCAGTCATCCATTATCTAAAACCCTGCAGTGACATGCAGTTTGTTGTTGCCAAAATAAAATTAACTCAAATGAAACAGTCAATTCAGTTTTCTGGAGGAAAATGAATCGTTCAGGTTAAATCGACCAATCGTAAAATAGTTGACAGATTAACTGATGGAAAAATAGTTGTTAATGGCAACCCTACTCTCATTATCATTTTTTCCATTAGCAACAAAAAAAAATCCTAATAAATAACCGAACAAACGAGACAAGTTGCCATGTCCTGAAGAGGGCGTTATGCAGCACTCAGAGCACACTGTTGTTTACTCCCCCTCCCCCCAATCCTCAGAATATGTGCTCATGTGATTTTTAGTAGCTGCAAATTTTACAGACTTCAGATTTTTTGAAGCGCGGCTCCTGCATGTAGAACTGCTTCCGGATATCCAACGATATAATTCTGTTTAGCGGGGTAATTGATTATGCCATGTGTGGCTATATTTTACTGCTGACTGAGGTCAAAAGAGCAAGCTGCCGGCTGAGGCTGAATAAACAAACATTAACGAGATAAACGGAGAACATAAATACCGACTTTGGAATCGTTAAAAGGAAACCACCATCTCAATAAAAAAAACCTTCTCTCTACTGCGAACACACCATTAATACAAGGAAAAATACCACTGGGAACTGAACCAATTAAAGCCTAGAAGTTTGCCAGGGGTGTATGGAGGAGGCACGACCGTTTAGAAATAACAGCAATGATAAAATTTGTCTGGCTTCAAGCAAAGGGACAGTGGCATCAGGACTGGATGGGACACAGATGACTATGTGTTTGGCTCCGAGTTTCTCTTCTTTCTGCGCAGAAAACAGGGGTGTTGCAGTTACCTGCTCCAGCGACCAGCTCTGCCAATCACAGAAGCCATACAGCTTCTCAGCACAAAATTCTCCCATGTACCCTTCAGTAATTAGATCTCAGTGTCGCAACCAATCATCAGTCAAGTCCCCTGTCATCTTTGCAGGTGTCGCATAGCGAGTTGTTCTTTGCCGAAAAATGTTACAAAACAAATAAGAAAATAAAGAAAATTAATTTTTCGGGAAATTACGCAAGCGGCCAATTCCAGCCCAATGTAAATGACAGGGACTGTGGTCTGGCAGCAAAGGTGCCTCGGGCTGATGTAATCGCAGGCCCTGAAGGGAGGCTCTTACGCAACATCAGAGAAACATGGGGTGAACTGCTTGATAAAAACCCAGCTCAAAAAAGCCCAAACATTCTGTTTGAGCAGCAGTTCCCAGCTTGGGCTCAATTACAAGGCATTAAATAATAATGGCAAAGATAATGGGGAGGCATTACAGCAGAGGAAAACGTGAAGAGATTGTTTATCTAAGACCCCGGTTGTGTCATGACGTTAGGACCCCCCCACCACCACCACCAATTCCATGTGATGTCACCCTCATGCTTGCCCGAGTGCTCAAAGTACAGCCAGCTGGGACCCGTTGCTCTGTCGTCCGTGGCGAGCTCGCGTGTGCTCCGGTCCCACTGACGACAGCAGCCCGGCACGGCTGCCACACAGAGCCCATCCATATGGCAGCACGGCGCAAGCTGACCGCTGCTCCTCTAAGGTTCAAAGAGGCAAAAGCTTTATCGAGATGGAAACAAAGGACTGAAATTATAAACAGAAGAAAGACTGGAACCCTTCGTTTTCTCAGCTTCTTCCGATGCGGTCACCATTACTCTCTGGAGAAAGAAACACACACTTTCACTGAGTCCCGCTCAGTGCTCTAGACCTGGAGGAATTCCAGTCCCTGCAGCCGACTGACGTCAAGCAGTGGTCCAGAGTAAGAAATGTACAGAGGGCAAAAATAACTTTGTACTGTGGGAAAAGAAGCCCCACACTCCTAGTATATTCCTCAAAGATACATTTATCCAGAGCGACGTACATTTTGAGAAAGCAGGATCAGACAATCCCTGGAGTAACTGGGGGTTAACCGCCTTGCTCACGGGCCCAATAGTGATATCACTGCAACCATGGGATTTGAACTATTGACACAGCATCCTAACCTGTTGTGCCATACATGGGCCCCAGGGGCATAACTGACATGTACAGCCATTTTCAGACGAAGGTGGCAAGATCCTAATAGTTAGACAGAGGCTTCGTCCTATTTACCCCACTTAAGCTGCAACCACACTGAGATACTACACACTTTGGTAACATATAGTGATCTAAGATATAAAGTGTGCATGTATAGGTAAAGAGCTCAAGTGCCCAGTATTTCTTGAAAACAATGGGACACACTTGATATCTGAAGAGGTGAACAAGAAAAATGCTACAACTATATTATCATTTGTGTTAGTTGTGTTTAGGGCTGGCATCCACTGTAGCCTATGCTATGTATATATTGATTAAACAACTTTCCATCCATCTTCGGTAACCGCTTATCCTATTCCGGGTCATGGGGGGGTGTGGAGTCTATCCTAGGCTATGGGTGTAAGGCAGGGAACAATGCAGGATGGGGTGCCGACTTCCTTGTATCCAATACAAACATTTGCCATCACTAATGAGGTGCATTGTGGTCTATATAATTAGCCAACAATTGCTTCCATGCAGTATTTGCCAAACTATGGATAAAGTGCAGATTAAGCAGGCTGCACTTGGCTAATTTGAGGGACAAGACACCCTTTCATACTTGTGCGAAGTGCGTGAATGCACCCGCCGGGTGTGGTAGTGTGTCAGTGAGTACTTGATGGGGCAAATGAGACGACGCCATAGAAATGTTGACATGATAGCAGAGTAAAGGAACCAGCACCACCGCGCAGCTTTCCACTGGCACACCGCGACGTGCCCAGGGCAAGATGAAGAGGAATGAAAGCAGCTGTTTTAAGATCAAGAGAAGTCCAACACCAAAGAAAACCAGAAGATAATGTAGGAGTGACACAGACATGTGACGTAGTCTGAGATGTAAACAGCAAAAACAGAGCCTGAATACAAACATTTTTCAGAAGATCAGAACTTCAGGATTATACTTATGGAGGCTATTAGCACAATTGGACATGGCAGTGAGGAGCTTTTCCGGCAGCTCTGGGTATCTCACTTGTAGGGAACGTGAGCCATTTGATGAGTTTCTTCCCTCATGTGCTACACTGTGAAGACTACTGAAAACAGATTCCCATGAAAGTGAAAAAGAGATCAAATGTCCTGGATTTATTTTTAAACAACAAAATGGAGAATGTGGAACTGATAACCACACCATTCTGGGTGTTAACCAGTCTGACGTTCTTTTTTTGTAATCCAATAACCCCCACAACTTCCCCCACCACATAAGGCATGCATATGGTCAAAACAGTGTGGAACCCAGTTACATTAAACCATTATAAAAGACACTCAATACCAGGGGTGGAGAACCTGTTCCATGGAGGGCTGGTGTGGGTGTAGGTTTTTGGGATGACCTCTCAATCAGCCAATAATAAAACAGTGGTTCTCAGCTCCGATCCTGGGGACCCACTGTTATTGGCTGATTGAGAGGTTATCCCAAAAACCCGCACCCACACCGGCCCTCTATGGAATAGGTTCCCCACCACTGGTCTAAACCAATGTGAATAGCACTGAATTACACTTACACCGAAGGCAGTTTTACAAACAAATCTGAGTCAGTGACAGAAGCAGCCCAGCATTCTGGATGGTTCCTTAGCTATATGTTATATGCACTTCCAAGAACAATGAAAGATCATTTGCTATGCAGCCTCATTGTTCTACCTCCACACAGCCAACAATCTATCAATGTATGGAGCACAGAGGTATATCCATGAGAGCTCCTCATGACCCCAAAATATGACAGAGCTAGTGAGATGCCTGTCTTAGCTTGTCTGTCGGTCATGATCTGCTGGACACAGCATGCAATAGTAGATCAAAAATGGTGAGTTAAACATCAAGCTGGATAGGCGGAGGATTGGGCATGAATGGAGACCCACTTAGCTTTGCATAAGAACAAGGTCAACTGGATTCCTCACATGGTAAGGACACAGCAGGCCAGCATTCTAAGAATATGCTGTTCAAATTTCAAACTTCAATTTCTTTGTCATATGTATCATTACAACACACTTCAGAAGTGTACTCAAGGTGCTGCATTGGCCCGGACTAAATGGCTGAAGATGATGATGGATCCCTAGGCTTTGAGAGAACTTCAAAAGAAAATGAGAAAAGCCCATTCCTACATTAGGTTATCGGTGGGTGAGGGGATATCTGCAGAACATCAACAGGTGCATCAGCAGCTAGCTGGCAAAAGATGCTCCAAGCTTCAAGGCAGGTTGCCAAAAGAAACATCTAAGGGCAGGCCCACCAGCGGCTATGCCTGGGGAAGGCTCCGGAAATAAGGATATTTACACTGGCCATGAAGAAGAGCTTTCTAAGAGAATTTGAAACATAAAAAGAACATGCAGAATGATAGATGAAAATTAACGAATGGATGGTTCCCCTGCAAGATCCGGGATTGACTCTGGTTACATGCTTATGTCAAGGCACCTGTGTAACAAGCATCTGGCTCCTTAACCCTCCCTCCAATCCCTCCCTGGTCAGGATGACCTCCCATGTGCTATGCAACCAAGACTGCTGCCAAGCCAAACAGCTTGAGCATGGAGGTTTAGAAGCTGGAGGGAGAGCAGTACGTGACTAAAAGCAGGCCAGTGACTCACTAAAGGAAGGGGGTAGTAAGAGGCAGGGGATGGGGGGGGGGGCGGGTGTTACTGGACCCACTATAATTGGACGTGGAATTTCTTATCTGAGGGTGGGTATGAAAAGAAGTATACAAAGAAAAATTGGGCACATAATTCTTACAAGCACAGTAAATAGTATCGAGATGATCTTTGGTTCTTGGTTGCAAGTGAGACAGCCTATGGATGACTCAAGGAGACATGACACAGTAAATGTGGGATAATAATGGCACCATTATGCCAAAGGCTAAATGGACAAATATCATCATGCAAAATGAATGACCAGTCCATAAACTGGGGCTACCACCACCTCAAAGAAGAAGTGACCAGTGGGGCAGAGAAGACTCATTGAGAAGCAGCAGTGTGTGTTGCTGTAGAGTTACTCCCTGGAGGTGACCTCACAACTCCACACTGACAACTCTGGGAGCCATTTTCTCACTGCACACCAAAGGAAATGGTGCATTAATGTGTGGCCCAAGAAAAAGAGGCAAGGGAACGATTTGGAGTCTCATTACCCTAAATAAGAAGCAGCCTTTCAGCATTGGCTTGATGAAGGGTGGAGGCGGCACTGTGAGCACAAAAGAGTAAACAACCTTGCTGGCCAGCCCTGACCCTAAGCTTCTAGGAACACTCCCAATGTTGCTCTTAGGCCGCTGTCTTCCCCCAATGCCGAGTCCTAACCAAACTCATCCTCCCTGTCAGAAAACCATTTCAGCATTCTTTCCATGGGCTTGGGCAGAAAACTGGGGTCTCTTTCTGTTCAATTCTATTCTACTCGATTGGGGCCATGCAGAAGTTGTGAAGAGGTGGTCACATGTCAATGGCTACAATCGTAGTAGGTTACAGCAGAACGTTAATATCTCAGTGATGAGTTTGGGAACTACTAGTACATTCTCGCAGGCCAGCTCTCTAAACAGGATGAATATATGTTTATTCTGCCCAAGTACAATTTGGAAGGTTTTGTGTCAATCCCTCTATGTAAAAGAGGAAGGTAAACAAAGCACATCCTACACACGCAACCCATTTTAAGATGAAACTACATACCCCACCCTTTGGAATCACGGCTGCTAAACGAATGGCTCCTAAAATGTGATCTAATCTTCATCTAAGTCATAATAATTAAACAAATGTTTCAATGAAAGTCACTGATGAAAAAAGTATATTTACTAAGTAGTGGAACCTCCTTAACTGGCAATAATACCAACCAAATATGTTCGATAACGCTTTACTTTATTAACTGCACCTTCATAATGCTTTTATATTGCATTCATAAAACGTTCAGTACACCTTCATAATGTATTCATAAACATCATGTATGTATACCTTAACATTCTAACATCCCTTAACAGCTGTAATATACATTAATGACAAACATTATATAATAATAACAAACATTATAATTGTATAATCATGTAATGTTTGTTATTAATATATATTAAAGCTGTTAAGGGATGTTAGGATGTTAAGATGTACTTGCATGCTGCTTATGGATGTTCTATGAGTGCATTATGAATGCATTATGAAGGTGCACTGAATGTTATATGAATGCATAATGAATGCATTATGAATGTGCACTGAATGTTCTATGAATGCATTATGAATGTGCACTGAATGTTCTATGAATGCATTATGAAGGTGCACTGAATGTAAAGCATTGCCATCTGTTCTGTAGGTGTTGCTGAAACCTGCACAGAGGTTATGACCCATTTTGGCCCATTCCTCTATATAAAACTGTGTCATATATCTTTAGGGTGTCTTCCTCGAAAAGCTGCTTCTGATCTGATTATTTCAGTGGGTCTGAGGTCAAAAATCTGACTTGGCCATTGTAAAGTACATTGTTAGAAGCCATTCTGTTGCTGATTTAGTTCTGTGTTTTGGATCATTGTCATGTTACGACCCATCTTCTTTTGAACTTTAATTCACAGACAGATGCCCAGACATCATGCTGTAGAATTTTCGGGTGCGACGTGCAATTCTCTGGTCCCTCAATAACGGCAAGCCATCCAGGCCTGAAGGCAGAGTAACGGCCGCACACCATTACACTCTCTTCACGGTTTTGTTTTCTCCATACATGTCTTCTCCAAACATAATGCAGTGAACATTTACCAAAAAGTTCAACTTTGATATCATCATCTTAAAGAACAGTTATTAGTGCCATAGAATCTCAAGCTGGTCTTCAGCAAACCTGAGACAGGTAGCAATGTTCTTATGAGAGCTGTGGGTTCCTCTGTTGTTACCACCATGAACACCAGGGTAGACACACATAAATAGAATAAAAGTGCCAGGAGATCCTTATCTGTCACCCTAGGGATCTTTGTCACTTGTTTGAGGATTTCATTGCATCCCATGTCCTAATCTTTGCAGGAGATCCACTCCTAGGGAAACCAAAGTTTTTGGATATCATATTTTACAATATTTTATAAGCTTCATTAGGTCCTCTAAAATCTCAAATGATAAGGCTTTGTACTGTAACAGAATTCTCTTGTGAAGGACAGGTAATCAAAGGTTACACACGTGTGTGTGTGTGTCTGTGTGTGTTTTGTAACAACAGGCAATTCAAACCCACTTCTGAACTGATTGGAACATCTGACTCCAATTACCCTCTTTTCAAGAGGTCATTATCCTAGAGATTGTACTTGTTCTATAAAGCAAGTTTAAGCCATTCATTCAATAAAGACAACGAAAGCAAAAGGCAAAATGTTGTGTTAGTTAAATAAATCTATTGTTATAGATTAAATGAAGATCAGATTCACATTTAAGCAACAATTCATGCAGAAATCCCAATAATCTCAAAGGCAAACTTTTTTTTCCACAACTATACATCAAAGGACCCTTTGGCATCAAAGCAACACTGAATTTGGACAAAATCCCCCATCTGAATACAGGGCACTATTATCATCTAAAATAAGTAACAGTAACAAATATGCAGTAAGTGTACCTTAGAAAGGCAAATAAATCCAGCTCATTGGCAAACTGAGTAATATTTAAGAAATATCAACCATTATGCAATTCCTGAATGCATCATTTCCTCTGAAAGCAACACACATATACGGTGCCAGCTTGTTATTATTACAGTCTAACATTGAGGCAATGTGCTGTGACACCATATTTTTCTCCATTCTGCAACCAGAGGACCCTGGAAGGATACATTTTTTTCTTTTTAGGAGGGTGGAACACTGATACACAGAGGTGGTACACCCCCCAACTTCTGTGTTTCTGTATAAGCTCAAAAAAAATACTTTGTCATAACAACAGTCATAATTCACTGACAGTCTGGTCAGGCCTGAATTCAGCAGAGACCCTAGTGCCACACAAAGTGAGGGATCTGGAGAAATTTTAAACAAACTGTTTCTGAATGCGAGACCCAGCTTATGCCTAAAAATGGTTCAGACATCCACAAGAAACAGAACAAAGGACAAGTGTCAAAGTAGACTGGCAGACAATGAAAATAAAAACCATCTGACTGTCCACTTTAAAGTCTTTTTGGAAACTTTCATTTTTGACTCTGGTGGAGCTTACTTTTGAGAGATACTGCTAGATCAGGAAAAAAGCACCATTGTCAAATGTCATGGTGGCATTTGTTTGTGCTTTCATATGAAAACATCTCTTTGAAAAGCACTTGATCCCACAAGCAGAGTTCAAGAGGCTGGAGATGCATGAAACCTGATCGTGGAGATTCATCTAAATGGGGGCTACACAATGTGGCTCCATTTTCAGTCAGGTCAGCCCTGGTCACGCCAAATGAGTCAGCATCAGCGGCACTGAGTCTGCAGCTGCGTACTGAATGCCAACGGTGACTTCTCAAGAACATCTTTAACGCTCCAGTCCCAGCAGTCTGGAGCAAAAGTTCACAAAGACAGAGGCAGAAAACTCTGGCCAAATCTACTGGAGTCAATGCTCAGCTGCATGAGGGTGGAAGCCTGGGGATTTGGCTGGACCACCAGAAGATAGCAGAATCCCATGCAATCTAATCCTACAATGGGCACATTTGTCTCCATATACAATCCTGTGGATCTGCCTGTTCACAGCACAGCTGTCAGGTGATTGGACGATTTGCTCCATTAAAAGTATTTTTTAAAACTATCGTTTAATTATCCCTTGTTAGGGAAACAGACCTACCCAAAGCATAGTGTAGAATAACAGGAGGTTCACACACAGACACCGCTAAAATGTGATGGTGATGGGAGCACAGCAAAAAAAAAAAAAACAAATCCCAGAGTAAAATAAAACACAAACATTTGGCCTGAACACGCCTCCCTGCCTAAATGCCAGGACTGCAGTCCCCGTGGGAACACGGATGCAGACTCCACTGAGCAGGGAAGCTGCAGGCCAGTGGAACAGCCTCCCTGTCAGGTCCTTTCACTTCTCCATTCAGACAATGGAACTGCAAGTGTTTTTCATTTTGAGAACCAAAGAAAACCCAGCGACCATATGGAGCTCATTAAACACGGTAGTCCAATGACATCATCATCACGTAACAGGAGTTTCCTCCTTACGCTGCCCCCCACCCTGCTTGCTTCCTAAGTGGCACTTGTTTTGAGATGTAACAAGGGCGCTCAGCCTTCAAAAAGCTGCCTAGCTCTTTGCCATGCCTGACCCCCATCTCACTGCACTTCTCGCCAAGAAAGAATGGATGTGTTTCACCAAAGGGAGAGGCGCGAGTTGGTTTAATGAGTCCGACTCAAACCGACAGGATGTTAAATTTTGAAAAAAAGACCACTTCTGGAAAGACCCCTGAAATGGACCCCCTGTCACCATGATGTCCTTACAAAAATGATGCAAGTGAGATGATACCCCCAAGTAAGCAGGTGGCATGTGTCCACCAGCAAATCTTTAATTTCTTTCTGAGGTCTGACAACCAACCGCTCTTTCATATACCTGTGCATTTTGCTGGTTTTACACATCCAGGGAACCTAGCATTCATGGTAATATTACAACACATGACCCACAATTTGCTCTTGTGTTGCTCTTGCCATTTATTTAACAAACTCAAGCTGCCTGGTTTTCTTTTGCTTTTTTCCCCAAGCGTCCATTTCCTGTCCAGCAATGATACACTGAACAGATTAGCTTCACAGGCATGTTCATAAACAACAAACTCATGCTACAGCATAATAAACATCATGTTGTTAAACCCAAGGCATTATGGGAAGCTGCCAACTCACCATTTGTGGCCCTCTGCGCTGAGGCCATCTCTCTGCAGAGCTGCTTCGGCCTCATCCCGTCCTATGGAAGAGAGAAAGAAAGGAAGAGTGGGAGAGAGAGTGCTAAAGTCAAATGAGTACCAAACTGAAGCCTGCCGAAGTAAGTAAAATGTTCAGTTTCAGGTTTCGCCGATTCTACAGCCACCTTCCCAACTCACAGGCCCCAGACATTTGCCATCTCCCTTAAGGAGGGACCTGAGTGGTAGATGATTTGCTTTTAGGACAGTCTAAAGCAGGAAATGAGTGCATGAGCATTTATGGCTTGACAGAGAAGAGGGGATGCTCAGAACAACATAGTGGCAACGCATGAAGCCTTTACCCTCGAGAGCTTGTAGGGCATGTTGTCTGAAAGCAAAAGCACTCCGACTGAAGGGACACATCATTCCAAAGAAACAAGTCTTGAAAAGCAAACCGCTCTTTCTAAAAACAGCTGTTTTCTTGAGCCTCTCAGACCTAAAATCAGCCTGCTGTAGCTAATGAACAATTTGAATAAAACATTTAAGTATCTAAAAGACTATAAATAAAAAGGAAATGTTTATTTGTAAATAAGTACTTCACTTCCTTTTGTTTGTATCTTCCCCTTTCAAACCATCACGAAAGGCTTGCCTTGTTTAATGACACAACTCTTTTCATTAATGCCAGGGCTTTGAAAAGTCATTCATTTTTTTCTGGGTAAATTCAAATTAGGGAACTTGTCGGGGTGGCAACCAGAGCCCAGCTGAACTGGAAGTTCTGGCCCTGAAGGCTCCGGAACAGGGTTTCTGGTTTCCTCTGCATCCAAAGCAACCACCAGCTCCAGCAGACTGTTGGTGATTAGTCAAAGTGGATGCAGACGAGGCTTTGGTCCGACACAATAGCTGGGCCTCACCCCAAATGGGCCCTAGGAAGGTACCTCTGCACCTCAAGTTGCAAACCTGGTAGTAAGCTACCATTAGCTTTGTTATCAAAAGCACAAGTGTTGACCAAAAAGCATAGGCATTAACCATACTCAGCACACGGCCAATCATGCAAATGAATGAACTGATACAGTCCTAATTATGGAAAAAGGTCTTGAAGTTCCTGTTGTCACCTCAACCTTCATTGCCGGTCAAAAAGCCAGCACCATATGTTCCCAACAGTGTGTCTGAATAAGAATCCCAACCCAAACCTTCATGAATGGCAAAGTAACAGAAATACAGGTGCATCTTGGAATAGGTGAGAAAGCAGTTCCCAAGCATGTACATGAATGATTCTGTTCCCATTTACCTCTGTGCTTGTAGGTTGGAAAAATGGAAGAAGTCAAGAATTCTTTGGATCCATTGTCCGACAGCTCATTATTTTAAACATAAACCACTTAATCCCAGCTCAAACCATGACCAACACCACATCACACAGTGACCTACAAGCTTCCTGAGGAGAATCTAGAAAGATGACGGCATGTAACAGTTCTAATCGACACCTGATCTATTACACCTCTAGAGGCCAAAGGAATTCCTGGTCTTTATCTGAACTTATGCATAAAAACTTTCCTCTCTTGGCTCGTCGTCCATTTCATTCTTCTTCCCCTATACAGAACCCTTTGATAGGGCCAAATAATTAATCGGTCCAGCACCCAGATTTGTGGAGTTAAGGATAATCTTTTCCCTGCAGGATGGCCTGTTTGTAATTCCTGAGTTACCTACTGGTGTTCTCAGTACATAAATCGAACACAGTCACGCACGTGTCCTCAGCCATTAGTCTGCGGAAGCACTGTTGTCTGGGAAACAGAAATCTCACAACCCAAGGTTGATGTGTGCACCCGTACTGTCCAGGGGGCCCCGGTTGGGCCCGTGACTATTTTAAACTTAAGGATTAAAGATCTTACGCCTATGTTGACCCTACATGATAAACAGCCTTTTTGGCTGAAGTTGAAGGTGATTCCCAGGCTTTTTTCCCCCAAGTCTTTCAAGTCTGTTTCCGTATCCACATATTGCACTCAAGGAAAATAAAAGCATGTGATGTGTCTTGCGCGAACAATCCTGAAAGGCCTTCTTGTTTACAAAGACAGCAGATGAACTGGAGCCCCACAGACCCAAGAAGTTTGAGAAAGCAGGAAAGGAGGTATGATACCTTGTTCCATGTAGGCCTTCTTCTCCTCCGCGTCGTCTGTGGTCTCGTACATGTCACTGTAAGCACGGGCCAGCCGCCACAAGAAGTCTGCATTCTCTCCAAACTGAGGAGGAAAAATACCGACAACTGCTGCTAAAAGAAAGAGCAGTGATGGACTCATCTGAAGCAAACCCAGCCAAAACAAGAACATCTCCAAAGCTCTAGAGGGGAGTCAGGTGCCTGGTCGATGCACATGGTGCTTTGCCAGTTTGGCGAAACCTATTATGTAACAACATGGGCTTCAGAAATATTCCTACTCGGAAAGTATCAGAATAACCTAAAGAACAATGGTCCAGCTTGAAGCAGGATCATGGGATTTCCTGTCTTTAGGTGTGTCACTTCCCCTGAAGCCCTGCAGAGGAACTTAAAAAAATGCTGTCCATAGCCTTAATCCACTTGTTTCCAGCATGTCCTGGTCTCTTTGCTGCCGTTTAATTAACCTGCCCTGACTTGAGATGGGACGCCTGTGGCCATCTGCAGGGTTACTGTCAGTTCTAACACCTTGCCTGCCTCTCAGTCTTCACCACCTTGGAAAACCAGCACCCCTTGAATTTGATTATTACATTATTAAGGGTCTGATTTCTCCCTGATCTGAGAACAAAAATAACACCAAATTCCAAAAAAACAGCATGACAATACACATCGTTATAGTTGAAACAGCCAGTATCTTCACTCTGCCAATGGACCAGAGTGTCCAAAAAAGCACAGCCTTAAGTAAGGAGGCAGAATGAGCAAACTTTGACATAAAATAAACTTATACTCAATGAAAAAGACACGCGACAACTTGAGATGAAACGAAGAGAGAACACTTCCTCTGCACAAACACTACACGTGCTGCAGCCAAGAGAAGCGGGAAAGCTCTCAAACAGGTAGATGAGTAACTGAATTAAAGGATCCCACCCTTGGCATCATGATTAGAGGGGAGCTACATATCGTAGGCTTCTTCTTGCAACCTCAGCTAGGGCATACCAGTGTATGAGATGGAGGACACCCCCATCATCAAGTGGGGAAAAAAAACAGACCAGTCATGTAATATGCATTTACTTAACGTACCATGGAAGCTTACATTTACAAAAGCATTAAAAACAAATTATTAATATTATTGTTGTGCAGAACTTTTCTCTGACTTGTTCTAAGGATTACAGTACAAATTTGTCAGTAATTTCTCTGTAAAGCTGGAAAAAAATTCTCTACTGTACTAGTATATGGTATGGTAATAAATGCTTCTTTGTTGAGACTGCCTGTGGTTGTAGACTGTCCTCCTATGTTCTTCCAGGAATGTCCAAACGTCATGTCTTCACCTTACCTGGGGTTTGCTTGCCCGCAGCAGCTGGTAGCCCTTGGCTTTCTCCTGGGCACTTCCAGCATGCAGGGCATCGCTCTGGGAGAGAAGCTGTGCCAGCTCCTCACCAGGCAACTCAGGGTCCAGTGGCAGCGTGAGCCCCATCTCCTCTTCTTCCGCACAGGAGTCCTTTCTCAACGTTCTCACTGTCGCACAGCTCTGCTCTTCCTCGTCCTCACTCTCCCTTTCCATCTCTTTGTCTGTCTCCCGATCTGTGTCTGCATTGTAATCAGATTCTTGGTTGGCAGTGGTGTACCTGCAAGTGGGATGGTGGATGACTGGTCATTGGCTGGTGCTAAACATGGTACCCATAAGACACATCACGCATGCAGTTACCACAAAGCATGAAACCCACTTATGAAGCTAAAAGCCATTACTTTCCTTTTGCCTCTCTGTCTGTAAAAGTTCATAGTTTTATATTTATAATTGTTTTCCATCTATAAATTTTAGAATGACTTGCTTATACAAGGAACTCTGGATCAAAGTGTCTGGGAAGCCAATAAATAAAGAAATAAGAAGTTGCACATAACACAGAGCTTTTGCGGTTTTCTTCTGGCTCTCCTTATGAGCCTGCACATCACAGAAATAACTTGCACATTGCTCCCTGGAGAGACATTACACAGCAAGATCTGACTCAAGCCCTTCCAGTGACAATCATCCTATTTCCCATTATTGTTTGGTGCCCCACTGTATTTTCCAAAATGAGGCAGGAAGGAGGGAAGTTTTTAATGATTCAAACTAACACCCACTACACCTTTGGATGGTGGCTTTTCTTGATGAAGAGGGTGAGGAAGACCTTCGAAGCACTCCTTTATTTCCTCTTTCCATCTCATGGGAAATGGCTTCATCTTGGACAAGCTCACATTGGAAGTAACACTGGCTAATGGCTACATGTGTCAGAAGACCCGGAACAGGAAGTCACAAAGGTTCCAACAGGAAGTTACCATAACTCAAGGAAAGCATTCTAAAACTGTGTTCTCTTAGCACATATGTGCAGTGATTCTAGCCCTTGCTCCCACTGGCATCCTGTTTTCCTTCCCGTAGATGTCTTCTGCC
Source organism: Mormyrops boulengeri (assembly GCA_026781065.1). Taxonomy (NCBI): domain Eukaryota; kingdom Metazoa; phylum Chordata; class Actinopteri; order Osteoglossiformes; family Mormyridae; genus Mormyrops; species Mormyrops boulengeri. The sequence continues at coordinate 16,726,122 of JAODLD010000030.1, read as the reverse complement.
CTTTAGAGATAAAACTAAAATAAAACCACATGAAGTGAACCGCCCTCCCCTTAAATAGCCAAATCTAACCTCTAACCTCATTTGTTTTTAATGGCTCCTTTTCCTAAAACATCACACCGTTGGCCTAGTGTCACTGAAAACTATTTTTGGAAATTATTTTGAGTTTGGAGATAAAACCATGGGTCCATGAGGTTACACTTTTCATTCTGCACCTGAATTGCTTATTTCTGATTAAATTCATATAACTTGCACAAAGACAGCGGTGACAGAAATGCAGATGCAGCAGTCCTACCCAATGAACCACCACCCATGCTGTTCAACTATACAAAACAAAGCCTTAGCTTCAGACTTGAGAAATCTGCACGAGGCATCATATGGGGCCTGATACATACCCGCCTTCACTCTCGCCATCGTACATGCTGACCCCACTAGCGGTGAAGTAGATGGAGCTGGAGCTAGCGGAGTCAGTGCGCTCCCGTGGAAGGAGGTGCCTACGGCGGCGAGCAGCCTTCTGGCTCTCCTCCAGGCTGGCCCTGGGAGAAAAACAGCAGAGCAGAACTGTGGGTAAATGCACTGGTGTTTAGCTATTAGGAGCAGCAGAGAAACTCCATGCCACATCAAAGATACAAACAGCAGTTTCTTTTACGCAATCGGCATTAAGTCTGTCAAACAGCAGGGACTGGCTTCTCTCAACATACCAATGGTGTTTCACAGATAAGAATGTTCTCAGATTAAATAATTAAGATGCTACACCCTTGACTTGGTAAATCAGCAGTGCATGGATCTTGAGAACTGTGATTTGATTAGCCTTGCCCTAGAGCAAAGCTACCCACATCTGGGAGAACATACTCACTTGACATCCTGGACAATCTGCACTGCGATGCCCTGGAGGCTGCCCCTCAGTTCGGCCACCTCTCCCTGCAGGTCAGCCACACAGTGGAGCACCTCATCCAGCCAATGTCTCAGCTCCCCCTGCTGACTGGGCAGCACCAGAGCTGCTCCCCCAGCAGCGCTGTCACAGACTGACACACCCAGGTACCAGGATACCACATGAAAAAGACCATGGTAGACAATTAATTAAGCAAACCACTTGTAAAATACACAATAAGCTGTCTAGTGGTTCAGCAAAGGTTTATTTAAACGTAGCGACGGCCTTTACAATGAACATGAGATAGAGGTGCAAGAACATTGTTCATGTTCACCAGCAGGGGGCGGCTTCCCACCCATCCCAGAAACGTACAACGAATGTGCCGTTACTTCTAGATCTTACTTAAGAGCAGATTCGAATGAAACTATACAATTTTTGAAGAGTAAAATCACCGTCTGTCGATTCACAAAACGGATGTTATTTCAAAGCTGTAAAGAAAAAAATCTCCTCAACAAAATAAAACCATTAAGTTGAGTATTCTGCCGATGCGCTTTTCGTTTTCGTGTGTTTATCCAGTCCATCCCTTACCTGACCTCTCACGCGCTCCCGCGCTCACAATGGCGACGCCGCCCGGCACGCGCGGAGCCGACCGCTCCCTCTGAAATATTTTTTCCCTTTCTTCTCTTCTCCTTTTCTTTTCCTTGAAAATCATAAATATGACCAGTACAGTCCCCGCCGCGGCTCCCACGCCTACACTAATCCAGGTACCCCTTCCGAGCTTGTCCATGGTAAATTACGTAATTCTCGTAGCTATATAAAAATGTAGCTTTGGTGCGCTAAAATGTCCATGAGTTATTATCTATTATCTGTCTAGTTGCGAGAGTATATTTTGAAATGTGTGCGTATACCTTTCACTGTAAGTTAAAGTTTTTATGTTCGTCCTTCATAATATCTAGCGTCCGTATGTCTGTATTGGGACGTTGTCCACATCTGTCTAGAATTATGATATTAAATATTTAAATGTTCCTGTCTATATAGTACATTAGCGTCATATTAAGATTCGAACAACGACATGCGCGAGTTCAGCTTGATTTCGTTTTCGCTAGTTGAAGGGGGAAATCACCAGGGTGACACCGCCGCTGAGGAGCCGTGGCCACAGCATAATGATTCCGACATGAAACACGTGCACAGTGTAGAACGCGTCCCATAGTACACGGAGGTTTTATTAGCCTATTTAACATCCCGCATTTAAACTACGCATGTATTCATTTGGTAGGTTTTCCAATAAATTAGGCACAATAGTACGTGTAACAGTGATTGATTGTATTTACTATGGTTATTTCTTATTTTCTGCCATTTGGAAATCGTTTTATTTTTCACATAGTACCCTCCAAAACAGACCTTCAAATTAAAGATTGTATCATTGCCTGAGAAACGGAAATTAAAGTTCCAGTACGTCAGAACTTGAACTGTGCATCTACGTAGTTCAAAACACCGTTTCTGTGAACACTGATATTAAAACCTAAGCAAACAACGAAATCATTAGTGTATCAAAAAAAAAACTGAATGCACATGCATCTTAAGCAAAAAAGTCAAAGCCTTCAATTAAAGTCATCTTATACATCACTTAAGTCCAGTTAATGAAAGATAATGTTAATTTTACAATTTATAGCATAAATTAGTTGTTTCAAAGCAACAATGAAATGTCTTGGGAAAATTGTCAAGGTTTTCTTTATAGACATTGATTTGTAAAAACTTTATATCCAGAAACACATTTAGATGAATATCGCCAAAGTTATTATAGTGTATGGGTGAATGTGCGCGCGCGCACACACAGACACACACACACAGAATTGTAATTATATCTTAATTGTGGGGACTCTTCATTTCTATGGGGACAACTCTAATCCAACATGGCGACCTTAATCCCTACCCAGCCCTATACTTAACCATAAGTAATCAAACAAAATACGAGACTTTTGGCACTTGTAGTTTTTGATTGTATTCACAGATCTTAGTGGTGACCTGAAAAATGGACCCCACAACGTCAAAACAGGTCTTTATTACATTGTGTGGGACATTTGGTCCCCACAATGTATATAAACCTAATCCACACACACGCAAACACACTATATCCATGTTCCATGTTTCGACTTAAACACAGTAGGTACCCATACTTTATCCAAGCCACATAATTATATGGGAAATCCAAGGCGAAACCAGGAAAACCATGAAGGATGGCAATCTCAAAACGAATCAATTAGGGAAGTCTGGATCGGATTGCATCGTTTTGAAAGTTCCTCCGATATTTTTGTAATGAAATGCAAAGATTTATTACATTATTATGGCCACCTGGTACAGTTGCATAACTGTTACAAATTTCGTTGGACTGGAAATGTACAATAACAATAAAAGAATTCTATTCTATTCTGTTCTTTTCTCTTTCATGCATTTTGAAAACAATAATTATGGACATATATAAGGCGACATTGATTATTCGTGCTTGCTTAAGCGGGTTACTTGAATGTGTTATTTTAATTTGGCAAACTGGAGAATTCAGCTTCCCAAGAAAACTATATTAAGTGCGCTTCTTCAACCGCTTACAAGCAGTGTTAATGACAAAGTACTCCGGCATTTGATTGGTTAGCTGCGATGGGCGTTTCCGCATTCAGTGTTAAACTCATCGTGAGCTCAGGAGGCAGGAAAGCGGATTGTTCCTGAAGTAGCTTCCACGGACCCGAGCCAAAGACCATCCCAGGAGACCACACTTCGCACGCCTACAAGTCCGGGATGCCTTATATTCTCATCAGCACTCAGATCCGTCTGGTTCGTATCTCGTCTTCTTGCAAGGACTGCGATACCAGGCTCGCGCATTCGCCCTTAATAGTCGAGATGGTTAAAGGATTTTGTGCAGCGTTTATGCACAAAAATTATTTTTCGTTTTTTTTTTTTTGGACGCGAGTTCCTTGTTAGCATCTATCGCTGACAAGATTCCGATTTTATATAATAATTGGTTATAAGTATTCTGGTACTGTCCGTCAATGGTCTGCTGGAGAATTCTTCGAATAGCAAATAAACATGATGTCAACAAATGGTAATTAACTGGCTTTTCAGCAGCCACAAGTATTACTTGGCAAATGGATCTTTAATTATTTAAACAATGCGATGCGTGTTTTGCATAGTTGTTCAGTTCTTCGTGAGAAAAATACTATGCGCACTGGAATTACGAAGCCACTGACGGCTCTGAAATTTATAACGTCACTCCTAATCCAATTTTAACACGTGGTTAAAGAGAATCAACTGGGCAAACGAATAAACTCCAGATATTTGCGGTAAATAATAAAGTGTTTGCAAAAGTAATAATCTGAAAAGGTTATTTCAGAGCTTACTGTTAAAAAGCAATGACCGCCCCCCCCCAAAAAAACCCCCATTAATAAGATAATATAAAAACAGGCAACACAGTAAATGTAGGAATTGTTTAAACGAATAAGCATAACGATCAGACTCTTTAAACTGTAATTATGCAGTTGGCTCGTATAATGATGGTCCCATGAAGTCAGTTCATTTTGAAAAACCCAAGGAGATGGAACCCAATATGGTTCACACTATGGCTCATTTTTGTGCATTGCCGTGATTGTTTGAATCAGAACAAGAAAAGGATACAACAATAAGCAACAGGTGTTGCAACCTGGGAAGTGATGGAATACTGGCTGATAAAGGTTTTGTATTGCAAAATATTTATCAGTACAGTCAGTCTTAGGCAGAGATACAGTGGTGCCCAGTATTATCTCTGCAGGCTGACTTTTATGTATACTCGGGGTACTATGCATTGAAAATCTGTATCCATATGTCAGCACCAGGGCCAAGATGTGGTACCCCTGGAGCAGAATGAAAACTAGATATAACAACCGTGTGCTTTAACAAAGATCAAAGTCTGTTTCAGCACCTGTATCTTGGAGCCTGCCTTTCCTTTAACCCTAATAACGTGTCACGTTGCAGCCACCTAACTGGATTAGGGTCACCAAATTTATCTGAGAAAAATATGTCATATATATATATATATAAATCTTATATAGTTTACTGGACTTATTTGTTCAATGTCTATTAATTTGAGAATTTGAGGCTGTAGTCTTACTCTGTCCTCCTGCTGTTGGTTTCAGGAGACTGGACCCACAATGGTAGGAGATGAACATTCAGATCCAGTCATAATGAACTACTTGGGAGCCAGGAAGACAACAATGCTGGGTAACAACTTGTAGGTATTGACTGTCAGAAGAAAGTCAGTGGTTGTATGAAGATGATATGAAAAAGGGTAAAGTGTATGGGGTGGGGAATCCATCACACAAGTGGCTAATGTTTAGATTAAGAAAAATAATATCTAGACCAGAAGGAGACATGAAAGGTGTTAGGACATATTAGACATTCTTGTACATTTTAATAGGGCACTTACACAGCCATGATGTCATGGACTCACCTTGCTGTTTTTGTGAAAGGAAATTGAGGCATTTGAAACAGTTGTATCATAGACACATCATATCAGAGTCACACCGTCACGGGGGAATTCAAACTGCAGTCTTTCTGAAAAGAGTCCACTGTTTGTTTGACAACTGATATTTGCCGAAGGGGGGTGAAGGACATCGAAGCATCTGCCGATACCGCCAAAAACCTTTCTGCTCCAGTTTAACCAGAAACATCACGCCACATAACTCCAGAGATAAATACTTTGTTAAATCTGATCGCCACAGCTATTAGCATTCCATTTGGGCACTGCAGCATTAGCTGGGCAGCATGCGAGGCTCTTTCTTCTGCGTCTTCAGCGGGTTTGCCCCCCTTCCCCATCTTTCATAGGAACAGTTAAGGGGAAATGGGGAATTCACATCAATTGACAAAGAAAGGAAAAATGGAATTATATATAATACTGAAAAAGAGGCCACTTTTGAGCCTGAAAGCCAAACGAAACAAAACTAATCGTGCATTGTGGGAATGCCACGCTGTGTAGACCAATGAACAAGAGCTTACAAGACTGCTAATGGGGAGGGGGTGAATTTATAAGGGCTCCAACTAATATACGTTCCTCCACGTCTGCCTGTCTTGCAGCTCGGAATACCACGTGGACGAACCGCCTCGGGTTGTTCTGGACAAGCTAGAGAACATTGGGTTCCGTCTGGTGACCATGACCGGCGTGGGCCAGACGCTGGTGTGGTGTCTGCACAGAGACACAGTCAGCCAGGTCGGACCAGCGCCTGCACGCGAGTGCTTTGACGCAGGCCCCACCAGTAGGGTCTCAGACGGGCCAGGGGCCTTTCCATGTGAATAGAGTAATGTGGGGTGGATGTGGGTGGTCAGGGTTTTTTTTATTTTTTGGAAATCATCTTCATCTGTCTCATGTAGAATGTCGAATCCAAACCATTCTGGGCAGTATTCTCTATTCATGTATTGTTATTAATTATTTTTTTAATAATGGTGCTGGCAGTGTTTTTATTCAATACTAAGCTTAATACAATTAAGTCTAGCCAGAGAAGTGTTTACATGCACCAAAAATGTGTTTTCTTTTTGTGTGTCTGATAGCCTGTCAAGTGCCACTGACAGCAGGAATGACATATAATCCTATTTGTGAATATAAAGTATTTCCTTTGTTAGGGGGTGATGAAGAAATATGTCCTTAACCTACTCGGACTGTGTGGTTTTGGACTAACTCGAAAGGCTAGGGGTAAATTCAGACTCTTCTATCCATTCTAGGAAGGACTAAACCCCCCTTGCTGGGCTCCCACCCGCAGTGTGCAATACAGTCATGCTGGGAGGTGTGAGACAGAAAGAGTCTCTCGGTCATATTTACAGAGTGTCCTGAAAGGCAGCTAAATATGCGCAGAATGGATGCACCCCTGGGGGGCTG
>JAODLD010000030.1:16678221-16717081 GCA_026781065.1 Mormyrops boulengeri | reverse complement strand
TCTCCCGTGGAGGATGTACGCCTACTGAGCATTTCAGTCTCCCGTGGAGGATGTACGCCTACTGAGCATTTCAGTCTCCCGTGGAGGATGTACGCCTACTGAGCATTTCAGTCTCCCGTGGAGGATGTACGCCTACTGAGCATTTCAGTCTCCCGTGGAGGATGTACGCCTACTGAGCATTTCAGTCTTTAAAGAGCATTTTTGGTTCACGGACTGCACATGATATTTTGAGTGTCAGGAAGTCATTGCTGGAAATTTATTTGAAGCTTTCTACTTCTAAATATATAATATCCGATGGAATTTAGTGGCTAGATGCTATCACTGATATATTAAGCTTTAATTTTGAATTATTGTTAGGAAATAGCTATTTCTACTTAAGTTTATTTAATTCTTTGGGGTTTACCCCAACTTTCAATGTTATTTCAGATACTGTATTCTAGCCTAATTTCAGATGGGGGCTAAATGTTACATCATATTTATGGTAACAGATGTTTTTTCAAAAGTATTGATAGAAAAATCTTAAATGTGCAATGTGGTCACAAATATTTGTATAATTTCTAAAATGTAAAAAGTCATGTTATCCTGGTCCCTTTCAACCCATGGCCACCAGAGTCACTGTTATTTTGTCATCACTTTCCAATCAATGCAAGGTGTTCTTGGGTCCCAGTTACAAAGGAAACATACATCCTGATCCATAAATCAAGTCTTCCTGGCCCATCCTCCAGGCTGGCCCATGTTTCCCAGCGGTGTGACCTACCTGATACCTGCCTGGTCCCCAGAGCGAGCCCTTACATGAGTACATCAAGATGGCAACTCTCAAGAAATAATGATCAACACAATTTAAAGGGATCTTTCACGTCAAACGCATGTGAACTACATCTTCCTGTTCCAGTGAAATTCATTGATTTAAAATGAACAAGTTAAGTTCCAGTTATTGTGAGGCAGTACCATACCCACCCATTACACAGCTGATCCAAGGTAAGTATGTGAGGGCAGCTAGTACCTGCTACCCTATGGTCATTGCTTGGGGAAGACCGCACCCACCGGTGCTCCCCAATCCGCCATCCGGACCTGGCAGCATGGAACACGTTCTACAGATCCATGCAGCGAGAGCGGTTCTGGAATCTGATGGGAAGGCAAACCCATCTGGTCTTGGCTGTGAGCTCAAAAAGCAACCATCGCCCATGCGGAGACGAGCCAAGCTCCGCTGACAGATGGTAATTAAAAGGCAGCAGTCTGGGGATTTCGTGTACCACTGCATATTACTTTTCCCACAGAGGTCTCTGGCACCAGGGGAGAGGCGGTAACCGGACACGGCTGTAATGTCATGACAGACTTTACTCAAATCGATGAAACACAGCACGGTGACTTTTGACGATTCTTACTGTCCACGCCGTCGTCAGCTCGTCTGATGTGGTCAGGATTTTTCATTGCATCAAAGATCAGAGACTCATGGTCACAAACCAGTTTATTTACCCAAAAGTGTTTAAATCATTTCTTTAAAAAAAGCTGCAGAAGGCTGGCTTTATGAAACTAAAGTCAGCCGGAGAGAGTCCGTCGGGGATGCCGGTGGTGGTGAGGATGCTAATCTTGGTCAGCCTCCTCCTCATCCTCCCTCTGCATTTGCTCGATCAGCCGCTGCCTCTCCGCTGCCTGCCTCAGCCTCATCAGCACCAGGCTCTCGTAGTCACGCTCACTGCTCAGGGAGCCCTGTAGGGGGACAACAGACAGTGAGACAGTTGGCAGGCCTCGAAATCACATGGCACATTTTCACCAATGTTTAAGTACTACAGAAGATAAAGCCTAGTAGAAGAAGAAAGTGGAAGATAGGAACAAATTAATGACAGAGAGGGACACATAGCTCAACTCCCAGTGAGTGTCATATCTCCGCTGCTAATGGATCATGCTTCCTGACATGCCAGTAGGTGAACTGAAGTTGGGAGGGGGAGGGGGGCATGAGTATATCAGGAATTCCTCCCAGCTTGGATGAGGCTGGTCATTATTTTCTCAGTGCCAGATTCATAATTCACCTCTTGTATTACACCTGGTGATGGCGTCGCTGTTCCCAATCATATTCACTCGATCTGACAGTTACATGTGAAACCCTCCAGGTTATATTTGTCCTGGACCATTTCCTGGGAGAACCGTTGGCCAGCCGCAGGTAACCGGGACCAGTTACGACAAGTTCTAAAGAGACCAGCCTACGCCGTTTTCGTTTTTTAGCTAGGCTGAGATCTAATGGGAATAACAGAGAACCTGACCCTGTGTTTCCTTAATGCTGCCTGGAAACAGGTTAACACCATTAATGCCATCATTAATCTGATGATCATTACTGCATTACTCCGGGTCTCTCTTCCAAATCAGGTTCATAAAAACCATTAAAAAATTTTTACTCATCTGCATCAAAAAACAAAACAAAAATCATCATAAAAATAAATACCGTTATTACGTAATTCATACAATGGAGCCCAGAATGTGCACTTGCAACATTCTCTTCTTCTCATGACAGCTTTGAAGGTGTGGGGGTCTCTTAGCTCGATAGAAAAGGGGGAACACAGGCCCAGCCAGGCATCCCTGCAAGTCTAATCAGGTCGCTGGAAGAGGCGCTGGCCAGATCCATGTGTGCGCTGGGGATTGCAGGGTTTCTACAACTGGAGGAGGGGTGAGGGGGGAGGTTGTGGCAGGACCATCTATATGAGGTCTGGCAGAGAAAGAGAATATTCATGGCCAGGCAGCAGATAATGGAGGGGGGGGATGTCATTGCTGGTTGGTGTTTGCCTGCATGGAGACGCGTGCGGACACAGGATGAAGACCCCAGCTTCCCTGCTCAGAGACTAAATGAGGAAACAGGAACAACTTCAGCCCCAAGGCTGCAATTATCATTCCACGTACATGAGCTCACTTCTCAGACACACACACAGAATGTCACGCAACCCAAATTAAGTAAATAAACAAACAAACAACCAACCAACCAACCTATCTCCAATTAAACAGAACGAGACAGCACACTGCCAAGCAAAGGGAGCCAATCGGCTGCTTCCTGTCTGCCTTCTATTCTATCATGACCTCTACTGGTGAGTGTCAGAACTTTTTTTTTTCCTTAACACAGCGCAATGGAGCGTCTAATCACATGCAGGATTACCCTTGCATCACACCAAACACAGGACCGGGTAAGCTGTGGCTGCGAATGCTGCAGCAAGAGCGCATGCAGCAGCGCGTTTGGCCTGTGCATGATTGTGTAACTGAACTGTGAACTCGCGGGCAAGTCTCGCTCAAGCTTGGAGGCACCAGGCCTGCAGTCAAACACATTTCCGGGTTCCTGTTTGCTGTGCTGTTTCTCAGCTCATTCCCCCTTTTTGGCGCTCCCTAGAACGACGACCAAGCGCCTCATCATCATCATTCCAAGTCTCCATGAAATGTAGGACAGGAAGGAAAGAAAACAGGACTGATATATCCAACCGAGCATCAAGCTCAGGAGATGAAAATGGCTCTTCACAATCCAGCACACAGGACTGCCTAGGATTGACCAGAACTGCTATGGTTACGCTGCATGGACACAGACAAAGAGAAGCCTCTTGAGGGAGCGGAAGAAAGTGTTTATTCCATTTTCAAAAAGCACTCACTTTCAGCTCTTACCAGGCAGGTGAAGTTAATCACAGGCTATTTCTCTGCCATTTGTGTCAGCAGGATGTGGAGCGAGTGATTTATGAGGGCCAAACACTTATTTAGAGATCATTAGAAGTGCGATACATGCAAGCCCAGTCCTATGTCCGCTCGCTAACTCAAATAAACATGTGGAGGGCTGAACACACACGCCAGATCCAAAGAGAGTTAGAAAGAAACAAAAAATCCAAGAGTTCCAGCATCTTTTATAGATGAAGCAGATGTGCAAGTACAGGTTGGGAAACTGACTCAACACTTCTAATGCAACATACATATTACCTATTTTCATCAACTGACCCTCACTTATAAACAGGGATGTACATAACTGGTATGCAAGTACACACTTGGCGTATAAAGCGATATGCGCAGCAATTTCTTGGCATAACAACGCAAATGTACATAAAATAAGTACACATTTGCGCTATTACAAGAAATCATCATGCATTTTAACTTCTAAACCACAAATGAAGTACACATTAGCCGGAAAAAGGTTAAAGTACACAGTAATTTCTTGTCATAACAGCGCATGTGCGTACCTACTTTGTGTGCATTCGTGTTGTCACACCAAGAAATTGGTGCACGTTTAGCTTTATACGCCAAACGTGTACGTGCGCACCAGTTATGTGAATCCCTGCTTATAAACATGATGATTCTGTGCTCGGAATAATGGGAGATAAATCAGCTGACCGATGCATCGATTTCCAGAAGGCCACAATGCCGGACTCTACCCACATCAAGCTTCGGGCCATGGGAAGTGCCTGAGACTGAGTCCCGACAGCTTGGGGGCCATTCGTAATGCGCATTATGTCCTAACACACTCAATTTAGACAGATTTACTGAGCAGCTCATTCAATCATGCTGTAAATCATGCTTGAGTGAGTCATCGGCCACATGCAATAGAGACAATAAAGCAGAAGGTAAATTGTGATCTATGAGCACCACGTCGCACAAAAGCCAAAGAAAACAACCCAGCAGTTTTGCAACATCAGTCACCTTGCCTATGTGAAAGGGCGGGGCCGTGTCTAGTCTAGAATGGACACAGATTTCAAAAGTAGTGCAAGTTTCTTTCATCAATCATCTATGTGTCACAGAGATGTTTCTGAGTTCTAGGACTGGTCATAATTTCGATCAGTCAGAGCAGTTTCCGAAAACCTTTGGCAAGGACGGCCAAAGGCAAGCGAAGGTTGGGGAGGGGGACTGTCAAGCCTCTCTTGGCTTCTTCCCATGATGGATCCAACCTTGGACGTGCAGCCGATAAGGCCGCTGAGAGGTAAGGGGACAGGTGTCGATGCAGTCCGCGACTATCCAGGGACAGAGCAGCTCTGACTGTTCTTCAATAAGCATTAAAAAAAAAAATCAACAGAACAAAGTTGGATGGTGAGAGAGATTGTGTTTTTGAAGTTCTGGCATCTGTCATCCTGATGTATTTGCTTGAAGTTTCTGTTAAAGAAGCAGAAAAACTGGAAGCCGGTTTCCAAACGCGTTTGATCTCCAGCTCTCTCATGCCCCTCGATCCATCTTCTAAATACCATCTATCCATGCTGTCAGTGTATTATTTCCTCAGTTAAACAGGCAACGGTTTCGCGACCATTAGAAGCATCCGTGTGGAGGTGAAGGTCCATCTCCTTGTCCAGCTTCGCCTTTAAGTCAGTTTTAAATCTGTTTCATAAAACAAAAAAAGTCACCCGTGAGCTGCAACCCCCCAGATCAGGCCCATGATGGGCTCCTTTTCTTCACCTCTGCGCCCCCACTTTCCCACCTGCTCTCTTTGGCACCAGTATATGGCCTTTGCTGGCACTGCGGCCGCCCTCACCTCTTTTTCACTACCACTGCCAAATGACGTTGACGAAGCTTCTTTTAATCCGTCCACATAAAAACAGCAGCCAAAGCTACAAGCTTGAAACTTCAAACCACCAACACACAAAAACACATGGCGGACAGAAAAAACAAGTAAACAAATTCATTAGATTCATTAAAAGGTCAATATGCATTCTACAGTTATAAAATAATTCCAAGAAAAGAAAAATTGTAACGGCGCAGGTGCATTGGAAGAAGTCGGTTTTGTAATGCTTGTGTTAAACCAGCAGCCTCCGGAATGTAGGATCTTACTGTCAGTATTTACTCATAAAGCACATTCAAAATACTGAACCTTTTAATTTAATATCTGAAAAAATATCCAGCCAAGAGCCATTGGGACATAAACATTCCCAGAGTTCTCAGACTGGAAAGACACACATACACACGCAAAACATGCATGCAAAGCTTTTCAAATGGCATCGGAATTTAATTACTTTACAAAGGCAATTAACACAGACCACAAGCCAAAATATGCCCAGTTATCCAATATGAAAAGAAAAGCCAACAAGCTATTGGATACGAATGTCTGTTGATCTCAATATCTCAGCATTGAGGCTTTCACATTTCGTGCCTGTCGTGAAATGAAAAAAAAACGGCAAATGAGTACTGTAAATATAAATTTAAAACTTGTTTTCATTTGTGGTAAATCCTTTTATGGGACAACATGTGGTGGCAAATCTGAAACGCCGGACTCCCCGACCTGCACTTGAATCGCATCAGAATCACATATTAGTCATGAAACTCACATGAAAGAGAAAACATACTTTGTAAAATGTAAATAAATACAACTATCTGTTTTTAATCCCCCACGAAAAGAAAATGAGAGACTTGATAATGTAAAGATCATTGTTTTGAATAACCACTTAAAGAAAGCTTAGGATATAAGGTACGTTCAATTGTTGTGTAGGGTAACAAGTATTTGTACACGTTTAAACCGCCCCCCCCCCCCCCCACACACACACAGAAACACCAGGTCCACAAACACACACGAAACATACAGCAAAACAAACAGATGTGTTTTCTTTGGAAACAGGTTCTAAGTTATCAGCACACCTCTCATGCTAAGATCTTTTTAAGGAGTCAGACCACATGTAAGCTGGTGCTTGTGATACATCCTGTCAACACCCAAACTCTCTAGACGGGAATCCATTGAAGCTTTGGAGCGGAATAAGGTTCACTTCTGCGCACGAGCCGATCAGAATGAATGGTGGATATTAGCAGCGTCGCTAGGATAAGGCTAATCTCCAGCACTCACACCGAGAGCAAGGCTGCTAAAACATTACAGCTAAACAAATCATTCGAGGCTTATTTGGATTTACTGGTGGATTCAGACCCCATGTTTGAGCCTAGTGACGCCTCTGGTAGACACATTTTGAACAGCCATCAGTCCCCGAACGTGCTCAAATATGCCCTGGATATTTGGAAAAACAGGTGAAAGTAAAACAGGCTTCCTTGCAATATCGCATACCTATCACGGCTTCACAATATCAGCATGACGATCTGCTGAGAAGTAGAGGCGGGACTGCCGCTGTGGGGGTGGGGAGAACAATAGGATTGTTTTAACTTAAAGTAAGAAATGATCAGTATCTCTATTTTACTGCATAATAATACCATGTGTACAGGTCCTGTATACCACCAAATCCTTTCAGGGTACACCCCATTTTGGGAGTCCCTTTGCATTTGGCTTCCCCCTCCCAGATGCATCCCAGCTTTGAGCTGCAAGCTCCGGCATCTGTGTTGCGTTATGCAACGGCACTAGGGCCAGACACAACTGGCGGGTCCAACAGCCATGCCTCCTTCCAGTCATTCCTTCCTCCCCCTCTCTCTCTCTCTCTCTCTCTCTCTCTCTCTGACAGGTGACTTTTTGATGGCTTCATCCCAGGCATAGCTTTGTGTCTGGGACCAATGACAGTTTCCAAACTGTGGCAACAGCAGGATGCAAATCCCTCCAAACCTGGAGAACTCTCTAGGCTGGGACAAAGTGGCGGCTTGTGTGAATGACCCAGCAGGGTAAGCATCAGAGCTCCTTGTACGTTGGACAGCCAGGATGGAGCCCAGAAATCAGCATTAAAATGCAGTGTGAATATTCCTACCCTGACAGCCTCATGGGCGGCTTACAGCCTTCACTGCGCGACACAGAAGCCTGTGTACATTGCATAAATCTTACTTTTGAAGGTACTGGACTAAGCAGCATGTTCCAAAACCACAGTGGCACAAGCAGGCCTCGCTACCTTCGGAGCAGCGCCGGGAGCTAGTGCCAGGCTAATGGCACTTTGGAGCACTTTCCACAGGCTCTGGAAAACCTTATTGGGGCCCGTTATTTTGCATTGGTCAAGATGCTGAAGGTAATTATAAGCTACCTGCCATTTGCTCACATCATTCTGAAGTACATACAATTTTATTTACAGATGATGCTGTAAATGTCTTACAATGATTCTACAAATGATTAAAAGGGGAGTCACTGGAAACAAGAGCACCCAATGATTCATGAAGGAACTTCAGGTTTGCAGAAGCTGGTCAAGAGCCACTATCTGGAAGCACTTGAACCAGAGCAGTATTGCCGAGAAAATGTTTTGTGTCCTTGGTTTCTGAAAGACCAGGACTGACCACAAAACTAAGCACAGCCCAAGAAATAGACTGGCTCCCACATACATAATCACTGATTATTGTCTCTACTAGCCACTAACCAAAAAGAAGAGGGAGAACATTCAGAGGGCCCTTTGGCTGGATGAATGTTATGACAGGTCAATTGTTTGATTAGGCACAGCTTTACAAAAACAGGGAGAGGCTTGTTTTTAAAGAACTCCATCAAAAAAGCAACTTCAGAGATCAACTGATGTGTTACTTTTGAAGTTCAGAAACCCTGCAAAGTTTTGAGATAAAGTAAGACATTAAAAGTCAGATTCTAGCCCTGGAGCCAGAATTTAGGGTGGAGGTGGTAGGTGAACTTTGTCCTTGGCACGAAACAACCTCATGTGGGATGTGGGACATGCGATTGGGGATGAGATCTTCCTCCCTCACCCAATCAGACAGAATTCACCTAGCTGAACATAATCCAAACCAGGGGTCTGGTACAGAGATAGACTGTCCCACTTCCAGAAGCCCTCAGGGGGTCTGCGGAAGCTCTAAGCACAGGCTACTGTAGACAATGAGTGGTGTGAGAATAGTGGCACAGGTGGCACAGGGTGCCGAGTGGCCTTCCTGTCCATGTGCTATTCCAAGTGGACAAAGCTGTTTAATGAACATGAGGATGAAGGCAAACGCCTTCCATGACTTCCTCTGACCCCAGAGCTGAACATCGAACCTTTATGGGAAGTTCTGGAGCACAGTGTGTGAAGTAGATTTCCACTTCATTCACCCCTGAAGAAAATGGAGGTTTTTCTTTTTTGGAGAATGTTCTTATACCCAGTTCAGGACTCGTATGACAATATTCCAAGAAGGACATGAGCTTTTTTAAGGGTAAAGAATGGCCCTAACTCCTTTTATGTGCTATTAATATATTGTTAGGTATTTCAATTATGTTATCGACCCTCTACATATATACACCTGGGTCCTTATCTTCTATCTGCTAAACTATTCAGTGGTTTAGCCTATTCCTTATCTATTGTATTCCTTGAATTGAGTTTTGTGGTTTGTAAAGGCAAGTAGACACACCTCACAAACATACACAATAGAGGCTACAAACTCTAAAAGCATATGAGAAGTGTGAGCACAACACTGTCACACGGAGGACCAACACTCTATCTGAGCACCTTGCACAGGTATGTCGACTTGTACAATACTGAATATGACTAGAAAACACCTGTAAACCACAAATTATTTTCAGTGGCAAGATCAGTAATATTTTATTCCTCCTCTCTCAAGCACAAACAGTACCCCCTCCTGATCGAGTTTCCCAATATGGGAAAGTGACTCAGTAGTAGCTGTGGAAGTGACTCGCAGGTGATTCCCGGCTACAGAAAGTTCAGACATGACGCCAATCCTTCTAAGAGTGACCTCAGTAAAAAAAAAAAAAAAAAACTGCACAATCTCCGCCCACACTGCATCCGCTTAAAATCAACGAGACGCGAAACCTCACCTGGCTCAGGTGGCTCGAGCGTCACCTGCGCACACCTGCGCCCGTGTCATCTGAACTTCCGTGAGTTTGCATACCTGGAAAGGAGCCAGAATTTT
Organism: Mormyrops boulengeri; assembly: GCA_026781065.1. Taxonomy (NCBI): domain Eukaryota; kingdom Metazoa; phylum Chordata; class Actinopteri; order Osteoglossiformes; family Mormyridae; genus Mormyrops; species Mormyrops boulengeri. The sequence continues at coordinate 16,707,388 of JAODLD010000030.1, read as the reverse complement.
CATGCAGGGTGGGAAAAATAACTGACGTATACTGGACAGGCCAGTCCATAAGGGCACAAAGCAGGTGCAGCCTCCAGCAGCCAACAAGCGTGAAGAAGAACACTGCAGTGGACTGCTCTAAGGGACTTTTTACACAATCGCGGAACTAAGATTTCGGTTACTTTCGACAAGTCCCGTCAAGGCAAGAACAGGGTTCCTGGCATTAACAGGTACTGAGGAACCTGGCAAGAGTCAGACTCACACAGGTAGGCAATTATTTTAATCTCCAGACAAACAGAACTGAAAGGTGTGCTTGCGTGCATGTATCCACGGAGTCGAGCAAGGCTTTTTCACCAACACGGGTAGGGATTCTAACTCTGGCTACAGTGAAACTTTGAGAACAGGGTGGTGTTAATGGGTTGCCTGCAAACTGTAAGCCTGGAAGCCAGCTCACCTTCGCAACTGGTTTCCAAGGTGCAGTCCTCACAGCGGAGAGGGAAACGTTACACCAACCACCCCCCATATAACTTACATGTTTTAAAAGGAATGCTGCTGTCCCTACACCCCGCGGTCTCCCGCTGCTACAAAAGAGGCGATAAAATGTTTACGGCTCCACGGGACATGCCTTCTGCAGAACGTACCACTTTTACAAATGAGTGCTTCAAGTCACGAACACCGTTTGCTGTAGGAAGGCCCGTTAGACGGCCATAAAAATTTATATTTCCAAAAAAGCAGTACCTTCTTCATTAAAAAGTGCTTATAATGAGCTATACTATAAGTCACCCAATAGAGTAATTAGAATGCTTATTACTGTAATGGGGGAACTGTGGGGAAATGCACATTAACAATTCTGCGCTTGAACTGAAGTAATGTGCTGAGGAGCAGATTGCGATGGGCGTGCATTTCCGAGAATGCTTCTAACGCTTTTACGTTTGCTCTGAAGTACCGGAATAAGCAGAAAAAAATGCGCCGTCCCAGACTATGACAGTTTGATGGAGAAGACCCATCTGTCACACTGATAGACTTAATCTCGTTTTAGCTGTACGTCGAAAAACACCATTCCCATTAGAGAGAAAACTCCCGAAAGGATGTTCGTCTTTTTCAGGCGAAACCAGACGGCAGATAGCTGGTTGCGAACAACTGGTTTCCGTCATTTAAGGGAAGAGGGGAGCCAGTTTGAACAGGCCCGTGTTGCAACACAGCCCACATGCCTGTCTGCTTCCTTTATTTTAACGGAAATGCATGGCAACGGGGAATTAATAACGTGAAACAAACAGGCACCTAAAATTTCGTACTTGGCACAGGGGAGCTTCATATTCCTTATGTAATTATAATCTGATTCAGGCTATTAAGAAAAGCCTCCAAACACGAGTCCATAAATGAAATGGCTCTTAGTGAAAGATCAGACTTTTGAAAACCAGACTTATTAATACAGGGTGTTGCCCATTTCGCTGTTTATAGGACTCATCGCCTTATTCCATGGGGTCACGCTGGCTGGGTTAGCATTAACGGTTTGACGGCGTGAGATGTCGACGTGACTCCGACTCATTGCCTGGCACCTCCTCGCACATGTCAGAGCAGCAACCCTGCTCCGAACGGTGACCTCATGGTATCGCCTCGCGGCACCGCCGGAGCAGGTGCCCTCGTTAAACACCCTTCACACTCTTCCCCAAACGGCACCTGGCGCGTGCGAGTGGCCCGCAGGCTGGCGGCAAGACTAATAAACCGCACTGAGCATGCTGAGGTCTGATGCTGAGTCGCCGGCACGCTAACTCCAGCCCCACGCCACTTCCTAAACAGAATTCCTGTTTTTCTTTTGCATGGCTACCCAGGATCAACGGCTTCCCTGGCAACGCCCGAATTCCGGAAGGCTCGACGAGTGAAGTCTCAGGATGCCCCTAAAGCCTACCCTGCAGCAAGACCGGGGCCTCTCAATGAACCAGTGGCCCTCTTGGTCCCAGAAGCACCGGGGCTCACTGTCCGTCAACATGATCAGCTTGCCGCTGGGCGACTTCCGCCACCTGTCACACATCGGGAGCAAGAACCACCAGGACAATTTCGGCGATCTCTCCTTCCTGCGGTCGGGACATAACCTACTTCTGCAGTCCTCAAAGAGTGAGCAGAATCTGCTCCTGGCCTGTGCCCCACCACCCAAGCCCCCCCGCCTGAATCTGGAGTCTCCCGAAACACAAGGCCCCCTCGACTGGAACGTCAGGGGCCAGTCTTCGCAGCGACGCAAAATGTGTAGTTCCCTGCCACTGCTGGACAGTGAGGAAGGGGAAGAACCAGCCTCAGAGGAGGCTGAGGTTGGGGATAGCACCGGGCAGGACAGCCCTATGCAAGATAACACCAGATGGGACAGCACTGGGCAAGGCAGCGTCAGCTCTGGGGGAGACGAAGACTCATTACGAGCTAAAATGGAAGAAGTCCTGCCAGAAGAGGACGATTCCATCTTCTCCCTGGACCTGGGCCCATCCATCCTGGATGATGTCCTCAGGGTGATGGACAGGTTCCACTAATGAATCAAGGAGCCCCAAACTTCTCATCCGCCATCACCAGGGGCCCTACAAGTAATGACTGCTGACGTGAGCACTGTTAGCAACATGCTAACACAAGCCACGATGAGTTGGGTTTCTGCTAAAGTCTGCCCATGCTGTCATGTGACGAGACATGAAGGCGCAATGACAATGATCCTTCTCAGTGCATTTATGTGAAGACCAGGTGACCCACTATAAGGGATCTACCATCGCTTTGAACTTTTCCTTCAGCAGAAAGCACTGTTCTGTGCCGGAGTGACACACCCGCATTTCTGCACGGACTTTGGGGTAACAGCCGACCAAGAAGACATGGGAGCTCTTCTGGCCCAGTTGCAGATCACCAGACCTTCCAAGCTTCAGTCTGACAGTTTAGACTGACGCCTTCATCCCTGGGTGACACTATGAATGCGCACACAAAGGCTTCATATTTATAGTAAAGGAGGGACTGTGTAATACGCCTAAATAAAAAGCCTTGAACATCAAAGCAGTTTGAAAACGAGTTTGATTTTTACTCTGAAAGGCGGGAGACCAACCAACAAAGGCAACACGAAAGGTAGCTTGTAACTGGTTATTCAAGCAGAGTGCCACGGGATCCAAAGGTTTACAATAAACTATTTATAAATTAAGTTGTGCAACATCAGAGAGAACGCAACCTATAGGTACAGGCGGGTTAACCAGAATTTTAGTGCTAAACTTACCAATTCGGAATTAATTCTAGCTTGAGGTAAGTCAAACTAGTTGTATCAAAAAGCGCGATTAAAATGAACAGCATATAGGGTAGACAGTCCATGAGCTTGGCCATTAAGAAGCAGTTATTAAGTGAATCATAAGTTTAAGACAGGGCAGAAATGACATAAGAGCTGAAATGTTATCATTGCATGGCTGGGGGGCAGCACATTTACCACCCCACACAGCCCTGACTGAGGCGGCACCTCTGCCTCTGGTAGGCAGTGTGTGTGTGTGTGTGTGTGTGTGTGTGTGTGTAAGAAACCAAGCTTGACCTGGGGGGGTTTGAGGTTTGGCAGTTATTCTTACAGAGCGGGCCCATTTGCCATAGCGCTGTCCGGAATATTGTCGTCTCGCAGTTCTCCATCTTGATTAATTCAAGGCACTATTCCCCTATTTCCCCTCCCCCCCCCCAAGCACACATCCCAACAGACCAACAGACTCAAGCCAAGCACAAATACAGCCACTCCCCCCCCACCTCCCCAAATGCAACGGGGCAGGAAAAACAAACAGAGGGCAGTTACAGAGACTCGGAGGGCTGCAGCCAAAGCTAGGCTGTAGCTACACCGCTGCTCCTGCCTGGGGAAGTGGGAGTGGGGATTGGTTGATGCAATACTTCCACGTGCCATGGGAAGAGCTTGCTGAGCACAACCAGGGGGTTTTAAACGTTACCCGCTGAACAAACAGCAACCATGGCGCCTGGCCATCCCACCTGTCGGGAAGGTCTGGGCTCTGTGTGCCAACTACATCTATATGACTCTCAACATACACACAGAGAGACGGACCAGAACAGACAAACACTAAGGAGGCGCAGTGATCACTGCCCAATAGATCTACCCACCTCCACCCAATGCTAGGGGGCAAGAGGGCACACTCTAGACATCTTCAGACAGAATGATAATTCTATACATTTCAAGGTCAGAGAGACCAGAAGCCCCAAACCACAGACACAGTTGGGCCTCCTATTCTGCCCTTTTGTTCTGTTTTAAATCAAGCTGTAATCTTTTAAATCCTTTCCTGCCAAACACTGTCAGATGGGGAGCCAGTCAATCTACATGCACATCTCACGCAGACCGAACTGAAGCGGTCATAAACGCTTGACCCTGTGCTTCATTTTCGCCAATATGGGGCACTGTGTCAGCACAGGGTCAGCATCAGTGCCTGAAAGCGTGTGGGTTCAAATCCCGTAACTGGTAGAATAAATGCTGGCCAGCCCTGCACTCTGATCCTCACCTATGTGTACATGTGGGTGTCTGTCTGTCTCACAGAGACAAAATGGGGTATGCAAAAACGTCCAAGCCTCTCCAAGCGCTATTCTACTCTATACACACTTTGACTTCATCAGAAAAAAAAGTGTTTAAAAAAATAGCTTGTCTTTTTGGTGTTCTGGTTTTGATCCTGCCTAGATGAGCGTGTAAACAGGGTAAGTTTATATTAAGGCTACACAGTATCACATTGCAATATGTGAAATGTAGAAAATAAATAAGGAGATGAAATTGCCCAAAACTACAGGGAAACAGACCTTCTTATTAGTGTGTTAAATAAGTTGGTTGCATTGCTGACAAATACGATGCAATTATTGCGCATATGAACATCGCGACGAAGATGCTGAAAAGTGCAGCACTAGTTTTTGTTGCAAAAAACAGATGAATGTTTTGTCTTTGTTATAAGCATGAACGGTCATAAGCTTACTCACTTACTCATTAAATAAACAATACTACAGTGGAAAAGGTGGAAGCTGGAATATGTTACAGATATTTGATGCCTAAGCTGATTCTGTGAAGTTCTTCATACAAATTAAAAACAAAGCACCACACCAATATAGTGACCGACCTGTGACACCTGACCTGTGACACCTGACCTACTCAAATGACACCTGACCTACTCAAATGACACCTGACCTGTGACACCTGACCCACTCAAAGGACACCTGACCTATTAAAATGACAACTGACCTGTGACACCTGACCTACTCAAAATATGGATGCCTTCTGCCCATATCGAAGCGGCCCACAGCCGTCTAGGAGGCCACTGCTCAGAGCTGTCCTCAGGGATGGCAAACAATGGCGATCATAAGGAAGTCTGCGGATCTTCTGCTGTCACATCTCAGTTTTACAAGAGGGCAGCAGAAGACCATTCTGAATAACGCTGTCATGGAACGGAAGTGTGCAAACTAAAACTCACATGTGAAGAACATTTGTTACAGACCTTTATCGTGTTGTTTTTCATGCTGAGCTCCCCCCAGCAGATCTAATGCGCAATGGGGTTTAAGACTAGTTAGGCAAGGGGGCACGACCTTTCTTTCACATTAGCTCAGAAAATCCATCAACGTCACCAAGCCTGTTCAAGGACAGTACCGCGTAAACATCTCTCAGAGCCACTCAGCAAAGAGCACGTGTGAGCAGCCGGCAGACAAAAAGATACTTACGTGTCAGCCTCACTACTTCATGACCTCACACTTCGCACATTTTTTTTGTGGGGTAACTGGAGGCCACGGCCTTCAGGAGCGCAATGGAATCTTGCTGGCTGACGTTATACGGCTCCAGCCGCAGACGAGTCACGCCAAGGTCAGAAGGCCGCTTCGTACAGCAATTATCCGTCTGGCTGACATACTGAAGGCTAGCCTTACACTTCAGGGCGGGTCGAAAGGGTCTGTGGGGATGAGCCACACAGCTGGCCTGCGGGACTGTCACAGCGGCAACCGCAGACCGGATCTCTCCAGCTGGGTGGCTGCGAAACATATGACGAAGCTCACGTCGTCTGCAGTCGGTCCCGATGAACGTAGGAATCGACGATGAGAAAAAGTCACACCCATTACAGACGCCGGCCTGCTATCACACAACAAAGCGACCGAGAAAACAAAGGATGAGTTTGATGAGAAACATGCTCGTGTTATAATGTACAAGGATTCCCAGCTGTAGTGGAACCGCCCAATGCATTCCACAAGCTCTCTTTGAGCGTGTCCTTTCCTGCAAAGGGATGCACACAACCTATGTGACAAAGCAGGGTGGCGATATGCATTTGCAACACAAGAAAGGATACACATAAACATACACAGCATACTGCAAATGGTGAAAAACCCAGGAACCGCCTGTTTATCACATTTGTATCCGTTTAACAACTTTCAACAGCTTATAGGCAGATGTTAGTGCTTCCGGAAGGTTTTACGCTTTCCTCACAGATCCAGCAACAGTGCCTGCAGCTGGGTAGTGAGGGCATCAAGGAAGGTGTGACACCACCACAGAACACAGTCCAAGCACCTTATTCACAGCTCGGTCTAACATCCGTACACAGGCTGCAACCCCGCCAACAGAATATGCCCGATTAACCATCTGTGCATCACTCACCCAGCCGAGACTCTCGGTTAGATCTGAAGCCACTTTCACATTCCATAGCCCTGCAACTCTTAAAATCGGCTTGCCAAAACAGCCCAAGTGACATGAACTGATAACGACAGGCATCACAAACAGATGTCTCCGTAACGGACCCTCTCCCCCTCCTGGTACAACATGTTCCTTTAATCTCTTAATTACCTTTCCTATAAGCCTGGATCTTGGCCATCCCTTATCTCCTCCCAGAAGGCGAATGGCTGCAATACAGATGTGAACAGCATGAGCTTTTCCCCTGTGCCCAAATCCACGACTTCCCTTCAGTGTGCACTGAAATCTAAACAAAACATTCCACAGTCAGGGGGTCTTCAAACCAAAGCCATGAATAATCCTTGTTGAGTCTGGTGTGTGTCATTAATCTGGACAAAGCTACCGGGCTTAGTACCTTGGTATAATGGCTATTCTTCTCTGACTATTCCTAAAAGGCAGTTCTCTCAGAAATGGATGAAAAACAGGCTACGAATTCAGGGCAAAGTGATGCATAAAGGAGCCCCACATTCTTAAGGGGTATCTACTGTTGTAAGCATTTCTTGGACATTATGCCAGTAGCCAAATGTGAGGACCGGCATCAAGGGAGGTTTGAGTGTGGCTTTGGATGCCATGAGATCTGACACACAGGCTACCTTCATTCATTTTCAAAAGGCAAAAAAGCACATTCATCAGGACGGACTAACAGTAACGAAGCAGTGCATGCCATATTAAACTCTATAACCTTTTCATCATCATTTAATGGATCAGTAATATGACTGGTGCCATGGTTACCATCAATATCATTATTAGCATTGCCACCATCGAAGGCCGATCTGGGCCAATCACTTCCATCTCTTCAGTGTGTACTCAGACCACTCAGCGCGGAACAGACTTATTAACTGGAAGAAACACGACTGTAAATCATTCAGCCATGTTTGTTGATGTAGGCAGCATGCACTGTGGCCGGCTCACATGTGCCAGGAAGCCACCAGTGAAATTCACCCGTCCAGCATACTGATACTCAGTGAGGGCACAGCCAGGAATAACATCAGGAGGATTTAAAACAATATTACGGCTGAACCAGTTAAAGTATTCGCATATTTCACTGTCACAGCATATAATGGATCAGAAAGTGGCACAGAGATGGAGGACCATCGGAGGGCATCGTTTGACCTGACGAGAAACGCAGTTTCCACAAGCCCACCTACGAGCAAGCAGCTGTGGGCCCCCGCTTGTCCCACCTGACAGCTCCGGAGAACATAAATCCAGCAGACATTGAGCCCCCCGTTAGCGTGACAGCTAAAACCTGCCTGGTATGGTAAGGCGAACACGGCTGGAGAATTCTGCTCCTTCTGCTCCTTTTCTCTCTGAGAATAAATGGATGACTAAAAAGTGCATGACTTCATCTTCCTCCACCAGGCTCACAGATGAAAACAGGACCTTCAGCGATTTAGATCACCATGGGAGAGGGGTATGCCGACGTCCAGGCTTCCTTCATCCCCCAGTTCAACCTTCGAGATGCAGTTTTTCATCGAGGCTTGGCCAGATTTGTGAAAGGCTTGCTTATGACAGGCTAATGCACGAACGGCCTACAGGTAACGTACCCCTGAGCACCAAGAAGGCAACTACAAAGGCACCCTGCAGGACCGCCCAGGACATACCGAAATGTGATTGATAAAGTCAATGAGGGGCTTAATATCAAGTGGACCTTACAGAAATGCGGTATGATTACATGGAAGATACAGCTGCCACATGCAGTCCTGATAAAGGCCGCAGACAGCAGTGAGTGACGACTCAGACAGTGGGGCTAAGCTTGGGCTGGCTAGAGCACGGAGCGGGGAGGCCTCGGCCACGACTGCTAACCACATGAAGTGAATTACAGGTCTACAGTTGGGAAAAGCACCCCCCGCCCCACCGCAATTCCCGACATCCAGCTCGCACCGCTCCCTATCCACAGAGCGTTCCGAACATACTGCTGAAGCAATCGCACATGTGGGATTCCTCAATGCGGGTTCAGGCACGAAATCCCTTTCGGAAGAGTCTCCCCTCAACCCCAGGAGCGCCCATGTGCTGAGATATCATACAAGACAAATGGAAGACATTTTGTTGTGCAACCCAGGTATCTGTGCCTGAGCATCCCCAAACAAACCGCCCAGGGGGCTTGTGGTATTCAGCCCATAGCTGCTAGGCCAGCCCGCCTGAATTCTCTAATAAAAGACGGAGCGGGGGCCCCCTCGACATGGAGGGAGGCAAAGCAGAGCCCTCTCCAAGACAAACAAATTTAAGTCCATTTAACCAAACTCTTTCTCTGTATCCAGACAAGGAGAGTGCAAGGATTGGGACAATATTTGCTCAATGATACAAAAGTAAACCCCTGGGTGATTGCATACTTTCCTTGCAGGGAAGGTGCACAGATTACAGGGGATCCTTATTTCAGCTTCAGGCTCTGCTCTGCAGGGAATCCACTTCCAGTATTTCGCAATGAATTTATACCGTGTTGAGATTAGATAGTCAGAAAGAGACAAAATACCTGAATGGTTAGAAAGATCACACAGAGGTCCAGTGAAACACATCCATCCCAGTGATGTATCCAGGGTACGGTACCTGTGCCGGTCTTAATGGGCCATCCGTGCTCTGTGAGGCTGGTGCCATGACCTCAGGTTGCCCTTCAAGCCATGAAATCTTCAGTGGGTTTCCTGTCAGGCCCAATTCATTTTTATGCGCAAGTTCCTAAAAACAAAACAACTCATGAAGAGAAAGACACAATCACATGAAACGGCACCTTCTTATGACCACGCCAACTCTCTCTAAATCAGACGTGGGGTATCACAGAGTGAAGGAGTGCGGCAGAGTAGCGGCTGACTGCTTGACATCCCCTGGGCGCCCTGCCAGTGCCCTGGGCCTCACAAGTCGCCCCAAGACCCACCAGGATCCAGACAACGACCGCAATCTGAGAGAAGGTCCCTGAGGAGGGCCGGCATGCTCTCTCAAGGGTAACCACATAGACTCCACAACAAACAGAACCTCGCAACAAAAAGAATCGCCTCTCACACGTACCCAAACAATGGGGCCTTTCTGCCAAAAATCCACTGGTTCCCATTAGGGAAGAGTTTGTGGGCCTTCTAGAACAATTGAGCAACCCGAAACTTACAGGCGACATGAGCACATGAGACTTTACATGTGTGTCAAGCTCTCGGAGACATGACAACCTGCGACGTGCGCGGTACCCATTGAACCGGAGATAAACAAACAGCAGGAGGTACTTACAGCTCCTTTGACAGTTGCAAATTCGACCACAGCACTCCCGTTCTTCTTGCCTGACACCACAACGTTCAACACATCACCGTACTGGAAGGCAAAAAGGTGAATTATATTGGCAAGAAAGTCAAGACCAGATGATAGTTAACACTACAAAAATGATCTATGCAAACACATGCTGAAGCTTGGGGAATTCAAAGTGAAATTTAACTCTCATTCTTTTGTCAATAAAAGCACGGTGTCCAAGACAAAGAATGAGACTGAAAAATAAAGCATGAAAATGAGCATATTCCAGTAAAGAGGAGCGTAACCAGACCTGGAAATTCAGCTCGCCCACTTGCCGGTGGCGAGTAATTTAGACAAAGGGTGAAGCACAGAGAAACTGAAAACTAGCCTCCTGGCTAGTAAAAAAAATGCATGTCAGACTACTACAAAAAAAATGTTACGCTGCATATACATCTGTCAGCAGAGGTACATAGACTGCTGCCTGTCTAAACACCTCTGGGGTGATGACATGTGTAGGGTCTTTTTCGTTAATTCCAGTTTCAGACTCATCCCAGGTAGCCAATCAACTTGAAGGGCATGATCAACTGGTATTCGACATTGAATTCCTCATCTTCCAAAACAACTAATTAGTAGAGCGTTAGTAAGCTAGACTGGAAAACAAAACTGAATAAATTATATTTAATGCATTGCTTTTTTTTCTGAAACTATCCCTCCTTCACCAAAGCATTTTCATGTAACAGAATGATATACTGAAAATGGTCATTTATTATTGTAAGATGTGATGGCCTTTGGTTGCCCTTTCTGCTGGAAAATTACATTGAGGGCTAGTAAAGATTTATCTGGGCTGCTGGTTTTTTACTACCCCAGTTGGCTAATAGTAAAAATTTGAATGTAACTGAAAAGATTCAATATAGAGTCCTTCCCAATAAGCAACAAGTCTTGAAACCAGTAAGAGTGAATCTCGTAGGACAAAAACATCAAATCAAGTGCTGTGGTCCAAAAAACCAGTCCAAATGCAAAGGTCCGATATGGTTTCAGACTGACAGCAGAGTTAAACCACGAAGACTGATATATGCCATTATATTCACAGCAGATGCCTCTGACACACTGTCTGGAATACACAATAACCATTTTTCCCGAATTACTCAGAGTTTACGGTAACGTACTGGGAAAGACCCAGTCAACACTGAGATAATCCGTCGACAAGAAATGTCTCCACTGAAGAGCTGCGTCTTATCTTCTGAGTCACACAACACAGAAATCTTTTTTTTTGTACTCGACATAAAATAATTAAAAAATATGTGCTAAGATTAGAGGTAACCTTTTCTTGAACCTCTAACAATCATTTGTGGAACATGAAGGTTGGGGGGAAAACATTCTACTTTTGACCTAATGTAAGTATCGAGCTTGGGGGGGCGGAGGGGCTAATGCTGACGTTCAAATCTCGACTTGGATCGATGTGATGCTCTTAAAGATGATGGCCCTCAGCTGCATCCGCAAGGGCGAACTCCCAGTTCCCAGGCAGAAGCAGTGCTTACCTCTTGCCCCATGCCCACAGGCCCCAGCTGGTACAGAACAGACCATGCGGCCAGCTACTGGGAAGCTATGTGGGTTCTATTGGGAGAGGAGGATTCCAGCTTTCCTGCTGCGTGGAAAAGCTGCTCTCCCCATCAACATCTGGGAAAAGGGCAGGACGGGAATGCAAACAGACACCCGGTACCCAAAGCCTGGGCAACAGCGACAAAAGTAGTACAGACCTTTATGTATTATGATTCCAAATGACAGTGCTTGCTTTATACATGGATGGAAGTCCAAAGTACACAAAGTCCTGTTCCCAGAGGGAGTTCTGCTCATATCGTCTTCAGCACTACCTGTCTCCCAGCTTGTCCTCTCGCTCCGATGAGAGCACTCTTGTTTTTTTTTAAAGCAATATTGTTTTTTTTTAAAAAATGACTATTTTCATTCTCTCCGCCAAGTCAGTTCCATGCTTCTTTTCCCACAGTTCTTTGACCCCGCTTCCCATGTTCAGGGCACTGATCCAGGCTGATAACGTGCGTGCGAGGAAGGGTTGAAACCGTGCCCTCCCGCCCCCCCCCCAGACTTCACACCAGTTGCACTTGGACCGAGCCGTGCGAATTCCTGCGTGTGCCCTTCGGCCTGCCGCCGCTCCCGCTCTTAAGCACCACGGGTTCGGACACAGCGCGGCATTGCATGAGAAAGGCCCATTTCCTAACAAGCCCCCAGGCACTGCTAAACCCACCCAGCAATCGGGGCACCAGCAATGGCGTGTCCCACTTTAAGAGGGCAACACTCTGCCCTCAGCAACTTTCGCTGCAACAAAACTTAATAGAGCTGGTGATGGGGGGAGGGGGGGGGGATAAAACACTTTAAACAGTGATGTCATGCGGACCTCCACGTAGCCCTGGACGGCAGGCAAGCTCTGTTACATGCAAAGCTGGAAGCAGGAGAGCATCTGCACCGGTAAACCGGGCTTTAGACCTCAGGGAGCCTGTCATTCTATACTGCAAAATGATGGTCCATACTCCATTCTTCTGATTTACCCACTGCCCTCCATCAAGGGTAAAAATCTCAAGCTATTACATAACTGGTGTACCTATTCCTCCTGATTAGCAGGGGACATATTCCCGAACGCCAGGAAAGCAGGGAGCCGCGAGTTCCCTTGTGGCTGTGCACAAGACAAAAAGCTCTCATAAATAAGCCCCAATAATCACAGCACTCACCTTCTGTAGGAGGCTGAAGAGGAAGTCGCGAGAATAGCCACCGTTAGTTTCATCTTCTTTTTTACTTTTCCACTTTAGCTAAAAGGTAGAGAGGCAGAAATTAAATCTGAGGCAGAGAGACTCTTTGCAGAGAGATAGAAAAGACATACAAAGGAGAGAGTTAACCAGGGCCTGGTTTTATTGGAGTGTCAGGAACATGACGGCACTAATGCGATGGCACGCACAGCTTAGCGCGGAATGGCACCACCGCAGCTGCATTTGCTATGCTGCAGGGGAGCTTTTTAAAAGATCCTGGAATCATCCCACCACCCAAGGGCCTGCAGTTAATTCTCACTGAACCCAATGAATTTGGAGGAACACAGGGGTCTAGACCAGTGTTCCCTAATCCGGTCCACGTTTTTGCTCCCTCCCGGCTCCCTGCCAGCTCCCGGTAAGCTGGAAGGGAGCAGAAACATGGACTGTCTGCAGGTCCCGGAGGACCGGTTTGGGAAAAACTGGCCTAGACTAACAACAACACACTGACTCACCTGCTAAGCACAAACCACAGAGTTTAGTTGCCTAACATCGGAACAGCTTTACGACAGAATTACACAAAGGATCGGAAATGACAGATTCAGTGACAGATCCTTTAATACTACAACCCCTGAGGCTTATACTGGACCAAAGGAAATTAATCACAAGAGGACAGTGATGGCCAAGTGGAGGAAAACTATGTTCCACCTACATCTTCTGAGAAATCCATTCAGCCCCAGAGCCCAATTATGGCACCAGTCGCTGTTTTTGATGGCGCCTTTAAAATACGACTGGACCACAGAGAAAAGGCACAAACTTGATGGTAGAGGTCCAGCAACAACCCACGTGTGAAATGGTCAGGAACCTCAGCACACAAAGGCGCCAGTCACAGCTGCTCAAAAGAGGCAGCGACGCTGTCCAGTTGGAACAGGACCCCACGCATCGTTGGCCTCAACTTACGGGAAGCTGAAAATCTTTAGCCGAACTCAAGATGGCCAGTGAATACGATGGGAACCAGAAGTGGAAAGTTCAGGTTCAGAAAGTACAAATCCAGACAAAGATTTTGCTTCAACCAACCAGTTGAGTTCTCTGTGAACGTGAGTCTTCATACTCAGCTGGTTGGCTGAGACAAAACCCTGGTTGGATTTGTACTTTCTGAACTTGAACTTTCCACCTCTGACGAGAACAATGTATCAGGGTAGTCCAGAGAACTCCGTCTAATCGACGGTCACACAATTGAACATGACACATTTTTATTAAAGCCTGCTCAGTTTTCTTGAGACCTTCAATGAATGCATGACCATAGTCAACTTCTGGTTTCTACCCAATTCATCTAGATCCAATTCCATTACCACTAGTGATGGAAAAAAAAGGCGGCCTTGAAATTCACAATGAGTGGGACTGTTAGCCTCTGACAGCCACAGTCAGCTTACTCAAGCTCCAACCTTGTGTACATGATAAACCCAAAAACCAAAATGTCATTCCAGGCTTTGCTGGTTATTAAAGTAAAAACCATGGCATCTAACACAGAACTCTATAGAGTCAGAGGTCTAACCTCATGCCACCTGGATGGCGAAGTCACTGGTATGAATACCCATTTTTGCAACGGCTTAATCCAAATGCAATATGGGCCAGGTGTCAGCCTTACCGCCATCTACCCCACAGCCCTGGACAACGTCAGGAACAGAAACACTGATGACATCTCAAAGTCAAACTCTCTGTTCCTCGTCAAAGAAAACAGTTCTCGGAAGCAGTCTCAAGAATTTTTGCTTCAATTTACCAAAGTCAATTCACAAAACAAAGACCCCCACAACCCTTCCCTAGTTACTTGCTCCTCTATGATAAGTTTATACACCATTAATCTTCTGACAAGGCAGAACAGCCTCTGGGTGAAACGCAGCAGGCCTGGTGGAGCACAGTGCTAGCGTGTATACTACTGGTAGTCTAAACAACCGTAAGAAGCTTTTTGGGAGAGCAGAACTGGGTTCCGGAGCAGGAAACAGTTCGCTGAAATTAAAAACCGAAGAAAGACCACAAATAACTGAGGAGCAAAAGCAGCGTCCACCCAAATAAATACACAAATACGAATCACCATTTTGTTCTTCAAAAAAACGCCAAACTTCTACCCAAAAGGAGACCATTTTAGGCTCTTGATAAGCAGAAGTCGTAAACTGCCTGACAAAACAAAGCGGCACAATGGCACCCTTCCTGGCTGCAGGCTTTTAACTAGCTATCGTTCTAACCCCAAATAGAACTTGGCGTACGAAAATATTTTCGAAAACAGTTTTCCACTTCCACTGTACACATGAGCCAGGGTACTGGAATGCAAGTACCTGCAAGCAGACACGCAAAGAGAGCTAAAGGTCTCCCAGGCAGCGTGAAAAGGAGGGAATGAGTTCAACTCCATATATTGTCACATGCTCGGGTTAAGAGGACACTGATATGTCATCTCAGTGGGGCCTCGCCGGCAATGCGCATCAGGAATGACTCACACACACATACGCTGATGCCATTTCACATGCAGGTGGAGACAACAATGCATTTCTGCGGGCCATTCGTGTCGCTTCGGAGATATCACCGCTTGGGGTGAAGGAACCGGTTTGACGGGACTGATATCCTCAAGCTGTGTCAACAACCCTCTGACACAGATCACACACCCATTTCAAGAACCATTGAAACGTATTAAGTCACGATGCACTGCAATTTAACAAGGAGGAAATAAAGAGCACCGGATTGAGCAAGTGAGGAGAGAAAAGTGGCAAAGCCGATGCAGTTGTGACCATGAACATGAACTGAAGCAACACTAATGCCAAGCTGAAACTATCTCAAAAAGTTCAGATGAATTTATCACCAAGGCTTACATCTCTCATTGGGCAAAAAGACTTTCACTAACCATGGGCAGGACAGAGCCATGGGATGGAACAGAATTACATGCACAAGCATCATGTTATACACCCTTATCCTAGAGCAGTGTTTCTCAGCCCAGTCCTCCAGGATCCCCGGACAGTCCAGGCTTTTGTTCCTCCCAACTCTCAGCACACCTGAACCAAACACCAAATGCCTGCTACAGGTGAGCTGGGTGGGAGCACAAATGCGGACTTGTCTTGGGGTCCCCGAGAACTGGGTTGAAAAACACAGTACCATTTTACTTAAAGC
This sequence comes from Mormyrops boulengeri, assembly GCA_026781065.1. Lineage (NCBI taxonomy): Eukaryota > Metazoa > Chordata > Actinopteri > Osteoglossiformes > Mormyridae > Mormyrops > Mormyrops boulengeri. The sequence goes on along the minus strand of JAODLD010000030.1, from coordinate 16,691,614 downwards.
AGTCATTATAATGCATTATAAGTACCTTTGTAATGCATTGTAATGGTCAGTATAAGAGTTAAGGAGGCTTTTGCACTGCATCATGAAGGTATTTATAATGTATTATAGATGACAGCTTCATAGAGCATTCCACAATGCATAAACATAAACATGGCCGTAAGGTGTTATGCCTTTTTATAAATAGCTATAGCCATGTTTATTATACTTTATGAATGCATTATAATGCATTATGAAGATATCTATAATGCATCGTACATGACTGCTTTAACTGAAGTGTTACCATAAAAAACGGTTCTAACAAGACTGATAATTCTCCATTTTTATTCCCGAAGGCCAAACTTGAGAGTGAGGAAAACAGAGAAACTGAGTACATCCTTAATCGAGGAAACATTTGTATTCTGCATAATTTGAATGAACTGACAGTTAAATTCAACAAGTGACAGTCTTGACCTCCAGTTCCCTGAAATCTAGTCCAATCCTGGGGCGTGCACATCTATAAGCAATATTTTAATGTCTCACTTTTAATTTGGGAGTCACATTGCTGTTGGACGGCGATCCTTGTGGAGGGCCTGTGGGAGAGAGAGGGAGAGAGACATGTTCATCCTGCCAAGGCCTTTAAATGAACCGTATAAATAACAGGACGTGTGGTGGGGGGGTCGGGGCACCTTTGTCGGATTCAGAGGGAGTCATGGCAAGGATCCCAACGCATCATCGTCAGACGAGCGCCAACATCTCCGGTCAGTCAGTCACCATGGACCCATTTGAGGTCACCTCCCCTAACCTAACCCCTCCATCCCCCCCACCCTCCTGATCTGACCCAACCGGAGCCTTTGGAACCGCGCCGTGGTGCACTTCCAAGAAGCATGGGGGGACGCGTCTAGCGTGCAAACCGGAGGTCTGTGGTTAGGGCCCGCCATCCCTGCCCGGCCCAGCACACCCGCTCTGGGGGTTGGGGTCAGGGGCCCATCCACGAACTGGCTCACCACACTCATGCCTCTCCTCCTCCAGGCTCTCATTCGCTAAAAAAACATCACGGCTGTCTTGTGACCGAACAACTTACCTCCGTAGCCTGCAGCTGTTACCATGAACAAAACATAATAGACTAGTGACATACCGGACATTCTCTGCCACAGAGGTGTCCTGTATTGGGAGATTACCAAGCTGCTTCTGAGTGGCACAGATGTGGTGGCTTTAAGAATTTACCAGCCTAACTGGAAGTAGCCAGCAACACACAAAGCAGACGCGTTAAATCACACGTGTTACATGAAGTACCGGGTGCTGCAGGGACTCCTTGGAACTGTGCCTCCCTCTCCCTTTGGATCTGCTCCTTGATCAGCCTTTGTTCCTCCTGTAGTTGCCGGGACCCCTCCTCTCGCAGCCGGGCGATCTGGGAGATGGGGGAGGGACATGTTTAATACAGTAAGGCCCCATGAGCGACTGCAGGAAACCACACATCATCACTGGAGGCCTTAGAAAAGCACCGACTACGTGACTAGAGGATGTGGTCAGAGGATCTGCCAGAGCAATGGCACCCTGAAGAGCAGCCTGAGGCTGATCCACTGGGCAAGGACTTCTCAAACCTCCGGCAGCACAGGAGGAACAGAACACTGCCTCCTGGTGGTCATGCCAAATCAACCATAACACAACCATCCCCATGCTTTACGTGGTAGAGGGGTTAAGCCAGGGGTGTCAAACTGCAGTCCTGGAGGGCCAACACATTTTTGTGTTTCACCTGATTTAACACACCTGATTCAACTACTTACACCTCCTTGTGCTAATTACCACACAGCTCTTAAGCTGAATTATTTGTGGTAGAACAGGGAAAGAACTAAGCTACACAGGGCTCCACCCCCCCAGGACTGGAGTTTGACACCCCTGGGCTGGATTTTGACACCCCATGGCGGGGTTCCTTTATCATGAGGACAGTCTACTGATGTCAATAGAAAGTCCATCCTCCAATGACACCATATATGTTATGGGATTGGTCAATTATGACCCTTCTGGTCATGTGACCTTTGCCTGCAATGTCCACCATAAAAATGGTACTATACATAAAGCCCAGACTCTATATAGTGCTATAGAGCCCTGTGTAGCCCTATACAGACTCTATATAGCCCTCTGTGAAGAGCTAATAGCTAAAGGAGGCATCTGGCATTGGGTGGCCAGATATGGGCGCTTACCTCCTCTTCCAGCGTGCGTGTGACTTTGATCTCCTCCACACTGTGAGCCTCGGCCTCTCTCTCACGCGCCTCTAAGTCTGGTTGGGGGGGGGGGGGGTATATGCAATACAGTAAGAGCATACCTTGAGCCACACACAGAACTCCATCCGTTATAAAAACTTTCACATTATAAATCAGCTCAAAATACTACGGTACCAGATCTGTGGAAAACAGCCAGACCAGACCGGAGCCTGGTAACGGCGGGGAACACTTGGACAGTGCCCTCGTAAGCGTTTTACTGGTCCCCTAAAGACCCCGTGACACAGAGTACAGTCAACAGTGACACATTACAAGGCACCCACGATCACAGGGCGGGGCCCAGCTGGCCACAGGGATTCGCTGCAGGAAAAGGCAGGAAATCTGCAAGCGTTTCGATAGCCTGTGCTGAGCCGCGCCTGTCCACTGTCATGGTGACTATGGGCGCCCTCAACACCGGCCAAACTAAGCCCGTTAGACCTGTGGGCTCTAAATAATCCTCACCTAGCTTGATCTTCTTCCTTTTATCGTCGAGTCTCCGCGTCCGCTCCTCAGCCTGCTTCTTCGCCTTTCGAACTTTGTCATACGCGGCCTGCCGGGGACAGAGGATTCTGGAGGTGGATTCACGTCTGTGGGTCCGGCTCACGCCGACACGAGGAGCATGACGCCCCCCACTGGAGGCCGCAGACTTACCCTGGCTGCCGCGTCCGTCAAAACCTCAAGTGCCTGGGACAGCTGGTGGAAAAGCTCAGCTGAGAAGACCGAAACAGAGACAAAGAACATGGCCAGCTCAAAGATCTGCCTCTTATCTAACCACAGAAGGCGGAGGAACTTCAAAAAAAGCTGTTCTTCATTTACAGACTACTTTGTTGTTAATACCTGGAGAGGCAGCTAAAACAAAGCAAACTGACATTACTGACCAGAAAGGACCTTAAGGCTTCTGCTAAACCAAATAAATAACCTGATATGTCACAGGGGCTTCCAAAAGATTCAAGTAAAGAGTTGCTGAATCTGAGCCGGGGTGTATTTCATAAAAAAACAAAGGATGACAGCAGACTGGACACTAAGTGTGACACTGCATGCCGTCTTTATGAAGATGGAGCACTGGGGAAATACTGTAGGTGACAGGCGAACAAATTCGCTTTGTGACAGCCGGTGTTTGAGTGTCTAAGACAGCCCGTTTCCCACTGGTGATGTACTGGGTCACACCTCTCCAAGCCATGCATGCCATGTCACCCTAGGCCCAGCAGGGAAGCAGAGAGGCCACTGTCACAATTGCTGGCACTAGGAAGTGCATGCCTGCCACCTGCCGAGAATGGCATTGCCCGAGGGGGCCCGTTTCCTAACGCCTGCCCGCAGCATCCTGTGGAACGCAAACCGCAGCCAAGGCAAAGCAAACGAAGTGCACAGACGGGATTCGAGGAAGAATAACCTGCAACCCCTGGGGAAATTGTCCAAATGCATGTCTGTCTGTATCCCGCCCGGGCCGACCGATGCATGCTGACCCCTGCCTAACCCCTACCCTGAATCTCCTGATGTGTGCGCCTTTTCGTGCGACGCATGAAGCACACGCGAAACCAAAATAATTTTGGACCGCATCTGAAAGCAGATTGGGCTTTTCTCCCGCTCTGGAGCCGACATTGTTCTCTTTCATTTCTGGGAAACTGACCCATTTTATTTTGCTCAATTCTGCCATTTACCCCCTTGTTCCCCTTCTATACTCAAATCAGGAATTGTCAGAGACATCCAGTAACCACAAAAAACTGAAAAAACCTTCACGAAAACAGGCTGGGTTTTTTTGTTTTTTCCTCCAAGGTACAATATTTTTTTATGTATTTTAAATTTCCAAGACTGCTTCACCCTCCCTCCCCCCAACCTCCTGGAAGACAGGAGACCAGATCAACACAAGCTGTGGTGTCGCAGCACCGACCCACATCCCAGTCCCCTTCGGGGGCCAAAGATGCAGCTTGCTGCCCCGGAGGCCTCTGTGACCTGGGGCCCATTAGGGGACCACACCTCCAAGGAGGGTGCCCAGCAGGACGCCATGTCGGATCTCAGACACTGACTGGACAATGGCTGCATTCAGCGGGGAGGTTCATAGGGATGAAAGGACACACGGCGAAGGTGCTTAGCCGCTTCTCTGCTGCGGACGCGCGAGAGAAAACCAGCAGCCCCACTTACCCGCTTTGGGGTTGTCGGGATTCTTGTCCGGGTGACAGGTCAGAGCTTTCTGTCTGTACGCCTTCTTGACCTGGAGAACAAAAATACATAAATAATCTGCGAGGAATCACGACCGACAGTCATGAAAACAGGCTTATATCCGGCTGGGCTGAGAGACTACGAATGTCAACTGGGGTTTAATGCATGCATAGCTGACTTTTCCCAAAACACAAGGCAGAGTTCCCAAAGGCTGATAAATCGAAGGAAACTCAATATCGTGTCTCCACCGCCACTGCGTGTCCAATCTAATAGACTGAAGGCCTCCACTTTCTCCACAAATAAGTTTAACTTGCATTACTGTGAGTGTGGGGGCACCAACGACTTCTGTATTTCCACTTTGTTCTAAGCCACTGTCATTCCAATAATGCATCCTTTGACTCAAATAATGCATCCCCAGACGTTCACAATTCTCTCTGAGGGAATAGTAAACAATAATTACAGAAAATAAATTTTACAACAAAATTTATGACTATGATAACAACACGGAATGCAAAAAGCTTGAAAATGAAAAACTGGCTGTGGGCATGACATACCAGCATGAACTCCAGGCTAAGGACGGAAAAGTGAGGCTGCAAGCTGACTTTCAGGCTCATAAAGCTGCTGAGCTGAAGACGACAGCTAGACACTACACCGCATCAAACTACTGCTCTTCTTTGTTAGCCGTTAGCCTGGCACCCTGGGGCACTACCTTCGTCCAGTTGTTGCCTTGGTATCAGCTCCACCTGAGTGGGGTCATATAATGTCTACACATTTTAGTAGACCTGCTCTTCTGATTACACCGCACAGGCAAAAAATACAGCTGAACGCCACTCAAAAACATGGGTTAACAAGGCGCTACTATAAACCAGCACTTCAGTTGGGTGATTTTCTAGTTTTGGGTCGAGCAAATGCACAGACATGCAGAATGCCGAATGTCTACCTCATATCTTTACTGATAACCAACTCTGGTCAACCCTGACATACTTCCAATAAATTAACGGCCCCTTACTGGTTCCCAATGCACAACAATTATTTTCGAATGAACAGAGGCAAAGACACATCAAACTTCTTTACACCCTGCCAAGTTGAAAACTGCTCTTTAAAACAGGCAGGAAAATAGGTACCTTTTCAGAGCCGGTTCCATGTAGGAATCAAAGAGCGAGCTATCGGACATAAATCACATGCTTTGTTTGTGCATCTGGAATTTTCGCATTGAAAGGAATGCTCTGGAAACAAACTGGGCCATCGTTCCTGAGGGTCGAGCCAACATGCCTCAGGAAAGATGCACGCTCAGTCTCATGCTACTCTGGGGCTGTATGTGATGGATGAAAGAAAGAAAATAAATGATGAATCAAATGATAAATCCTTTATTTGCCATTTGCGCGAGTGCAGGTACAATGAAATTCTTCTCTTTGCCTACCCTATCTTGCTCTCCCTAGCTTGGGGGTCACAGCACAGGGTTAGCCAATGTGTAGCACCCCTGGAGCTGGGGGTTAAGGCCCTTACTCAAGGGCCCACAGACATGTGACTGTTCTCCTGAGTCTGGGGCTTGAACAGGCTATCTTCTGATCACGGGGGCAGAGACCACTGTGCCCCAGTGCCCCAAATACATGCTCTTCAGGCTGGCAGTTGGATGCCTCCTGGTCATAAACAGCCACTCATCAGTGAGCAGAGGGACCCCATGGGAACCTGGCTGCTCCAGGATCTGCCCCGAGATTCGCACGGGGTCAACGCTGCAATCGGTGGGAAAAACCCACAAACACAACATTTCTCCTCTGCATTCGTGCACTCTTCAGTTTTGATTCTCTCTTCCCGCAACGATCCCCTGCAGCCCAAAAAAAAGAAAAGTGAACGTGTTTCTTATTAGGCGAAACCGCACAAAACACACGTTACAACCTCTGAGCTGCTATCGTAGCTCACCTGGGCAAGCGTTCACCCAGAGGGACTGCTGGGAGAAAACAGCTACGCTAATGAGAAGTGATGTCATGTGTCTGTCTGACCCAGAGGTGACCCTCCATCTATGCCCATCCACTGTGATTCTGCCTTACCGAGGGGAGGCTAGATGAGAGCCAGGTCGATAGACAACACTCTCTGCCCCCTTACCTCGGGGCGTGCAAAACGCACAGGAAAGGAGGTATAAAACTGCAGGAAAGCACACACAACTATTTATTTGCGGTAGAGAGTTCTGCAAATGCTGCTAAAGTTACGGGCCAGGAACTCAGCATGCTGGTAAGGGGCCGGACAAGAGACCTGGAAACGAGGTCCTTAGCGGAACAGGCACGCAGGCCGCACCGAGGGAGGCCACTTAAGCACACTGCCCCATCGCCACCTGCGCTTCGACCGGCCTGCTCCCCCACAGCCCCTGCAGGGTGGGTGCACCACAGATCACAGTATAAGCCCCATGGCGATAGTAACCATCTTGTACAATGGTGCTGCTGCAAGATAAGAACCAACTCTACTACTTTAGCACTTTTAAAGCTTTTGAGTTTAGCACTGTTGCAAAATGTTGAAAAATAAATCCTTTATTTACCTTTTGCACAAGTATTGGTACGGATTACACTCGAATTCTTCTCTTCGCCTACCCCATCTTGCTCTCCATAGCTTGGGGGGGGTCACAGCGCAGAGTTTGTCAACATGCAGCGCCCCGGGTGCTGGGGGTTAAGAGCCTTGCTTAAGGGCCCACAGACTTAAGTACTCTGCCGAAGCTGGGCTAGAACCAGCAACCTTCCGATCAACACAGAGGGTTAGCCCACTGAGCCACATGCTGCCACTTGTTGACATACAAGCCTAAATTCCCTCTGGTACACAGTTTGTTAATGGCCCCAGAACTGCACATTGGCTACAACAAGACACCTATTTGATCAGAAGACAGCAAACTTGGATTATCCACAGGAGACAATGAGGAAAAAAAAAAAATCATGACACAGATACCCCCTAGTGGACACTAGCTAATACAGCATGCTCTAGGAAGCCCACTGAGCAATGCCTGGGTCTCCTTTGTCACTGACTCTCAGAGGCTGGCTTGCACCTTGCTGTCATTACCACCCTCTGTGCTTCTTATTAGCACTGATCACATGTGAGAGTGCTGCGCCCATGGCAGCTGGGCCCGCCAACAGTCTGCCTGCCAATCAGGCTGCCCTCAACAAATCTGAAATGCAGCAGGTTATCAGTAAGAACAGGAAACACAGAGGCATGGGGAGAACAGATACATTTCAGGAAAGAACTCGTAAGCAACCATATGATTCACACAAATACTTATAGTAGCTTTTAGCAAGCAAGCCCACTCTTTCTTCTTTCAATAATGTTAGCATGCCCAGGAGGGTGGGCAGCCAGTTGACCTTGGACGCCCAGAAGTTTTTTTTCTCCTTACTTGGTAGTTTTTGGTTCCTCTCCTCCATCGTCATCTGACTTTTTAAATTTTGTCTTTCCTTTGCCCTGTGTTTGTATTATTCTCTTGTAATGGTGTTATAGCGCATCACAACGCACCCATGCCTCGGAGCGACTCTTTTGTAAAAGGCACTACATAAAAACAGGCTGATTAGCAGCTCTCTGATTGGGCTGCATTAAAGACAGTCAGCCTTTTACCAACAATTCTGCTCATCCTCAGTAACAAAAGCAGGAAAACCAGGCCAACATTGAAGGGAACCTCCAGGTGTCGCATGGACCTGATCTTACAGGTGTCCTTTGGTGGAGATACCGAAGCTCAATTATTTTTGTTTGACAAGTGGCTTTCATCCAAAAAAGTTTAGAGTTATAATTATACATTTTTGGCCAGTTATCCAGTTTGAGATTACATAATGCAATTCAATTTATGTACTGCACTCTAAGGTACAACAGCAGATTGACTCCTGGAGCGTGAGCCAGCGATCACATCCTTAACTGCGAGACCACCTGCTGCTCCGAGCAAATAATACATAATAACCAAACCTCAGCGAAGCAGACCACTGAACCATAGCCTGTTCATGCTACGCAAACCACTAACACACCAGGGCCCCATCCGTTAGCGTGACTAAGCCCGAAAAGCGAGCGCACTCATACCACAGTAACGACGACGCTAATTTGAAACACTGCAGGCAGCAGGAAGTACTTCAATTAAAGGGGCCTTAATGAGTTGTGGCTGAAGCTGGATTAGTAAGTTCCTGGAAGAGCCTGTCAGCGCCGTGACGAGGCTGCGCCTTAGCTGAAGTGGCCACACAGACAAGCCGATTAAGCGACTCGGTCCTGTATCTCCCCCCTCCCACTCAACATGTACCTGCAGTCGGTGTCAGCCCAAACTAGAGAGCTTCACTACAATCCAAACCCCCTAACCCATAGACTTCCAGGGAGAACACCCACCAAGAAGGATGTGTCTCAGAAATTAATACCAGCTTACCACAAAATGACGACTTTGCTTTCAGGATTACGAACACTAATAGTACCAAGTTGGCAGCTCGCAAGTATCTGTCTGGCGGTGGAACAGAAAAAAACAGGGAAGGTGGCGGGACAAAGGGCGAGTGGGCAGGGGGGGGGCGTCCCCCTGGCGCCCCCAATTTCCGCATGAACTCATGCACGAGACATTCTGTTCCAACTGCAAATGGGCAACTGAAAGCCTGCAGTGACAGCAGGCAAACATGGAAGCTTACAAGCCCTGCATATCACTCATGCAAAAAGACAACCTCCCAAGACTGAAATCCAGACACAACGGATTCACTACCGGAGGACTGTGAGGTTCTGACAAGCCCCTACCTGAGGATTAACCAGTGACAAGGGAGCACGTGACAAGAGACCATTTTGACGTTGGACTTAAGAAGAACCGGGAGCTGGGGGATGCAGGATCGTCTTTAGTGACACGTTCATTCTCTCATCCGGTCGCAGCTACCGTGTTAACTGTCAATCACGTGGCGGTTCCGAGGCATTCCCACAAAAAAAGGTACAAATGTGATACATGGGATAATATCGCCTCTTAGTGGCCAGCAGGTTTACTGAAAAATACAGCGTTTTCGAGACCAGTGAAGTGGCGATTTCTAAAATAATATAATAGTCAATACAATGAACATAAACAATTTTCGCCAGGGTCTTAGTCTTAATGTTATCAATACCGTTAAAACTTGTGTGTTGCGTGTATCGCTCAATCGCAACCTATCCTTATTTTCTAAATGATTCTGTAAAGACCTGTGTGTGCAATTTTACACAAGACGAGAGGCAATTTGCACGGCTACTTGTGCAGTCTGATACTAAACTAACCAAAACGCAAATGCTCACACAGCAATTAGCGGGAATAAGAGAACCATTGATTGAGTACGTATAGAAAAACATCCAACATGGTCTATTTTTATCGTGGTACTAGCTGACTGACTGACTGACCGACGTGCCAACAAAAGCAAAGAAAATAAGTGAATTTATTCAGTTGCTGTTTTAGGGCTGCTAATTTATCAGGTTGGCCCGCACTGTAACGGAACATTTAACTTCATAAATGTTAGGAAGCTAGGTAAGTCTTTATTAAAATTTCACACCTCTTTTTCGGTTGCTCCTTCTTCCACCCCAAGCAAACCGTAAAGATCCATTTGCAACAATTCTTTCGCCGCTGCCATTTTCGCTAAGAAATTTATTTTAAATAATATTGTCCAGTACGGTAGTCCAAAAATTACAGCATGTAATCCTTCGGCGTTTTAACCTTTCAACTCTCACACAAACACTTCCGGGAAACATTGCGTGCTGGGTAATGTAGTATTATACATATTAGCGGAAGTATTTTTTGCAGCGAAATTAAAATTTCTAATAATAATTAGAAATAGTGGTGAGACACACGCTCCGCTCCGTCTACTCTTCTCTGCACATAAAGAGTTCTTCATTAGGCAATACCTAAATAAACGAAACTATAGATGTCGTAGACCTATTAACGAATACATTTTTACATTTAAGAAGCAATCCTGCGTACTGCTGAAGAAGTTGAGACCAGGAGGATTGCACTGTTTCTAACACCAGATGGCGACAAAAACTGTAATTATCTCAAAATACGAATAAACGACTTCCAAAAAATACTTGCATCACCTTTTCGGACCGGTCACGGAACGTTGCAGCCTAATTATAGACAATTTTGTACGTTTTATATATGTATTGAAATGAAAGTGAATGGGTAATGTAACATTTTTTTCATCAGCGGCTTTGAAGTAACCATAATTTTGCTGCTATTATGCACACTTTCATTTTCCTGTTGTCGCAAAAATCAAAATGACTCCCAAATTAGCGATCACAAAAAAGCAGGACAGGAGTAAATAAGAATTAGGTATTAGGTTTTGTTTATTCTGTTGCCATTTTCATTGTACGTGATGACATCTTATATTATGGGTTGATAAGACAATAGATCTCCTCCTTATACTGTAATGATACGCAGTGGGACGGATTCATTCCAAAATCTACACTTTTAAAGAAATGTATTTTTGAGTGCAGACCAAAAGTCAATGACAGGGATGAAGGCCAAGCGATTCAAGCTTTAGTTTTCTTGGAAAATAAGAGTCATCTGCAGGCTCCTGTGGACAGCTGATTCATTCAGAAGAGCCCCAAGTCAACTGCTGCTGCTGACAGATCTCTTAATAAGGATGTTCTCCCTCCAATGCAGACACACATTCCAAGAATGCCTTAACCCTTTGTGTTTTTACCTGGCCATCTGATAATTTTTTTTCTTTTTGTTTTTACAAGATAAGACATGCAGCGGATTAATGCTGCACTAATAGCCAACAAGGAATCTTGGAATGTCAGATATGCGACTGGGAGAGTGGTACTGAGAAATGACTCGGGCTGTTTGAAGATATGAAAGAGTTTCACGACTTCCTGAATGCCAGGAAGATGATAAAAAAGCAGCCCTAAATGATGATGCTGTTTTTTGTACTAGTTTTTCTGGCTTCACAGCAGCGAAGAAAACAATCTATTAACACCTATCTGGAAATTGTCTTTACGCCTCCCTCAACTTGCTCTTTATAAGCAAGCTGTCCACACAGGGCAGCCACCCATAGTAGCACCCAGGAAGCTGGGGGTTGCGGGCCTTGCTGAAGGACCCGCAGACATGCTGAGGCTGGATTTGAACCGGCGCCCTTGTGATTACAAGCACACAGGCTTAGTTCACTAAGCCACACGCTGAGTATGTATGCATCTATGTATGCATGTATGTGTTTGTGTGTGTGTGTATATACTGTATAGATATATGCATGCATATATATATATATGTTTGTGTGTGTGTGTGTGTGTGCGTGCATATATATGTGTGTGTGTGGGTGTGAGTTTGTATATATATATATTATCTCAATGCGTCAATTCCCTCATGTCTCTTTTGTCTAGCGTGCTGAGCAATTGTCTTCCTTGGTTCTGACTTTCAGTTTTAATGTGATGACAGTCAGTGTTTTCGTGTTAATGTCCTGTTGGTTCTCCAAAACTGTTAATAAAAAGTTAATCACAAAAAACAAAAAGCAGCCCCAAATAATTTGCCACCGAACTGGGTCTGTGTTTTACCAATATTTCTGTGAACGCTACCAGCAATTTAAAACATTTTTGAACTAATACATCACATTTAAATATCAGCTGAGACACAACAATTCAACAGTGACATCGGCACGTAAAACCCACATGTGCAGTGAGCCAACGCAGAGATCAGTATGGCGCTGTTGTCAGGTTTGACGTTTTAACAGACATGCCATGTCAAGCTGTTTATGTTTCCCAGCACTTATTAATACCAGTATTATTTATAAACAAGACATTTGGACATTCTCTGACCCACGGTCTGTTTATTATTTCCTAGGGGTACAAATGGCCTTAAGCCAAACACAAGCCAAGTCTCCAGCACGGGATTTGGGTCTGTGGAGAAGCATCTCTGCCACTGGATGTTTATATTTAGGCCTGTTTGAACTTGACTCTGATTGGAACCCAAAATGCATTAAGAGCTAAAAAAAAAAAAAAGAAAAAGAAAAAAAAAACAATATGTGACAGACAAAGTCGAAATGTGCGAATGGATGTGATTGCATGTACATGCCCTGTATTACTCAAGAGACTGCCTATGGAGCCTGCAGTGGCACTGGTACTATTTTCAGCATCCTCTGAGTCCTGGTGTTACAGAGAGGAGGCCACAGGTACGATAACAAAGGACAAGGACTCACTTAACCTGAATGGCTTCAGTGAAATGATCAGCTGCTTAAATCAGTAAAACTGCTTCATGCTTCCCCACAGGCATATTAGGTTAAATGTCTCTGAATACTTAACTGTGATGTGCGGCATGTGAAGCATAACATGCTGTGATAGCGAACTTTCCCTTGGCATCAATAAACTATGTATACCCGTGTATGCATACTGGTCAGAGGCTGATGTAGCGATTCAGGTACCTGGACGGCAAAAAATCAGATGGGTCAGACCCATAACAATTTATAACTCAGCGATAAAATCACGCTACAAACTCAAATTACATTTTAAATCAGTTTATAAACGGCTCCTGGCGCTACTAAGACCACATGAACAAAAAGGGAAAAAATCCATTTGCTTCTCAATTCCCTCCAATTGATATAATCGCTCACACACATACCTGTCAGACACAATAATTTTATCGCACCCTATCATCTCTGAATGGGTGAGGCTGACATCCATCTAAGCGGGCCCGGACCACGGTCACGCACACATATACCTGTCAGACACATTCGCTTTATCGTACTTTATCGCTCGCTGTGAATGCTGCATGAATGAGTGGGACTGAATTCCGCCTGGGCGACCTAGCATCACCCTGGCCCGCCCATGCCAGGTTTCAGATAACATAAGAACATGAGAACATAAGAAATTTACAAACGAGGGGAGGCCATTCGGCCCATCGAGCTCATTTGGGGAGAACTTAACTAATAACTCAGAGCTGATAAAATCTTATCTAGCTCTGATTTACAGGAACCCAGGGTTTTAGCTTGCGCTACCTGAACAGGAAGACTATTCCATACTCTAACTACACGCTGTGTAAAGAAGTGTTTCCTCAAATTCAGTTTAAAATGTTC
>JAODLD010000030.1:16637254-16658223 GCA_026781065.1 Mormyrops boulengeri | reverse complement strand
CCCCTCCTCCTGGCCCACCCCCTCCATTTGGCATGGGCCCGCCCCCACCTCCACCCCCTGGTGTACCAGGCTTGGTTCCACCACCCCCTGCCCCACCTGTCTGGGGAGAGGTGGTGGCCCAAAGGTCTCAGTGTCTAGGCCAGGCGCCTGTTCCCTATTACAAGCCTGGCCGCTGCCCCACACAGAGAATGAAGAAACTCAACTGGCAGAAGTTGCCCTCTAAGGTGGTGACAGGTGAGGATTGTCCTCTGCTGCCTTTTGACTCTAGTTCTTAGTGTAAATCCATATTACTGGAGTGTAGCATATACTCATAAACAGTAAGGTTATTATTTCAAAAGGACAGAATGGGTTAATTTCCCCCCTCTCACTGTAAAGCTGTTTAAATACATTTGCCAGCATGCCTGACGTAGCTGTCCCCGCCCCCAACCAAACAGACGGCCAGTCCATGTGGACCTCTGTGCAGGAGGACAGTCCCCTGGAGCCAGACTACTCCAGCATCGAGGAGCTGTTCTGTCTGCCTGTGACAGAGACCAAGGACAAGGGGTCAACCGCACCAACCAAGAAAGAGCCAAAGGAGGTGAATGCTTAGGTTTCAGCGGTGGGTGGGCAAACTGCCACTACCTCTGTGTGACTCCTGCGTGCCATCTGGAGATAGGAATGACATCCGATCTTTTAACCACAGATTTCTTTCATTGAACCAAAGAAAAGCCTGAATTTGAACATTTTTCTGAAGCAATTCAAATGGTATGTTCCTCTACCCCCTACTTTGCTTGCCATGCATGTTTGCCCTTTTTCTGTTGAATATATGCTCTCTCCTTTTTCTTTCATTAATAGCTCTAATCAGGAGTTTGTGGCCATGATACAAACTGGGGACAGATCTAAATTTGATGTGGAGGTCTTGAAACAACTTCAGAAGCTCCTTCCAGAGAAGCATGAGGTTGGTTGACTGGGTGATTTACTCAGTGGCATAAGTGAGGTGCCTGTAGGTCTGATTCTGTACCCGCTGTCGTCTTAAAATTTTAAACACGTGGAAATTTTGCCCTCTAGTGGTTGTCTGAGATAACGGCACTGGAGCGTGGTCGTTTAAGATAACAGCCCAGTTCTTTCATTTCACACAGATCGAGAACTTGAAGTCCTTCCAGGGGGAGAATGACAAGCTGGCTAATGTGGACCATTTTTACCTCCTGCTTCTGAATGTTCCTTGGTAACGTTTCAGCTGCATAAATTTGTTAAAGTTGAACCTGCATTAATAGCCTGTTAATTCACACCGAATCTGAGCCCAGAGTGTTAAAATCTCTTCTTGGTTTTTTGTCATCCTTTGATGACCTTCAGCTACCCGCTGAGGATAGAGTGTATGCTGCTGTGTGAGGAAACGGGGTCCCTGATAGATATGCTGAAGCCCAAGGCAGAGCTGGTAGATGGAGCGTGTGTCAGTAAGTCTGCCCTACGGGGCCCGGGGCCTCCTGGTTGTCCAGGGTGATGTGATGAGGCTGTCCTTCAGTCCTCTCTGAGCTCTGCTACTGTAAAGGACCACCTTGTTTGACCCCTCAGATGAAATTTTTTGTGGTTCACTCTGCCATTTTGATTTTGGTTATTATATTGTTTGTGACAAAGTTAGTGTCTTTTAACAAATTCTGTAGCTGCTACGACTGCTTTGTCCCTGTATGTGAAAAAGGCCGGCTTGAAGTGCTTTTAAATGATCTGAGAGTTTGCATTTCTCCATTAGGCCTTCGAGAGAGCACCCGGCTGCCTAGCTTCTGCAAGCTCATCCTCAACGTTGGAAACTTCTTGAACTATGTAAGGACACCGTGTCTTTCCTCCCTCCTGCCCCGTGAAGGTGACATGATACATGGCAATTGAAATGTTGTGACATGCCCCTGACCCACTCTTGATTAGACCTATGGGGGCTGGTGATGATGATGGTTACCTTGGTAACGACTTGCACTTTACTGACAGGGGAGTCATACAGGGAATGCGGAAGGGTTTAAGATCAGTACCCTGCTCAAGCTGACTGAGACCAAAGCCAATAAGTCCCGTATCACTCTACTCCATCACATCGTGAAGGTACATTTACAATAAAATATGTGGAAATGCATCTTGTCTGCCATGTCAATGGGTTATTACTTCTGTAGTCATTCGAACATGGTGTCTGAAGACCAAAGTGATGTCATCTCCTGCATTTATGAATGTTAATTACACACAGGAGGCTGAGGAACATCACCCTGAGCTTCTCAGCCTCCCAGACGACCTTGATATCTGTGAAATGGCCGCTGGGTGAGCACTGCCAGATTTTCCTCACCTGTCCCATTTCCCATAATCCTCTGCTCTGAAAGAATGTAAGTGTGAATGAATAACACCCTCCTTTTACATCTGACAGGGTGAACCTAGAGTCGGTCAAGACGGAGGCAAACTCGCTCTTCAAACGTCTAAGGGATATTCAGAAGAAGGTGGCATCCTCTTCCATGGAGGACATCAAGGGGCAGTACCTGGACACTATCGAGGTGTGCTCTCAAATCCCACTGTGTCAAAGTTGGGGTTGCAAAATTATGGAAATTTCCCATGTATTCCTGTTAATTCCCCTGGAAAGTTTCCAGCTTGGAATATTTCCAAAATTCCCCAGCTTAACTTTCCATGGAAGGGAAAGTTTCTGGAAATGTTACTCCCCTTTGCAACCCTATTAAAAATGCACAGCTCTGGGTGTGATAGCAATGCTAGATTCTAGGGCTTGAGATAGTCAAACCTCACAATGGTAATGTAAGCCTGAACCCAAACATCTGCATCAGATATGGTATCTTAAGGCTTCAAGGATGCAGGACCGATCGAAAGGGAGCATAATCATAGATTCACCGAGAGCCCCAGATGCCATCACCTGTGTCATCTTTAGTGGGGACACGACACTGATCGTTACTAATAGTCATTGTGTTGTAGAGCAACCTGGAGGCCTGTAAGGCTCTGGAGGATCGCTTTGCTGCCATAGAGGAGAAGAGGGTGAGCCTGGCTCTGTACCTGTGCGAGGATGTATCCCGGCTCTCCTTGGAAGAGCTCTTTGGTACCATCAAGACCTTCAGGAACCTCTTTCTCAAGGCCCTCAAGGTGAGGGCAGTCTGGATATCCTCCAGTGCCATAGTCTGATTGCCAAACATGGGTGCGGTGGGGCAAAACCAAGCGCTAATGGGCAAGAAATTGTTTCATTGGGTGAAAATAAGTTGCCATTAACATGTAACATCAGTCACAAGGAGGCTGAGCTCTGTCCCTGTAGGATCCCACCAAAGTCCGATTGAACTAGCTGCAGGAAGCTGTGAGGTGCTACTGCTGGCCATCAAGGGTGTTTCATTATCTATTGTAACCCTCCCCTCCCTACGTCATCCAGGAGAATCAGACTCTGAAGGAACAGGCAGCCAAAGCAGAGAAGAGGAAGAAGCAGCTGGCTGAGGAGGAATCCAAGCGGCAGAAGGGGGAGAATGGGAAGATAAGTGAGTCTCCAAAGTATCCCTTCAGTCTGCCCCCCTCCCCAATGCTGCTGCCCACATGTTTTTCATTACTGGTAAAAATGCAAAATATTTGTGGTCTTTTGAAACATGTTGTGTCGTCTCCAACCCCCTGCCCCCCCCAGTACGCAAGGGCCCCGCGGTGCAGGAAGAGGGCTGCATTGTGGATCTCCTACTGGCAGATATCCGGAAGGGCTTCCAGCTGAGGAAGACGCGGCCCAGGTGCGAAACGGAAAGCCGTCCCACTAGGGAAATGCATAGGGATAATGGCGAGCCTGGTAAGGACCGAGCCCCCCCCTCCCGTGTTCACCCTGAGCCCCCCCACTTTGCTGCTTGCCTGCTCAGGCCATTCCAGCGTTTTGTTGCTGAAGTCTTTGGCTGTTTCTACGGAATTGCTGTTCAGTGGTGTCTGTGGCTCCTGCGCTGCCTGCCTCACCCCCCTGCCCCCCCCCCCAAAAAATGCAGACCTGTGGTGGTGGGGATATACTGCAACACTAACTGAGCCACCCACACCCTCTCCTCTGCTCCAGGACCAAATGCAAAGTCTGCCGGAGATGCAGCCGGAGCCTCGACCCCCGAGACCACGCAGACCGGCTGCTCCCCGGCAAGCAAAAGGCAGGTGGAGACCGAGCTCCCTGCCACACCCCCAGAAGAAGCAGCTTCATCGCAGGCTGAGGAGCCACGAGCCAGCCCCCAAGACTTAAGCGAGTCTCAGTCAGGTAGCTCTGGGGGCTGGCCACTTATGTCAGAAGCTAGTGACACGCCCATGTTCTCCACCCCTCCCCCGGCCACGGACGGGGACGTACCCCAACAGGATCCTAGCAGCAGCAAGGAGCCGGGGTGTGCCAGTGAACTTGAAAATAACACACCAGAAGGGGGCGCTGGCGTGTGCCATTCAGATTCACAGGAAGGTGCATCTGCAGACATTGATAGAGATGGTGATGTTGCTGAGCCTGACGTGCCTGACATGGGTGGGAACGAAGCTGGATCCAGTGCAGTAGGCAACGGGGAAGTGAATGGTGACGGGAATGATGCCGACGTCAGCCCGGTCACATGCCACATGTCAGACGGGACAGGTTTGCCTACGCCTGACTCAGTGCTTGATTCTGTGCCGGACTCCGTACCTGACTCTGCCTTCCTGAAGCCTGAAACAAAAAAGTCACAGAAACATTCGAAGAAAAATAAAAAGATCAGTGCAGAAGGTAATGTATTTGTTTTGTATTGTGCAAACTAATAAAGATAATAATATGCACAGCATTTGTTTTTAACATGTCTGAGAGGTGTGGTGCACACTGTCAGCCAGCCGCTGTGTCCTCTTTCGGAAATATGAATATGCCATTTTAACCTTTTTTTTTTAAATCTGATGATGTCACATTATCGCATGAATGTCAGAATCCCTAACATGTAGGCCTTGTCTGCTTTTCAGGGTTTTTTTTATAACCTGCCTGTTTTAATAGAATCATTTCTGTGAAAAAATCGTAATATCGGCTGCATAAAACTTGCCAGTTTCCTTCAGTGTGTGCTTTTGTCTTTAATTTCCTAAAGCAGAAGGTAACAGTGGAAAGAGGCACCCAAAACATAATGTGTGTGGTTTGCAGTGAGGTAGGTCAAACTGCTCAGTGTCCAACTAACTCCTGTGGGAGAGGGGGGGCCGAAAGTCAATGTAGGCTTTACCTTCCTTAACTGCTTTTCCTGCCACCGAAAGAATGATGAATCTTCCTCTGGTCCTGGTTGTTTTAACCATCCTATTCCATTGCTTTTATTGGTGCTTTTCTTCGTGTGACTGCCTCTGATTGTGACCTAATGAAATATTGCAGATTTGTTGAGCAGACGGGATGTGTTAGACACATTCTAGCCATAAGACTGCCTTTGTTATGGTTGGCAGTCGATGGACTAAATTCCATTTTAGTGACAAGCTGGCCATATGATGAGAACAGCAGTATGATCCCAAAAAAAAATGGTTGGGGACCTTTAGTCTAGACTCTTGACATTATAGCAAATCTTTCCATTGATTATTATTATTATTATTATTATTATTATTATTATAGACTCAGCTTCACTTGACCTTTTTTTTTGTCATTTCAACACTCCAGATTTTACACGCATCAATCAATGGGAGATTCAATATATGAGTAGCAAAGGTGCATATTGCCCAATACATAGCCTAATCTGACAGCGAAGTGCTCAGAGCAATGTGATTTTAACCTACTAACATATCTAAGACCTACCTGAATAAACCTTTCCTGTCTTCAACTGACTCTCCTATCCTGGCAGTAATGGGAAATGGCCTGGAGGCGTTGCCACATCTTCTTGGCCTGGTCTCATATTATTACCGGAAATGACATTTGTGATGCAAATAACCCTGTTTTGTTTTCTACACTGTCTGGTTATCCCTCCACAACACCAGGCTCGTTAGGGATTAAGGGTCAAATTTTCTTCTGGTTTGGAAACTAACTATACTCTGTCTTTTTTTTTGTAGGTGGTTACAAGAAAAGGAAGACAAAATGTCAAAGAAAATGATTTGTTTTCCTTGTTACTCTACTGCTGTTATGTCACCTTGAGCTGGGTGTGGCTACTGCCTACAATCACTTATTTATATATCATTTGAATGAAGATGGCTTATGAGAAAGGACACTTTTTATCAGTTTGATAAACTGCTGTTAGAGAATTCCTGTGCTTTTCAGGGGGGAAATCTACCAAGATGTGTGGGGCACGTTTTTGGAATTTCAGAAAAGAGAGTGGATAATAATCTAATGTTAGTTTTGGATTTGTGATTTTTAAAAAAATTAAACTTCCCGTGATTGTCAACGAAAAAAAAAGTCATGTATTGGAGAAAATATGTACTGGTCCTTATGTAAAGTAGTTACAATTGTTTTGCACTATTCTACAATAATGCAAACAGCCGATCTATTCAATAGCTTGATTTGCTGAGAAAATGAATACTTAATCGTTTTTTGTGTTTTTGCTTTTTATAGTTTATCATGATGCACACATAGATGTAATGGTACCTTTTTCTTTTATCACAGCTGTCAATGTGTAACTCACCGATGAGTGTTATAATACGACTAAGTTTTGTAAATCTAACTGAAAAAGAAAAAGCTTTATATTGTTTTAGTTTTGATATGAGAGAGTGTACTTTTACGGAACGTTTGTAAGATTGTCGTCGTTTATATTATTGAGCTGAAGTCTTTCTTTGGATTAGTATTTTCGTTTTACGTGACGCCAGACTGTGTTTACTAATGACAATTTATTATCGTGTCTTAAATCAAAGATGTACATCAATAAAGATCTAAGTTACAGCATTGTCTTTTCCTTTGATATTGAGACTACGTTATTAATTTAATTTTCAAAATAAGTTGTCAAATCTATAGGTCTATATGAAAATTGTGAGAGTTCTAATAAATACGAAGCGAAGGAATCATCAGATTCAGCCTTACGCGTCTTTAAATGTCACAATCATCTGTGCCATGTGAATCTGTCTTGTGCGCGTCCGTGTTCCCTGACATCACCGGCTGCTTGATCCATATTTGGTTCCACTGGGCGCGGAGTTTATATACTGGTGGGGCTTTCGGGGCCTTCGGCGCAGCTGTTGCATCTACGTTGGCATTAACATGTCGAGCGGCTGGACGGCGAACGATCATAAGACTTACACGAATCCCCCTAAAACAGGAATGAAGCGGAACCGCAACGAAGGCGTGAGCAAAGTGACAGTGGTGCTCGGTGCGCAATGGGGCGACGAGGGCAAGGGGAAAGTCGTCGACTTGTTGGCGACGGAGGCCGACATCATATGCCGATGCCAGGTAAAATATAGTTCCTCAACGAGAACTAGAATTAGAATTTTAATTTGCGAAATGTTAAAGCGTGAAGAAAATCCGTGACGTCGTAATTAGAGGTCCTTGAAGAACCCAGGGAAGATAATGGAAACACTGTCCTTCCCTTTTCCAGATCCTAGAAATAACTAGAAATTATTCCGCAGTTTCAAAGTTTCTTTCTGCAGTCGCAGTCCCGAATGGTAAGACGTGTTTTGATCAGTTGCGTAATAGCGACGACGCAAACGGACCATTATTTCATAAAATCTGACCAGCTATTCTGTAAATAAAGGCATTCTCAGACAAGCAAACGCGGAATTTCAGGTGCTCTAATTCACTTGCTCTTACATATAAACATGCCTTATTTGCAAAGGTTAGAAGTCGATAAAGTAATGTAAGTTCGCAACGTGGGCTGCATTCAGCCGGTGGAAACTTTTCCTTCCAGTTGGTGGAAAAGACGCTTTAGATCCGCACCATGAAATGTCACATCAGAACCACCCATGTCACTATAAATATAACAAACAACCGTCCGGTGTAACTAGAGCGACTGAAAGGCCGTCACCAGCTCGGAAGCCCACTTGAAGGAATCTGCTTCGTATCAGTTACACTCCAGGCTGACCACGGTGTCCTAAACTTTGTCTCATTTTGAGGGCTTAATGTCTGTAGGACATTTTCCCATGCTGGATTTACATCTCTGGAAAAATGTCAGGGTTGGTGACAGCGTGGGGGAAACGCCATTTTAACTGGAGTTGAGTGTTGTGCAAGGTGGGGTAATCTTTAGTGAAGTCCGTAGGTTCGTGTAATAGATTGGATTTTGTTTCAGCAAACTTGCTCAAGGTAGATGTCAATAACTGTATCTATAGGCATGTCGCCATCCATCCATCTTCCTAGCTGCTTATTCTGGACAGGGCCCCTGGGGGGGGGGGGAGGCGGTGGAGTATAGGATGTACAGCAAATTTCCAAAATTGTTACAAATATTTAATGAGGACTGAGTGAGTTTTGGTTCCCAAAAGTGTAAATATTGATGAAGAAGCCTGACTTCAGGTCATTGCTGGTCTCATCTCAACAACAACAAAAACAAGTGAGTTAGTTTTGGAAATTAGGTCTTCAGTTGTGCAAATGTTTTTACAAGATACCATATTATTGATGTAATCAGTGAAAACAGTCATGCAATAGACCCAGGACTTTCAGTTTAACCAGGCGAAGGCTACTAATTACTGAGGACAGAAGGTTATCATAAAGATTATATTCATTAGCACCTACAGTCTTTCACATGCAGGCCAGTCCTGTTGAAACAGCCCCGAGGATTTTATCCAGTTACTCTTTTCATGTCTCTTGGTTGAATTTATTTATTTGTTTTCAGTTTTGTTATCAGGCACATCAGGGAAGGGCAGATCTTACAGCATCTCTGCAAACACACAGATTTACAGAGATAAGCTTCCGATCTTCATGTAAATATGGCTTTGTTTCAAGTACAAAGTTTACAGATTGACATCTTCACTGATGATACATTCAGTTTGCAGCTTAACAAACAGACAACAGACAAACACAACCTAGCTACCTGGCTGAAAACTGAGTTTTAGAGATGTAAACTCAAGCCAGATTGTTTTGGAATTTAACAAGCAAGAATTTTTTTTCTGTCCAGGAAGACCATTATTACAAGAAGCCACTTAGCCATTTAGATATTTTATGTTGTTTATTTGTAAAGTCTGCATTGGAAATATATAATAATAACAACCTAGGTCAACTAAGATAGGCCCTGAACTTCAGTTACTTGTAAATCAGCACACATTGGCCATATTACGGGGACCCTGGGTTTTGAGTTAATCAAAGTCATTGTTTGAATTAAAACAAGATAATCAGGCTTTTACAAGTAGCGGTTGACTGCTGGCTGTTCACCTGTGCAAGGTGATGTTATTTTAATGGATAAATCTGACATATCCTCCTGAGACCCGGGCCATTCATTTGTGTCCTCTGTAGTGGACATTTTGTTTTTGCATCTATCTTTTCACTGATGTAAGAAAACTTATTTATTCCTGTTGTACACTAAAGAGAACTCAGCATAGGTCAAAGAAGTAGGTTCTATTTAAAAGTGCTGTTTGTTTTGTCTGTACAAACTTAACGTTAGATTTACGTAATGACAGTCTGGCAGATTTGCGCCCTCTACTGACAAGAATTGAAAATGCTCCCCCGAGCTTTAGCACTAAACAGCAAACACCCCAAACTGGTCCCATTAGAGGCTTTAATCGTTTTGTTGTCTGAAGCTGCTGTCTCATCCACAGCGTGATGTGAAAGTTCACCCTGCCGTTATGTAAGTGTCCTTCAGCAGACAGCAGGCGCGTTCCTTACGCTGCCCGCCGGGAGAAAGCCGGGTCACATTCCCGGGAAGCATGACACGCGAGAAGGGCAGGCGGGGGGTCTGAGCCTTTCCCCAGAGGAACGGCGTGTGGGCAGTCGAGGCAGGGAGGGGGGGGAGTCATGCTGCCCCAAGCCTAGCGATTAAAATAGCTCTCTCTGCAGAACTTCTGGGTGGAGGGTTGCACGTGAGCGGTTCGGTTTCAGGAACGGGATAGGTGGGATGCTGGACCTGTAAGGTCGGTGGTTGGGCCAGAACCTGTTTCTGGGCTTTGCTTACTGAGAAAAACAAGCCCATAAATTTGGGGTTGCTACACCACTGCAGCCTGCTGCAGTGTCTGGTGTCGCCCCCCCCCAAACATATCCTCACCGCCAGTTCACACTCAATACATGGTACTGAACCCTGCTAATGGCACCAGTGACATGACCATACTTCACTCACAACGCTTTTAAAGGCCGAGGTCCTTTTTCCATAAGGGAACGGTGATCACAATGGATTGAATATCGAATGAGTGATTTGGAGCTTTGGCCAGAACTCCCATTGTAAGCTCCCAGAACAAAATACAGTCATTTGCCATATAGGAGAGAGAGTTGATAAGGTGTTCTGTCTTGGTGAAGTCAATAAGTCTCCAGTAATCTCATATCGCCCCCTCTGTCTGCAGGGTGGCAACAATGCTGGTCACACAGTGGTGGTGGATGGCAAGGAGTATGACTTCCACCTCCTTCCCAGTGGGATCATCAACTCCAAAGCAATTTCCTTCATTGGTACGTATCGCTCTCCACTATATCTGCACATTTTCTTAGAGCTGTTCTTACTGTGTGAGAAAGCAGATATAGCCAGATTCCACCCTAAGCCAACAGGCTTATTTTTAAAGACTGTGGCATGAATCTCAGGCCCTTTGATAGGTTCCACTATGAGACAGGAAGGTGAAAGGAAGATCTCTCCAGCTGATGATGTGGAAAGATCGCTTCGACTGCTGAAGGATGTCTACCGTTGTGGCTTTTTATCAGCTCTTTCCTTGGTTCCTTTTCAGGTAACGGAGTGGTCATACATCTGCCCGGGTTGTTTGAAGAAGGGGACAAAAATGAGAAGAAAGGTATGGAGTATTGGGTCTCTTCCTGAAAGCTACTTCCCCTATAGTAGCGGGGCAGGCACTAAAGGACTCTGTTCTTCCCTGAATTCTGCCCCCCCTACAGGGCTCAAGGGCTGGGAGAAGCGACTGGTCATCTCCGATCGGGCCCACATCGGTATGTGTGGCTGTCGACGGCAACAAACAAACCCAACTCGTAGGAAGGAAGCATCTGTATGTCCTCTTAGTTACTGCGCAGTGACCATTTGTGCAAACCTACAGCACAGTTAATGGTGTCTGTTACTACCCTCGACAGTGTTTGATTTCCACCAGGCTGTGGACGGGCTGCAGGAGGTCCAGAGACAAGCACAGGAAGGGAAGAAGTAAGAACATCAAATTAGGCCTGAATTAAATGATGGTTATAAAGCAGCTGAGAAGGTTGATGATTTTCGCTGTTGTGTTGTCAGCCTCTGGGTGTACTCCTTGGAAGTGTGTTTCCTTGAATGCAGTAATAATCAAGTTAGTCCTTCTAAACAACACCTGTTTTTACTCCCAAACAGTATTGGCACCACTAAGAAAGGCATTGGCCCTGCATATTCCAGCAAGGCGTCTCGAACAGGGCTGAGAATCTGTGACCTTCTGGCTGATTTCAAGGAGTTCTCCGCCAGGTACATAGCAGGAACTGCACTGCACACAGGTGGAGGTCGTGGCTTGGGTCACTGCTCCCAGATGGCGTCAGCTCTTGTTGGGGTATTAGAATAAATGTGGCTTATCTTCAGGTTCAAGAACCTCGCCCAGCAGTACCAGTCCATGTTCCCCATGCTGGAGGTGGACGCAGAAGCACAGCTGAAAAAGTTGAAGGTAGGTGGAGGAGACTCAGCTCCAGGTTTGTGTGTATATATCTCGGTGGGTAGCGGAAGTAGAAAATTCAGGTCCAGAAGGTAAAAATCCAGACCAAGATTTTGCTTCAACCAACCAGTTGAGTGGTTGAGTGCCCTTGGACTGGATTTTTACTTTCTGAAACTGAAATTTCTACCTCTGGTGGGTGGCTGCTTCTTTCAATAACAACTTTTCCTACAAGACGATTCTAACACGAAACCTAACTGTGTTTAAGCCATGAATGCTGTGTAGGTGAATGTAAGGCAATATGGAGAGTGCTGCAGTGTAAAAAGGACTGAAATGTGAGTCACTGTTCCTGGGCTTTTCGTGGATTTTTTCCTGCCACCCAGAACCAGCCAAGTAGGAGTCACTGGGCTGCTCTGATTAGCACATTGGTTCTGCTTCCTGTACAGGAATACGCAGAAAGGATACGGCCCATGGTGAGAGACGGTGTCTATTTCATGTACGAAGCTATTCATGGATCCCCAAAGAAGATCCTGGTAGAGGGAGCCAATGCTGCCCTGCTTGACATTGACTTTGGTAAGGAGATACCTCCACCCCTCTGGGGAAGAGTGCATCAGGCCGTGCCTGTTATTGAGGGAGGAACACCACCACTAAGACCATGATGTCATCCGGCGTGCGTCGGTCAGGGCTCTGAGGCATGCAACGTGGAACAGGTGGCGCAGCCCCCCTGTCCTTGGAAGGGGAAGGTGTCCTATTGGGGGTTTCTAATTGTTTGTGGTACATAATCTCTCAAGGGATTCAGTATTATTGTAGTAATGTAACCACGCTGGCACAATGACAATAAAAATCCTTGGTCTGTCCCCTGTCTTCAGGTACATACCCCTTTGTGACATCATCAAACTGCACCGTGGGCGGCGTGTGTACTGGGCTGGGTATTCCCCCTCAGAACGTGGGAGAGGTGTATGGCGTGGTGAAGGCCTACACGACCAGAGTAGGCATCGGAGCCTTCCCCACAGAGCAGCTCAATGTAGGTGCCGACAAAGAGCCTCCACTGGATAACTATTATCAATAAGCATGAGAAATGTGCACTAATGTCAGGGATGCTTATTGACTGTAAAGCTCAAGCAGCGTAGATATCAGTATACCATAAAATTGTGCTCTGATAGTGCTTGATAAAATGATAGAACTGCTCCGTCCTTCCTGTAGGCAATAGGTGAGCTGCTTCAGACCAGGGGGCACGAGGTGGGAGTCACCACAGGAAGGAAGAGGCGCTGTGGGTGGCTGGACCTGGTTATCCTCCGCTACGCCCACATGATCAATGGCTTCACCGCGTAAGTGCGCAACCGACCCCAGTTGTCGGCTCTGTTTCATGCCAACAAGGGCAGAACAGAGTTATAATCTAGAGCAGTGATGGGCAATCTTATCCAGAAAGGGCCTGCTGTGTATGCGTGTTTTCACTGCAACTCCCTAATTAGATTACTAATTAGAGGTCTGATTGAAGAGTACTCACCCTAGGTTTGAACAGCTGACCTAGATGTTATCCCAAAATCCTGCAGACACACCGGCCCTTTGCAGATAAGATTGCCCAACCCTGAGTTATACTCTAGCCCCACCTACTGGTGTGTAGAATAAGTGATAAAATCTCCAGTTGTGTCCTTTGTGGTCTATTCCCCATTCTGTAGGGCTGTAGGTTATTCTGGGCTTTCAGCTTCCTTTATACAACTAAAAGCCTCAGATTCAAAAGAAAAGCCTAGTTACAGTGGCTATGGAAAAGGGAGGATAACAACCTGCGTTGACATCACTCTGAAGGACGGGGCAGGATCGGACAGCCTTCGTGTAAAAGTTGTGCAATGCTCTGCCTTTGTCATTCTTGTGGAACCTGAGATTCTCTGGCCTTTTCTGTCACAGTTTTGCACTGACAAAGCTGGATATCCTAGATGTGCTGGATGAAATCAAAGTGGGCGTGGCCTACAAACTCAACGGCAAAAGAATTCCTTATTTCCCAGGTATGGGTTTAAAAAAACAGACGGAATTTAAAAATGGGTTCTATGCCAAACAGAAGTGATTATGAATCTGAGCCACCCACCATATCTGATTTTCAGTATTTTAACTCGATACATTAGCTGAAGATTCCCTTTGGTGTCCGCACAACCAAGGCTGTTAACACATGCTGAATTTCAGTTTCCTCGAATAGAAGCATCTTTTATCGAAGAATTGAGTAATGGGCAAAGGACCTCAAGAACCAGAGTCATGCTAAGCTGCAGTTGTATCTTATTGCTTTGTCTTATGCTTGTTTATTTTTCTCCAGCAAATATGGAAGTCTTGCACAAAGTGGAGGTAGAGTATGAAACACTGCCTGGCTGGAAGAGTGACACCACAGCGGCCAGAAAGTGGGACGACCTCCCACCCAAAGCCCAGAACTACATCCGCTTTGTGGAGAACCAAGTTGGTGTCCCTAGTAAGTGGCCGGCGAAATGAGGTGCAATCATCCAGCTAGAATGACGGTAACTGAGAAACATTTTGTTTATTAGGGGCTGTTTTGGTGCTGAAGGTGAAGTTGTCTATGATCCTCATGCTCTTGTGTCTGTGTTCTTCACAGTTAAGTGGGTCGGTGTTGGAAAGTCAAGGGAGTCCATGATCCAGATGTTCTAGGAAGCAGAGCCAACCATCTCTCCATGTCATACACATGGATTTACCCATAATGCACCCTCTTGTTGTAGCCACACTGTTGTCTTGTTTGCGTAAAGCAGGGATGACACAATCATAGATGAACCCATACAAACACACAGGGTTCGTTGTAAACAACCATCTATAAAATGTGTATCTCCAGGCTTCATAAACCTGTCCTTGCAAGCAGATTCAGGGCGTATTCTCTGCACAGGAGGGTTGGGCTTATTATCCTGCACAAAGAAGTTTTCAATATAAAGATCAAGGTTTTTGAGGTCAGTTGTTTTGCATGAAGCCAACTCTCAACTTAAAAATATATTTTTGCAATTCACATTTTTTTTTCTTTTCAAGATATGCACCATAGATATACACTGACAGATTCTCAATCAGCATTAATACTAAGAAGGTGATACTTACACACCCCAAAGAATATATTTATTGTCATCTTTCAGGTGGCTAATACAATGAAATTCAATGTTCACATATTCCACCTTGCTCTTCTAGGAGACATCCACACATGTTCAGGTGAGAACAAAGCTTGAGGTCAGAGTTCAGGGCCACCCGTTTTTCCAGTGCACTTGGAGCATTTTTTGGGATTAAGGGTACTTGCACAAGGGATTTAATCCAACAGCCTTCCGGACACAAGCACAGACCCCTAATCCACAACACCACATGCCATCCTATGATGACTGACCCTGTCCTCCTGTTATATTCTGCAGATCATTTACTGCTGACTTTTAAATATGTGTACTCAGGTAAGTCTGTCACCCAGATAATATTGGCTATTATGCCAGTTCCTTTCATTGTGTCTGCAGTGAAATTCAAATGCACTTTGGTTGTAATTTTTTTGGCATCCTGAATGTAATGTCACACCAATTGTATAGACTTGAATAAACATTGGCCAGTATTCGGTGGCAAAAAGCGCTTTTAATATAGATATTCACCTTTTTTGTTGTTAGTTGGTATTTTACTGTTGTATGAATTGGTATAAATGTATAAGCTGGAGTTTACTGCTGCCCAGTAATGTTGGGACCTTAGTATTGGCAGTTTTATGTTGCAGTATTGTGTAATATTGTGCTCTTATGTTTGCTTTTAACAAGGTATGAAAATTAGTTTCACAGCATAACACGGTTCACGAACACAACTTTCTGCATAAAGTAGTCAAATAATTGGAAGGTATCTGCATGGCTGAGCCCATCTTCCCTGCAGCAGATGTCAGTTACATCCCCGGCCCTTCAACAATGTGCAACAGTGTGATTCAGAGAAAATCTGAAGGCGGAAATAAAATCAGGTGCATGCTGTACTTTGTGCCAAACATTTTTATACACACACACACACACACACACACAGGCTTTGTAAGCAGTTCCAAGTAATCCACTTTTGTATTTTTTCAAACCTAAAACATGGAGGTCGTGCTTATAAAACCAGTATTAAATAAATAAGGTAAGCATAGTGATAATATATTAATTACAACTACATTTATACCGTCCAGCTTTCAACACATCAGAACTTAAATCAAAATTGTAAATTCTCATGGAACTCAAATCTTAACACTTTAGTAAGTTTAGTAAAACCGGTGCGATTTTGTATTCAGACATTTACTAATTTAGTATAAAACGTCAAAGCCAATCCACTTTGAAAGTACAACTATACTTATTCATAATATGTAAAACAAGACCACGTGACTGGAAACAAAGACTACAAATCACGTGATCAGGGTCAAAGTTTAATAGGTTCATCCCCCGCGAAAGTGCGAACTAGTTTGTCAATATTTTCATCTTTCAGACGAATAAGCGGCTGCTGAGTTCGACGTTTTCGCATCATTAAGGACCCATTTTGCGTTTTAGACGCCGTTTCGGAGAATTAAAATGCCCAAAAGAGCCTGTCCTTTCGCTGAGACTTTCTCCTCCCAGTACAAAATTCACATTGGCCAAAAAGAGTTGAACCATCACGGAGTTTTCGGGAGCAAATACAAACAAGAAATATACGGTAAGTAACACTGCTTAACGGTTATATGTGCCGTTTGGAAGCCTTGGGTAGTTAGTTTTCAGTCCGTTAGGAAGTGTGCACTCATTCGGCCGCCTTTTGAATATTCTGTATGCTGCACTCAGGGTTCACGACTTTACCCGTTTAGTACTGTTAGGCCTTAGTCTATCGCTTTAGTTTAAAGGCATTGCCACAGGGTTGCCGGTGTTCTGTCGAGTTAGGCTACCGTAGTGCTAATCGATAGCCCTAACCATAACCCCCAAAAAACCCCTAAAATCCTAACCCCTAAAACCCTAACCCCAAAACGGTGGAATTGCACATGCGCAGAAAGGCTCGATAACGGGTCTCGATAACTCCTCAGAACACCGGATATCACGCATCTGGCGTGACACTCACACTTTTAGACTCTCGCGGTCGCGCAAGAAATCTTACGGCAAATCTATCTTATTTTATTGTAAACCTGAAATTAGCTACATCAAAAGCGTTGGGGTAGTTTGTAAGCCCCACAGAATATTTACAAAGTAATGAAACTGTTACATGTATGTAGATGTGTGTGCAGACCCGAATTGAAAATCTCACGCCAGCCAGCTGGACAAAGTAAGCAACCATGCTGCTGGCATGTATGATACTTGTGCATTGAGAGCCGTGGGTCCCGAACCTAAGTGTTTAAGGCTGTTAGTTTTTATTTTATTTATTTTATTTTATTTTTTTAAAAAAGTAATAATTTGACGCACGTCAGTACGTGACACCCTTGAGACCAGGGGGCTCCGGGGCCAAAGCTCAGCATTACTGCTCTGTGGATTTGGGTCTCTTAATGAACAGATGTGGTGTCCAACTGCTGCATAATATTAATCTTTGATCCAAGTAAACATAGGCGTTTGTCAGCGAGTGCTTGACCTATTCTGTCAAGATGGTAAGACGGTTCGAAACTTTTAGTTTGCAGTCTTTATTTTAATTATGAGAGGAGGGGGGCAGATTCCATAGTGTCTGTTTGGTGCTGTTAAAAGCTGGAAACCTGCCCAAGATCTTGTGGTTCTGGTTGTGAATTTTGGAATTGTATGCCTATGTTTCAGATTTGTGTCCCTTCTCAATGGAGTCAAACCTTTTTTTTTTTTTTCCCTCCCCATCTCTTAGAGAAAACAAAGAACTTGCTCTTTAATGGAACCAAGGCAGTAATGGGTAGGATATGGAAGCTGGAGACTGAGGGGAAGGGTTCAGAGGTGGAGATGGCAGGGCCCGGCGAGGCCCAGGCCTCGAGCCACGGCCTGCTGCGGGGACAGACCTTAATTGGACAGGATGGCCGGCTGAAGAGAGGCACAGCAGCCACAGGTCAGGCCAAACTGACTGGCACAGGAGTGACACAAGTCTTCCATGACTAGTTTCCTGCAGGGATGTTGTGAAATCAGCCTTCAGATCAGCGCATTTGTAACTGTTTCTTGACCCTAATCTTCTAAGTGCTCAAAGTCCTCTTTGAGCTGAGGGTAACCATGCCCCCCTCCACACACGCGCACACACACACACCTGCAGAGGTTGGCCATTTTATTTCTCCAGCCTTTTTATGCTATTTCCTGCGTTGACATTTGGTTGCTGTCTGAACTGTGACGGTGACGCCTGTGCTTGCCAGGTGCTCCAGAGGCGTCCGCCGTGTGCTGCGTGTGCCTGAAGATGGCAGCGTCGCGGAAACCCTGCGCGCAGTGCGAGCGCCACGCCTGCCCGTCATGCATGCGCCTCTGCAGCGGCTGCTCGGGCGTGTGCTGCTCCGTTTGCACCGTGGTGGAGTGAGTGTCAGTCCCCTTGGCTGCGCCCCCCCCAGGGAGCCAGCTGGGCTGCTGCTTGTGTATTTTTGAGCATCTCTTGGTTTCCTAAACAGTATCTCTCCTTCTCCTCAGTTACAGTGAGCGCTATGACAGAGTGCTGTGCTTTGACTGCTCAGCGTGACTGAAGATGGTCTCACGGGATTGAAGCCTGTATCACGTCTGATCTATGGACTGACTGTTTTTAATGCATGTTTTATTTGAACTTAACTGTTTATGTATTGTAACATATGCTTTAATAAATTTTGTATATACAACTGTAGTGAATTCTGATTAATTTAGAACTAACTGTGTAGTGGGCATGTGTAGATTTTATGGCGTGGTATTTTCTCAGAACATTTTATACAGGTGGTATCTTAAAATGCACAGTGGATGGATTACAGTTTGTAATCTTAAATAACGGAGGGGTATACTGGTTTGACTTAGCTTTAAATCTTGTATTAGTCAGTAATCGGTTTAATCACGTATGCGTGTAACAGAGCAGATGGGGTTTGAGTTCCTGTTCTGTGTTCCTGCAGTGTGCATGTCTGTCCTACATTTAACTGCCACTAGGGGGCGCCGAGACCTCATGAGTTGGTAGCAGGTCCTATTTTCAGATTCTAATACAGTTCTTAAACCCCTTAAAGTGCAGGCTACTGGAGTTAAATGTTCTTTTAATGGATATATTGAGTATTACTAAGAAGCAATTTTCTTTAGTTTTTCTCAGTTACTTTGATACATTTCTCAGATCAGGAATGAAATTCTCATAACCACTTGTACAACCTCCACCTCGTGTGAGTTGTACACATCATAAATGCGATGTTGCATTCATTTGGCTGAATTGCAAATGCTTTGTCACTGTCATGCCAATGATTGTGCACAATCATCTGCTGATTCCTGCATTTTCAATTGTTTGTCATGTTGGTAAAAATGTATTATACTGGTACTCTGTTGAATGATCTTACCCCCCCAAATATCTAGTTCATTGTATAGATCATTACATGCAAAATGGTTGAACCAGTTGTCATCAAGCATATTCTCTGTATATCTCTTATAGTTTTTATACAAATGTAACCTAAATTGATGAATTGCTATCAGTTGAATCTTGACTTTCACCAGTATAGGGGAAAGTCTAAAGCATTAGATGGACCAGTGATCAACCAGTTCTCTAAAATAGGTCAGAGGTGCATCTCATGAACCTTCAGTTGACATGTATATACTGACAGAGCACAACACAGTGTTACAATTTGGCAACGGAAGAACAAGGAAATGAACCGGGTCAACAGCCGGTAAGAAGGAGAGGAGTAAGACTGCATGGTGGAAGGGCAGGGAGGCAAAACGGAGGAAGAGGTAGAAGAGGCCATTAACAGAGGCACCTTGCTGATGATTTAAGGGCCACGATTGACAAAGGGTACGGCCGATTGCTGGTAGAACAACCATGTCCTCAGTCATTCAAACGTTTCATAGAGGCAACAGGTATGTAATCCAACAATGTGCACTGTACTGTAATACTGTAAACACTGCAATGCTTCATATTACAGTATGCCATAGTATTTTATAGTACACCTTCATAGTTACATACTGTACATGTACTGTAGCATACACACACATGTATTCATACCTACAGTGTGTATATATACCTGTTTATGTTGTGTGTATGTTTACATATGTGTGTGTTACAGTACATGTAACGTACTGTTGAAACAGTCATATACCATACAGAAAAAGTGCAACCTTGTGCATTTTCAATCCTTGAATGATGACACAAGGACTTGTCATTCTGGTGGCTGACAAGTGCATTGACATAAATATTTACTTTTGAGGGATGAACTACGGATTTTGAGAAAGTTACAGGCTTTTGCAGGTGATCCATCGTGTCGTGCTGTTTGTATGAATTGTTCCGAGAAATGCACTTACTGTTTTGCAAATGTTAATGGTGATTCGAGAAATGTAAAACATTAGGTATGACTTTTTTTTAATGCTCCAGTGATTAATACATGCTTAAATTTTTGAAATCTGCTTTGCCGTCAATAAGCTTGGATGTAGTCTGATAAATACAAGTTATAGGCCTCTTTCCAAAGCAGGAAAACTGACCAATGATCATACAGTTGCCAGTGCGGTACCTAGGAGTGGTGTGCATGCCGTGTCCATTAGCAGCTGATCTCTCAGCCGGTCTGAACGCTTACCTTGATGGGGGTTTTACCTGAAAGTGGTCCTCACTTATCTCAGGACCAATTTATTTGGTTCTCCAGAGTTTCTCCCAGAAAGGGGGAAACACATCTACTTCAGCTGCAGGCCCGGGGAGCCTGGAGTTCATGCACTTTACAAAGCAGCAATTGTTTCCTGGTCTGTTAGCTTCACATGGAGAAATTTGACCATTTTATTAAATGGAGTGTTATTGGGTTCTGGTTGCCAGCATGCTGGCCATGGGGAGAACATCACTAAATACAGAGATGTGGAGAATCCCTGTTAGTGGAAAGTGTGTGAATGCTGGACGTAATAGTCTACTGTAGCATGGGGAAGAGGCGCCGTCCTCAGGGTGTACTGGAGCTGCTGCAGTGTGCAGTCAGCCGAAGTCCTGCATTTTAGAGACTTGCCGGTGTGCACCCCCACACAGGGATGAAGACACCAAGGGAGGTGACCCACTACACAAGCGGTTATTTGACCCAAAGTGGGGCCTTTGGCGACCCTGCCCGGGAAACCCCAGGCAGGCAGGCATGGCTCCACAGCAGCGCATCTGGGCCCACCGACGGCCGAGCGGCAGCAGAGGGAGCCGTGTGGGCTCCTGACCCGTGTCCCTGCTGCACTTAAAATGGGAGACAACAGCTGCCAGCTGTTGGGGGGAGGGGGGGTAGACTCCCGGCAACCTAACCCCCCATCTTTCTAAAAATGAAACTGTTATAGGCCCCACAGCCCAGCTGCCTCCCCCCAGCTCTGGCACATGCCACCGCACCCCCC
>JAODLD010000030.1:16603882-16630576 GCA_026781065.1 Mormyrops boulengeri | reverse complement strand
AGGCCCCCCTCCTGCTCCATCAGGTCCTCCTCCTCCTGGGGGAGCAGGGCCGCGCCGGGGCCGCTGTTGCCCGAGAAGAGGCCAGCGAACCCTGTCACCGCGGAGCTCCTGGCGCAATTCCCAAAGCGCTGGCTCCCCGGGCTCGCCGGCTCACTGTCCTCCCGCTCTGACAGCAGGTCTTGTTCGTCTTTAACAAGTGGCTCGGTGCCCTGCTGCTGGCTGTCGAGGGCCAGCTGTCCCAAGACGTGGGGGGGGCGCGAACAATCTCTGCCCGACAGAGGCTTGAAAGACAAGTCCAGGGCGCAGTCTGTGTCATCTGAAGCACCGGGCCTCTGGGACAGCGACTCGGCCGGAACGCTGCGCTCGGCTTTTGTTTTTCCAGCTGTTCGGAAGCGGGCCTCGGCCTCCACCGACACATAATTGACACCTACAAGGTCCGGAGACCCGGCGGGGTGACCGTTCGCCTTCTGCCTGCCCTGCGAGCAGCGATCACGGTCACTGACAGGCGGCCCAAGTTCACCGGCATCCGCCTCGCCTTCGTCCACGCGGGGGGGCCTCGGCCGATGCGGCGGGGCCCGTCGGCTGGGGGGGCTGTCCCTCTCGCTGTCCGAGATACCCTCGCCGTCCGGGCAGCCCGGCCTCACCCCCTCGGCCGCCCTGCCGTCCGGCAAGCCCAGTTCCTTATCCTTCAGCTTGCCTTTGCACACTTTCACGATGTCGTACATGTGGAGGTAGCTGGCGGCCGCCAGCACGTCCTCCACTGGCAGAGTGCTGAACTCAAGCTTCCCTTCATACATAAATTCAAGGAGCAGGCTGAAAGCCGGGGCAGTCACAATGTCACTGTTCAGATGCACAACGTCCCTTTTGTCTAGCTGGTCCCTGTAGAAGAGGTGGAAGTACATGCTGCAGGAGGCCAGTACGGCTCTGTGCGCCCTGAATCGCGCCTCTCCGACCAACACCGTGCAGTCGCAGAGGAAGCCTTGGTGACGCTGCTGACTCAGGCGCTGCAGCAACTGGCGGCTATGGTCTGGGAACTCCATTCTTCCTTCATAACCTGACGAGAAACAGGAAAAACTGGATATTAAACAAACCGATCGCGACCGCTCAGCCGGGGTGGCTCAGCCAGTTACTAACAGCAGCACTCGCCCGTAGCGAATGCGAGCAACGTACAAAAGTAATCCGACGGCCCAATTTAAACAGGTCATATATTTCCAAAGAGAATCAATCATTCGAAATGTTTTCGCCAATAAAAACATTTAATGAGTTAATCATAAATTATTTTCAGAAAACCTAATGATTTAAACAATGTTTTAAAACTAAATATATGCGCGATAAAAGGTAGCCGACTGCCAAGTGCGTTAATAAGTCTCGGAAATAAAGTTCTTCAGCATCTAAATAAAGCGCAGAACAGCGTCGGAACGCGGACAATCCGCCTTTCGGCGATGATGATAAATTGTGTACTTGCTGAACAACAATATTTTGAGCGCTCCGCGCCGCCTACATTAAGGAGGTCTCGCCTTTTGGTAACAGTCAAACGCCGGGCTGTGAGAACTTTGTGATGATAAAAAAAACAACATCAAATAGATCCAGAGACGAAACTTACCTTTGTCCGCTCTGAGTAACATCAGTGCGAAACGGTGATCGCTACTTTTAGCGCTTCCCATCGGAACCGTAACGATCAGAGCGAAGACACACGCACGCACACACACACACACACACACACAGACCCACTCACACACAGAAACACACACAGTCTCATGAAGCGATCGGATTCAGGCTGTGTGCGCTTATCTGGACCTCCGTGTTCGAGCGCACATTAAACGCGTCGGGACACACACACTATACGCAGGGCTCCCGAATACCAGCACTAGTCCAAGCAGCGAGGTTAAGGAGAAAAGCAAAGGGGACTAAACTGGAGTGCTCTGTTTGCTAATTACACCGCAAGCTGTGGAGTCAGCTGCTCTGACATCACCGCAATGGAAACGCTACCTCCAGCTGTGCTTCTCTTACTGCCATATGGTAGTCCAAATCGAGCTGCCAGCGAGCCCGCAGCCTGCTTCCTTTAAAGTTCCTGCAGGACCTTTTATAGGCATCGGAGACAAGGCAAAGTCGTATTTTGCGGAGCCTCTGTTCCCCGCAGAAGCGATCGCCACTTGCATCAACTACGTCTAAAGTCGGCTGGGCTTTCACACGCACACACGCCGTTTTTGTCCTCCGCTGCCCGGTTAGCGACCAGGTCTGACACAGCGAGGCTGTGCACTTTGTTAAACAAATTACAGGACACGCAAAGTTTTTATTTATTTATTTCCCCCTCCAGGTTTCATGTCTTTTTCTTTACGCTTGAAATTATTCTTGTGGCCATCGGCCACTTTTACTTTCGGTATTTCCTCTAACTGTAAGTTTATGGCCCGAGTAATATAAATTACGACTTACTGGGTAAGCTGGAAAGACGCTATAAAACACGGCAACAGAGTAATAAACTACAGTTCGCTGGAAAGCGTGCGACCGCGTACTACTCCGCAGCTGCCGCTGCCCGACCCAGTGCTGGACAGCAAGGGGTAAGATAATCTAAGTTTCGGGTACGGCTTAAAGAAAAAAAACCGCGTACCGCGTACTCACACGGAGTATGCCGAGCCGAGGAGTTTGCCGAGCCGCTCCGTGCGCTTAGACGGGCTTCGCTCCCTCCATGATGTCCCGTCCAGATGTTGGCGTCTCGCGGTCGCTTTCTCGCGTCTCGGCTCGTCCCTGGCAGCGAAGCAGCGCCCTGTGGTGCGCGAGGAGAGCAGGTTGTTAATGGTCCAGTCTCGCGATAACGCCCCCCCCTCCCCTTACAATAGGTACTGTACTACTGCATAACATCACACAGTGGCAGCAAGTAGCAGCCTAGTCCAAGGGTGGGGAAGTTAGGAGAGATTGTAGCGTAGTTCATTTATTGCAGTCACAGCTATTGCACGAAGATGCATTTAATGCACTTTTAATGCATTGAACATTTGGCGGCATTGTACACAATGTATGATACTAAGGCACGTTTACATCTTTTTTAAGAGTACACATTTGTCTCATCACATTGTTTTGTGTTAAATGTATATTTTAATTTCTAAAAATATTGTACATGTTCCTCTAACACAAGTCACATCTGTCTCAGTAGACATGAAATTGAGTGAGAATGTCTTTTTTTGTTTTCTGTGAGTTTCTGAATGTGAAATCCAGTCAGTCTCCATCAAATAAAGGCCGTCTTGTTACTTTCACTAAACAGAGGGCGTGAGGAGTCAGAGGTTAAACTCATGGCCCTGCTGGGTTGTTAGGCTTCAGGAGCCTTGCTCTGGGCAATTGTGCAGAGGGGCTGTCCTGCCCTGGGAGGGGTGCTATTGGGTTGGTAGTGATTCTGGTATCAGGGTCCCCCGAGGTCTGTTTGATCATGTCCTTCTCCCACTGAAGGTTCTGACATCCCTAAACACCTGCCAGCAACAGCCAGTCCCAGATCCACCTTGTCGTCGCAGTTCTTTGGGGATCGCATTTGGGTAGCGGCACAGCCTGAGAGACATTGCATTTTTGACATCCAACGCCACCAGGCTGAAAAAGTACCCAGGCTAGGGGTGTAACATAAATCAAGGGTGTGTCTCTGTACACAGTACACACCCTGACCAAACATCAAAAAACCCACCCCCCTCCATCTTTCTCATCCAGCTGCACCCTCTCCCACCGGTCACTTTAGTGCGTGTATGTTATTCCAAAGCATTGTAATGCATTTTCTTCAAGGTTTCATCTTGCAGCGGAAGCACAGATCTGTAGCTGAAATGCAGTTGTCATACTGGACACACAGATAATCAATCACCGTGAGGCCCCTAGTGGCTAAGGATCAGTCTGTCTCCCAGTGTCATCACTCTCCGGCTGTCCAGACCCAGGGCCGACACACCGGGGTTTCTATAGCTCTGCATGGCCGTGACACGCCCCGTCTCACTTAGACGTGACATAATTCAGTCCTGAGCAGCACATTCATGATGGGATCTTTAAAGGTCTGCTACCCTGGGCACTTTGCCCTGATTGACACGAGTCCCCAGTCTGCGTCCCCAGGGTTTCACACTCCGTGACACAGAAATTAAGTTCCCGCTGTACGCAGAGCGAGATCCGGAGAACAGGTGGTGCTGTGCGGTCCGGACCTGCTGGAGCGATACTGTCAAACCTGGGCCCTGACAGCATACATTCACTACATGCCAATAATGACTTGCAGTCTGCGGGCGTCACCCTCCATGACACAGGTCCAGAAAAACATCACAGCTCAGGCATGACAGTCAGCTGGCCATGAAGCCCGGTCATACAAATTTTAGCGAATAATACATGCATCGGGAAGGGATCGAGCTTGCAAATCAATGTAGGCTGCCCGCAGCCGCTAAACGGCGACTATGATCTGCTGGAGAATCTCTGCGCCTCCAAAGCCAGACAGGCCAGACCCCCGCCTGTGACCACAGTTGCTCCCCATAGGACCCCAGCTGCCCCTCAAGAGGGATGGGTTCCACAGTTGGGGGGGCAGGGGCACAGATCCGTGAAAAATATTCCCAGACAAAACTAAATTCATTTGAGTAAAATCGACAAGTCCACCCCCAGCATTGCTGAGATGAGTCAGAGAAACCGGCCACCCTGCTGGGAGACTCCACCTGTCACAGGTTGGTGTCAACCGGTGGAGACCCACAGGGACACCTGGGAAAGGGATAAGCTCACCTGTTTAAATGGCAGAACGCTTGAAGGAGTCATTTAACTTAGCATTCCAGGTCTGTATCTTGGTGTTTTTTGTGCCAGTGAAGCACCACTGTCAGCCAAGTGGAAGCTGGTGGTAACTGAGCTGTGCTGTATCGGTGGAGCGCGGTGCCCGTAATTAGCGAACAGCAGTTTGACATCCAGCGGATCTTCCAGTGGGTAAATGGGGGATTGTGGCCGCTACGATTTGCGCTCGTCCTTTTGATTTATGGGATGGCGACGTGGAGCAGGAGTTGCGGCGGATCCAGCACAGGTGTCCGTGCGTTTATTCATTAACATCCCGCCCATTAATCGGATTCATGCGGCTGTAATAAAACACCTGGTAACTGTTACGGATCTTGGCGTGTGGCGGCGGCTGTGATTCGTGAGCAATCTTAAAATTCAGCTATTTAATTGATGCTTAAAAAGCAGAGAGTTGTGACCCGTGGAAGTTATGGTGGGAGGTGTGTTAAGTAGCCTGAATGTACCGCTTTTAACAATGCTCCTTTCTCGGGGCTTCAGTTTAAGTGTGTGTTCCCGGCATCCACCTGCTGTCTTTTTAATTAGAAATTTTAATTTGTCAGTGTTTGGGCTACATCTTCACCTAGTCGGTTTCCATCCCTAATTATATTCAGCATCATGGGACTTCACTTTAAACATAGTGAATTGCTCACATGTTAAAATATTTCTGCTTTAATATTATTAGTCATTTTACACAAGTGCTGCTCCCATATGTACATTCGAGGGCATTTGTTTGGCACAAAGGAAGTCTTTTAAGGAACGTCCAAGTCCATCAGCGTTACATGGGAACGAGGAGGAAAGTGCGCTCACGCCGATGTACACAAAGGAACCATTAACTGTAGGGAGCATTAAGGCCCCCACCAAGGGGATGACTCTGGGTTACAGCTGCTCCTCCCGAGACCCCCCCCCCAACGCCCCCTCTCCCCTCCGGAACTGCCTGGGTCACCTCTGCTCGGTGATCCAGCTGCCCTGTTGTCTGAAGGGGCCATTTGCAGTGAAAACTTTCAACCCCCTCCTAGACGGAGGGGTGGTTGGCGGGGGTGGTAGCAGAGGCGGGAGGCGAGGGGGGGCGGCATGGGGGGAGGAGGGGGTTGGCCCCAGTCACGGGTTCTGCGGCTGAGGATTCTTATCCTCTTACCACCCTGTTCCGTTTTAAGCTGGCTGGTCACGTTAGATCTACAATCGCTGCCTCTTCTGCTCCTGATCTTTGTATCGATGATCCCGTGCGGTGTAGCTGGTAGGCAGAGCATCCCTGTTGATGGGTGCTTCGCCCTGCCTGGGCCAGGATTTAAGAACCTAAAAAATATATAACTGGATTGTAATTATGTATCTTAACACAAAAGGACTGATTTTCAGACAGATTTTAAAAACTTTTTACATTTATCCATCTCTCATTCCAAATGCTTATACTAGACAGGGTCGCAGGTCCTTTTTCGTATGAAGTTATAATATTTTTATTGTTTTGTGCAGGTGCATTTATTTGCAGGTTTAGAAACAGGCCTTTAGTCGTGCCTGTCTTATGCATCCTGGCTCTGAATGTACAGGTATTATGTGTTTCTCAGGCCTGGCTGACACGAGTGTCATTAGCGTACCTGTGCTTTTCACTTTCAAAGGCAGCAGCTCGTGGGAAAGTGCCGGGCCCGTGAGCCACAGCCACACCTCCGCCACACTCGCCCTTCTTGAAATCTCACTCAGGCTTAATGGTTAAAGCATGACGATAGTACACACCCACAGAGAGCCACACACAAACACCCTCTAGGGCAGTGTTTCCAATCCGGTCCTCGGGAACCCCCAGCCGGTCCACGTTTTTGCTCAGGGAGCTGGGAGGCAGCAAAAATGTGGAGTGTCTGGCAGGAATCTCGGAGGGAGCAAAAACAGGGACCGACCGTGGGTCCCTGAAGACCGGATTGGAAACACTGCTCTAGGGAACATGAACCAAAATACAAAAGTTAGATTCTGTATGAAAATGATTGATATTATTTTCGCTATTTAAAAAACAGTATTTCTAATGCTCGTGACATGGTTTGTGACATAAGCGATTCTAGACCCTATTTAGGGAGTAGTGGCATAAGCTTGTTATAATGGGCCTCCATGGAAGATGTTCTTTTTGGGGGGGGGGTCCCACTACTCATTTTTGGACACATGTCTAACGAAGGACAAAGTCTCTGACCCCACTCGGTTAAACGTTACCGATGTGTCATGTATCTTTGTGAAATGTCCTTGAAGGATACAATATGAACTTTGATGGCCTTGTCATAAAAAAAAGAAAAAAATGTCACACTTTGAGCGAGACAGATTCTCCAGGCAGGTAAAGGGTGTATATATATCGTCTGGTTTCTGGTGATTCGTAATGCGATGTAACATCCTTGGGTATTTTAAAGTAAAAGACCTACTCTGGATCTAATCTTATCACCCCCCCTTTATTCAAATCATGGCTGAGTGGTTAATGTCATTGTTGAAACTCGAGAAAATCAAATTCACAGTCTGTGGAACACTCAATCGTTTTCATTCACACTGGGACACCCTTAATCACTTACTTCAGGAAGCCCAGATGTGATCCTCTGACTACAGAGTTGATAGTGGCCCACTGGTGCCCAGCAACCCTAACAGATGTTAACTGGAGCTCTGCCCGTCTGCTGCCCATCTTGTCTTTTATCTTCCTTATTATTATTCTCATTAACTGCCATTTTATCCTATTTTTTTTCTCTTTCTTCTTTTTCCATGCACGCACGAAGTGTAGCATAATTTTTCGAGATCTGACGATGGAATGGTGCACAAGCTAGCTTTCATAAGCGGAGTTGCATGTAGGGGTTGGTATGTGTGTGTGTGTGTTTTTTTTGGGGGGGC
Source organism: Mormyrops boulengeri (assembly GCA_026781065.1). Lineage (NCBI taxonomy): Eukaryota > Metazoa > Chordata > Actinopteri > Osteoglossiformes > Mormyridae > Mormyrops > Mormyrops boulengeri. Next base: position 16,622,974 of record JAODLD010000030.1, on the reverse strand, counting down.
TATAAGAGTGAGGGAAAGTGGTTCATAATGTTGACAAAAGTTTAAAATATTTGAAATAGCAACTTGTATAATTGGATGTCTGTCTTCTTCTTCTTCTTCAAAAAAAAAACAAACAAATAGGTAAATAGTCTCCTGACCCTCCCTGTGAAAGGGGTCCATCAACCCCCTGTGTGCCCCCCCCCCCCATTTCTGTAGGCCCCAGTGCTGAACTGCCTATAGTTCCAGCAGCGTTAGGGCCGGCTTCAGTCACCCTATTGTTTTGTTTGTCTGAAAAATTATTCATGTAAATCCATTTAGCAATTTGTCTCGAATTTTCATACACATTTCATCCCCCCCACTTGGAAAATTTTATCTTCAGCATACCCCCCCAGGAAATTTATCTTAGAATCACCCCTGGTTTGCGAAAATAGGTTTTACGTTTTTTTTTATATATATATATATATATAGTTTTTGATGTTTGTGCCATGTTCACGGTGAGCTCTGTGCTCGTATCGCCCCTTGCTTCTCTCGACACTCCCAGCTAATTGCTTCCCAGTTACCCATCCTCTCCAGGCTGACTTGCACCTCCTTGCCAGGTTTACTCGCTGTCCTTTTGGCGATGGCTTACGGTCGGCTCCATGCAGCTTAAAACTTTGGAAGCGTCTTCTCACGTGGGAACAGCTAATGATTTTGTGGGATTTTTTTTAAGTAATAGGTTTATAGAGCCCCGCTGTCTACTTTTGGCCCATCTGTCACTAGTGGATCTATTTTTAGATGGCCTGCCTTCAGCCGGGAGGTGTAATTGCGCAAGCAATACACACCTGATTGATGGTCCAGCGGTGCGTACTAATGGCTGGTCAGTCCGGTAGGCCTTGCCACTCCTATTCTTCCATAGCTGTGTCACCGTTTGCGATGTCTTTACCAGGCTTGGGGCGGAGCCAATGGAACAGCACTGACTTCACATTGGGGTGCATCCTTGGTTCCCCTCACCGATTCACGCCATGTGGTTGGTGGCGTCGTGATCTACAGCTTTTCTGTGCATCTAAAATAGGGCAAAGAACACCGAGGCTGCTGATCTGTGTATACCTCTTGTGGACACCCCAAATATTCCCTTTTCAATAGCAGTTGGTCCAATTAAAGTCACTGAGAACCAGAAGTGAGGAGGGGGACCAAAAAGTGTGAAAGCATCTGGAACCTATATATAGAGTAGAACCGGCAACCCAACAGGTGCAATGCAACAGCACTGCCCTCCAAGCCACCGAGCTGAATTTGAAAGCGATTAATTGACAAGACATGAGTTTCATACCTGAGGAGCAGTCAATGGGCAGCCAATGTGAAGACCTGTGTCCCCTAGATGCCCTCTCTCCTGTCTGTCCTTACAGTCTCAATAGGCACAACCAATGAGACATCATTTTGTTAACAAAAGCTAAACAAAATGTTGGATCACCGAGTGTGACAAACATAGGGCACTGTCCCTTAAATGCATTTTTGGGAACATTTAAACAGAAGAGGGAAACTGCAGGGGAATCAATCAATCAATTGGTTTATTTTTGTATAGCCCCATTTTCACAGCGTTACATTATCTCAAAGTGCTTTACATTATCTGTGCCCAATGCCCCTAGAGAGAATCAGAATCGTGCTAGCAAAGAGGGGGAACCCTGGGATGGGGCAGGAGGAACCCTGGCCTGGAACAGAGGGGGCTCTGGGCTGGAACAGGGGGATCCCTGGGCTGGAACATGTGGAATGCTGGATTGGAGCAGGGGAACCCTGGGCTGGAAGAGAAGGGACCTACAAGGAGGTACAAAATCAAAACAGAAGAAGGAAGGGCTCATGTGGCCGTGCTCTTATCCGGGCCGGCGCAGGAAACCACCCGGGATGGCTTATGTAACATTTCAGGAAAGCACCAGGGAGTTTGAGATGACCAGCGAGGAGCGAATCATGAACGGATCGAGTCGGCAGAGGAAAGTCCCGTGTGTTTTCTGGGAACTGGGTGAGTCCATTTCAGACCCCCGGGGAGCAGGGCTGTGATGAACAATGCAAGCTGAACTCAACAGAGCTGGGCGTTTAAGATTATGCCTTTCACTTGACGGTGCTGAAGAGGCCCATTGGATTTGAACCTACAGCACGTTCATTTTCTTTTACTGATTTATTATTAAGCTTTAATCCAAAGTCACTTCTTAATATATTTGGACATTTTGTTGGGACAAACAAAGGACATGCATTGTGCTCTGTTCCAAAGTGTGTTTTGTACATCAATCTAGCAGCTCTGTGATCAAGCCACAGCCTGTCCGGAAGAAATCGGCTACGCCGCTACTAAGATCCCAAAACATCACACACGAGAGCTGTGTTCGGTCTATGTGTGTTCTGATGGCTCCAGCCTGTGATCTCTGGGTCCTGTGACTTTCTAGACGCCTTTGCCCACTGACGTCGGTTTAGATTGGCACAGCTATCCTGTAACGCGAAGCCTCTGCGGGGCCCAGAGCCATCCTCCCCTCCGTGTGCTGCTGGAAGTGATGGCTTCTTTCTCAGAGGAGATTAAGAGAATGGGGTGGGGTTGGGGGGGGGGGCTTTCTGGAGATTCATTCTTCCTCGCTGCAATCGTCAATGGCATTCCCAACCCACCCCACTCTATGGAAGCCTCAGCGAGACATAAACAAAGGAGCTGCATTCCTAAGCGCTCTGCAAGCGGGGTACATCAGGCAGAGCCTGAGGCAGCCCTGCAACCGTCGGGTCCAGAGAGTCATTCATTAGCAGTGTGCTCCCTACATCAGCCTCGATGTTCTTTTTAATGCTGTCGGAATGGAGTTTTTTTTCCATAAAACACCTTTGTCCTTTTTTATCCTGGAATATAAACGTTACTCTAAGCGTAGCAACCGGAAACACAAACTGTGAATCCATAACCTTTTAGAACCGTTTCCAGAAAAACGTTGGGACACAGTGTAAAATGTAACTAAAAACAAATCCTATAAACCCATATTTAATTGAAAGTAGAACAAAGGCAAATCAAATGTTTAAAATGAGAAATTTTATTGTTTTATGTGCTCAATTTGAATTTGACGCCAGCAACAAGTTTCCAAAAAAATTTGGACAGGGGCAACAACAGACTGGAAAAGTCGTGCAATGCCACAACAAAACTCCTGGTTGAATATCTCACAACTATTTAGGTTCATTGGCAACAGGTCAGTAAGATTATTGGATATAAAAAGAGCCTCCCTGCGTGGGCAAATAGTGCAACAATTTAAGAATAATGTTTCTCAACATAATATAGCAAAGAATTTGGGATTGTCATGTACTGTACATAATCACATTAAAAGACTCAGAGAATCCGGAGAAATCTCTGTATGCAAGGGACAAGGCCGATAACCAATACTGGATAGCTGTGATCTTCGGGTTCTCAGGCGGCACTGAATTAAAAACAAACACGATTCTATAGTGGAAATCACTGCATGGGCTCAAGAACACTGCAAAAACCATTGTCTGTGAATACAGCTCGTCACTGCATCCACTAATGCAGGATGAAACTCTATCATCCAAAGAAGAAACCATCTAACCATTATCCAGAAATGCAGCCGACTTCTCTGGGCCCGAACTCATTTAAGATGAACTGAGGCAAAATGGAAAACTGTCCTGTGATCTGACAAATCAAAATTTCAAATTCTTTTTCGAAATCATGGATGCTGCATCCTCCAGGCTGAAGAAGAGACGGACCATCCAGCTTGTTATCAGCAGACGGTTCACAAACCAGCATTCTTGATGGTATGAGGGTGCATTACTGCCCATCGCTTAGGTAGCTTGCATGTCTGGGAAGGCACCATTAATGCTGAATGATATATCCAGGTTTTGGAGCAACATATGTTGCCATCCAGACAACGTCTTTTTCAGAGAAGGCCTTGTATATTTCAGCAACACAATGCCAAACTGCATTCTGCACATATTACAACAGCATGGCTCCATAGTAGAAGAGTATGGGTGCTAGATTGGCCTGCCTGCAGTTCAGACCCTCTGGAAACATTTGGCACATCATGAAATGAAAAAATATGACAAAGGAGACCCTGAACTGTTAGGCATAGTTGAAATCCTATATCAGGCATGAATGGGACAACATTTCACTTTCAAAACTCCAGCAACTGGTCTCCTCAGTTCCCAAACATTTACAGAATGTTGTTAAAAGAAGAGGTGATGCAACACGGTGGTAAACACGCCCCTGTCCCAACTTTTTTGAAACATGTTGCTGGCATCAATTTCAAATTGAGCATATATTTGTTATAAAACAATGAAATTTTTCCGTTTCAACATTTGTTATGTTGTCTTTGTTCTATTTTCAATTAAATATGGGTTTATATCATTTGTAAATCAGGGAATTCTGTTTTTATTTAAGTCTTACAGCATCCCAGCTTGTATTGAAACAGGACTATAAGTTTGGTACGCTACCTGGAAAAGAAGCTCAACAGCCACATAGTTTGTGTAAAAATCAGCACTTTGAATGAAAGGGGCTGGGCAGGTAAACACATCCAACGGGTAACACATCCTAAAGGAAATAAACGGGTAAAGTCAGCATTCTTGTGGTTGCGCATGGCTGTGAAGCTGTGAAGATGAGTAAAACTCCATTATGTATATGGATGAAAAGAGCTTTAGGATAGCTAGCGTCCCTATTCTGCTGTGCGGTCGACACATGAGAGCGTATCCCCGGCGTGGGCTCCCCTGCCTCCCTATCATTCTCGGTTTACAGCGTGTCTAAACAAAGCTGCAGCGCTGACTTTGTGTGTCTCCTCGAAATAAAAATGTTACATTTAAGGAGCATAAATAAATCCTCCAAAACACTGACAATTATATGTCTGCTGGTGTGCGGTGGATGGGGGGGGGGGAGTAACAGCAGCAGGGGGATTGTAACCCTGACATGAGGGAGCACAGATGCAGGGGCGATTCTAGGATTTGACCTTTAGGGGGGCCTCCTGAAGGCATATGGGACAACACCCCCTCCCCCCCATTACTAAATTTGCAGAGAGGCTGGGGGGGATCCCCATGATAAAGTTTGCTGAGCTGGAGGTATGAAATGTATACAAAAATCTAGGATAAACTACTAAATGGTTTTAGAAAGGCTATTTTTTAGGGGTGGAGGGGATGAGACAAATAAGGGGGCTGATTGGCTGAAGAGTCCTCACACCTGGGTTTGAACAAGTGGTCAGTCCTATGAACAGGGCACGAGACAGAAGGAAGACACACCAGGAAGGTCAGGTGGGAGCAGGATCATGATCAGAGAGGCACAGGAACTGGGCAACCAGGAAGGTTCAAGGCTGTACAGGAGACAGAGGAAACATGCTCAGTAAGTTGCATTAGGATCAACAATAGTCCACACTGAACGTGAGGTACCGAGGGGATTTAAAGGAGCGGAGCAGGTGGCTCCCCCTAGAAGCTGAAGAGTGTACAGGGGTCAGCCACGTGGTCGAAGAGCCAGCTTGTGCATCTGGTACTGATGGGATTGGGTAGTGAGCAAACGGTAGAGGATGTCTGCCTTCTGACATCTAGGTCTTCTCCTTATCCTACTAGGCATCCAGGTACTGCAGTCTGCCTCGTCGCCAGCCCGGACGGTGAACGTCATCCAATGAGATGGGAGGATAGGTTGCTGTATCCCCGGGCGGCACTGTACCGGACAGGGTTGAGCAGGGACACATGGAACGACAGGGGGTCCAATACAGGCTGGGCAGCTGCAGACGATCGGTGACCAGCCCGATTTGCAGAAGGATATGGAATGGGTCGATGAACCAGGGATTCAACTTATGGAAGCTTCGGAGGTGGAGGTTCCGTGTGGAAAGCAACGCCCTTTGGCCTGGTCGAAAAGTAGGACCAGGATAGCAGTGGCAGTCAGCCTGGGTCTTCTGTTTGAGATTCTACCTGCAGTCTGTGGAGGGCCTGCTTGTACACTCCCTTGTGTTGTCGAAACCAGGTTTCCATGTACGAGACCAAGCTGGGTGGCGAGTCCCAGGGAAACAGTGGACAATGGTATCCCAGGATGCATTGGAATGGAGTATGCCCAGAGCCCTACTGGGTAAGTTCTAGGGACACTCAACCCAGGGGAAGAAGCAGGCTCACGCAGGTGGATGGGGGGCACACAGATGCCAGAGGATCTCCGTTACCTCCTGGTTTGGTCCTTTCTGTAACTCCATTGGATTGTGGATGGTAGCTGGAAGAAAGGCTGAGAGAGATGTATGTTAAGCTGAGCACAAAAGAACCAGAAGATCCTCGTGGTAAACTGTGGTCCCCAGTCGCTTACAATGTCCTCCAGCAGTCCATATTAGAGGAAGATCCAGGTCATTAGGATCTCTGTTGAGCTTGGTGGCAGAAGGCAGTGTGGGTAGAGACACCATGCAACATTCAGGAGAACTGATCCACTGTCAAAAGGATGATGTGTTACCTTGGGCTGATGAGAGATCCGTGATGAAGTCTAGAGCCCGGTGGGACTAAGGGTGGTTGGGAGTGAGGAGCAGAGGTGGGAAGTAACGAAGTACAAATACTTTGTTACTGTACTTTATTTGACTATTTATTTTTGCGTCAACTTTTAACTTTAACTACGTACATTTGAGCACAAATATCTGTACTTTCTACTCCTTACATTTTCAAATCAGGCTCGTTGCTCTTGTTTCGTTTAATTTAAATGACGTTTACTAGGGCATTTTACCATGCATTTTACCTATTCCGAATCAATAGTGTGCGCAATCCAGACAACATGACTGGTTGGTTGAGGCTTAAAACGTGTGTAAATAAGCACAGAAAAGTCCAATCCCATTGGTGTATTTGTCTTTGCGCATGACGCACAACACGATAGACACGATAAAGGGAGAGAGAGCGAGAGACTACAACCAGGCGGCAACTGGGTGGGAAAAGATATCGTAATTGCAGTGGAAGAAAGAAGCTTGAAAAGAAGGTAGCTCGACGAAATGTCTAATATAACGGAGTCTTTCCCGACAGTATTCAACTTGTTATTGAGGCTGAACACTCCACTACCAGCCTCAACTGCGTGCTAGAGATTGTTCAACACAGCCGGACTGATATTCACACTGAAAAGGGCATGCATCGATTCCAAGAACTTTGAAAATCAGCTTCTTTTGAAGCTAAACAGAGGGCTCTGGTAGTCCTATGGTGTGTGCCTCAGTTCTTGTGGCTTACACAAACACGTAATATATTTGAATACAAATAAAGTTTTTTGAACACCATGCACATTGAGTTTGTAATCCCTCAGTCTTTTACAGTACTAATATTTTTGCATGATGTGTTTAGGAAAAAGGCAATCGTCATGTATAATGATGGAGCTTTAAGTATTTATGTGGCTTTATTTTTCTCTGCTTGCGTTCTACATGGAGTCCAGTCAGCTTTGCCCTAAAATGGTGGTAGTATGTTATAGAGCCTGTACTTTTCACTTTAACTTGAGTAAAAAAGTGAAGTCAATACTTCAACTTTTACTATTATTATTTTTAAAAACATGTATCTATACTTCTACTTGAGTGAAGAATGCGTGTACTTTTGACACCTCTGGTGAGGAGAGACTGCAGCAAACTGGTGGGCATCTGGTCGGACCCATTGTTCTGGGCACAGGTGGGGCTGGGGGCCACTTCTTACTTCCATCCTGGTCAGCAGTACTGTGGGGCAAGCATGCAGGCTGATGCGGAAACCTTGGGGTGACCAGAGGCAAGGGAGGTGTGAACCCACTGGATCACAGTGGTGCAAAAAGCGATGGGCACATACAGGTGTCCTGGTGGGCACTCAAAGAGAGTCCTCCAGGTCCCAGACCACCAGCCCTATGAAACAGGACTCAGGCAATATAGGAACAGGTTCCTTGTGAACAATGGGAGACTTGAACTGCTTGGCATCTCCCTTTATGTTCTTGGCTCCAGGTATGCAGGACACCTTGAAGTAAAAAAAATCTGAAGAAAAAGGGTCCATTGAGCCTGGTGGCAATTCAGGCATTTTGCCAACTTGAGATACTCCAGGTTCCGATAGTCAGTCAGGACCTGGAAAAGATGGGGAGCATGGGGAGACCCCTCTAGCCAATGCTGCCACTCCTCCAGGGCCGGCAGCTCTTGATTGCCCATGTCATAGTTCCTCTCCATTGCTGTGAGTTTCTTTGAAAAAAAGGCACAGAGTTTGCATCTTCCCCAAATCTCCCTGATGTTGAGAGAGCATAGCCCCAATCCTTACCTCTGGGGCATCGACCACCACAACAAAGGCTTGGGTTGGATCTGGTTGCTGAAGGAACGGGGCAAAGGAAAAATGTCCGTCAGGCACCACAAGGTCTCATCTGTTTCTGGGGTCCAGGTAAGTAAGGTGCGGCGTGCACAGAGTAGGGCAGTCAGGGGAGCTGCGATGGTGCTGAAACCTCAAATGAAGCACCTGTAAAAGTTAGTGAAACCCAAGAACTGCTGCAGGCCCTTCACAGTTCGGGGCTGGGGCCAGTCACAAACCAACATCACTTTATCCACATCCATTCCATCTCCCCAGGTTGGATCCGATAGCCCAGAAACTTAACGGTTGAGTGGTGCAATTCACACTTTGCACCCTTCATATACAGGTAATGGTCACAGAGACATTGGAGCACTTGCTTGACATGACGCATGTGTTGCTCCAGGTAGTTGGAAGAGATGAGGATTCATCAATGTAGAAAATGACAAATCAGTGCAACATGTTGGACAGGCCCAGGCCTGGAAGATGGACGGGCTGTTAGCTAAACCACACAGCATCAGAAATATTCATACCGACCGGTTTTAATTATAAAGGTCTTCTATTCATCCCCAGCCCAAATGCAGATGAGGTTATAGGTGCTCCTGAGGTCCTGCTTTGTGAATATATGAGCCGTATGTAGCTGCTCCAATGCAGCGGGAATGATGGGTGGCGATTCACTGCACTTCACAGTGATGGCACTTAGACCCCAGTAGTCAATACAGGGGCGCAGTCCCCAGTCCTTCTTGACAAAGAAGCCAGAGGGCACTGGGGAGGTCAACGGGTGGATAATACCTTTATTGAGGGTTAATAACTTTATTGAGGGTATCACGCGCACAAGTCTCCATCACCTCCTCTTGAAAAGGAGAACAAGCATCACTTAAGCAACAGGACACCCTCCACTAGGTCAATGGCACTGTCTGAAGATGTCAACAAAATCCCAGTATTCCTCCGGAATCAGGACCCCTCCATCAGGCAGTGGGCTCAACAGTAAAAATTCTACAGGGGAGGGAGAGACGGGTGGCAAAGCACTTGGGAGACCAAGCTCTCGGTTCTCCAGTTCTATGTGGGAGTTATGCTGCTCGACCCAAGTGTTTCTGAGGACAGTACCATCCCAGATGGACAGAAGCACCAGAAAATGAATGCACTCCTCATGCGCCACTCCTACCAGTAGGCACAGAGGCATAGTCTGCAGAGTTACCTGACCGGCCATGAGGGGGAACCATTGACTCCTCGCATGGTGAGGGCAGGAACCATATCATCCAGAGTATTGGAGAGCTGGATGTATTCATCAAAAGAGCAAGTTTCTCCATGGCATGCCATCTCCACCTGGAGGTCAGGGTGCGGTGCTCACCGGTACAAGACCTGGAGGCACGAGGGGGGGCAACCTAATCCTGCGGCGAGTGTTCGGAATTCCAAGGTGAACTCAGTCACAGATGTGTTCCCCTCACACAGCTGGTCCCCCAGGCTTCTTGCAAGAGGCAGGGTATCTTGCAATTGGCGCTGAGTCTCTGCTGGGTCCATGTGGTCTGGCAAGGTATCCTGTGAAAGATTAAATGGCCAGTGACCCAAAGATACAGGCGCACAGGGTTTCATTCTGGGATGCACATGAACAAAACCGGCAAGCAAGATCAGAGTTGGGGTCACAGAGCAGGTGGGTTCAGTAGCCAGGTGGTCAGTCTTACGGCCAGGGTATGAGACAGGAGGAAGACACACCAGGAAAGTCAGATGGGAGCAGGATCAGGGTTAGGGTTGGAGAGGCACAGGATCTGGGCAGGAAGGTAGGTTGGTTGGTTGGTTGGTTGGCTGGTTGGTTGGTTATGGACAGGAGACAGAGGACGTACTCTGTAAGTTGCATTAAGATCAACAATACCTCTTATTGAATGCAAGGTATGCTGGGGATTTAAAGGAGCAGAGCAAGTGGCCCTGATCACCGCTGATCAGCCGGCATTCTCACGAGGAGGGGGGGTGACAGCAAACAAGTTCCTTGCCTGAAAGCACCCAGACAGCTGACTAGCAGATAGAGCTACGGGGAGCACTGTGGCTGGGGTCGGGACAGGATGCACTGGGGACATGCAGCAGGGAGAACGGCAGCCTGTTTATGCCGCAGCCACAATGAGGGGAAAGTTAAACAATGGCAGAGCGACCAGGAGGAACTCAATAAATATTTCATCAAGAGGAAAAGTCTGCCAGCAGCCAGCATGTTAGGAGATATTACACAATTCTTGGACGGCATTCAGTCAAAAACAATAGTGTTGGTATGGCATAGTGTCCAAGTAGCACCTATTGCAAAATAAATTAGTTTTATATTAATCAGACCGGGGTTACGCTGTTATTTAAAAAAATATTTTCGCAATGTTTTCGTTGTACAAGAATTGCTGCTTAACTGGCTTCCTCCAAAATACTTGTTTTGGTTGCTACTGTTTGACATGGCATCGCCGTGGTATAATTCTGGCGGTTTTTTAAAACATGCACTGACTCTTGAGACAAGCTGGTATGCAGAAAGACGTTTCAACAGCAACTTATCTGTTTTCACCATGAGCTCTCGTTTCTCTATCAGGGAAAACACGACAATGCGCGCCATGCGTAAACATGAATAATAAGTGAATAATGAGTAGTTAAGAAAGACAGTAGTACGTATCGCTTAATAAATCCCTCCTAATAATTACATATATTTCAAATTGTTTCACTTTAACTCGAACCAGGAAAATGATAAACTATACAAAACATTGGACTTTTCAGAATTTTTTTGCATCTTTTTTTCTCCAAAATGGTTGTTTTAAATTTACAGTATTTGGTAATACGTTAGAGCAGAGATGATGAGCGTTACACTTAAAAGCAGCCGTTCATAGATGATGCGATGTGCCTAGAAAAAAAACAAGCAAGTCATCCCTCCATCTTTCATACGCTCAACCTGGGCAAAGTCGCGAACCGCGTTAATCATTTCAGGATAAATAAGCATATTTAAACAATATGTGTTACGTCATTCGTTTGTAAGAGACTTTGAACAAGAGTGTCTGCCAATAAATGTAAATATCAGTATTTCCCCATCCAATATTTTATTTACACAAAGTCATGACGCCATCCCGTACAATACTCTCATAGTATAGGCTACATATAGGCTAACTGTATGCATACATATAAACTTGTATGGACCAGTGATAAACAAAACAAAAAACACTAATTTCCGACAGCAAAAATTGCTCAACTCAGCACTGGAGCTGGATAACAGCATTTAGATCTGTTTGAAAGGTCATTTATATACCATGGCCTGTGTATCATCGTTCCCATGGAGAGCATGCAGAGTGTGACCTGAGGTACGATGCACCCTGAAGGTACCCTTGGCTCTGTCTAATAATGTTTAATAGTTAATAGCTCATCAATCGTATTCTGCCTGTCCTCCTTCTGTTATCACAGCAAAGAAGCATTCCCGCGAGAACCCTCTGTCCTGAACGCCAAACTCCCCTTAATGCTTGTTTCATCGAGGGATCTAGTGCCTTCAGTCACAGAAAAGAAAATCGCCCGCTGCCCTAAGTCACCATCATAACATCAATTTGCAACATTTTTTTATGCTTCTCCAATATGATGTGTAACTTTAGCGCAAACACATATATAAGGTGGACGTGTGGTAAGCCAGGCTGTGTTAACATCGCTTGAAATCGCTGATTCGAAATGTATTTATCCATTTATTGTTGTTTTACATGAGTTAAAAGTTCAGGGATGTTTGTTCGCACATCGATACTCAGTGAGTGAGGAAGACATCACAGTTAAACCAGCTGTCAAAAACCTTTGGGACGTGTAAATTGTAGAAGAAACACGCTTACATGCGCAGAGAACGCCAGTGACATAACGCTGAGTCAGTTTCCTTTTAACTTGAACTTCTTGTTAGCAAATGATTCAGAGATGTTTGTTCACAGATGAATACAGAAAAACAGTGCTGTTAAAATCTGATGTATCTGTCAAGTGAAGAAGACATAAAATCGTATAAAACATTTTTAGTAATAGGTCCTGCACGTATGGATAATTGTGCATCAAAGTGCACAATGGGTTCTTAATAAAACCCAAGGAATATGTACTGCCAGTACTGATAAATTTCAAGTTAGTGAATTTCATGGACGAGTCAGCATGACAGTGGTCCTGGAAAATATGTGATCTGTCTGGGACTGGGTTAACCACTGAGAATGGAATGCATTGATCAGTAAAGTTCTTAACAGGCACGTAACAGTTTAAGATTGAACTATTTTTATCTAGTATGGATTAAAAGCTCTGTTTGTACCATGGATATATATATATCCCAGTATGTCTAATATCTTTTACTTTTAATCTTCAATACATGCCTAGAGTCAAAAGCTTCTTTTGCCTGTAAGAATCGTGCAAAAATGACTCTTTAGATGAGGATCTGGCATGTATACCTTTAACTTATTTATAAACTTTCTAGTACAGAATCAACCCCGATTTGTGGTGCTACATCGGTGTGAGAGATGACGGATGTATGGAGAGGTGGCTGAAGTGGACCAGTTAACAGTGCGTCGGCGCTAGGACCCAGCCGGAAGGACGGTGATACGAGAGCAATACAGAAAGCAAGCTGGGGAGGTGTAGTAGAGGAACGGCACCAGAATCTGATTAAATGAGGAGCTTTTTACCCACATTATTGAAGGACATCGCAGTCTGAAAAAGTCACCGGAGGCGCCCACAATAATGGTCCAGGACCAGCTCTGAAACCTCGGTCCAGGTGAAGTCCAGTATCTCTTCTTATTCGCTTGCCTATGTGCCCGATGGCTGCTGGAGGGAGGGTAGGTCCCATTGTATTCAGTGGGATGCGGCTGTTCTCACCCGGGCTGGCCTGGGTAGGCCCAGAACCGCGTCAGAAACTCGCAAAATACATGAAAATGAGCAGATCGCTTCGGAGCACTTCTCTCTCGTCTCATTTCACATAATCGCGTCAAAGTTGCTCAACTACGTGAACTTTCTAGTCGGGAAGGCGTGTGCATGTAACAAATGGGTTGTAGATGTGTGTTTTTAACATATGCAGCTGATGATACTTATTATTTTACGGACTGCTCGCTATTGACCCGCCTAGGCCGAAGGTGTGGACGTCTCCCCTCCACTTTTGTACGTATTTTTTCGCTAAATATAATGTGATAAGCCCTAAATAGAAACGCAGAAGTCTCGGATTTAGCAAGCTTCTGCGTAATTCCTCTCGCAGATTGCCGAGAAAGTAAACAGAAGGTAGTTTCATTTCTAAACCTGTTAAAGCAGCACTAGTGTCGTCGCCACGCTCGATTGGAAGTTGCTGCCCCGAACTTTAGTCCGAAACGGTGAAGAAACCGTTTATTTCGTTAAAGCTGTATTTTACCACATCTTACTTGCACCACTCTAGGAAAAATACTACACTTCTGGCACTTAGACCATTTTGTGTTAACTGCTGCAGTCCACTGAATTGCTTCGGGAAATACCCACTTTTTCGACTGGTGCTCTGGTTTTTGCTCAGTACGTGTTATACTATGCAAGAGATGCACGGCAAAAGTAATTATTGGCACGTTTCAATACTATAATTATACTGTTTCTGAGAATCGCAATAACAAAGATTGGATCTGGGGGCATTGGTTGCCCAAGGCGAACTGATATCTACTGCAGTTGTTTTTTCCCTCTTCACAGGAGACGTGGTTACATTTTACCCCCAGTCGCTTTTCCCCAGTTGGTTACATCATGTATGCATTTATTTAATTCGACGGCGACCCTTTATCTCGCCTGTGTTGTGCGGTCGCACACGTGGGATGCTCAGCTCGGCTGCTGTATTAGGGCGTGCTCTCCGGTTCATCACCTTTAAAAACAACATTCACGTAAACAAGTGTACGTGCAGGCCCGCTGGCAGGTAAACACGACCCCTCCGTGAGAAAACCTGTACTGCTTTTTTCCCCCGAATAATTAGGTTTTATGTCCTTGATCTCCGCATAACCACTGAATAAATTAATTCATTTTGGGAAGACGTTGTCTTTAATGTTGGACTCAACTAAGATGATTACTGTATTTCTAGATATTGGAGGAGATGGGAGCGTTTAGTGATTCGTCATATATAATGTAGCTAGTGGGACACATACATTGAGCAAAGAGGTCTGCTTTATTTGAATGATGTCGACGTATACATCAATTTATAAAATATACATTTCGTACCCTCTGTCCAGGCGTCTCAAAATATTCGTTTTTAACTTACCGATCGTTTTCCGCTTATATCGCACTTTTGGACTGCCCGCATATGCAGTAGGCCTATATTTTGTTGTAGCTAAATTAGTCGTTTCTACAAAAAGCAATATGACAGTTACTATATTTTGATCTATTTCTTTGTAAAAGCAAGCAAGGATTTGTGGTGTGGGCTGATTTCCGAAAAGGGCATTCCAGGAATTGTAGAACATTGGCTTTTTTGGCCAAATCTGGACATCACGGATAAAATCAACTCCGTTGTGGTAATATCCGAAAACGGGTGCATGAACTGGGAACGAAGCAGAGGCCTGGCTTCGCCACGCTGCACCTGAGATGCTGTGAAAAGATCTGAAGGCCGCGATGTGTTTAGGGGAAAAAAATCACTGCATCAGGGGTTGGATTATGATGCGACTATGGAAATAATGAAATGGTGTCGTGGGTGGTTTTCATTAACATTACGGTGTGTGACATTCATGGTGTGCAAACGGAAAGGGGCCATGTAACGGCTGTATTATTTTTTTTTCTGGGTGGGGAAACGATGTTACTGTCGCATCTATAGCTGATTTTTTTTTATAGGATCCGCGGAGGTCCTGCTTTTGTCGCTCCGCATCCGTAAGTGCGCTAACCGCTACGTGCGGAATTTACGGAATTTGCGGAATGCCGCCTGAAATTGCCACCGTGCGCTGGAGTTTATTGTGGAAGAGCTGCGGGCCGGAACCGGTCATTTGACAAATGGCCTGGAGAATCTTGCAGTTACCCCCTCCACTTATCATCCTTATGGCGCCTTTGCTTTATTCGTGGTAAAGCTTCTGTAGGAATAGCCGTTTTTACTGCGTCGTCATGCTTTGAATCCGTTTGATGTTAGGAGACAATTTGCATTAGTCTAGTGGGCTTACGTTTTCAAAAGTTACATTCCGTCTTTTGGACTTGAGAAAAAGAAAGGTATTTTGAAGTAAAGGATACTGGTCCGTAAAACAGGATGACAGAGGGGAAAAACTTTGCAAATGCCAAAAAAAAACCCCAAAACCTTAGACATGATTCCACGAAAAACGTTTAAGGTGGTCCATCAGACGCAGAGGTGATGGTAGTTGCTAAGCTACTGAACATTACAACAAACACGCTAAAAGCCGTAATTCAGAACGAAGCCTAACCCGGTCTTCCTGTCCAGAGTCATTTAAATTCCCTGGATGGACTTGGGAATTTGTTTGTATTTGATTATGTTAATGCAGCCATCTTTGTACTTTGTGCCCATTTAGTGATCATTCCCTCTGTCTGTTCCAACGTAAATAGAACAGAAGTTATTGTTCAAAGGTGTGACGTGGAGTTTGCTCCGCCGTGTTGTACGTTCTCAGTGTTTCTCTCCATCTGTCACAGCAATCAAGCTAAATTCAGCTCTGACCTGCAGCTCTTCTCAGGTTTTATTCTTACTGGCAGTCAAACGTTTATGATCTGCTCCGTTCTTTCTGTAGATCCTGCTTGCATTTGACCATATCGCCTAAACCTCCTTCTAGACAGTGTTGTGCTTTGGTAAATGTTTTGAGCGACCGCTGTGTGCTAAATGAATAAAATGGAATGTATGCTGCCAAATTCTCGTGGTATTTGGTGTTGGGAAGCCTTTTTTTAAATAGGCTTTTCCAATGAGGGGTTCAACCAAGACAGTGTTCCCCAAATATATATGGTTGACCAGTCATGCCATTCATGCCCGCATCCCTCAGACGCAGAGCTCCGCTGTGTCCGAAACCAGAGACCTACTTTTGTCTCCCACATGCTTCAGTCTCGCTGAGTGCCGGGGCTGCTGGGAAAGCAGGTGTCTTCCTGCCTGAGGGCTGCGGGAACCTTGTTGGGTGGTACGAGCCATACTGGGGATGTAACACACAGGCCAGTCATAGGCTGCTGTGTCAGGGCATGGGTGGTGTCAGTTGGAGAAATGGAGTTCCCCCCTCCTATTCTAAATGCACTGGGCTAAACTACTGAATGCTGGCCAGATGTTCTAACCCCCCAATGTCAGAGAGACTGACATTGTGATGGAATAATCCCTAAATTATTACTGATTACAGTGGTGAAATGTATAATCTTCATATTATGATTGTCATCCTTAGAATCTAGCTCTGCAGTGTTCAGTGATTTCTCGGCTGAACTGCCCATAGCTAATGAAATGTCCAGTATTTCATCATTAAGCGCTGGATAATGCAGCTTTGGTGGGTGTCATAGTTTGTGACAGGAGTTTTGTTAAATATGGATTCTGAAGAACAGGTTACGTTCTGCTATAACGGAACTGTATTGTCCTGCACGTACGGAAAGCAGGGACACCTCGATCCCAGCCGCTGTCGGAGAACGTGACGTGTGAGTCTGCGTGGCTCCGCCCCTTTAACGCCAAGTGTGTCTAAATTCACCCATGACGTGGTTCAGCACGGCTGCCTGCTGTCGGTCAGGAATGCACTGTGGGGGCGTGGCTCTGCCTCTCGCAGACGTGCGTTTCTGCATTCGCCAGGACGGCGCCGAATGGACAGACGGATGGTCTTACAGACAGGCGGGGGATTTCTGGAGGGCCTCCCCATAGCCTTCCGGTGCAGGGCTGCCGGCCTAGGCAACAGTACTGCTCAAGGAGGCGATGCAGCAGGGGAAGGGCACAGCGGGGTCACGGCCTGCGAACGACTTCCTGTGAGGCAAGCACAGTCAAAACACGGGCTTGTTTACATTCACAGAAATGACACCAGGCTGTGGTGGCGCCCCCCCCGCATGTCAGGATTCCGCGTTCAGTCCTCAGAAGTCTCACCGCTCCACTGAGGGCTTATAGAAGCCTTGACTTGTTCCTCCTTATGCCTGACCTACTGCTCCATTCCACCTTGACCGCTCTCGTTTCACATTTCAGCGGGGAGACCCCGGAACAGGAGGTTAACCCTCCCCCTCGCCATGTAGTGCCTTGAATACAGGAAAAGGAGATGCGTGAGTAATGACTGAGCAGAATAACCTAGAAAAATGAACCAGTTGTTAAAGGTACATGAATGACAATGTCATTCTGCGCACAGGACCCCTAGTAGTGGGATATAGCCATCCTGAAATGTGCCAGTCGGACGGTTGTGAATGCCACACAGTACATGTCTGTACTGCTACGAAGTGCGCCTGGGTGTGTGTGCAGTGTGTGAACGTGTGAACGGGGCTACATCAAAAACTAACTGCATTTTGTCTTCTTAAATGAAAGGGGGTGTGGGTGAGCGGCTCGCCATCAACAGCACGGTCTACTGACCTCCGTTTCGGCTCTGCGCCAAGGTCACGGGGACTTCCGCAGGGCTCGGGCAACCTTTAAAAAAAACGCATGGGTTTGGTGCCTTTTTGGTACTTCGCAGTCGGTATCAGCCTTTTTGTTTGTCTCGAGGATGCTGGTTTCAGATATGCCCACAGCAGGGGTGCAGAGTTTCACAAGCACAAGTGCTCTGCCCTTCTATTTTTAGTCCGGTCTTGAGCGGCGGAACACCGTTGTTTGCTGGTGACCAGAATGTTTAGATTTTTCTCAGAAATGCACGCTCGTGCCGTGGGCATTTAATGGGGCCGTGGGGCGCTGTTTACGGGTAACAAGCCACATAGATATGTGTGTGGGGGGTGGGGGGGGGCGTTTATTGAGAACTGGCTCACAATCTGGTTTGGGGGGGAGCTCTGGTGGGCTTTGGCGTGTGACGCAGAAGCTCCTGATCTTGGATTTCAGGCCCTTAGTGGTCTGACGGAATCCTCCATTCAGAAACTTCTGGCACTTTCTGTCGGTATTTCATCTGTGCTGGAAACAGTAAGATGAAAGCCCGGATTAATTTAGTCATCGTTTTACCTGTCGATCGAGCTTGGGGTTTTGGTGTGACAAGTAGGGCTGAGGGAGACATGGTGCAAGCGAGTGGGCGAGGGAGGAACAGGAGCGGATTATTCTGTATTCTGGGTTGTTTTTGGCCTTCTGTCACGTGGGGATGCCGTCTGACACCCTCGCAGTGGACTCTGCTCCCATATGCAGTGCGTTTTTACTACTTTGTTTTCAGGGGACGGAAGCGTCACACTTTCCTCGTGAGCTGCGTGTGGACGATCGGCTGAAAGTAGGTTAATTGTGACTGGTGCCAATGCCCCGCCCCCTACAGGTAACGCGTGAAAACAAGGCCTCCTGGCTCCGGCTCCAGTTGACGGCCACGCGGGAAACGCCAGCGTCTCTCCCTGTCGGCGCCTGAGGACAGAGCAGCCCCGCAGAGCACCATGACAGACGTCGTCATCGTGAAGGAGGGGTGGTTGCACAAGCGAGGTAGGCTCCTCCCCCTCCCCCAGCGTGGCGCTCCTGCCCACCTTTAAGTCCGAAGAGGAGAGCTGGTTTGGGGTTGGTCAGTAAATGCAGAGCTGATCAAGTTACTGCAGAATGAAAAACCTCTTCAAAGCTGTTAATGAGCACTATCACCATCTTAACTAGGGAAGTATAATTTCTTGCTCCTTATAAGGATTCATATGCTTGTTTGTTTTGGGGGAGGGGCTCTCTGGTGAGTTAGATGCTGTTTATATGTACTCTCTACTTGATTTGTGTTAAACCCGTGGACAGTGACTAAACAGCAGACATCAAGTTTTCTTTTATTTGGCAGTCAGGGGCCCACCAGATGCGACCCCCCCCCCCCCCCCCCCCCCCCCCCCGGGGGGGGGGGGGGCCGGGGGGGGTGTGGGGGGGGGGGGGGGGAGGGG
>JAODLD010000030.1:16565989-16577799 GCA_026781065.1 Mormyrops boulengeri | reverse complement strand
CCCCCCCCCCCCCCCCCCCCCCCCCCCCCCCCCCCCCCCCCCCCCCCCCCCCCCCCCCCCCCCCCCCGGGGGCGGGGGCCCAGCCGGTGTAAATGGGAACGTATCTCAGTCTATTTCCCTCCCCACTTGTGTGTTTTTGTTCCCAAGGATTATTTTGTCCCCTTAAAGGAATTTTTTAAAAGTGAAAATTCAGCACGATTTCGCACAGTAACGTGGAATGCAGCAGTAAGCAGGTTTTTCTCTGCCGAGTCCGGTGCTCCGTCCACTTTGCTTGGGGTGGAGGAATGTGCTTGTGAAATGTGCCCTGGCCAGTATAATCCTCAGTGAGACGTGACTTCGGAGCTTTGCTCTGTCACATGGCTTGTGAGAATCCAGAACAATGATCTGGCCTGGGTCTCTGATCCATTATTACATTCTAATGCTTGATGCTAATATTGTATGTTCCATATGAATACTGTACATCCAAGTACAATTTTCCTTTTGGAAATCTAATTTCTGGAACAGTATACGTTGTGTTTATTTTGTTTTAAAATCCATGTTTACAAAATTTGTCACAGAATAATGTGAACAATATTTTTCCATTTTTAGGTACATTGTGATATTATACTATAACAATTCCTTTTTCAGAAGAATGTGGGTATGTCTGAAATACAAATGGCTTTACAAAAAGACACAATGAAATGCTCTGTTGGATGCTGATCTTATCCCACCTTGAGCATCGGTAAATTACTTAAAGTAGATCTATGACTGGGTAAGTATGAAATAAAATGAAGTTAAATAAAATAAAAAAGAAAAAGAAAAACATTGCCCTCCAGTGGACAAAGTGGAGCAAAATTAGCTTTCGGCAATGGTTTAGATAATAAGGTTTATGTCGCCACCTTCTGGATAATATATGCATTGTGCAGTGTACGTAACACGCATTTTCTCCGTCAGCATGACTTTCTGTACGTTTGTCTTTAAACACCGAAGTGGGATGAACATAGACGGGGCCTTTCTTTTCTCCCTCCAGGTTTTGACTTTATAAATGATGCAGCTATACAACGTCATGAGTGACTACAAAGATAATACAATAAAATATTTAACTAATTTGTAAATAATGATAAGGTCTTCATCCATTTAATGGGGTCAAGTGGGCTGTATTGGCTGGTTTTGATCATTGGGGAGGGTTACAACCTCCCTATCCCCATGCAATAACCAACTGTGAATGTTTACATTTCCCAGATACTGAATTTTGTTTCTGCGCTTTATTTTCCTAGAAAGGCACTAAATCAGTGGTTCTCAACCTTTTTTGCATCGCGACCCACTTTTTACCATGCCAGCTCAGTCGTGATTCTATATCAATTATAGATATAACTTAACGCTATGATCAACGCAAAGTAGATTCTGAAATTCACGCCCATCAATGCCTGTTGCACAGATCTGATTGGATGTGCCAGCGAATTTTAAATTAAGCATCTGTGGTTTTGCTTTTTGGATCGGTTAAGAGTTCACTACTTTTGCGCTAAGCAGTTGCAGACGCAAGGCCCGTTTATATAGGTTAATTCTAGGACTGGGGCTGGGAAATCTGATCTTGGATCAAATTGGAGCTTGCTGGTTTTGCAATGCTTACATCTACAACTCTGCCTCGCGAGCCTTTCAGAACTCACCGACCCAAATTTGGGTCGTGACCCACGGGCTAAGAATCGCTGCACTAAATACGTTTCATGAGAAGTGATTCCTGAAGAATCGTAGCCTATTTTCAGCAGCTGACTGTAGCTGAAAAACATTTAAACGACGAAGCGTTGCACATAAAAGAGGCATAATGAAAAAACGCAGCAAATGCGACTACAAATGCAGAAATAATGCGATGCATCATTGAAGACGGAACACGTAAGATTTTATTATTAAATTAATTTTAACATGAACATAAAAATAAAGATATAAACATTGTAAATAAGAATATTATGTATATACTGGTGTAATAATATCCGCACGGTATATTTCTAACCAACGTTGCGTATTGTATTACAAACCTGTCTGGGTGGTACTGGAGGCAAGTCTGAGCTGGCCTACAGAAAGTAACCATGGCTAGGCTGGTAGGTGTACGGCGACAGCAAAGAGATCGACCCTGTTAACTACGCCATGTCACACGGGAGCAAGGAAAGTAGGTACCTTATAGGATGTGACCCCACCCCCATGCTGTATCGAGTGATGCGCCACACAAACTGGGGAAGCCCAACCTGGAAGAGGAATTACTGTGAACTGACGTAAAACTCTATCATTTTATTTCACTGTAGGATTATGGGGTTCATTCAAATTTAACAAATATGCAGTCTGTCTGCTGTGAACGTTTCCAGTCTGACTTGCTGAAACACATCGCAGTTGTAGAATTTTCTGGACAGGTGACAGTAATTCTTGTAAAATGTACGCATCTGGTTTTCTGGGTCACCAGGCTGATTTTTTTTTTTTTGATTTGCACAAGATTCATACATGGTTACACGGATTCTGTATGGTTACAGCTTGTGAAGCATTTTCTTGATGGAAACATTAACCCAACAGAAAAATACAACCAGTACAGCATTTTCGATTAAATAATTCTGTTGCTTGTTCCCCAAATCCTGCAACCCTGACATTTAATGTACGACGATATTTGGTTTTATATGAAAATCCATTAGGACAAAATCCATAAGTTTCTCAAAGTAAATTCTACATGAGTTGGGTAACTAACTGATTTCCTAATCCCTCTGATATTTCAGGAATGGATATTATTATTATTATTATTATTATTATTATTTTATTATTATTATTATTATTATTGAGTCCTCACAGACTGAAGTGAACCTGCTTTACGCTGCCCTTCCACAAGGGGGCGCGCGCATGCTTTGTATGGGAAAACCGACTCCTTCGTTACGGACGTGTCAGCAATCGTTTGGTGCGCTAAAAGAGCACATGTTAAAGAGCACTGCATTTTAATATGATGGGAAACAAATCAAACCGTAGTGCAGTTAAGCGGGGTTTAAAAGCACCCATAATTTGTAGTACCTTCCAGTCTAAATAATCTGGGGCTTTTCACAGTGAAAGCACGTAATTGGGGGAATATAAGACGCTCGCCTTCGTTTTGTTCCTGCTACAGTGCAGGCAGGTGCTGATCGTACAGGCCGGGTCGTCTGAGGGGAGGGAGCCCGGTGCTGGGCTTTGGGTGCGTCACTAACCTGGAAAGGCTGCTGGAGGCGGCGCCGCTCTCTGCCTACTGACAATCCCAGTAAAAATGCTGCGGCGGTGAACGGTGTGCGGAGCACAGGGCGTGTGTCACCCCAAGCCCATTTTCTTGCCTTGTTTCTGCATTTTTAATCATTCTAATTAGATTTAGTGTGAAAGCGGATCTAATTCAGCAACGGCGAGGGACGGCGCTTCCCCTGGCCCGGTGTTAATGGTGGCATCGGTGGATCTGGAGTATAGACGGGACCGTGGGATTAAGAATCGTCCAGGATTACAGGGGGAAAAATCAGAAAATAAGAGTAAAATACACTGTTTATTTGCTGAACGGTGTCTGGCTTTTACAGGAACAGGTACGTGGCTTTATACCTGATGTATATGGGTAGCGGTGCGAGCAGAACCATGTCGAGATGACGGTATGGAAGCGATGCAAACGTTACATTTGTATATCTTCGGAAAAATATCATTGGACTTTTTAGGATTGCCTGCCATTCGGCTAAAAGTCGCAATAAAACGAGGACGGTTTGCCTCGCTTTATGTGGAGGATTCGGCGGCGGGGCTAGTTTTCCTGGAGCCGACGTGTTAATTAGTCATTTATTAAATATGGTAATATTATCTAAGCGGCAGGCTGACTGGTTATCTGGCCGGCCGGTTGTAGGCTGCCTCGTTCGATCGGCGGCGTCTGGGATACATTGTATAAACCTGCGTTATACGTACAAGGGATGGCATCGCTGTTGTCATTAGTAGGGCCGCCAACATTGTGGATATGCGTTATGGGATGTATTGTTTGCGTATCGTTTTACCTTTGTCAGTAATTATTTATAATTCTGAGTTTTGATAAGCCGTGGTTAAGATGTCAGTCCATTGATTTGCTACTTGACCAGACTGCCTGGCTGCTTCTCCGAGGAGAGGATGTTAGCCTTTGTGTAGATGCAGATATTATGTGGACTCCAGAGAGGTGATGGACCTCCCTGGGAAAGAAAATAGCGTTAGAGGAAGATAGGCCTTCCAGCCAGATAAGCCCCCACCCCCCAGATAAGCAAACGGGGAACCTGGATGTAAATGTATCAACGTTCCTCCAGGACCTCAATGCCGCAGACACACAAGACAGGCTGTACTCAACAATACTGTAGTAAGTGATAATGCAATAAATACACACGGCGTAAATAGCTAATTGGATGCAGGAAGAAGTGGGCCATCGTAGGTAGCGTATGTGTAGTTGCCACTTAAGAGATCTTCATCGATACTCACAGTTCCTGCTTGAGGACGCCGGCCTGTCGATGTCGCCAGCTGTGTGGCTGCTTGTAAAACTCACCATCCCGACCCTGACTTGTAGCTGCTGGAGGGCGGTCAGCCTGCGGCTGCTTGTGATGTCATCAAGTGAATCCAGTCAATACCCTAGATCCAAGCAAGAGGTCGGTTTAATGTCCGCCTTGGGCGGGCCTCTCTGGGAAAACACCCCATGTGTTTGTCACCCAGATGCAGTGTCATTGCTAGCGAGAACCAGTCGGTGAATGTGGTAGCCCTGTTCTTGCTTGTTGGGGAGATACTGGGCGATGTGGGCTGAATCTTCATCTTCCGGATCCAGTGGCAGGTGTCAGCCATATGCAGTGACTTCCTGATCCTACAGGTTCTTGTGTTGACATTGTTTAATGATCACCCTTTGCAGTGCACAGGAAGATGTGGGATAGCCTTTTCTTACAGCACTATAATTAGGTGGAGGTGGAAGGGTGTTCCACTGTCGTGTGGGAGCAAAGGGACCTGGGAAGGGGCACAGAGAGGACCATGGAACTGGTGTATCTGAGCCTTGGAGCAGAATGGGTTATGTGCAGAGGTGGATAGTTCAGGGACAGGAAGTAAAAATCCAGACCAAGATTTTGTTTCAACCAACCAGCTGAGTATTCTTCGATTCTTTATGCTTTGGATCGGAACCTCTGGCTACATGTTGTAACTGTCTGATTTGTTCTCTTCTGCCTCGTTTTCTGATTTGTCAGGGCTGAGACCTGTGTGATACTGTTTACCAGTCCAGGATATCCAGTTGTAAAAATCTGGGCTGACCAGGACAGACCGTGACTGGAAACATGTCTGCTTCACCTCTGGCGGACGAAACATTTTGTCTGTGAGACGGCAGTCTCCCTCTTTCTCGCTCATTTTTTGGTATGTTCATCTTCAGGGTTCCACACGGACTCCCTGAGCGGTGCATCAATGCAAATCAATATTCAAATTCTGGAGTCTGTAGCTGGCGCCCATGTGATGAGATCTGCTGACCCAGGGTCAGTTTGATAACGTCGTTTAGCGAAACATTAGGAGTAAGGTGTGAGTATAGTTGGATCTGGGGCAAAAAATGGATTTTGAGCATGGATGAGATTGTTCATATGGGAATGTGTTCGACGCACAGTCCACAAACATCTGAGCCATGCTGGTGTACATGCTGGTTTGCTCTCGACTCAGGTTTGGTTCGCATCCGTTTTCAGGATGATGTCATACCTCAGGAGAGAGGAGGAAAGCATGTCACTTGTTCCCTGGAGCCTATGACTCGTGCTC
Organism: Mormyrops boulengeri; assembly: GCA_026781065.1. NCBI lineage: Eukaryota > Metazoa > Chordata > Actinopteri > Osteoglossiformes > Mormyridae > Mormyrops > Mormyrops boulengeri. Next base: position 16,572,060 of record JAODLD010000030.1, on the reverse strand, counting down.
TTTGGCTCTGCAAACCAGTCAGGCGTCTCTTTGGTAGATCTCTTGTGCATTGTGTTAAGGATGAAGGCTGAACGTCTGGCTGGGTTAACTGCTGTTAGACCTGTACCCGTTATTTCGTAGCTCTATAAGGCTGCTTTTCTTAATACTGTTTTTGTTTGAATAAAACGTCAGGCATCCCACAACTGTGATACCATGATGTTTCCTTGGTGATGCAAATCTGTTCTGTCAGGCATGTTTACGAGCAGCGATGGGTCTGAGTTTGAAGTGCCGTCCGTGTGCAGGTCAGGGCCTGCTTTGGGTCTATCCCGCCCCACCCCGACGTCCCATTTTATTTTCACTCTGGCAGGTCACATATCAGCCTGTAGGGGATTCTGGGTCCTCAGAGTCAGTACAGATTACAGCTGATGCGTACGAGGGCCTGAGGTTTGTGACATTTGTAACGTCAGTCGTGGAATGTGTCTGCTGAGGGTGATCTCGCTCAGCTCTGCTCCACGCCGTGGATGTCGGTCTCATTCCAGTGCGTGACGCCGGATGGGTCCCCTGGGTAGCATGAGCGTGATTTCAGCAGCGACCTCTTCGAGGTATTTTGGTGTTAGGATTTATCCTCCCACCCCCTTAGGATGCCAGCAGACCTCTGAGTGTGGCCGCCAAGATGAGCGTGACTTCGTGGTTCCTGGTGAGCAGCTCTGGCACTCGCCACCGGTTGCCGAGGGAGATGATCTTTGTGGGACGAGAGGACTGCGAACTGATGCTGCAGGTGAGTGACCCACAAGCTCCTCCCCAAACATTCTAGCCCCTCCCACATGCATCCTGACATAGCTGAGATTACAGGGGACCTCTCCAGCATTCCCATCTTACTGGCCACACACCCACACTGCGGGCCACACCTACATACCACAGACCCGCCCTTATCTGACAGGCCACGCCCCCAGTAACATGAAGCACGGCCTTCACTCCCGTAGCATGCAGAGCTGTCAAAGCAGAAAGCCAGCTTGTGTTAGATGTTACGCTGTCTTGCAGAATTTCTCTGGTGGGCTCATGGCCCCAGGCTGCTGTCCTAAGACCACACTTATCTCACTTAAGTCATGATGTTTGAATCATGCGATAGCACTGTTTCCGGGGCCAACTTGGGTAGCCAGTATGCTGCAGTGTCGTGTGCCTCATTGTTTTAATTACTGTGGAACAAAAATAAATAAAGAGTTGTCCTTGTACCGCTTTCCTTGCACAGAGAAGTGGCAGTGGAAGTGTAAATTAAACAGCAAATTTTCATATTTTTTCCTGTTAAGTATTAGGGGTGTAACCGTACACAAAATTCACAGTTTTGGGTTCACTTTTGGTACAGCAGGGAAAACAGAATTTGTTCTGAGATTATTATTAAAACCGCACTTACAAGAAGTTGTAAACCAAAGGCAATGTGTCATGTCTGAATAGCAAGAGACGTTTAGATGCAGATTGTAAAGAAAAATAACATTTTAAAATTGAAAATATCATAGCAGTTATAATCAACTAAATCCCGTGTTTTCTTCTACCCAGTACGGTCACCTATCTGTAACTGGATTTGTTTAAATGCCACAGAAAACTCTTTCTGCCTTGCTCCGGTCGTTTACACGCTCAGGTCATGTGAAACAGGTTAGCATGTTGCATGTGTTTTCAGCAACATACTCGAGTACAGTATAACATAGCGGACGGACAGTCCTGCTTTTATTAGCTATGCTTTAGTGTTGGTGTAATTTAGCCGACGGTGTAAGATTAGCCCTAACAAACTCTCAGCCACAATTAGCATAATGTTTTTTGCTGAACATCTACTTGTGAATTTGTGAAGATCTATTTGTGAATCGCCCGTGTTGAAAAGTTGGTAGTTAGAAAAAATGCTTTTGTCGAGACCACAAGTGAGATCTGTGTGTTCTTGGTATCAAGAAACTCCCATCGTTTGTTTGCCGTAACAGTTTTACGTCAAGCGTTACGTCAGACTTAACAAGTAGATAATGACCACGTACATGGTGTGATTATCCTGGATCCTGGGAACGTGGTTTTGGTTTTGAGGCAGAGCTGAGTTCTGATCCCACAGCCTCTTTCAGTTGACATGCTAAGGTTAAAGTAGGTGAGGTCTGATTAAATCGTTAAGAAGGGGCCGACAGCCGTAAAGGAGGGGTAGGTCTGTTCGGAGTTCAGCGGGATGATTTAATGATAGTGTCCTCTCTGCTACATGTGTTAGCGCTGAGTCACAGGGGATGGGGTCCGGGGGCTTGGTTTTTGTGAAGGTTCTCTGCATTCCTACGTGGCCTGCTAGAGGCCGTAGGAAATCGAAACATTTTGGTTCATGTCCTCTTTCCAAACTTTGTGGGACCGATGGGATAAGAAACCATGTGATTAAAGCACAGGCCTCCATCTTGTCATTACTGCCTGACCCTGACGGCATCCAGGGTGGTCGGGGGCACTTCTGCTGCTGGATTCTGCCCATACCGTGATTAAAGAAGGACTTCGGCCTCTGTTTCTCTTTCCTGGGCTGTTCCCTCCAACCTTGTCAGGCTGCTGTTGGCCTGGATCCTGGCCCCCCCGCACTAAAGTGCCGCCACTCGCGGCCCCCATTCAGGTCTGCTGGCTCTGGCCAAACCAAAGCCTCGCCCTCCTCTCACAGCAGACACTCTGCACTCCTCCGCTGGGACTGCCCCCCTTTCGTGTTTTGTCTAGCCCCCTTTTCCGTTCGGGTCCTCCTCTGCCCCACCCATCCCCCCCCCTTCTCCCTGCTGTGTTGGTAGCAGCTTCCCACTCAGAGCGGCCCACTGTGATTGGCTCTGGAGCCGGCGTGTAGCCTGCACCGCACCCATGAGTAATTAGCATGGCCTGTTAGCGCTTGCAAAAGTGCTTGCTAGCCCCAGTCAGCCTTGCTGGTGGGGGGGGTCACCTGACGATATGTCACTGGATGATGATGGGGGGGGGGGGGGGGGTGACTCTTTAACCCCCAGTTAGGAAATCATTAGCAAGACAACGAAGCGTATGGTGGATGAATGGCTGGGAGGAGTACATGGATGGCACGGTGGGGGAGGGGCTCCCTCTCTTCAATGTGGGGTGGTCTGAAGTGGCTAACAAAAGGCTATGGGGTAACAGGGCTTGTCTCAAGATTTTTTTCGTCAGGATGGTGAGGGGAGTGAGTCGTCGATTTGGGAGCGTGGTTTATCTACGGAGCGTTTCAGCGTGTGGGTGCTTTATCCCAGGATTTATTTTGACAATGTCCTGTTTATTTTGTCACTCTTTGTTTTTGGTGACACCAAGGGAGGAACCAGAGCTCCGGGTGGGGCTCTTCTGGGTTCCTGGGAATATGGGAGAATACAGGGGAGCTGATGGAAGTGGGTCGTTCTGGGCCCCAGTGGGCAGTGGGATGGGGTCTTAATGAGCCCGGGCCTCGTTAAACTCTGGCCAAGCAGGAGAAAAACGATTTAGAGGGTGACTTCATGTTGCAGTATTGTGGGCCCATGAAGCGGAAACAAGCGCTGGGTTTATGGTCTGACCGCTTAATGGTCAATCAACCCCCCCCACCCCCGTCATGGGTCATCAGCCTGCAGGAATGCATTTGCTCTCCCCTACCCTGTCACCCTGTCCTTGGGGGTGTCCTGAGACCCATGGCAGTAGGTGAATTCCTTGCCCCCAGGGTGGTTGGTGTGATAATCAGTCTGTCTAGAGAGCCTCATAACCAGCAAGGTTAAGCGCTAAAAGCTACGTTAGCAACGTAGCATTGGCTCCGTTACGCTGCGCTTTCAGCTTCTTTAGCGTTTAGCACAGGAGGCTACCTCAGTGGACCCGTCCCATTTCCGCACCTCTCAGTCTGCACTATGTATAGCTCTGAGCACACCTTCCCAGTGGGGGCCGTGTATCTCACACGCATCTCCTCTGCCCCAGTCCCGCAGCGTGGACAAGCAGCACGCCGTCATCAACTACGACCCCTCCACGGACGAGCACCTGGTGAAGGACCTGGGGAGCCTCAATGGGGTGAGTTGAGAAATCGGACCTTTTAGACCCATGACCCCACTGATGAAGCCCTCCAGCCAAGAGCTGGGGGGGGGGGGGGGTTGACAGCATGGGAAAGGTAGGGGTACACACCTTTCTTTTCAGGGGGGGTTTCGATCCTGTGGGTCTTTGTTCCAAAGGAGCGCGAGGTCCCAGGATACAATGTGAGCATTGTGTGGGACTGGTTTCTCTGTTGTGGTGTTTAGTATTATGCTAGGATCAGTGGAAGGGAGCACAGTACTGGGGTCGGGGGGGGGGCGGCAAACTGTGTCGGAGCTCAGACATAAAATTTCATTTATTCAGTTTAAATTATTCTGATGACTTAAAATAATGCATATAGGCTGCTATTGGTCTGCAGTGTGTGCATCCAGTGGTGGTTCCAGGACCAGTCTGTGCTAGGCCCCTGTTAGTGGACCAGCTGCCCTGTGCTGTCCTTCCATAACATTTATTAAGCTTCAGTCATGTGGTAACACCCCTCAGCATTAACTTCTTGAGCCTGGGACTGGGTAGGTCACACTGTCCTTACAAGCAGTCTTAGCACGTAGCATGACTTTTTTAAAAAACAATTTAGGTGAACTGAGCCTGTATTTTTTTTTTTTTTTTGTCTTTGGAATTTGTCAGAAGCCTTTAGGGCAGTGTTTTCTAATCCGGTCCTCGGGGATCCACAGTCCGTCCATGTTTTTGCTCCCTCCCAGCTACCTGAGAGGCAGTCCACATTTCTGTTCGGGAGCTGGGAGGGAACAAACATGTGGACTGTCTGCAGGTCCCCGAGGACCGGATTGGGAAACACTGCTTGAGTGTGTTTGCTTTTCTACCCCGCCAGACATTTGTGAATGATGTCCGCATCCCTGACCAGACCTACATCACCCTGAAGCTGTCGGATGTCGTCCGCTTCGGTTATGATATCCTTATTCATTCCTTATTTGATCAGTGCAGTGGTGCACTGATGTGGTGGTAGGAATGAGGCAGGTTTGTCTGTGAGGAGAATTTTCTGGAAAAAAAAACCTTTCTCTGTAGAAACATTGATGCTGCGTGCAGTATTTATATGTTTTACCCTTGGCTGCAACCAGACCCTTTAGTTAATGTTTTGTGGTCTCTGTTTTGTCGATACTCCGTGGGTCCCTGGATCTATGATAGCGAGGGGACGGGCTGGTGCAGGTCAGTACGGTATGAGAATGACCTCTGTACAGCCGAGTTGGCAGCCGGCCCAAGGTCGCGCTCATCTAATTTGGGAGACATCGCTCCAGATGTTAAGCTCTTTGTGCTGCATATCCAGCCTTTGACCTTGACAGGCTGACGATTGGCTGAGGTTTCTGACAAACAGCTACCCTGTCACATGCGCTGATGGAGGTCCCGGGAAATCCGGTGAGCTTTCCCAGCCGGGCCGGGCAGCATGTGGGGTCCCCCCTGGGGGGTTCTGCCCCCAGAAAGGGAGGATGGTGCTTTCTGTGCCCTCAGCGATCCTCGAATTGGACACATTTTTCCAAACGTCAGTCACAGTGAGCGAGCAGATTTCCGCAGCAGATTCATTAGCTGCCATGTTTATCTGGCCCTTAATGAGCCTCTCACATTCTCACATCTACGTTTTGGAACGGAGTCAGCACAAAGTTCCAGAGGAAGCCCTCAAGGTTGGTGCCCCCCCCCCCCACACACACCTAGCGCCTTAATGTTTTGGTTTCACACTCTGTCCTTGCGATTGTGTGCATGCACCTCTGTGGTCATCTCTGTGAGTATCACCTCATTTTCAGTTGTGGACTTTCATGAAGGGGGGGTGGGGGGGTTCTCCAGCTGTTGACCCCGTTGCCATTACAGCATGAGAAGTACACCAGCCAGCTGCAGATGAGTCTGAAGGTACAGGAAGGGAGGAGACGGGAAAAAACCCATGAGAAGGGGGGCCTGACCGACCAGCCACGCTCCAAAACAGAGAAGGTGGAGCGCAAGGCCATGCCGGGTAAGGGGGACCTGCGGCTCGAACCCGGGGCCCTGCTGGGGTTCACATTAATGAACCTTTTATCCTCCAGTTTAAGTCACCACCATCCGAAGCCCCGCCCATCCCCTGGGGGACG
>JAODLD010000030.1:16537036-16565876 GCA_026781065.1 Mormyrops boulengeri | reverse complement strand
CCCCCCCCCCCCCCCCCCCCCCCCCCCCCCCCCCCCCCCCCCCCCCCCCGCCCCCCCCCCCCCCCCCGCCCCCCCCGGGCTGTGGAAATGTGAAACTACGCCCTGAACACCCCCACCCCAGGAAACACGCATCCCTCCCTTAACGGAGCACCCGTAAATAGAAAGATGGCGGGACCTGAAGGCCCCCGGCTATGAGTTTCTTCCCATTTGATGCAGCAATTAGTTTGGATGAATGTTTCAGCCCTGAGCTGCAGTAACAGCATCTTCTCGCCCTGGATGCGGGTTCGAGAGCTCGCTGCAGGATTGGGATGTGTGGCCTCGTTTCTCCTGCTGCGTGTGTGCATCTGGTACATTGGAAAATCAGAACCTGATATGTCCCTCTGAAGCCTTTTAACGGGGCTAATCCTTGTCCACTCCCACCTACCGCGGATTATCCTGCATGCCGGATTTCTTGTCGGAGCCAGTCGCCCGGGAGACGGGTCGCAATGTGTGCACATCCCAGGGGTCATGAGTGTTCAGCTCCAGCTCTAAGCTGTTGCGCTTCACCTGCTTACCCCGCACGTTTGTCCAAGCTCCCTAACCACTGCAGCACTTGCTGGCAGACTGTCTCTGTCTGCAATCCAGATGGGGTCAATCCAGCAAGAAAGCAGATCACAGAGCTGTGCTGGGCCCCGGGAGGGTGCGCCTCACTGTCTCTCACTGGCCGTTTCCTCTGTGACAAAAGCCAGGAAACTGAGTTTTAAACAGCGGCGGATGCAGCATGAAGCCGTGTATACTGCGAGGTAGGGTTAGTGAAGCAGTGCTTCCATTAGTGACCATGAGGCAGCATAAACTCGGGGTTTATGCTGGAGGTCTTTGTTAGGAGAGTAAACCTTTCACTTTTTATTGCCACACATTACTCCATTATTCCCCCCCTTCCTCTACCCCCCCATTTAATGAAGTCTGCATTAGCTCATCTTCCTGACACTGCTGACATAACCAGTGACGCTCCACTCCTCCTAGCCCCGTCTCCCTTGGTGCTGCTGTCCGGCCCATCGCTGCAGCGGCGGCAGCCCTCCGTGCTGATGTCCTGGTTTCTTTGGGTCCCATGTGAGCTTGGATGAGCATTTGACAGCAGCACCCACCCCCCACCTTTACAGGGTCTGATTGCAACCCCTGTGTCCCTGTGGCGAGCTACTGCCAACAGGGTGTGTAGCTCCTCGAAGTAGGGTGTGACCTTGAAGCAGAAGGGGCGAGGCCACAGCCAGCCTGCTCCACCTGCAGCTTGCTCCCCCCCTGCCCCCACCAGTTATCACTGGCATCTCCCAGTTTTGCCCAGTGTCTGTTAATGCCCCCTCACTGTCCCATGTGTCCTTTGTGATATTATATCCTCCCCCCATTTTGAAATATAATTCCCAAACAGCCTCAGTCTCCTAGCTTGAGGAATGTGGCTTATGTCCTGCCCCAGCATCTGTGCCCTCATCTCAGATCTGCCTTTTCCCAGGGAAGCACCAGATTGTTCATCCCCTGCAGTGCAGCGTGGATCTTTACAGAACTTTCTGGTTTCCCCCTTTCTCACTCTCCCGCGGTGATCTTCCCCTCTGTAATTGAACCAGTTAACTTTAGTTAACCCTGGTTATGATCTGAGCCATTACTGGGGGAGGGTGATGGTTGATTGGTTGTATTGTTTGGACCCTGTTCCTGCTCAGTTGAGACAGCCAATAGGAAGGTTCTACAGGTGTGAATGGTGATCAGGTTGTTGCTAGGATCATAAACCTTTTCGAAGGGAGCTGATTTGCCCTCTAACGTCCTTCACACTAACACCTACTTGTCATTGTGGGCGTGGCCCTTTTCTGTAGCCCTGCTTGTATTTGGATAAAGACAATGATATGGACTTTATCTGCATCGAACACACCATGGCTGTCATGGCTGCAGTTTCACAAACAGGCTTTTGTTTTACACAGTTTGATCCTGGGCATGTGAGCAATGTGGTGTGTGAGTGGATTATGTAGGGCGGAGTTTGTCTGGCAACCTTACCTGTTTTTCTGTGTGTGTGTGTGTCTGTCTGCACCCACAGAGGCTACAGACCCGCGCCCCACCCCTCTCTACGGCCAGCCCTCTTGGTGGGGTGACAATGATGTCGGCATAAACGGCCAGAAGAGGGAGAGTTGCCGGCCGAACGGGAGCCACACAGGTCAGTCGCTGCCCCAGGGTGCTTCCTGCTTCCTGCTTCCTCCCCCATGCTGGGCGGAGCTCTGACACCCTGCCTTACTAATGTTTAAATAACCCAATAAGTTACCTGAGTCGATTACAAGTTGGCAGGTGGGGGGTGGAATGTGACCTCATGCGGGCAGAACTAAGATCTGGCCTTGAAACCAGGACTCCATCCATCCACGGCGCTTTTAGTCATGGTGCTATGCACCCAGTGCAGGCCTGGTCGGAGTTCTGATGGTTCTCGGCTCAGGGGACAGGGCACGGTGTCTGGCGTGCAGCTGAGCAGCAAGAGCGAGAGAGGCTGGGGGTCAGAGTCCACCGCTGTATGGCTGAAGGCCACGCTAATCAGAGAACAAACAAAAGTCACTATGGTATGGACCAGGCCTCGGATCACGTTTACAGTCTGTGTTTCTGAAAACGACACCCTGGGTTATACTGAGGCGTGGAGTATAGGGCTGTTAGAACCTACTGCTGCCTTATGGCCTGTGGCTGTATTGGTGTCAGCCAAAACTGCACTGGGTAATTTTCTCAGTGATTATTGCTCACACGACTGACTTTGTTGCCTTGAAGAGACATTTAGATTTCAAAAGGCAGTTTCAGAATTAATCTGATGAATGAATTTAGACTAGGTGTGTTCCTCTCTTCTGTCTTAAATTGGAGTCTGGTTGCCAGGATCAAATTACAGTAATGCAGTGTGTATGAGTGCTAAATAATTAAACCAAAAAACAGACAGAAGGTCATCTTTGGTCAGCAGAAACAGTCTGGAAAGCACAGCCACGTACTTCCATGTGAGAAGTTTAAAAATCTCGTTGTGTTTTTTCTGCAGCTACTCAGCACCCAGGGGCAGTTTAAAGGTAACACTTTGGAGTGTGGCCATTCGGCTTGCCCCTTCTATGGGTTGTGCCACATTTTATTGGCTCTTAGTATGCCCCTCCCCCAGGGCCCTGAGCATTGTGTCAGGGTGTGGCACCTCCTCACTGTGCTTTTAGGTTTCTGTGTGTTCAGACCAGCACTTCTAAACTTGTGGTACATAACCCCATGGACCACAAGAATTTAAGGCAGTGTTTCCCAATCCGGTCCTCGAGGACCCACAGCAGTCCACGTTTTTGCTCCCTCCCAGCTCCCGTAGAGCCGAGCAAAAATGTGGACTGTCTGGCAAGGAGCTCGGAGGGAGCAAAAACATGGACCAACCGTGAGTCCCCAAGGACCGGATTGGTAAATACTGATTTATGGAGTCAGGGTACTGTGTACCCAAATCTGAAATGAATGTTTTTGATCTGATTGAAAGGTGTTGGGTGCTTTGCATGTGAAAGCCAAGTTTAGCTTTGGTGGTTCAAGATTTTTACAGTATCTGGCTGTGCTTTCCTGGTGGGTGCGTGTTTGCATGCCATCATGTTCCACCTTGGCATCTACCCACAGACCATTCCAAGGTCGGCTCTAGACCTGAACTCGAGGTCAACGGCTCACACCTGGACTACAGGGACCCGCTCGCCAAGCCTGTCTATCCATACCGGAGGGAGCCTAGTTACTTTGAGATCCCCACCAAAGAGTTCCTTCACTCCAAGCCCTCTGAGGGTGAGGTCCAGGAGATCCCCACCAAGGACACGGACAGCCCAGCGAAGCCGGCCCCCACTTCCCCTGTCGTGCAGAGCCACGCCTCCTTCACCATCGAGTTTGACGACTGCAAGATGAAGATCAAGGATCACATCACCAAGTTCTCCTTCCGTCAGCGCAAGCCGCCATTCCGGGAGTTGGCCACGCCCACTGAGGTGATGTCCGCCGAGAGCAAGGTGGCCGACTGGTTGGTGACCAGCGATGTTAGCATGATGAGGTCGAAGGCGCCCTGCGAGGATGCCTACAGCACCAAGAGCGACCTCCCCATGCAGGTCAAGACCCTCAAAGGTCAGATTTCTGCAGTCACAGCACATCTGGTCGATGCTCCTCCTCCCGTGTGATCTTATCATTCTCCATTTCTGTGCAGGGCACCACCATGAGGATGGCACCCAGAGCGACTCCGAGGGCCCTGTTTTAAAAGACAAGCGGGCCGAATTGCAGCAGCCGCTCTCGTCTCGCCCGCTGCCCCTCTGCCAGCATGTCCCGCCGCCAGTTCAGAAGCCCCCCAGTCCGCCGCCCACTGACAGCTTGCAGGCAGTCTCGTCTCCAGAGCCCCGCGCCCCCCCCCCCCCCCACGGCCCGAGCAGGCCGGGCCCCCCGCCGGCCGTCATCATACAGTTGTTTTATGATATACCACGAAACAACCGCTCACCGGCATTCACCCAAAACTCCGCCCAGCCTGACATGTACTCTGCCATCAAGGCTAAGCTGGAGAAGCGCAAGGCTGGGGTCCAGGCCGGGGAAAGGCCTGCCCCCTCACTGGGGCATGCCCCCCCTACCCAGCAGATCACCGTGCCACTGAAAATGTCAGGTGCGGGGGCCCTGCCGCGGTCTGTCTCTCTCAAGCGGGAGAAGACGGACGACAGGACCAGCAGCCCCCCATCTGGCTCGAGCTTCACCATCAGGCCTTTTGGCAGTGTAGGGAGGAAGTCCAAGCTGGCCCAAGACTTTGCGGCCGAGTTTCTGCGGGAGTCGAGCCAGATGGTCACTCCTGCCCAGGAGAAGACGTCCCCTCCCCCCATATTGAGCCCCCGCCGGCAGGCCGCCTACCGCTCCCCGGCCGCCTCCCCCATCCACAGCGCCAGGCCCCGCACAGCCCAGCTGGGTGTCTGTCCTGATATCTCGAGGACCACCCAGGCCATTAAGAACGAGGAGGAGGACAGCCTGAGTGACGCCGGTACCTACACCATCGAGACAGACGCCCAGGACAAGGAGCTGGAGGAAGCACGCAACATGATCGACCAGGTAAGGGCACACCTGCCGCGAATGCTGAGCAAAGGAGATTGCCTGTTACGATTGTGTCTCCTCTGAAGGCAGGGCCTGTGTGGACTGGTTTGTGCCCTTCGAAGGGCATAGATTTTTGTTTTAAAACCTCAGTTTGCTGTATCCTAAACAATGAAATGTAGTTTTAGGTAGACAGTCAGGTCCCGCCGTGCATAATCTCATGGCTGTAGGTCAGATGATCGTTGAGGGACGCCCATAAACAGGGCATTGTGAGACAAGATATTGACGTTCTCTTATGTAACTATGAAGTGCACACAGGCCAGGTGCTGTGAAGCTGATGTGCTCCCTAATGCTATGTTTATGGGGTCTTATGAGGCTGGCTAAGGAGGCTTCTCCAAAACTAAGTCCAGATATTCAGTTCAGCCTGTTTCAAGCACCCTCTTCTGGTCCCTGGTGCCCCTACTATTTGAACACTTTCAGTTCCTTCGCCCCACCTTCACATGCGGCCTAATTTGCAAATGAGGCCCCACCCCCCATTCTGGAGCCGAGGCTGCCGCACACCATCAGGCAAAACACCTTGGCCCCCTCAAACCAGGAAGGTGGGTGACCCGGCCTTATGCCTTGGGAATTCCGCCGAGTTGCTGAAAGGGGAGGAGTGAATAACTTCTGAGCCACAGTGCACATGCAGCAGGAAAAGGCTTAACTTAAAAGGGATGGAAAATGCAACAACTGTTAGCAGCAGTGGTAGGGGTGGGCGGATGTTAGGTCACATGACATGTATCACCGCCAGCCCCTTCCAGACACATTCCTCTGAGTCAGGCCTTGTCCAGCTGCAGTCCAAAGTCCTTGGTCTTTGAACCTACCGCTATGTTTTCTTCACAATTGGAGCCCTCCCCAGTCTGCTCCTTTTGGCAAAGAGACCTGTGGCATGCAGTGTTAATTTGTCTTATGTGTGCCATTGCAGTGTTTTTTATTAAGTGTAAAATTATAGTGGTGTGTTATGAGTATTCACTTCCAGATAAAGTCGGTATAAAACTCTACAGAGCAGCCCTGTCACTGAACCAAGAAGGCTTTCGTTTTAACCGTTTTAATCTTGCTCACAGTGTGAGTGGGATCGTGACATACACAAACACTCAAGCATGTTAACAGTAACATTCGGCTCCCATTCTGAAGCTTGCTGTGACGTGCTCTGGCCAGCTCTGTTGGAGACACTGCCCCCTGCCGGTAAGATTTGGAACTGCTTTGATCCCAATTTGCAGTTCTGCAGTTTAATGTAGCTCCCCTAATAGTAGACAAAAATAGAGGCTTCTGAAAATAAAGGTAAACTGGCACCTGAATGGCAAGGCTGTCTGACATCTTCACAAAGGATCTGCTTTCCACTGATAAATCAGCAGATGTAAGCTTGCTTCTCAGTTATACGGCCCAGTAAACATTTTGGCTGGCATCGTCTGCCAGTTCACACTGCGTGGCTCTCGCCTCTACAGCAGGGAGGCGCTTTGTCATCTGCCATAGGCTCTCAGGGCAGGCGCTCAACCCTGATGACGGTCACTGCAAAGAACCAATCGGGCAATACTCCTCTATAAGAAGTGCTGTGAAGAAAGGGCTGCCGTTAACGCCACAGGGGGAGGGGATGCTGACGTCTGATTGGCTTACTCTTCTGTCCATCAGCTGCCCATGTGTGGGCTTCTCCCCTCTTCTGCATGACTTATGCCTGCTTTGTTCCTGACAGGTGTTTGGTGTTCTTGACTCCCCCGAGTACACCGACGTGACCATGCCAGCCTATAGGCCGGTAATTAACCAGGACAGGGAGCAACAGGCTAGCAAGTGTAGCTCTGGGGATCTAAAACCAGCCCCAGAGCAGACCTGTAGTCCAGAGGCCTTTAGTGGCACCCCCAGCAGCCCTGCACAGGTAAAGAAACCTTTGGGCCCAGCGCGTTGTCACCCACCCATTGGAAACACCCTGGGCTCAGATCTACCTCATTGGTCGGTCAATCAGCCAATCAACCAGTCAAATAATCATTCACAGAAGAATGATCAGATCTGCATGATCTCACCATTAATTTGGCATCGTGCTTCTGTCTCGTTCCATGATCCACTTCCTTGCTCTTCCATTTGTGGTCAGTGGGCTTTATGTTTGGTCTCTCCTCCAGCTGGTTGTGGGCTCTTTCTTCACTGGGGCAAACCAATCAGTCTGCTTGTTGAGAGTATGCAGGTTGGGATATTTATTTTGGCTGATTTGTAATTGCTGGTGAATGATCTGACTTCTATTCTAATTCTCTTCTAAACAAAGACTGTCACATGGCTTTCCCACCATGGTTAAAGTGTTTAGGTTTTAATAACCCCTTTTCTGCATCCGTGAAAAATATCCCAACCTGACCAGGATTTGTGCCATCAAACACAACCATATATTGTACTAATGGTGTATGATTTTAATAAAATTTGGGCAATCTTTTTCTAACTGGTTACGGCCATGGTTTCAGATGAATCTGGCATGTTCTGAGATGACTTGTCTTCAGTCACGCATTGCCTCTAACCAATTTCCTGTGTTATAGTTGCAGGCACAGCCCACTGACTTCATATCTCCGGGTGGCCCCAAGTGGGTCTCTCGGTGGGCCAGCCTGGCTGACAGCTATACTGAATCGGGGCCCCCTGGGGGGCTCCTGGACACCCCACCACAGGGAAACTTAACAGATGGAGGTAAGAGAGTTGAAGAACATTGTTACGTCATTTTAGCCCGTTTTGATTTACGTGTCTGGGAATCGTTTGCCTTCTTTGAACCAAGCAGTCCGCCTTCCAGGGAACATCTTTAAACGGTGCCTCGTTTGTTTCTATGCGTAGATGGTATGGTTACCCATCATGCAGTGCCAAACCACAGATTGGACAGTACTGAGCCAGAAGCTAGCCACGGCTCCAGAACACGACGGCTCCTTCCTCAAGTTCCTCCATCTGAAAAAGCTGAGAGCTCCACCCCCAGCATGTCAATGCGACGGGAAAGCTCCACGAGCCGCGAGGCCCCCGAGCAGGGCGTGGCCACAGGCCGCCAAGGGGATGCTGTCCAGAGGCTGACTGTGCAGGACGAGCTGGAGCCCGACAGCCTGAGCGATGCCAGCAAGTCTGATGATGGCTCTGCTGCGGCGGATCGGAGCAGGAACTCTCTCTCTGGGAAAACAGAAAGGCCCACAAAAGAGAAAATGAGCCCCCAACCAAAGTCTACGTTCTTCTACATTGGCTCAGAGGATGTAGAAGCTGCCCCATCTTTGGCAGAAAAGGATCGAAATCCACCCCAGAAAGCCTCCTCTGCGACGACCCTAAACCAGCATAAGGCCAGCCTAGAGCCCAAGCGGGCGGTCAAGCCCACTGCCTCAGCCTTGGCCTCTAATTTCTTCATGGAGGACAGGGGGGACACGACTGCCAAAGAGAACGCCGCCTCGTTCTTGCGGCAGGAGAGCTTCACCAGGGACAAGCCGAGCGATGCCGTCCATGTCCACCAGCTACCACACATCCACAGTCATTCCACCCCGAGGGACACGGACCACGCTGATGCGCACCAGGGCCAGTGTAGTCAGGACACACAGTCCTTTCTCAGGGACACTGAGAATGCGCTGGTAGCCCTGGAGGCAAAGCTGCAGGCCCAGACTCAGGGTTGTAGCCAGAGAGCAGAGGATTCCCTATCGGGAGAGTCGGACATAGATACGTCTAGCACAGTCAGCCTGGTCAGCAACCAGAATGCCCCCAGTGACTCGTCCAAGAAGAAGGCTGCTGTCAGCAGCACCCAGAAGGGCAAGTCGTCATCCTTGTCCATCTCGGACCAGGGTCAGACGGCCACGGCCCTCGAGCGCCTATCCGAGAAGCGGCGCTCTCAGACCACCAATGGTACTGGCAAGGCTGACACCGACAAGCGGTTCCACCTCCGGCGCAACTCTGGGACCCGCGGTTCCCTGGAGCTGAGCGACGAGACCCAGAACTCTATCCAGCCTCAGGGCTACTTGCATGACAACTTCTCGTCGGATCAGGAGACCGGCTCTTGTACCTCTGTCGGCAAAAAGCTTTCCGTTCGGCCCCAGAAGGAGGACCTTAGCAAGGCGTCCAAGGGTCACCAGGGCCTGACGCGCTCCAACAGCCTCTCTGCCCCGCGGCCCACGCGAGCCTCCATGCTGCGCCGTGCCCGTCTCGGCGATGCCTCGGACAACGAAGGCACGGAGACAGACCGCACATCCCAGAACTCGGACCCAGCTAAGCCAGCAGCCGATGCCAAGAAGCCGTCCCGGCTGGACATCCTGGCACTTCCCCGCAAGCGGGCCGGCTCCTTCACCACACCCAGCGACACAGAGTCTTCTGCTGGACGGACGGGCTTCTCCACACGCAGTTCCGAGCCTGGAAGCTCCGTGCGCAAGGCGTCCACTGCTGAACCCAGGTCTCGGCATGGTTTGGCATCTACGGGGAAGCAACCCGTCAGCCGAACTCGCTCCAGCAGCGCCAAGTACTCCGGCACAGCTGGTGAGTACAGAGCTGCCATTGTGCTAGTGGAGGGGCTGCTTTCCTGCCTGGTATTCCAGTGTTTTGTTTGGAGTTTGTGAACATGGTGTCACCCACTGTGGCAGTAATCCCTGATTCCATGTAGTCCGACAATCACATTGTTGTCATCTCGTTATTAGTAGTAATCATTAAGTCATTTAATCCATTATCATAAATATACTAATGGTTAGGTAACTTATCTGTCCTTATGGCTTTTTTTTTTTCTTTTTCACGCATCTTGGGAAAAGCTTCCCGGCGGCGGCAGAAGGGCTCGGACTACACATCCACGTCGGACGAAGAGTACGACGGCACGCACGGCACCCCCAAGCACAAGCGCTCACACTCGTCGGCTGCTACCCAGACACCCCAGGGCCAGGCGTCCAACGTGCCCCGCCTCCGCTCTCAGTCTCGCCAGTCCGAGGACGAGGAGAACGAGATCGACCCCTTCCAAAATTGGTCGTCGCACAGTGCGGAGATTGCCAGGTTCGGAAGGGGTGTGGCTAGATCCTATGTAGCTTTTATATTTTATGGGCATCCAGTGACTGCAAGAACATATAGACACTTTGGTCCGCTTTGCTTTTTGTTTGCTATCTTCCACCTTGCCCTCAGCTTGCTGTCTGTATTCTGAACAGGATATGACTGTGTAATCTCATGTGGGTTTTGCTCTTTCGCCTCCCCCAGGCTGAGTCAGGACCTGGCCAAGGACCTGGCAATTCTGGCCCGGGAGATCCACGACGTAGCCGGGGATGGTGACTCCCAGGCCCCCAGTCCTGTTCCCAGCACCCCCGCTTCTACCATCTCTGCCCGTGAGGAGGTACCTCTCTTTGTTCTCTATTCCAAACCTTCTGAACAGTTGTCTGTGGTGGTCAATCCTAAACTGAAATTGAAACCTGTAGGGGTCACTGTTGTCGGAGAAGGCGCACAGTAGCTGCCCAGAACTCCGTCCTCATGTTGATCTCTCTTTCTCTTCCTGTGAACAGAAAACAAACCCATCTCTGCCAGCCGCCCGCACATCTCAGGTGCTGAGCCCATTCCCCCCCTCACCCCCCCATCCTTCTGTATTGGCAGTCACTCACTTTATTTAGTCCTCAGCTGTGTCAGAATCAGTCTAGGCCGTCTTCCCTCCATTTTGTTCCACCGTGCACTCTCTGTAATCCACTTTCCAGCTCCTTCCCACGTTCAGATTAGCGTGTTCCCGCAGTCGCCCCGAAGCCGTCTCTCTCACGCCGCATATGTTTACTCTTCTATTCTCCTTCTCCTTCCAGTTGGTTCAGCGCATTCCAGAAGCCAGTCTAAATTACCAGAAGGTTCCGCCTGGTTCTGCCAGGCTCAATGAACCGGACCAGAACACAAATGACCAAGACCTGAACTCCAAGCGGCGCGTGTGGAACCGTGAGGAGGTAATCCGATACGTTCCCTCCAGAACCAGCAGCACAAAAGCTTATTGTTGCCCTTTTTAGCGCAATTCACAATGATCCTTGAGTCTCTGGTTCTCTCAGTCCCGTACAGATTTCAGTTTTACCGTTTTATCCCCGATGATCCTAAAGGATTTGAATAAACCCTTGATTTATTTTTCCCATTCTTCTGGTCTTTCTAGGTCATGTTCGATCACCTGATGCTGAATCCCGTCTCTCAGCTATCACAGGCTATTCGTGAAAACACAGAACAGCTGGCAGTGAAAATGAAGTGAGCTTCTATGACCATTCCCAGTGTCGCGTTCCTGGTTAAAGTTGTCTGCTTGCTCGCCCAAGCTGTGTAGGACTCCTACTATCAAAATTGCTGCTGTCGTGGCATAACAACCTTTTGCTGTCTGGAAACCAGTATGTGTAGCAGTGGTGGGGTTTCCAGAAAGTTTCATGTGGTTCACACACTACACCGTACATCCCATAAAGTATGATTATTTTTTTAATTTCTTGCATGTTGGGAAATTGGCGAAGAGATGCCTAAAGGCATTTTTTCTTGTTAAATTTTGAAGATTAGTGCCAACTCAGTTTGTTCCCTGCCGCCCCCAAGGGCCATGTTCCACGACAAGCTGGACACCTGGGAGGAGCTGGAAGCCAGGATAAACACGGACAACGAAGTCCCCATCCTCAAAACATCCAACAAGGTTGTCCTGAAAACATCTTCGCCTGACCTTCCAAGGCTGTACTGTTTAGATGTGCTAAAAGACAAAGCACCTGTCTCAGCAGTGGCCTTCGGGTTGGTGACAGAGTTGTTTGGTGTTTTAGGAAATTGCGTCCATTTTGAAGGAGCTGAGAAGGGTCCAGAAGCAGCTGGAAGGTGAGATCACCCTCCAGATCTGACGAGCTTCTGCCTACCTTCTCCAGACTCCCACCTTTCATGTTCTGTTTTTTGGTCACTAAGTCTTCCTGTTTGTCATAATTCCATTAATGCAGGTAGAAAAGGGTAAACGGCCTCAGAGATTTTCATAATACTCAGTAAAATGGCTATACTGCATGACACCTCAGCATGCCTGCAGAGATGTCCGTCTGAGCGGTTTGATGCTAATGGTGCTAATGGATTTCCTTTCTCTCTTGTCAGTCATCAACACCATTATAGGTCCTTGTCCAGTCCCGGGGCATGGCACTCCCAAGTCCCGCCTTCCCTCCAAGGAATCTAGGGCACTGTCACAGACTGACCGCACCAGAGAGCGTATCAGGAGGGCCATGGCAGACCCCGAAGTTGAGAGCATCATGCTTTAAGCTACGGGGAGCCCCCTGGTGGCAGTTTCTACTGAAACACTTGTATAGTCCATCGGGTTTTATGTGCTTACTGCGTGTGTTTATACGGGTGGGGGATCACAGTATGGTACAAAAAAACCTAGACTAAACAAAACAAGTCTTAGAAAACGCCTTGCTTGCCATAACAAGCGGTTTGCGTGGAAGTGCAGCCTGCATGCCTTCATCGTCACTTTAGAGCAGTATTTGGGTCTATAGCAAAACGGGTCTGCGCTGGGACAGAGCAGTGGACGGCGTCTCACCGCAGGACGGGAGCTCTGGCCCTCACACTTTCACACTGATGTTCTGCAAATGCACTTGTGTTCCCTGTGTCCATGTCGTTATCCTGAAAGTCGAGCAACCCATGTGATCGAGCTTTAGGTCCAGGCTGTGATTTTGAACCAGGTGTCATGGAGGAGTTTTGAACGTAATATGTGATAAGGAAAAGAAAAGGATCCCAGAATGTTTTTCCTGGAGGATGAATCACGCCCGCACATGGTGGCGGACACCCCCTGTCTGGCAGGGCACCGGTGCTCACAGTTGTTAATGCACCATGTCCTGCTTGAACTGGTGAAGTTGAGCTGCTGTTTGGAAGCCCACCTGATGCTGTCAGGTGGAGAAAATGTATTAAATTCTCGCAAAACATCACACTAAACGAGTCTGATGACAGACCGATCTTTTATTTTCTTCTTAGTTGTTGAACTGGGATGGTGTTTTTGATGTCACGCTGTATTTAACGTAGCGCTTTCCAGATTATCCCCAGGAAGCACAATGGGAGTGTTGGCGTACGCTGAACTGTTTATGATCATATTTCTTTAAGTACATCTCTGGCTGCAGTCATCTCCTGTCTCCTCCACACTCATGTGGAGAAGATGTGGACTTCCATGGGCCGTCCAGCTCGCTCACTCTCACGGTCAGATGGCACGAAGTCTGTGTTTTTGGTTGTTTTTTGTGAGGAGGATGTTTTCAGAGGTACTGTGATTTTGTCCATGAAGATCACCCTCGGTTCAGGAGCTCCCCCCCCGTGTTTGTCACTGCAGTCCAGTTGGCACAGCAGCAAGGCTATGGCACTTTCTAGAGCCATCACTGTAGCACAAGGCCAAAGATGACCACTGTCGCCCCACTGCTGGTATCAACACCGTCCCTGAAGTGGTGTCCTGTTCAGAACCATCACAATTATGTCCAGTAACTGTCCGAAATACCCTGTGCCTGTTGCTTGTCATTTCCCATAGATGCTGCTGAGACTGTGTGTGTTTTCCCCCCTCCCAGCGAGGTCCTATATTGGGTCAGCTTCCTCTTGGTTGCACTATGGTAGAAAAACACTGTGTCCCCCAGGGTACCATGGTAACCTGGGCCCTCTGCACTTAGCTTCACTTGAAGGGGAGTGGGCGAGGCCTTACGGCCGCTTTGCAAAAATGCACGTGTGGCACATGTCTTTTGTTTTCGTGGGGGGGTGGGGTGAGGTAGAGAGTATCACACCAAATGTGCTTTTTCCCTTAAAGGACACCTAGCTGTCAGACTGGTTAGCGGTGGGGAAACGAACCAACTGAACAGGGGGATTTGGATGAGATTTAAAAAAAAACACCCTCACCTTGTCTAGCTTGAAAAAAAAACACTGTATTTTTCAATCTATTGTTCATAAAGTAATTTAGCCATCGTGACATGTATTGGTATGCTTTTTGTTAATTGGTTATGGACCTCCCCCCGGCTCGCCAAGGCTGTCGCATTACTTCTTGCTGCACCTACTAAAGGTACTGAATTACCATCGTGAAATGCTGGCCTGTGCGAAACACGTTTTACCGCAGCTGCAATGCTTGTGATGTAACCGCTGCTGCTGATCAGTGTCCTAAGTAAACTTCTCTTGGTCATTTCCTTTGTCTTTCCTTTGGTCAGCCCCTGCATGCATGAAAGTGAAAGAAACAAGAAAATTTTCCAGGACTAGATCTTCATCTTTCTGCTATTCCAGCTTCAAACTCTCCTACTTCCCCTTTTCTAACATTTCGATTTGTTTGTTCATATCACGAACATAAGGTATAATTTAAAGATGAGTTCCAGTTTTTTGGGTTATTTACATTATTTTGAGAATTTGTTTAGGGGGGAAATTATGTACATCTTTTTTGCGTCATTTAGAAAAGTTTGATTTTATCTTTTGTAATAAATTGACGTCAATCTTTATTGATATGTGTGGGTTGTGGATCATTTGGCTCTTGTGAGCTTCTTAAAATGAACATGGAAGTGCTGCAAAATGATGGATTTCAAACCTGTTCAAATTGTAGCTTGTTGCTCTCTTGCCCACTGAGAATGGACAATGGCCATGTGTCCATCCAGCCATCTTCCAACCACTTATGCTGGCCAAGGTCGGGGGGGGGGCTGTCCCAGGCAGCAAAGAGGCCGCAAGCCCGGGGTACGCTCTGGGTGGGATGGCCACACGAGATTCATTTTAATGTGTAAATATTCCCTTTTCACTAGTTTCAGTGTGAATCTTTACTTTGGGATGTCTTGCAAAACAATCAAGACGACATAATACATTGTTTTATTTTTGTGTATAATTGACCTAATGCGGGTACTGTGCATAGCGCAATGATGCATCAGGGTGGTCAGATGAGCTGGGGGGGATATTTTATCAGGTCCCCAAATTTCATACTTCAAGAGAAAGTTCAGCGAAGTGTATCACTATGACAGGTGGGTTTCAGTGTGTGTTTAACCTTTTATTTTAGCAGTAATGCACACAAAAGGGGAAGTGGACTAACTTAAAACAGGAAGTGAGGGTTTCTGTGTAGGGGTCTGACGATACGTCTTCAGAAGAACCAGAGAACACACAACTTTGTTTAATTTTTGTGGAGGACAGACGCTTGACAATTACTGGTAAGGCTTCCTATTCTGTGATATTTTTCCACGTTGTGTGGTGCGGTTTCATTTAAAATCCCCACAATGCTTGGGCAAAAATCTTGTGTATTGATGAATTGCATGTCATTACTGGTCTCGAGCTTAGTGTGCTGGCGCAGAGTTTAGCCTTTCCAGCAGACGTCCCTGTTTCACACCGCCATGTGAAACCTGTATACGTAACCTTAGCTGTATCACTCACGTGTCATGACCTGGCTGGCTCTGCTTATCAATAGATTTACCAGGTCAACTACTAGTAACCATAAACCTGCAAAATGTGTGCAGTGGTGGCTTAATGGTCAGGGATGCGCACTTGTAATTGAAAGAGTGCAGGTTTGAATCCCTGACCAGCAAAGCACCACTGAGGTACCCTGAACAAGGTACTGCCCCCAAGCACTGCTCCCTGGGTGCTGAATTAGCTGCCCCCTGCTATGTCACATTGTTACATATGGGTTAAATGCAGAGGACACATTTTGTTGTTGTGCACTGTTTGCTGTGGTGTGTCAATGACGATTAATCACTAAATTCTAAACCTCAAGTGTCCAAAAACTTTTTGAAACTAGATGGAAATTTTGCTGGACATACCACTACTGTGGTTGATCAATGTAAATTCATCTTTATCATAATAGTAATCCGTAGTTTTTCTCCAGTGACAGGGAATAATGGCAACTGGAATGTTCTCTCCATACATTACTTTGGGTGACAATTATGTTTCCAACCGAAAGGTAAGGTGAATCTTAGACCCTTTGTTGCCTGTTACAGAAAATGTATATACCTGTATACCCAGTACTTGTAAAAAAATATTTAAAAATCCAAGTGCTTGAATGCTTTTGTTTTTTGTTAGAACATTGGTAGAAAATGTATAACCTTCACGTTGAGCATTGGTTGCTTGGCTGCATTGGGGACCCTCCTCTTCCTAACCCTGCGAGAGAAATCCACCCACAAAGCAGGCGACCCCGGGGTGGTCAGGGCTACGGAGGACCCAGCTGTATGGGAGCTGGAGGATGATCAGCTCAGTCAGCTCCCTGTCTCAGATGGGCAGTGCAGGTGAGGAGATGAGGAAATGACAGCTTTCATTGTTCTTCATAAAGAAACTGGCAAAATCTAAATATTCCCACTTACCAGACACACATAATATGATGTATCTGTATTAATATACACCGGGGGGGGGCAATCTTATCCAGAAAGGGCCGCAGTGTGTGCGGGTTTTCACTGCAGCTCCCTAATTAGGTCACTAATTAGAGGACTGATTGGCTGAAGAGTCCTCACACCTGGGTGTGAACAGCTGACCTAAAGGTTATCCCAAAAACCTGCATACACACCGGCCCTTGGAGGATAAGATTGGCCACCCCTGCTATACACTCAGAAAACAGAGTAAAAATTTGTACCTTTGCTTGTCACTGAGCCTGTACCCTCAAGCATACCCTCAGGAACATTCCTGTACCACTGATGGTATATTAAAGCTGTTTCTACCTTTGGGATGTTCCTCAAAGTCCATTTCTGTACCTTAATGGTACAATTAAAAGGGTACAGTTTTTACCCTTTTTTCTGAGAGTGTATTCTACGAAGAGGAGGAGCAGTTACTGTAACCCAGGGGTGCCATTAAGAGTGGGATTTTTTGGAATATAATTGGTCCGGGTTGGGGGCCCAATATCTCCAACAGCAGCCCTGCTGTAACCACACAAGGTAAAGTATTGAAAAAATACATATATCTTTGTGAATTCCCCAGGATTGTTTTAGCTGAGAGCATCCCTCTGTACATGAATTACGACTCCAACGCCACCTTCGGGATTCCCATGCACGAAGCCTGGAAAGACCTCCTCACTCGGGCAACCACCAGTGTCTATGTGGCATCTTTCTACTGGACTCTCACAGACTATGACATCGGAGTCAACTCCTCCACAGATTGGCTTGTGAGTCGTCTTGTGTCAGAGGTCATCTATGACAGCCTGACGCCTGCTGAAGTGTTACCCCCTCTGGGCTGACGACTTATGTTTGACAGGGCAGGGACATATTCAAGCGCTTCCAGGACCTTCCATCCAGAAATGTTTCAGTCCGGGTGGCAACCAGCGTTCCAACTGTGAGAAACAAGTCTACTGACCTGAAGGTTCTCAAGGCTAAAGGTTCCCATTTCAAAATCAGTTACCTGCATGCGAAACTATTTTATTCTCCAGACACAAAGTCAACCTGCATAATGTGTTTCCCCTCCAACAGGGATTCATGTGAGAAAGGTTAACTTTGGCCATCTTACTGGGGGTGTGCTCCACACCAAGCTCTGGGTGGTAGATATGAAACACATCTTCATCGGAAGTGCCAACATGGACTGGAGAGCTTTGACGCAGGTGAAGGCTGCAGATTTTTAAAGCTCTAAGTAACCAGGCAGGTCTGGAACGATGAAGAATAATAATCCTAGTTTTCAAGGTCTGCTCAGCACATATTTATTTATTTATTTTTCAAACCAAGGTGAAGGAGCTTGGCGTGGTTGTCTATGACTGCCCACATCTGGCTGTCGACCTATATAAGATCTTCAAATCATACTGGGTTATGGGACGCGGCAACGCCTCTGTCCCGAAACACTGGCCCGCATATTTTGACACCTCCATCAACAAAGAGAGCCCCCTGATGGTTAACATAAGCGGCGCAGCCAGTGCGATCTACATCTCTGTGAGTCCTTCTCATTTCCTCCTGCTTTCCCCCAACCCCTACTTTTTCAGTTTCTTATAATACATGTAGTTACGTATTCAGCCCCTGACCAGTTCTGAATGTAGGGCACTGCTGATGTTATTGCACTGTTATGTCGTCAGGTATTCGCATTGTCGCTGTTGCCATAATGGAAGGGTAAGTCTTTACATAATTAAAGCCATGTCCAAATAAAACTTGTTCCTTGTTCCTTATCAGGCCTCACCTCCATCATTCTGCCCAAGCACCCGAACAATGGATTTAGACGCCATCCTCACTGTGATCCAGGAGGCGGAGCTTTTCGTTGATGTAGCTGTCATGGAGTACTTCCCCACATCTCGCTTTACAAAACCTTCCAGGTGAGCCCAGGATAGCCTTCATCATGTGATATCAGCCTGTAATGAGCTCAGTGATTATTAAATGTCATTTTATATGACATTTATCTGGCTAAAATTTGCATATAAATTCTTGTAGTGGTACCACCACACATATCTAGGGTTGAGGGTTCCGATGCCACTTCAGCTCTGTGCAGGTGGAGTTTGCATGTTTTCTCCGTGTTGCATAGATTTCCTCTGGAAAATTTCCTGCAGTTCAAAGACATGTGCTGACACAAATTGGTTAAGTGGTTTGAAGATGGATGGATGGACACTCTTTTGTTGTTGTTTCTATTTAGAAACATTAAACTTTCTGTGTGCAGTACAACATGATGCATTTAACGCAAAGTCACTGTGCCCTCAAGTGGATTGATGTGGTATTACAGTTGGACGTGTGAATTCTTATTTTTCACGGACCTCTTGTGGTCAAAATAAGGAAATATTAAATATAATCTGTGAATTAACAGCATGGATTATACATCATAGTGTAACCTAGTTTTCTTTTTTCAAGCTACTGGCCTGTACTTGATAACGCATTGAGGCAAGCGGCTTTCGCAAGGCAGGTTGCAGTCCGCCTGCTGGTCAGTTGCGGTCAGGACACCGATCCATCCATGCTACCGTTTTTAAAATCTCTCAATGATCTGCACTACCCAGCGGCCAACATCAGCATTGAAGTGGTATGATGTGGCGTTATTGCACTTGTTCTTAAGTCCTGTTCACAAAACATTTCCGTAGCTTCTAAATTCTATTATATTTTTCTAACTAACTGGCCAAATCTCAGTGATTTACCATTTTAAACATCTATGATCTGTTTCTTTTGGTTTTTCAGAAAGTGTACATCGTACCATTGGCGAACCAATCAGACATTCCTTTTTCCAGAGTAAATCATAATAAATATATGGTGACAGATAAAGCGGCGTACATTGGTAAGACAGAGCAATAATAGTAATAGTAAAATAGTAATAAAAAAAAAAACATTTACATCAGCTGAGCCTATTTCCTCTGTGTTCAGGTACGTCAAACTGGTCAGCTGACTACTTTGTTAATACTGCCGGGGTGGGGCTGGTGGTATCCCAAGACAAGCCGCATACAGGACGGACAGGACAGACGCTACAGGAGCAGCTGAGGGCGGCCTTTGAGAGGGACTGGAACTCTCGATTTGCGTTCAAGCTGTCTAATCTAGGTTACAACCCTGAATGTACATTTACCAATAGAGCCTGAAATAACG
Source organism: Mormyrops boulengeri (assembly GCA_026781065.1). Taxonomy (NCBI): domain Eukaryota; kingdom Metazoa; phylum Chordata; class Actinopteri; order Osteoglossiformes; family Mormyridae; genus Mormyrops; species Mormyrops boulengeri. The sequence continues at coordinate 16,546,449 of JAODLD010000030.1, read as the reverse complement.
CAACCCTGTGTTAGATGAATAATCTATCCAACAGATCAGAATCGTTCTTAGGCGAAAGAAGGTGTATGGACACGTATGCAGTTTGCCTTTGTATGACATGCTGAATTTTCAAATATTAATTTTGAGTAAGTTTTAAGCAACTCTGGTCCCAATGTTTCCCTATTCAGTAGGCGCGATGTAACATAAGCATTAACATTTTTTATCTGTTTTAGAAATGAAATCGTTATATATATACATATATATACACACACACACACACACACACAGATAATGCAATTATTAAAGAAAAGGAAAATTATATATATATATATATATACACACATCACATACACTGGAAGCCCTTAATAAGTTGATATGTTTTTGTGCGTTTTTGTCTTTCACACTTCACACATCCACCACAAAATACGTGGTTTGGTTTTGGCCCACTTTATGTATATGAAATTTTCCTAATAACAAAAGTAAATTTATAACATATAAATTTATAACATATAGATTGTTTAGCATCAAATTACTGCCTTTAAAATAAAAGGCCAATCACTTTAACATTTTTAAGTTGTTCTAATAAACTGTTGTATATCTATCCAGAATAATCGTGTATATACATAGTGATAAAACATATGCATAAAATATTCCTCTTCTATCCCACAGAAATCACTGTTTTTATAAATACTTCTGAGGTGTTACGTTTGACAAATTACGTGAAAGAGATTAAAACTAAATATTTACTCTGGTCTATAAACCAACGCACAACAGCAGAAGGCTTAACACGTTTAACGTTGCCTATTTATTTAAACATATTTCCATATAACATATATTGCGTTGAATACACGTACATATTTACCAAGCATAAAATTAAACCACAAAAGCAGGAACGACGAACAATTTCGGTGCCGGCTACGCAGCCGTGATACTGCTCGCTTACGTTTACTTCCTTGTTTTGCACCACATGACATAAAGTCAAAGGTGAAAGGTCGTGGCTAGACATTAACTTCCGGTTAGGTTACGTGTGCTTGAGTGCTGAGAGTACTGTGATCGTCGGGCTTCTGAGATTTATAATTACGGGGAAAAAGTCATGGTTCTCCTTGAGAATGACTCGGTAAGTTATTAGGGTATATTCCGTTTATTAGTTGAACCGGGATATTAGTTTGGGTTGCGTGTTTTACGTGGCGTGTTTTGTGTTGTTAATTTCAATGAACTCATAACAAATTACAGCATGTTTTACTTATCTAACGCCAGGTGCTTCTGCGAACTGAAAAGCAATTTCTCTTAAATGTTTCAGATTTCTGATTTAATTTGGCATTTCAGCTACGGGTAAACCATAATTTGGTGAAAAGATTTGGCTAGCCAGGTTAGGTACCATTCTCTGGGCAGATTACAGTAACCTGGGGGGTTTTAATAAAACATAAGAAAAACAAATAACACAGGAATTAACCCCGCATGAAGACGACGGGGGAGTACTGGAACAGTTAGAGTATGTGTACTGTGAACGGTTTTAACCCTCTGTTATTACACATACATGTGAGCCGGGAAGATATGAAATAGACTGATGAAAACCCTGTGGTAACCACCGTGTATACCTTAAATACGCGCTGCTATAACTGCTATGCATCGCGATAATTGTGGCAGAAGCATTAACTCGAAATTCCCTATCGATAAGCCTGCAGTGTTGCCTCCCTCTCCTGGATAAAACTTATAGAATAACGGGGTTTTTCACCAGCTCCCGGAATTAAATCTGATTTAGTAAATCACCCTGCAGAGCTTCTATAAAGGCATTTCTGTCTCATTGTATCACTTTTTCACTTCTCTGTAATACTGCAATGATGTCATGCATAATTTGGAAGGGCGCTATATGAACCGATTTTTCTTTCTCTAGTTCCTGACCGAACTGACGCGGCTCTTTCAGAAATGCCGGACCAGTGGCAGCGTTTACATCACATTAAAGAAATGTAAGTCCTGCGTCTCATCTGGTCTGGTCATTCATAAGCGGTACTATGCAATACCGCTGTTTGAGTGATGAGGCCTGACTGTGTACATTGCTGTATAGCGACCCCATACCCCATTTTTCCACATCCACACAGATGACGGCAGGACAAAACCAGTCCCCAGGAAAGGAAACCCAGACACATTTGAACCGGCTGATAACAAGTGTCTCCTCCGGGCAACAGACGGCAAGAGGAAAATCAGCACAGTGGTCAGTCTACCAGTGTGCATGAGGCTTTAATACCATTAAAAATGTATATATTTGCTTTAAAATGGCCGTTTATATATAGTGTCTAATAAACTTTGGCAATTCATTAAACCAGTAGGGGCTTTTAAATTGGAAGGTTGTATTTGAGGTCAAAACCATCAAATGTGTTTACTTTTTTTCAGGTCAGCAGTAAAGAAGTAATAAAGTTCCAGATGGTGAGTGTTTTGACCATAGGTGTCAAGCCTTGTATTTTATCTGTGAGACTCACGCTTTTTTGTTCTTGCTATGTTATCATTTCTGTTAGTTTTGTGTGGGGGGGGGGGGGGGGGTTGTCCTTCACCAGAGCTTAGGCTGTGTAAACAATGCACACTTGTGTAGGAACTTCTTTGCAGGCCGGTTGGGCTTTGATAAGCCTGTAGACTTCCTCGTATTCGATGTGAACATTAGTTGTCACCCGCGGTGCATTGTGGTCTATATACTTAGCCAAAGAACATTTCCATACTAGTGTATGTCAAGTACACATGGCTTTTTTTGAGGAACGGGACACACCTGGACACGGGACACAGGAGTGCGTTAGTGTGGACCAAGTGGGATAAATCGGACAGAGCTGGTGGCTGTCTGCTGCGACTCTGGGTTGTAAAGTAGTTTGACGACACGACTGTCGGTTGCACTCGATGGCTGAGACGAGTCAACCAGATGTGAAATTATTTGTCAAACGTTTCGGATCAATTTGTATGGTGTCTGAGTCTACCTGCCAATATTATTTTGTAGTACTAATACTGCAAATAATACCGCGGACACGGACAGCTTACTCTACAAAGAGCAAGTTGAGGGAGGCGTAAAGACAATTTCCCCATGGGGATTAATAAAGTATTTCATTATTATTATTATTAAAAAGCAACAGGGATAAGCATAAGGAGTCTCCAAAATGTATGTTTTCCATGTCCCTTCTCCCTTTTTTCACTGCAGTTAGGTGGACACGTATGACCGGCTGTGGTGCTGAAAGCAGTTCATTGGAGTTTTTAATTTTACTCTTGTATGGGGCAGTGAGCAGGTAGCATAGTGGTTATACACTGGGTTTCCTGATCTGAAGGTTGTTGGCTCAAGTCCAAAGAGTTTTACTGTTATACCCTTTAATGAGGTATGTAACCTGAATCTGGGCTGTTAAATGGCTAAAAGATGGTGGTTGAAAGGCAGCCGGTTATTTTGTGCGTTCCTGACATTATGCCTTATACTGTTTAAATAAAATCAAGACTGTAGGTCTGTGCCATAATAAATGCCTTGTAAATAGACCACAGTGACGTGTATGATAAATAACTGGGGTTTCTTAAAGCATCCATATTGTATTAGTTTTGAGAACTAGACATGCAGGGTTGGGTCAGTCCAACGTGGGATCACATGTGGTGGTCTCTACGATGATGTGGACCTGCATGAACTGCCCCCCTTGTCTAGGCCTACTCCAACCTACTGAGGGCGCACATGGACGGTCTGAAGAAGAAGGACAAGAAGAGCAAAAGCAAGAAGACCAAAGCCACCCAGTGACCAGCGGAAGGTGCCAGAAAACCCCCACCCACACCCCCACAAACCCAGTCCCTCCCCTTTACATCAGCACAACCTTAATTACAGCTGCCAGCTCCCGCCTGGAAAATGAGTCCAACCCGCGCAGAACAGCAGCGTGACAGAATGGCGACTTCGGCTTGTCGGGATGCCAGTGGTGCCTGACAGCAGGCTGGGGGTGCTGGCCAGTCCCAGCGCTTTATGTCGAAGGCCTGCAGCATGGGCTTTAAGGTAAAGGGGAACTTGACTTGCAGAAAGTACAGCTTGGTGATGGTAGATGGGAGAGGGGGTCCCTCACAAAAATCAGAGCAATATCGGTGGGTCTAAACTGCTTTCAAACTTGTATTTCATGAAAAAGCATTTCTGTTTTTGATTGCTGCATAAGTCACCTGTCATCGCAAGCCTCTTTCTTTTGGTAGAATCCTCTGATTGGTTCTTGGCACCTGTTCGTACAAGATGAAATGTGTTCAGAGTGGCCATTTTGACATAGGCCAAAACGTGAAAGAATTTGACTTCTTGTTGGCAATTGTCAGTATTTTCTCCATGTGACAGTACCGGATGTTTTCATCTTTTAGATCATTGCATTGTTTTCATGAGAATTGAAGAAAAAAAACACTGAATTTTGGGGAGAAATAAAGCTTCCAGTCAATGAAATACTGGATTAATTTCCCCACAGTCCTTTGTTTTGCTTTTTTTTTTTGCCCCTGATCAAATAAATTCATGAAGGAGCTGGTGTCATTTTTGGGGTCCTGGTTTGAACTTTATGCACAAAAAAATTGCTGCATGGTCTTGGAAGGGATTAAGATGTATGATAAATTTGTGGAGTGTGAACAATGAAGACTAAAGGGAATAAAGTTTAGGTTTTCTTTAGTGTATTAATTTTATTCTCTGGTCTTTTACCTGTTTTTGAAGTTTTATTTGTTGTACTGTCTTTTAATGCAAAGACAGCCATACAGTGCCTATGACAGAACTTTTTAAAATGTTTAATTGTATTTGGTTATTAAGTATAAATATTTCAGGTTGGGTACACTTAGATAAAATCACCTGCTTAAAGACACTTCACAGAAAATGGATACAAAAAATGAATACAGTATATACACAGGAAGCGTAGTCATGGTTGATTGACCGCGGGATTGCTGAGGCCCATTAAAGGGCTGTGTTTGTCTTCTGTGGTCTCTCTCGCTTGGAGGCTCCCATGGAGGTGCTGTAGTTCTCCTCCTCCTCCTGGTACCCTCGCTTCATGATCCCAGTGACGTACAGGAAGAGGCTCTGGTGTGGTGGGGCGTTAAATTGATGCTTACAGCCTTCCCATTTCTAACACAGTTTCCCCCAGAGCAGCTAGAGTTATTCCGTTTTAACTCTTGACCGTTAAATTTACATTCAAATTTCCTCTAAATGGAAAGCAATCTGAAACAAATGAGATCTTAATTAGGATCAAGGGTGAAATTAGGAGTTGCTGGTATTGGACGCAGCCTGTTTTCTATTCCCTAGATGTTCGGTTATTTCCCCATGTTGTTCTGGGAATCCCATCTCTCCATACCTTGGGTTTGTGGTATGAAAACAGGAGAACCCCAGAGGCAGCCGGCTTTTTAAAATTTCACCACACTCAATTTGCCTTTTCACCTCTTTGTAATTTAACGCCGTACAGCCCGCCCCTTTCATAATGGAAGCCATGATGTCATAAACTACCCAGAATGCCTTGCATATATAATCATATTCAGATACAGATTTCCTTGTTCGCTAAAATCAAAGCAGTGAAATATGTTCATTAGTGATATTATCCTTCCTTTTTCACTGTAGAGAGACTTGGCTTATTTGATACAAATTGCCTCGTTAATATGTTTTTCAGCAGGGCAGTTTCATTTAGCTTATTAATAAATTAGCATGGAAGTCTTAAAATGTGCTGCATCCTTTAATGTATTAAAATAAGTGTTTTCATTCTTTTGATCTTTGTGACCAAAGGATATGTTGCATGTATATTTCTTGTCTTCATTGAATTGCACCTTTGTCTGTTTTTATCTCTAAAAAGGTTACGGCAAAGACAACAAAACAATAGCTATAAAATGATCAGTACCTGCCATGCGTGCTCCAGCTCTGGGGTCCACTTCTCCTTCAGGATTGGCTGGACGGCACAGATAAACTCCGCCCCCACGTACTGAAAGAGCCCAGACAACCGGCTTGAAGGAGGGCAACCCTCAATGTTGGTTTCATAAGCTACTGTAATGTGATGTGTTCTTATGTTTAAAGAGGGTTCTTATTGAATTGTGGAACTTTATGAAAGGGGTCCATCCCACAGTTTCTGCATGAGCGTCCTTCTCAGCAGTAGGAGTCCTACCCCATAGTACTTGGGAGGAGCATTGTAGCGGTGGTGGGTTCTCCCCAGTTCCAGGGCAAGCTGCTCCAGGCGATCCAGCTGGTTCAGTCTAGCCACACACTTCTCAATGAAAGACATCACCCTGTAGTGGAAGGTGGGGTTACAGAACTGGGCAGGGGAACAACAGCAGGTCTCTGTGCAGGATGCCTGTGTGTGTGGTTCCGGTATTTTGATGACTTTGAGAGCGGTAGGGCTTCATGTGTATGGTAGTTTGAGGAACTCCAGGGTTGGAGAGGCTGTAGGGTTGGGTAGTGAGGGACCCCACAATTAAGTATTTCATATCGCATATTTGTTCAAGCTTAAAATATAAGAAAGAGATGGCCGGCTTTACAAGAAGCCTTGCATGAAATTTGAAGTCTTAATGTGCTCTGTAAATCACTATAATTTTCTGACCTTAGAGTCAACACCCACACCATGATCTAATTGTCTTTCACCGATCAATACATTTAGCTCACTAAAATCTCTCCATTTTGCCATCTGTTTGGAGAAGCTGCCTCTTGTCCTATTGTGGAACATAATGATCCACCTATTAGTGACTGGTGCCTTGGGAAGTCCATTCAACCACATCCTATGATCCTAGGCGATAAAACAGAGAAATCTCTCCACAACAAAGCCAGCATTATTTTGCTTAGTGCCCCACTAAAGTGAATGGCGCAAAAAATTGAATTTGGTGGATTTAAACTTTAAAATAAGCCCACAGATGTAATAAATCTGTTTCTAAATAGTCGTTCTGCAAAACAATTTTGCTCCTGGTCAGTACTCAGTTATTAAAGTCATTTCCAACATGTTTCAATGTCTTTATCCCATAATGTTTCCTTGCAAAACAAAAACAATCCACAAGAAAACCATCTGTTGGCTTCAGGTTGAAAATGTTTGTGTGTGTGACACTATAAAAGCCACTGATGTGCTGGAACTGGACTGGGGAAATCTGTGGACTGCAGAGGTAGATTTCCCAGCACTACGTCCACCTGATCCCCCTGTATAACTTGATCCTACTCACTGCAGTGGAGTGGACAGTAATCTGAGTAAGGAGGGAGGTGAGGGAGTCATGGGGGAGATGAGGGTACCTACCGCAGTCCGTGAGCTCGCAGCTCCTTGCTAGTCCGCAGTCGTTCCAGGTCCTCCACGTCTCGGAACAGGAAGAACACGTCTTTGCATTCAGGATGCGTCTCAAACAACCTGTTGCCACGACAACAACCACTTGTGAGCCATCAAAAGCGGGGGTCTCCAGCACTGATTAAACATCCCTATATCTCATATCTCTTGCTCATTTATCTGGCTTGTTTTGAGAACCTGTCCCCTGGAGTTCTAAATTACGTTAAGCGTTTCAAAGGTTTGAAACTTGTTCTGCGATTAGGTGAAAATGTGAAGTAAGAGGGAGACCATTTCTCACTATCACAAGTATATCCGTTTCAGGATGTCTAGGTGTATTTCAGTTCAGGAGACAGTATTTATCAAGGCCTACTCAACTCATGTCCGCATTTTTGGGACATTGTGACAGTGGGGCCATATGGTTGGCCTCAGACATCTGGGACCTGAGTTGGAGTGTCTTCCATGGCTGTGTGTGTCTGGAGTTTGCATGTTCTCTTCATGTCTTCTTGGGGTTTCATCTGGGTGCTCTGATTTCCCTCACAGTCCAAAAACATGCTAAGGTTAATTGGAGTTACCAAACTGCATGTGTGTGTGACTGGTCTGTGAGTGCGCCCTGTGATGGGTTGGCGCCCCACCCTGGGTGGTTCCCTGCCTTGTACCCATAGCCTCCGGACCCCCCGCAACCCTGAATAGGACAAGCAGTTTCAGAAAATGGATAGATAGATGGATTGTGACAGTGTGTCCCCATGGCTATAGGGTCACAGTGACTTTGTGACGATAAACACAATTTGGACATTCAGCTGAATACGTGTGTGTGCTTCATTGAACTTGTTTGGATCGGATTTGATGGCAGATTCCCTTCCCCAGGGCAGCGGATAGCGGTTGTGGGATAGCAGGAGGCTGCATTTAGCTAATGCGATCCTCTGAAACGTCTGTTTGCTCCTTTGCAAATCGCTGCAGCTGTTTAGAGGATAAGGCTGACACAAATTGCAGCTCCGGTGGTCCACTTTACACACATCTGCTTAGGAGGGAGGAGGGTGGCATGCAGCCAGTGGCTGTCTAACATCTGTAAGCCTGTCTCTGTCAGTCCACATCCCTGTTCACTTATGATGCCCCAGGTTGATTTTGAATGGTGAAGTTTAAGTCTGTTTAACAAGGACATGTTAAACCATTCAGCTGCTCCGTGGGATGCTGGGAAGGCCAATCCTGAAGCTGTCAGCGTTCGCTCAGCATGTTTGTCTCTCATCAATGAGTGACACTGCACCATAAGCAGCCAGGTAACAACGCATTAGGTAATAATACCGCATTATGTAATAACTCAAGAAAATGTAACTAATTTTCAGCAGCTGCATTTTGTAATAGTCTGTCACATTTTGTAATAGGCAGCTTGAACACAACATGTAGTACATCTCCCAGCATTATGTAATGAATTATTACATATTATGATGGTTATTACAAAATGTAGGAGTTGTACTTAGTGATGAAAATGTAATACTGTGCATTATGTAATAATCAAAATGGATGTCTTCATTGATACTTTGTTAAGTTATTGCATAATGTGGTATTTTCACACAATGCATGGTTTGTAAGCCCTTTTCAAACTAATCTCTGCAGTTTCTAGATTTATTGGTGGGGGGGGGGGAATATATAAAAACAAAACAAAGCCGCTGCTTTAACGAGGTAATTTGAGGGGGGTCTCTGTCAGCTGTACTGCTCGCACTTTGAAACTCTGAAGCACATTGGCATATGGCATATGTGTGAACGAGAGAGGATTTTGTAAGACATGAATCCGCTGGGATGCACATGGAGCCTGGAGGCTGAAATGGGCCCTTCGGACACTGCAGGCTGGCTGAAGGGACCAAGCCTCCAGTGCACCTTTCCTCATACCTGCCAGCCCCCCCTTTTTCCCCAAGTGTCTCCTGTTCTTCCTCCCTTCCTCCAATTCTACTCCCAATCAACCAGTTCTTCCAATAAACCTTGAATTTTCCACATGCACATGACAAATTTTATCCGCGTTTTGATGAATAACACGGTGCTGAATCAGGGGCAACCAGAGCCGTGTGGCTGAGCCTCTGTCCCATCTTGAGGGCTGCCTGTAAACTCCCCTTTAGACTGTTGCCCCCCCCCCCCCCCCCCCCCAGGGGGGGGGCCCCCGCACCCCGCCCCCCCCCCGGGGGGGGGGGGGGGGCGAAAAGGGGGGGG
>JAODLD010000030.1:16517898-16531034 GCA_026781065.1 Mormyrops boulengeri | reverse complement strand
TTTAGGTCAGCTGTTCAAACCCAGGTGTGAGGACTCTTCAGCCAATCAGTCCTCTAATTAGTGACCTAATTAGGGAGATTGGCTACCCCTGCTTTACATGGTATAAATGATTTTCTGGATTAAACTTACGGAAGGCGTTCTGTCAGTTCTGTTATGAAGATAAGAAAAAAAATAATCACCTGCGTAAACAGAACATTTTCCGTTTAAAAAAGTGACTAAACTGAGGGAAAAAAGGAGAGGCACAGACATGATGATGGACAGAGTACAAAAATGTTCTGCCCGTCTTTGTCTGGTTCTTGTCGGTGTGCATTCTGCTTTCCCTTCTCTTTCTGTCCAGGATGGAGATTTTAAGAATTGAAACATTAGATATAAATGGATCAAGGGATCCAAATAAAAGAGCAGTGACGAGTATTACCAAAAATATATTCCCAAAAAAGTTAGGATGCTGTGTAAAATGTAGATGAAAAGAGAATGCAACGATTTGCAGATGATATAAACCCATATTTAACTGAGAATAGAACTAAGACAACATATCAAATGTTGAAACTGAGAAATGTTATTGTTTTATGACAAATATACGCTCAGCTTGAATTTGATGCCAGCAACATGTTTCAAGGAAGATGACACAGGGCCACATGTACCGTTGTGTTGCATCACTGTCCCCTCAAGGCTGTACGTTTGACTCTTGCCTGGTGAGGTGGGAAGACACAGCAAACACACACTGAATACTCCTGCACACTGAGATCCTTGTCCATTTATCTTGTATGAACGGTACAAAACTTTTAGTTTAATAGTAGCATTAGACATCAGTCTGCAGTCAAACTTCCTGCACCAGGAATCAGACAGACAGCCTCATGAATTTGAGTCCCAGTGTCTAACCAACACTCCCTAACATACACTACAAAAAAAACTGACGACAGGGAGGCCCATCTGGAATACTATAAACTGTAGCACCACACTTATATATTAATATCAAGATTAAGGCGTTAATCAGTCACAGGAGAAATGCATATGCGTATTTATATGTTATAACCAGAGGTGGAGATTTCAGGTCCAGAGAGTACAAATCCAGACCAAGAACTCAAGACCAGTTGAGTCTCTGTGACTGTGACTCTTTATACTCAACTGGTTGGTTGAAACAAAATCTTGGTCTGGATTTGTACTCTGGACCTGAAATCTCCACCTCTGGTTATAACAGTATACACACCTACCAAGACACCACTACACTACTGGTGCAAATCCAGCAACTACACTAGTGAATAAATCATGCATATTTGGTATTTGCAGTTAATTGTCCATCTAGCAAAATGACCTCTCTCAACCTAAATGTCTGCCACTTCTTTCAGGAAAAGGGAAAAAACTTTATCCAGATCATGCAACTCACAATGAAGATTTGCACAGAATTGCTTTAGCTGGTCTTTGCCACAAGGGGGTGCAGGACTTTGTATGTCCATCCTCTCCATAGAAAAAAATCTTTCGTGCTTTAATTCACTTTGTCAGTGACATTAAGAGATGACCCCAGCACAGGTGGGATCTATGATTAGCCTGTTTATATGCAAATACATGAATATACAATTACAAAACCTACTCGGAGAATGCCCTACACAATGGTAGAACAATGTCTCATCTTCAGTGGTAATGTAATTTTTTTCATAGTGAAGCACTTTAACCACTTGGGCTCAAAATTCCAGGGATGTTCACATTCCATTTTGCGATATGACCTGTTAACCATGTGTATGTATCTGACATCATTCTGTGTTCCTGGCTCCTCACAGGACCGACTGACGCGAGCCAAGGAGAGAAAAAATAAGAGGCGGAACAGGCAAAGAAACGGTCAGCCACAATCTAAACTGTAAACCATTGTTGGTTTAATATTGAATTAATGCCCCTTTGAGGAAACATAAAACATTTCTGTACAATTAACTTTCTGATACATAACAGAATACAATACACAGGAAGATATTTATATAAAGTCAGACAATTATGGAAGAGGAAAATATACACCAGCTGAATAAATAACATGGATGGCAATATACATGATTAGGAGAAAGAATTAGTCCCAGAGATCAACTGATAAAAATCATCATATGAATAGCAATAGGTTGCACACCCGCCCCTCCCAATCGTAGGGCATGATGGGTAATTCCTAACACTGGGGAGCTTTCCTTTCCCTTGCACTGCTGTAACAGGTGTGCCTGCAACCTGCTATGGCGCATTTCATCACCAAAACCCTTTTTGGCAAGGTCTGCATGTCATTAATGCATTCCTGCACGGCACTGCAGGTGTCGGAGGACAAAATGGGTAACAGCTGAGTGGGTAACTACACTCCTTACATTTCTTTGATTTAGCTTTAAAAAGTGAGCATTACAGGGCATCTAAAATGCAGTTTCCTTTAATCATTTGATCCCACAGATTCTTTTTCCTGAAACTACTCCCGCAATTTGTTAGAATGCTGATCATCAGCTAAAGCTAATTAAGGCCAGATACTTTACTTAAAGGTACAAAGGATGTCCTCTTTTTGTAACTGCAACCTGTAAGCTCTTGGTGCCGAACCAAGCACGGACTAGTAAGAGGATAGGTGGTGCTTTAAATGGTGTCGTTCTGGGTCACTGAAAGCCAGAATCACTACTGTTGAACACACCAAAGGAGATGTGGTTTGACCTGGTAATATTGACTTTGAATACATGGCATAGAAATGAGGCAGTCAAGGACACAGAATAGCAAAGGCTCTCTCATAGACCGCAATATAGGATAACAGCCAATAAAACATGAAAACCAACAGTACGTTCACTGTCATACCCCAAGCAGGGCTTTGCATTAATAATAGTTTGTGCAGTTGCAGTAAATAGGACTCGAGTGACTCATCTTCTCCTTTGGTCCATCTGCGCCCGATGCCACAACAGCACCCCATTAGGCGATAAGCCATGCGGGTGCTCACATCCTTCACTGCAAGAGATACTGCAACGCAGAAGGGGAACCGAATCATTCAGATAGCGCAAAAATAAAAATATTCTGCAGCAGGATACCACCATTAGCAATGTGAAGACAATGCAGAAGAGTTGCTTAACATTACTGACAAATCTATATCAACAGACTTTACAAGTGAAGTGGAATGCAACAGGGAGAAACAGGAACTGCATTAATACAAACAGTATCCTTATCGCTGTGACTTTCAGCATATATACAGCATTTTTAAAAAGCACAGTTTGTTGCTGTAATAGCAGAGCAGTCTACAGTATATCGGATCGGATCGGATCAGATCAGATCAACAGACAGAACTACCGGTACTTTGCGGTCTGCTAATTCTGCAAAATGGTCACACTGACGGCATGCCCTCTGAACACAGACCAGCGAAGCGGCCATGTTACTAAGCAACACCAATGACAACAACATGCATTAGAAACCCCCTGTGGTGTCATCTCAAAGTTGAGGTCAAGGACTTCCTCAGAGAAAGGAGATGGAAGATGACAGGAAGGAAGATTTGCATTTAAAAACAGAGGTCTTGTATATCAGGGTTTTGAAGCGTCTTATGTGTTTGAGCTCAAGTTCTGGAATTTCTCTCTCAGGTTCTTCACCAAGCCCTGTTGGCTGTTGTCCGTCTTTCTGCCTGTGGTTAGGGCAGACACATGGCGGCAGTCGAGCTGCTCGCTGGCCACAGCCTCGCCCCCCTCCCTCTGCCGGTATTCGTCTGACTCTTGGTACGCCCTGCAGCGGTCGATGACTGCCATGATCGACATCTCTTCCTGGGAGGTCGGTAATTGGTTGTGGGCGTAGCCTTCTGCTTCATCTGGCTTCCTTTCCGTCTTTTCTGCTCCACCCCATGACTCTGCTTTCTCCACCACGATGACCTTATGGTCATTGGGTAGCGAGGCCTGACCGGACACATAGTAACCGTCGGCCAGTTCTCGATCTTGTAAGTTCGGCAGTCTATGATCCAGTGAGCTTGATCTACAGAGCTTGGCAATGCTCTCGCCCAGGGGGCGCCTGCCTGCATGGGACCTGTAGATCGGGATATCCTGGGGGCCACCAGAGGCCACCTGGCTGAGTTCCACAGGAGGGCTGGAGGATGAGGAGAAGCTGAAGTGTCTCCAGGTGGCGTGGGGCCGCTCAGAGGCTTGGTCCGTCATCTTCTCGGGCACGGAGCAGCTTCGGTTCACGCCTGAGAGGCGGGGTGGGCCACGGTTGGGGCCCCGCTGGCAGTACCGGGACCGCAGTTCTCGCACATCCGGCCAGTTGAAGCTCTCAGTTTGTACAGGGCTCAGCGGGCTCCGGGAGCTTGAGCGACAAGGTGACAGGATGCGTGGGCTACCCAGGGAGCTGGGGGTGTGGGCCGGGCTGGGGGAGTGCACCTCCTTCAGGATGACCTGCTCATAGGTGTTCAGCGGCAGCAACAGAGTAGGTTTACCTACAACACAAAGAACTTTTACACTCCAGACCTGATCATATACATCCCTGCGACGTTCAGGACTCCTGCCCCTAGCAGAATCCCCCACAGCTGCAATTCCCAATACTAACCATACAGCATATTTTTCAATTCATAACTAAATTTAATATACAAAATTAAACAGGATCTATTTGCAAAAGAAGGTGCGCCTTCATGGAATGACCAAGTACTGCAACCAACAGCACTGAATGCACCGATGTTGCTTTGGCTCATCATTTTGCTCCAAATAGTAAAACTATACTACCATACTCTCACCCTTATTAAAAGCTACTTTTTTCTTCTTCAAACTAACAGAAGAGAAAAGTTACTCAAACTAATTACTTAAAAAGCTTCTGAGTTAAAAGTGGACAGAAGAAAATGTGTGTTTAACAACTGGCTTCTGTTCTTGTCCTATATATTCCCTACAGCATGTGGTAACAACCATGCTGATTAATAGGCTCTTCGATTCCCTACTGAGAAACTCATACCACAGCACGCCCTGTAAGTGCTGACCAACTGAATGTTCTAACATATCTAATTAGAGCGGCAAGAAACAGCAAATACTACAGAACTTTAAAAACAACATTCTGGTGCTTTAACTGCCCTGGCCTTACCTTTGTCCTCTGCATCCAGCTTTTCTTCCTGTACAGACGGCAGGTTCTTCTTGAGAAAGCGGGCCTCAGCGTCCCTCCCCCGTTGCCTCACCACGGGCCTGGTGTTCTTTATCCTCTGGCTGTACTGCCGGGCCAGCTGGAACACCTTGCTCTTCATCTTCTCCATGTCCTGCTGAAGTAAGTCCTCCTCCAGCTCTGAGCCCAGGCTAATTATCTTGGGTACAAGAGTTCGAGGGACCCTCCCCTCCTCATATGGGCCAAAGCTCTCACCCAGGCTGTCTATCTGCAGTTTCCCTTCTTCGCCATCTTTGGAGAACTTGAGGGGTGAGACCACAGAGGACTCTTCTGAGATTGTGCTTAGGTCAGACTCTTCCAGGATAATCAGTGGTTCACTGTACTTGGCCTCAGGACCACCCTTGCCCCTCTGGGACAGAGGTGGACCAGAATATGTGTCCTCCTGAGATTTCGGGCTATCCTGGTGCTCCTTTAAGTCCCCATTGACTTCCATCTCCATCTCCTGCCATACCTTGATCATTTCAGAAGAAGGCCTAAACTCATCCTCTGTAATGGGGATCTCGCTGACACTCAGAGATGGGAGCTTGGTGCTTTGGGACGCCTCCAAATTGGGATCAGGAAGATTAGCTCCTGCACCCTGATCATTTTCTAGGCCTGGGAGATCAAATACAGACCAGGAGGGTGTCCTGGAGTTAGAAGTAGGCCTCTTCTCTGCAACAGATGCTTCCTCATTGGGAATGCTATTGAGTCGGCTACTTAGGTTCCTAACCAGTCCAACTGGAATGTAGGATAAACTCTCCCTTCGCTTGAGGCTGAAGTTAGCATCCTGGTGCTCCGCATGCTCATAGTAGTTCCTGATCTTATCAATAAGCAGGCGGTCTCGCTTAGACAGCGTGTCTCGCCTCCTCAAAGAGCCTCGGTCTAATTCAAAACAGTTGTCAGCACTGGAGGAGATGGGATCGACTGCTGGGGTAGGAGGTTCCTGAAAGGTCTCACCAAGGCTGAGGGCACTGGCACTCCTGCTACGGGTGCTCAGCCGCGGTGAGGAACAGCTCAGAGACCGTGTTTCTTCTGCAAGGAGGCTTTCCCTCCGGGAGAGACTACTGACAAAGCGCTCGGCGATGACGCTGGCCTGGTCCAGCACCGACTGTGGCAGGATTCTAGCCGGCTCTGGGTCCTGGGCCATTTCCTCTTCATCATCATCCTCATCCTGTGTAGTCTCCCCACTGCTGAGAGACTTGACCTCTACTAACTGGGGGACAAGCAGACCCTCTGTCATCTCTTCTCCATCACGCAGTTCCTCAGAAGCAGCGACAATTTCCGGATTCTCATGAGCAACATGCATGCCAGCGGGTTCAGAATCAGAGGCATCTTCCATTTCGTCTTCGGTGACCCCAATCTCTGGGGCACCACTATGAGGATGCAGCTGATCGTCAGGGGCCTGGGGAAGGATAGGGAAGAAGTAATTAGCAGATGTGCTCAACTATCTATGAGGCCCTTTAATTACCCTTATATATGGGCTGAATGTTATGTTTTTATTTCTTCTCTAGGAAATGACAGGATAAGATTTTGATGGATACAGGGCCCAGGTGCTAAGGAAACATTGAGATGCAGAAAGGGGGTAACCAGCTGGTCGGCTGGAGAGGTGCTCATTTCAGGAGCCGGATTCCTGCGGGAACAACCCACTGATGCCAAAACGTTCCCACATTTGCCACAAGCAACGGAGGGAGGTGATCCACGGGTTTGCGGGCGTGGGTTGAGTGGTTGCTATTTTCATGACAAAAAGTACTCTTAGCGCAAGCGGCTGCACGAACCCAGGCTCGGATCCAGCTGAAACTCATATGTATGAAGCAAGTCTTTCACTGAGCTCTCAGAGTTTGGAACTGAAGAAATGAACAGAGCCGGGCATCGATTTCAACTACAGCGCAGCTGTCAACTGAATACAGCAATGACCGGAGGCATGGGTGACCGCCGGGGAACAGGGATCTTTAGCAACAACTCAGAGCGTATCAGTTTTGATCCATGTCTGAACCTGAGAAAACAACCCTCTTTTTAAATATCCAATTCAAAAGTTCTCTCAGTCTCGCTTTCTCAGACACTTTTCACTCACATGATGCTCTTTGTGGCTGCTATCCTCAGTCGGTTCGTCCTGTCCACCCTCTTGTTTCGGTGAGCCCTGCCCTGTAACCTCACACCCATCTTCATCCTATGGGGATCAAAACAAAAATGGCAGGGGTGAAGTCTTCCTGGGAGGGTATTCAACTAACACAGAGTGCTGGCAGATTGATATCCCTGTGCTGTCACAGGGGGTCTGCAGCCTGCATAGTCAGTGATCACGACATGCGAGTTCAGATGGTCTTGTCTGTCCATTATGTGGCTTTAGGATGCTGATAGCTGATTAAGTTTAGCACCTAAAATGTTTTTCCTCCATTTTACCATTTTAGGAATAGACTCACTTAAAAGTTCAATCAACATCCTGTTGTGATTCTTATAAGAGCTCCTTTCAAACAGCCCGTATTGTCAAAAAATCAAAAGGCAAGCCCACTGCTCATTTAATCACCAAAGGCAAAGCGTGGCTCACTTTAATGACCTTCGAAAAATACACCTTTGAAGTTATCCATTAATTCTGAGCTATTGAATGGAATGCAAACAACCATTAAATCTGGACGTCTAGTAATCTAATTAGTATTACCCTACAGTGCTTATCAAAACTCCACTGCATTTCAAGTCAAGTCAAGAGAAAGTTGCCCAGTTTGCCTGTTACTGATACTCCCATCTACTACATCTGTGCATCCAAAAGAGGAGCACTTTGCACACCGGGGCTATTTAGGAATGAACATCAGACCATAATCAAATAATCAGCTGTATAAGCTAAGCTAGGGCATCCGCAGTTATGTTACATTATGATCATGTGACCATACTTTGCCTCTGTTAGAATAAGAGCCATGAGCTCAGTTACATACAAAGTACTCAGAATTACTTTCAGTATCCAAATTACTTCAAAAGATAGAATTCCAGTTAATTTGGAATGTATTAACCAATATTTTAAAAGCACATGACACTGTAAAAAATCCTGTGAAGGAAATGTTTTCATTTGCACCCACAGCAGAATTTGTGCAGTTATGGAAGCAGATTATATCTGTTGATAGTCATGCAGGATTATGAGTCCGTGACCCAGGATAAATGCACAGGGTGACCACCGTCTCCTGAGAGAGACTGGACCGGGGCACTGACCAAGCCAGCACCTTAGGGACACCTCAATGACATGAGGAACGACATACGTGTGGAGCCCAACTGAACGGCCTCATCACAGCCTTGGGGCGGATGGTGAAACTAATGGACTTCGTCCTACAAACTGAGGCAGAACGTGCATCGAAAGTGAAACCGATGGTGAGCCTGCCTTCCCTTCAGGGGCCGGGCAGTCACCCTCATGCCTGGACCAGATTACCAACTCAATTACATTTCTTGCGCATCAGTACCATCATTCCAGGGAGGGAGTAGGAGAGTGTTCAAGCCATGCATCAAGTTAATGTGAAGATGGGAGTGAAGGTGCCCCATGCGTCATTCAGATTTTCATTCAGTGTCTGTTAGCTACAGCCTTTGGTTACTTTGTAAGTGAATTACGGCACAACGTGAGCGTGCAAGCCAACGCTTTCAATTGGCCAAGTGGCGACGTTAGGTGGGAGTGGTGGGGAGGACAAATGGGGGAGTAAGAAGCCCGTTGGTGGCAGAGAGCCTCACCGTTGTGAACCGAGCGAAAAGCAAAGCCCTGGCTCTATAGTGCCAGCAGGAGATGGCGGCCAACATGGAGCTGGCAAAGTCGGCTACCTGGTCGTCCCCCATCAGAATATCGTCCTCGTTATTCTCCCAGTCCTCCTGCTCCACCCTTTCACAGGGAGGTGCCCCTGGCCTAGGTTCCTCACTGTCACTAGGGGTGAGCCGCTCAAAAGAGTCCTTCTGGACTCCCGGCTCATCATCATCCTCCACACTAGGCCTTTCAGCCTCAGGCTCGCCTTGGCTTGAGCCCAGGGTGCTGACACTAGCTCCGGCCTGCAGTGAGCGCCTGTCGGCCTGCAGGGCACCTTCGCTGTCTGCGTGCTGTAGTACGAAGCCAGAGAAAGTCAGTCAGGTGTTTTATTGTTGTGCGGCTCCAAGATTCGGGTATTGGTTTCGATTTTTATGGTGGGGGCAGAAGAAGATTTATCTGTTATAACAACTAAGAAGGGCATAAAGATAGCAGTGAATTTATAGTACTGATCAATTTTATTGAATGGGAAGAACAGAATAAATAAAAAAATGAAAATAAACCAAATTTATGACAAGAAATCAATGTCCAATTTTATGTGCAGGAGGTAAGACATCTGCAGTTCTTTGGGTTGCATTTCTGTTGCCAATTGATTTATGTTTGGGGCACTAGGTAACCTTAAATCCTGTCACAAAACCAGTTAACAGTTGGCTTACAGTCAAACTGAACCACATCCAACGGTCTGACAGAGGGACCCGGAGATGGACACATCATGCCACTGGCCACAAAGGGGCAATGTGCATTCATGACTAATACGACCTTAGCCAAACACTGATCGCCGAGAAACATCCAAGCACAGAGACCTAACGGTCATGAGGTTTCAACGAATGGTCTTACCTTGAGAATGGCTGGAGTAGGATGCGAGGTCACATGGGAAGCAAAATCCAAGGAAAGAAGGATGGAAGATGTCAGACACGAGAGAACAACCACAGGTTCATAATGCTGCAAACACTCGCGCCCCAAGGTGGATGAGTGGGAAGATTTTCTATAGAGTGGGACACGCGATGGCCATTTTTACAGGTCCTACAGCAATTATAGAAGCTCCTGCAACTTACTGAAGTCAAGAAGGCAAAAGAACAAGATGTCTCCTTATCCTACCCAGTGCTAAAACGTCATCTCTGTAATTGGGTCATTATAAGGAACACAAATGAAAGGGCTGTTTTCCAAGTCACGCCGCTGCAAAGCAATTGATGCCGACCCCCCCGACCCCCAGCATTGCTGAAGGATCCTCAAAAATAGAAATGAAGAATGTCGAGTTCATTACACTCCCATCTAAACTGCTTCTAATGGCAGGGGGAAAAAAAAACATCTTTTCATCCCTGGCAAATAATTCGCAAATGGGATGCTCTACTGATCTGCTGCCAAAATTGAGCTTGGCTACAAACGGGAGCCAAACTGTTTTAGGCCGTGACGGTGCGGACAGCATGGAGGCGCATGGAGACCCGGGTAGATTCAGGGGGCCCAGCACATTACAGGGGCCTCAAAATGTACTGTCTACTGGGGGAACTCCTTCCCCCCTGGAAAAAATTATCCCCCATCCCCACTTAGCTAAATATACTGGGGGAACCCTACCAGAGGGCCTAAGGTGACATCTTGTCAAGGGGTCCAGAATTTCTAGCTACGTCCCTGTGGACAGGCAGGCCACCGACACAGCGACTCTACTATTCCTCTGGGGCGCCTGCTGAGTGCTTCATTGAAGGGCAGTGAGCAAAGGAGAAGCGACATCCTTTCTTTCATAATTGAGTTCCTCCCTTAGGTGCAGGCATCACACTGCATTATGGGTAAATCTGTGTTGCCATGGGGCCAAATGTGTGTATAAACAAAGTTCTTTGTTATCCCTTACCTTTGGTGCTTTTGATAATCTGCTTGGCAGGTTCTAAAGAGGGAATCAAAATGGAAAATGAGTACTACTTAGGGGGAACAAAACAGGAATTTTTATTGCTAACTTATAAAGTTTAATACATTTGTGGTGCTGGCTGTTGTCAACATGTCATATCACTGTAGTTGGCACGTAACTGACTCGAAAACAAAATGTAAAACTGAGACATCAGCTGACGTATAGAGACAGCATTTTGAACAAACTCCAGTGCTGCTTCTGTGGTCCATAAAAGGCTGCACCTGACCATCTTGTGTTCTGGAGACGGCTCTTACCTGACCGGCGTCGCCCTCGTCGCACTCCACCCGGGAATTCGTCTGAACTGTAGGACACGGCCTTCTTAAGCCTCTCCGGACTATACCGGTACTTTGTAGGATCTGGAATGTGGAAGGCAGCCCATGTGTTTGAGTGTGAGAGCCTCATATGGTCACCTGGCTGAGCTTTCTCTGCAGATGACGACTCAGAACGTCAGGCTGACAGAACTTAGCCTGAGTCTTTTCACTCCACCTGTTTTTTTATAGCACTGTAAACATGCTAAACTTTCAGCCATTGTTAGCCATTAAGCTGCACTGCCCATTTAGCCCAAAGAAACCTAACAGCCTGGTGTGACCACACCAACACTCACATATGGAGTCCATTTCCAAGATGGCCTCCTTTGCCTGAAAGACAGAAAGAAGCGAAAATGAACGCACTGAAGACAACAGAGATAGACAGGATCCCCCAAGGAGAAGCTGGACACAAGGTGCACCTTCTCTGGGATGATGGCATGGTGGTTCTCCAGAATAAGCCTCTTAATATGATGGGTCCACAGCCTTTTCTCCTCCACTGTCTTGGCCTGAGGAAGAAACACAGAGAGTCAGCGGCGTCCCATACAGCGTATGCAGGGAGGGGTCCCCAAATGGGACAAAAGACACAGGGAAACCTAGTAGGAGCTCAATCAGATATCTACCAGTCACCACTAGGAGAGTCTCAGAAAACATGCAAGAGTCCTACAGCCTGCAACTAAGATTTAGAAACTGATCTGTATACACTTCAAATCACTATACTGGTCACCACTTGTCTCAGTTATATATTTTATAACACTTCTGTGTGATCAAACCATTACTACAGGCAGCAGCTGAAGCTGTAGCCTCTGGTCTCCCAACATAATGTCAAACTAACCATTATCAGAGAAAGAGCTTTTCCTGAACAGTAAACCAGACCAGGCGATTTTCAAATTCATCTGCTTAACTGATTGTTTATTTCCTCTGACAAATTCAGCCAATATGCCTTTGGCCGGAGACCTTCAACCACCACCAACAACAGATTCAGCTCAGTTCCAGAAGAAAACATGTTGCTTATGCAAAACGGTCCCCAAAAAAAATTAGACAATAGTGCTGGAACATACCCATCATCATTGTATCTCCCTCATACCCAGATATTGAAAGTTAAGGATTTTTCGACGGGGTAATATCGGATTTCCCCTGAACATCACAGCGTGGCCTCAACACATAAGCACAACAAACTAAACCACGCCAGCCACAAATCAAATCAGAAGAGGCTTTAATGGGCCGCATGGGCCAGAGCAGGGTCGGCTCCCAAGCGCTCACCTGCACCGTGTGGGGTTGCTTGGGGTATTTGAAGCGTGTTACGCTGAAGCACAGGGAGTCCTTGGCGCTATCGATCAGCATCAGTGCAGAGCACTGGAACGGGAGCAGGTTGGGTCAGGTTAATGCTGAACACACCCTGGCCCAGACAGGCCTGTGCCGGCCCTCACGGCTGCCACGGGACCCTCACCAAGATGTTACTTTTGTGCTCATAGTGTTCCCCCCGTTTCTTAGTGATGAGGAGGATCTTGTCAAAGAGGAAGAGCGTCCGCTCGTTCTTAGCACGATGGATCCGGAATGTGCCCTCAAGGACCAGCTCGCCGTAGGTGGTGAGATCTGGTCCCTTCCAGTTGATAAGCAGAGACTGAATCTCCTGTGTGGGCAGAGTGGAATCATTAGATTGCATTAGATTGCATTAGATTTCTTTATTGTCGTTGTAGAGAGTACAACATTTTTTGCTTAGCAGAATTTTTTTTTTTACTTTTTTGAAATTTTGAAATGTTTTGAACTTAGCAGAACTCGGCCCTTCATGCCTCATAACCGATGCAACTTTAGCACCAAAACCTTAAAGGCTACATGGCAGAACAGAAGATAAAATGGAACCACATACAGAATAGCAAAGAAGGTACTGTAATGGCACCCACTTTCTCCTGTGATAATAGAAGGCCTTATGTACTTATGCTACGTTTATACAATTCCTTGGTAAGACCTCACCTAGAATATTGTGTGAAAGTTTGGTTACCATACCTTAAAAAGGACATTGCTGCCTTGGAAAGGGTGCAACATAGGGCTACGAGAATGATTCCTGGTCTTAGAG
>JAODLD010000030.1:16496502-16506826 GCA_026781065.1 Mormyrops boulengeri | reverse complement strand
CCCCCCCCCCCCCCCCCCCCCCCCCCCCGCCCCCCGCCGGCGCGGGCGCCCGCCCCCCCCAGAGGCCACCAGACCAGCAGCTACCGTGTTACCGGGAGGCTGTGGATCACAGAAACGGAAACCGCCCCCCTCCCCCCCAGTCACCCCCAAGAAGGGGAAATCCTGTGTGGACTGGTCAGGTCGAGGAGTCCGATCACAGACGATACTGTGGAGAAAAAAATGCAAAATGCAGCGCAGAGCAGCACCAACCACAAAGGCAGATCCAAACACTCGACTTCACTCCTTATTCTTAAGCTTCCTGTGGTCTAGTACGGCCTACCAGTCTGTTTCCTATGGCAACCAAAGCCAGAAATCAGACATGAGTATGGAAGGCAGTTGTGGCCTCTTTAACTGGAACACCATATTATTGGTTTGGTCTCTTCTACACAAACCAATAAAAGTATCACAACCAGTGTGTACATCACCTTCAGCATTTTTAAATAAGCACGCACTGATTCCAAAGTAGTCAGTTGCAAAGGGCATATATGCTTAACTAACCATTCTGCTACAGGAAGGAACATGTTTTGTTTTTTTTCCCCTGCTCCATCAAGACAGCAATAGATCAGATCAGGGAGTTCACTCGATTTGGCAAAACACGCATCATTAAATCACTGGCAAATCCATCCATGCTAATTAACATGCCAAGCACTTTTCCATTGGCGGGATGTCGCACACACTTTATCCAAGCAGACTGAGCCACCACTGATCCGAAAGCCCTATTGATCACGGGTCATCACCCAATCAGGTCCGGTCACAGGAGTCGACGGCTCGACCAGTTTGCAGAGGAAATTACATATCATGTCAAGCAAGAAAATGCGCAAACATACCCAACAGCCACTCCTGAGTAGGCTTAAGAAATACTTTATATAGAACAGAGCTGGTTATTCCACCTGCCAAGACAAAACAGAGGTAATTAAACCAGTATAAACCAAGACAGGCAGAAGCTGGCACATTGGGACTACGTTTTGCGGCTGACTCGTGAGGAACAGAGCTCTAGCTCGAGGCTCAGGTCACGGAAGGAAAATAGCCTCTTGATGTTCAACCGAAAGCTAAAAAGTTTGAGAGTATGGGAATTTGTCATCTCTATCTAGCTACTACCCCTAAACCCACAGGTCCTGATCACAGAAATGCTCTCCCTGCTTCCACACTCAGAATGGAGTAGGACGTCCTCTGGCACATGGAAGGATGCGTCGCATTCCGGTCTGCGACTTTGAAAGAAAACACGTTCAAACCTGAGGTGCTGTACCTCAGCGGCCAATCAGGGCAGGGCCACCGCGGACTCTGACCTCTTCGGCACGTTACAGGAATCGATGCAAGACACGGCAACACAAACATGGAGACACGCCATCGGTCTAATATTTAACTCCTAAGTCCTTGAGCTATGCTGAAAAACACCAGTGTGAACACTGTCATATCAGCGCCCCCACCAGGCAAGCACCAGGCACCTTTAGCCTTTATTTTGAGAAATGAAACCCCCCCCCCCCCCAAACCTACGCAGATTTAAAATCGTTCACTCAAAATTATGGCTGAAGGCAGAAATCAGAATGTCTACCTGCGTCTGTCAGCCTAACAGCGCCTACAAAAAATGCACAAAACACACCCCCAGAACGGCAGGGCTGAGCTAGCAGGACCATACGGTGCACAGATCAAGCCCCCCAGGGTTCTGCTGGCCCATCCGGCTGACAGTGCTGTCCTAGAATAGCTCAGTGCTGTCGTCTTTCAGCCTGCAGTAAAGAACACCCAGAGACCAAGTCAAATTATATGGAAATCCAGCAGAAATGGAAACCAAAGGACGGCGCGAACGCAAATATCCGGACAACAGCCGAATCAGATCTAGGCTTGGCGCTGAGCAGGAGTCTATGAGGAAGAGGTGACGTCAGTGCTGTTCTCACAGTAAGTCACTCTCACTGCATCACTGCACCTCAGAGCCAAGGAGCTGGGGACCGCTGGGGGGGGGGTGGTCTGAGCTCACCTCATACCTGATGAGGTCCACCAATCTCTGGAACCTAACCCGCGGGGCCGCTACGCCTGGCTACAGAATCCCACGGCTCGCACCCGGGAAGGTATCTGAGCAGCAGTACCCGCCACCTGGGAGCGACTCACCAAAGAGCCGGGAGATCCTGCGGTTGAAGCCGTTGAGAAAGCGCCTATCCTCCAAGCTGGTCCTTGCGTTCGGTGCCCGAGAGACGCCCGCTCCCCAGCCGCCGGCCACAGGGCCCCACGACCTGCTCCTGGCAGTCGTTTTCATCTCTCCTCACTCCCGGCCTGGTTCGACAGCCTTCCTAGAACTAGGACTTCCTCATAGGGCCCGCCGTAGTATTGGCACATCTCCAGAGAAGCACCCAGACCTCGTGGCATCGCAGGTGAGCTGGGACTACCACTGCCCAAGGCTTGGCTTGCAAGAGGCACAGAGCACGTCCTCCTAGCCTGCGGGGAGGGTGGGGGGAGCTGAAGAGGGGGCGGGGCTGCCAGGGCAGGAATGTGCGGGGCAACAGCGCCACCTCCCTCCTGAATCTCACCAGCAAGCCATAAAAGTGGCATTGGAGCTCAGAGTCCAGGGCTGGGGCTCGGCCAACATTCCCCTGTGAGATCATGCAGGTCGCACCGCTCGCATCACCGGGGAACGCAGCTGAATGCCGGCGGGACCGGGCATGGCATTCAGCGTGGGGCGGCACCGACGAGCAAGACAGCCTGGAATTCCCCCGCCAGAGGGAAGAGGATACACTTTCTGCAAACCTTTTCTGACAGCCCAACACGCAGGGAAAAGGCTGACCCAAGGTAAGGGAGGGTACAGGCAGAATACTGCAGATCCAACCATGCAGAATGAACATGGATTACTGTAGATTCCAGCTCATGTTCTGAGGGAGTGGAACCGAATAACCAGGAAGAGAGCTGAGCAAGTCCCCGAACGCCTCCTGCGATTTTCATTCATACCTTTAAAACAGCTTGCATTCCTCAGCCCTTTTCTATCAGCGAAAAAAAAACAAACATAAACTACAAGAAATGAGAGTATAATGTTCTGCCTTACAGCATCTACAATTGTAGGGCAACATTCAAACAAAGCTGTTTTCTTTTACATTTACTTTTATAACTGTTTCATGAAATAAGATCTGACCACATGCTGGCAGTGCCACCCGGTGGCAGCAGAGGTCAGCTTGGCACACGAGGCTCTTTAAAATGATTGACTGTGCTCTGTTTGTATCCCTCATGCTGTGCAGTGTTTGGTCCACCATATGAAGTGGGGGACCGGGTGCATTGCGTATTGGGACACACGCACACACACACACACACACACCTTCATCCACTGAGTACCACGCCCTCACAAAACGACTTGCTGATTTGCTTACCTTATCGATCCACGTTACACATTGACAGTGTCCATCTTCGAGTCCTTCCCCTTAATGGCACGGCACACATCAGTCTCACCCTCACATCACCCACTGCCCGAGAACGACCCAGTGACTGTCTCCGCCACACAATGAACAAGCGTTCTAACTTTTCACAAAGTTGTGCCAGGAAAAGAATTCAGAGTTCTACAGATGCTGGGTGGACCCAAGAGCTGGATCTGTGTAAATGTGACAGTGTGCTGACTGCATTAAACACGGCCGTCTGCTTTTGTGTACGCGGGAGCGAACAGAACAGCCTGTGGTTCTCTTATCGGCTGCAAGCAATGCCATGCAGAAACCACGTCCGCTCTCTTACTCGTTGTGACGGAGGGCCTCACCCCAGTCAGGCACGCTGGCACTCGCTGCACGATTCAGGCTGAGTGGGGTGGGGGGGGGACGACACACACGCTTGTAGTGCTAGCAAAGACACCAGGAACTGTGCGAAGGCTCAAGTACAACTGGCCCTTTACAGCACCTGACTTGGGTAACGTGCTCAGTGTTGCAAACTGACACCTTCCGCTCGACACGAAGTCACAGTTTTTTTGACATACCTGCTCTAAGGGCTTAAGTTTAGGCACATCACTCACAGGACTCTTGTCATTATATAATAATTCAGAGGCAGATTCCACACTCTGTCAACTACCTGGGAAACAAAATGTTGCCATTACCAGACGCTGAGGCTGAGATCGGGACACACTGTAACTACATCAGCAGAGTTACAGGACCATTTAAACTGGTCATTGATCTGTTCCCACCCCAAACACGAGGCGGGTGGGGTAACTGCTGCACTAGGTCAGAAAGGGACAGCATGTTATTGTGGCGTCACAGAACTGAGACTCCGCCATCCTCCGTGACTGTGCCATATTTACTGTCACCCGCCCACCGCAAATTCCTCAGGCATGTAGGCCTTTCGCAGCCGGAGCACACAAGGCAAACTCTATATTTTAAATATCACACCAAGTAATCCTCGTAAACAAGTTTCGGTTCATGTTAACTTCCCCCTCCCCAATCCTGAAAACTTGTCACTCGTCATCCGATCGTCATCGTCCATGCATCCAGATCCGCGGGCGATGACATCCTTGGAAGTGTCAGGAAACAAGCCCAGGCAGCGTAACAGCAGGAGAAGGATTCCAGAGGAGGAATCGCAGCATCACAAAACAGACATAACTCTGGGGCTTAAACACACACCATGCCCCCCACAAAGAAAGTGAGCACCTTCCCTACTTGGAAAGAGAGGGAAGCAGACTCATGCCTAGGCATGGCCTTTGATGCACCTCCGCATGCAGACACGCGGGGTTTGCCACGCAGGTGATTTGCAAGGCCGTTTGCTTATCTTGCCGTCACATCTCAGGTTGCTCTCCTGCAGCCAAACAAAGGGACTCTGTGCTAAAAGTCAAAGGGCCGCCCTTGAAGTAGGCAGCTAGCAAAGAAGGGGAGGCGGCTTCCAAATAATGAGCCAGATAGGATGAATTAACGGGCAACCATGCAGAAGATCAGTGAATCAGAAATGCTCCATCATTCAGGCGTTATTTATACATACAGATAAGCCTGCACAGATTAAAATCCTCACATACAGTAGCTGCAAATATCTGTAGCAATCTATCGCTCATTTACGCACCAAAACATGACTGGCTCATCCTCCAGCGGAAGGAGTACAGGCTAGGCCCGCACGATTCTGAAAAAAATGTGAATCACGACTGGTTTTTTTTGTTTAGAGTTGAGAACATGATACTCTTAACGATTTTTTTCCCTAAAATTTAGATGTTTATCACACTCTATTAAACCGCAAAAGGAGACACAAAAAAACATGACTGTGCCAAACATATGATTGATCCAGGACCGGCATAAAAACTTCTGACAACAGAAAGGAAACTCAACTGGCCATTCAGTCATTCAGTGAGGTTAAACCAAAACAGCCATATTAAGAAAGCGTTTCAAGTCCCACCTCAAAGTACTGAAGTACCAAAAAAGTACCACACTGACACCTTGTCAATCGGTTATGCAAATTGTACTGCGTTTCAGAGGCAGGCTAACATCATCTTGAAAACAGTTGCAAACTCAAAAAACAATGATAAACAAGGTAAAATAATAATAATAATAATAATAATAATAATAATAATAATAATAAAAATAAAAATAGATGCGTGATTAAATGAAGTGACCCAAGCTTTAACTGTGATCTGGTTGGAAGAACCAGAGACCAGGATAGAATAAAAAGAAATAAAGTATTTTGTATAACATGGTATTTGAAAAATTCTAAGTATTGCAATGGGATTTTGTTGTTATCAATATTGGGGTATTTATAAAACAAAAGAGGAGTTCAACATAAATTTCTCAGAAACCCGTCTAGGAGTGATTTAAACCGCAAGGATGAAAAAGCGTATGATCGAACGCATGTGGCACTCATGCAAAGCAGGCAGAGGTGAACTTTAAACTGATTTTTATACATATGCAAGATTTATTATTATTAAAATTGCAAAGCTTGCGAAGTTTTTTCCCCTATGTTTTAGTGAAACCTAAACTCCCTGTGATATAATGTCCATACAGAACTGAAGGTAAGAAAAAGCCTGATCTTAATCTAGCTGACCAGTGATGTAAGAATTGGACGTGCACAACATGCGATGTTGGTATTAATAGTGCACATTGTACAGCCCAGTAACAGACTACAGCCACTTTTCAAATTCAGTACAAAATATCCTGCCTGGTATTTTGATCAACCAGTTCCAGTACCAGTTTTTACGCCAGTAGAAAACCACCTTGAAGTACTGTACTTTCGGTACTTTCGTGAAGTACCAAAAGTAAGGCACCTGGTGTGGTGGAAAAGAGCCCTTTAAAGAGAATGGAGAAGTATGGGACGCTTGAGACTCTCTGGGGAAAAGTAGGAGCGCTTGTTTTGATCCAGCTGATGTAATACAATACAGAGGAACCGTTGTGATTTAGAAATGAGATCACAGAGGTGCGAATTGAGATCGCATTTTTAATTTTTTTACAATTAATTGTGCAGCCCTAGCACAGGCATCAGTTAGTCCTCTGGCTACACCCACACTGTTACGTTTTTGTATAAAAATTGAGTTTTCCCAAATGAAAACTCTCAATCCACACAGGCGTTTTCACGTCATTTATGAAAGTATTTCCATGCACACTGAGAACAAACAAAAATGAGCATTGATGAAAACAACAACAGTGACACGTAGATTAGTTTCTGTTTCTGCAAATATGCAGCAGTCATGGTGTGTAACGTGCTATTTAGCTGCATAGAGGTCAGCAACAAGGAAAGCAGCTCCAAGGGGGGGGGGGGGCAGCAAAGAACTTTCAGAGGATCAGACACTAGTGACTAGGGAAGCGTAATGATCAATCCCCTGGTGTTCCCCCCTCACCCTGTCAGCAAATTTTATAATCAAGGTTATAGCGGGCACCAAATATCGACGAGACAGGTATCTATGATACCGATCTTGGTACTGGATCAAATCACGTTGAAAAAAAAAAATCTGTGGTATAGCCCATCTGTACTATGTACATTCCATGTAGGGTAACCAGGTGACCAATCAGATGAGTGGTTGTAACTAGCGGGATCAAATTAGGAAAGGACCACATGAGGAGTACGAACCAATTAGGGTGTCAGAAGTAGAAAGCTCTGCATGTTTTCAAAAACGTCCATTTTTCGGCATTGATGACTTTAGGGTAGTGTGGGCGTATGGTGAAAACAAAAACAAAAGTTTGCATTGTTAAATAAACGTAGCCTCAGAGACTGTCAGTGAAAACTGAAAGTGGTTTGGTTGGCAGACCAGAGACCAACCAGACCAGACATGACCACGACAGAACCAATCCATCTGACCAGCAAACTCGCGGTTTGGGAATTGCACATCAGGAAGCCTTCATGTCCAGGTCACCTAATACCTGGAATTTGATTAGCTGTGAGGAGGATAAGACGACAATTTTTCCAAGAGGCTATTAAGGGGGGTGTGGCTTTGGTAGAATAGCTGGGATTCCAGCCAAAGTCAGTCTGAAACCTCACTGCAATTCTTGGAATTCCTGTCCGCTGCCCATAGAAAAGTGATGCAGGCTGGCAGACGTAAATACCGCCCTTCTCATCTCCTCCCTCCTCAAAGTCTCACCACCTCTGCCACTGGAACGAGGAAAAACTGGGCGATTGAGGGCTCTGTGCACTGGAAAAGCTTATCAGCAGAGTGTCGGAACAGCAAAAACAAAACCTGAGCTACAGAGCCCAGACAGAGGCGAGATATTCTGCGCTTAAGGCGCACCCCCCAAAAAAAGAGGTCCTGGTGTAGCTTTTGTTCGGCCTGTTCATGCCTTTAGCCAAAGACAACAAAATCCAGCAGGCTGTTTGACCGACTCTTTCTAAAGTACTGATACGAGCCGCAATTGTTCACCAAGGGCTTTGCCTAAGACCATTCTCTCAGAGGTCAAAGGTCAGCATGCCTCACAAAGCTCAGAGCTAATCAGCGCAGAGTGATCTTTCACCCAAGCCTCTTCACAAAGTTTTTAATGGGCTGAGCTTGATGTGGTTAAACACACATCCATTCAACAGGACAAAGGGTCAATCCACACAGCAGGTTGCCTATTAAAAATGACGTCCCGCTAGCATTTACAACTCAAGCCTAAGCAGGAAGAAGGGACCATTTTGCATAGGTGCTCTGTGTTCATTAGGAGTCACATTCCAAAACTCTAAACAGAAGTAACTTCCCTGAGAATTCCTGAGATTTCAGTGCCTTTTTCCCTCAACAGTACACAAGCATTGTCTGGAGTCTGGAGATCTGCAGCCAGGATATTTAGGAGGGCAAACAGCTGTAGTCTTGAAAGCCAAATAAAGCAGCTAGGAAACAATCCCAGAATTCTTTAGAAAAAAGGGTAACTGTGACAGTTAAAATGAAATGAAATTACATTAACTGAATAATGAAATGATACTATTTGCCATTTGCATGGGTATGAGTACAGGTACACTGCAATGCTTCTTTTCACTAGGAGTGTAACGGTACACGCACTCGTACCAAAAATTTTAGTAGGTTGCACCAGTACTGAGAGACTTTTTATTTAAGAAAGACAGTCAATGCTTTGTTCAGTAAATCACTGTTTAATAAAGAAAAAAGAAGCAGTTTTTGTTTTGATTCTTTTACCCCGCTGTACCGAAAACATCCAGAACAGTGGACTTCAGAACCGAGGTACGTACCGAACCGTGATTTTTGTGTACCGTTACACCCCTGCTTTTGAAACACCCCAGCTTGCTCTTCATGAGACACACATAGAATTGAGGGTGAATTTTGGGGTCCGAATGCAGGGACGGGCTATTAATCCGGCACCAATGGAGCACTTCGTGGGGGTAAGAGCCTGACTCAAGGGCCCGATGAAGATGTGACTATGCTGCCACGGATGGGATTCAACCCAGCAATCTTCCCATCACAGCCACAGAGGCCTAACCCGCTGAGCCCCCCCCAGGTCAGAAACCCAGATGACTGGGTTTGAAGGAGTATCAGGCTTTTGAGCATAGGTCGTCTCCATATTATGTTGTATTTTCGAGTAAGAAAACAAGGGGACACTTTGCCCTACAGGCCCTGTGAACTTCGCTGACTAGACAGCCTCCGGTGACAGACAGCAGGTCTCTGTAGGCGTCCCCTTAGGGCCAGCTTCCTGAGGAATCAGAACAAATCTCAAAGATATCGCGAGTACCAGTCAGCTGGCACAGGACCTTCCAGATGGCCATCTCGAGGAAGGCCATGCTGCGAGTTCTGCAAAAATTACCAAAATAGTTGGAGTTAAAAACGAAGAGCAGGGCCCCCGCCTGCCTGTAGCACTGGGGTGTTCGTGCTGATGCAGCGCTGTGATAATAACAGGCTGCGGGGGGGGACAGCAGCGGCGCTGCCTTAAATAGTCAAAGACAACAGGCTAGATGTTAGCGGGGCAGGCTTAGGCCTACTCCCAGGAGTGCCGTGCCAAAACTGAAGCACCCTCCGCTTACAGGTTCCTCCCTCAGCACAAATTTTTTGTCCAAAATGTTTTGTTGAGCAGAAAAAAAAAAAAATCACTGATGACCTGAGTGCTTCTGTCCGATTATTATGGGAAGGCATAGGGGCTACATATTAAAAGCAGCAGCAGACTCACAGCTCTCTAACACGGGTTTGCGTCACGGCGCAGAGTATCGGCCGGAGACGGGAATTACCATAACGCCGTCACCATTAAAACCCACAAGTGAATGCTCAGCTTCCAAAGAAGCGCAACACATTTGTGGCGACTGACTAAAAGCTGCGATATGGAAAGCTGAGAGCTTTTCGTAGTAAACAGTCAGCTATGAGCCACAGTGTCCGGGATACGCGGACAAGATTTCAGGACACTGATCCCAAAAATGCCTCCTCACCCAAGAGGTCACCTGACACACCCCAGGCTTTCAACCTCAGCGGAACGAGGGCTAATGTCATTCCAGGGGTGTCAGCCTCAGACGGCTGCGCGGGTTCGGTGACGTGGCACTTAACAGCTCAGGAACCTTCCTGACACGCAAACAAAGCGCCCATAAGAAATGGACACAGCAATTAAGAGGGGGGGGATTGTTTTTCCAACTCCCAAAAGAAAAGAGGTTAAGAAAAAAAAAAAATTCAGTAATGGTGTCGTTTACCAGTGACATCAAAGTAGATCTCAGCATCTAACCCAAACTGATCAGGCTATTAGCTAGATAGCAAAGTGGGTGACCACCACAGTGCATTATGGGATACAGCTGTAAGAGACCTTTCATCATCACCGTGACAGAACACACCGACAGTTCCACTCTATGATCAAAATATGTCTCACTGCTTTTTTATTTAGTCCTCACCTTTTCTTTACCGTAATCGAATAAGGTAACTTTGAAATCCCCATATGGAAATTTTAGTACTAATACTGGACCAGTTGAA
>JAODLD010000030.1:16467150-16482675 GCA_026781065.1 Mormyrops boulengeri | reverse complement strand
ATTGATCCATTTATTGTAACAATTGATTGATTAGAAATAAAGTTATATGCCTTTTTAAGTTACTATGTCCTTATGTGGCAAGACTTTTGTCAATGACTGTATAACTTTATGTTATATGCCACAGTGCCACACAGTTCATTGACTTGATAATTAATTAACTTGAATGGTGGTTTGCAGGCAAAGTTCGACATCTTGCCTTACCTTACTTATATATACACAGTTACCCGTTTCATCATCCTCATTTGACGTTACAAACCAAGAGCTCGTTTTAGTGAAAAAGTTGGCAATTTTTGCACATTTAGCTGTGTCTGTTTCCAGAGCTTTCCACTTTTTAATTCTAGCCTTCTCCGCTAGCGGTAGCAGCGTACGTGATCAACCCAGTGCCATGACTGAACACCGGCCAAAAAAATTTTTATCCTAATTGTTTGTATCGTCATGATTGGAAAAGCTGTCTGCCAGTAAACAATCCTGCAACTCCACGTTATTTAATTTCTTTTAAAGTATTAAGGAGTTTAATTACTCTAACCAATTTGCCACATGCATGTTAAATGCTGTAAAAAGAAACAAAAGCTAGTTACATAGAATATAACTAAACCGGTGTCAGCCATTTAGCCCATACTTATAAGCCTCCTAATCTGAAAGATATATTTTCATAAGCCAGCCTTCCTTAAGATGCCACCCACTGCATCGAAAGCCCAGCTTTCTCGTCGCACCGCAGCCTCGCTACCCCCTCGTTCATTTCATTAACTATTAAGACCAAGAGTATGGATACTCGGAAGAGAAGGCGAAATCGCCTCATCGCGGCTGTCTGCACGATACTCCTTCTGCTAATAATCCTCGCTGTTTGCTTGGGCATTATATTTAGCAGTAGGAATGGAGCCTCATCAAGCGAAGCTTTAAAAACCACCATTATTTCCCGATGCGAAACTTACTTAAAAAATAACGATCAAGATTCAAGGTAAGTCCGGAAAGTTTGGAAGTTTTGTATGCGTCGAATTATTTTTAAAACACTTTGTGAAGTACTCTCAAATGTTTGTAAGTATGACTAAGTTGTATTAAGGTACGTGATTGTTATAAATTGACCACGCAAGATAGATATTTACATTTATAATTATGGATAATTTGTAGCATTGTTGAAACCATGTAAACGCAATAAAGAAAAAAAAAAGAAAACCAATTTTACCTCTTATTCAGTTCTCTGGGGGTAATTCTTGAGAAGCAGGTAACAATAATGTCAATGTTGTTCAAACTGAAAAGAGTTCTTTCCGTTTACTTATTTCTGAGACTAGTGAATTTAACCAGATACCACGAATGCAGTGACCACACTGTACGGAATTTTGAACTTAAACGTTTAACTTTCCGGTGTTATGCCGAAAAAGGCATCCCTGCCGTAGAATGCATCCCTGTGTCTAAATGATCGATATGTCGCTGATCTGAAACGAGTTGAGCTACTTTGTAGAGTTACGCTACCTTAGTGCTAATCGATAGCCCTAACCCTAACCCTTACCCTAACCCTAACCCCCAAAAAACCCCTAAAAGCTCAACTCGTCGGAACACTGGCACGCATTCTACGGCGGGGATGCCTTTTTCGGCATAACACCGGCAGGGATTAAAGCTCCGAGTTCATGCATTGTGTAAAGTTTTTTCAAAATAAATTTTTTTGTCACTTTTTTGGGTACGTGATGTTTTTGGAGTGATCAGATCTGAAGATTGTCTCTGTGGTTTTGTTCTATCGCATACTTCAACCGCGAAATTAGTTTAGTTTCTTACACCCATTCAGTGCTTATATGCTCTCGTAAAGGTATTTTAACACATGTAACGATTATTTATTGACAAATACCTGTTTGACCATATCCTGTTTTGCTAGCCTGGGTGATAAGCAGGTCTGTAAAACGAGAAAGCCCACCGGCTCGTTCTGGTCTCTGAATCAAGTCTGTTAACTTGTCACTGCATGGCTTGTTTTATGTGAGCTGCTTGCTCATGTTAAAAGGCTGGAGCTGTGGAAGTGACACTGCTCAGTGTTCTGCAGTTGTCCTGCAGTATTAATACTGTAATAACCGAGAGGAGCATGTACACTTATGCTTCAGTAATTCATTATAGCATATTTAGTATACTGTTAGATTCTCATGAAAAATGCGTTCTAGACTGAGTGTGCTTTATTTACTGTTTAGTCTTCATATCAACACAACTGTTGGTCACTTAATGTTTCTATGATTTGAACTACCTCTTGGACAAAAGCCTTTAAGTCTTTAACTTCTGCCCCCTGTTCTAATGGTTTTGCGCGGCCTGGTGGTGTTTGCAATGAAACCATATCATTTATATAACATTATATTCAAAATCCACCTACCCAGGTAGCTGTACCTCACTAATTAGGCATTATCATTTACGCAGGTCCACATAATAATAATAATACTTTATTGATCCCTGTGGCAGAAATTCCTTTTGCACCTACCCCATCTTTCTGTCCATGACACACAGATACATATGTAGGTGAGAGCAAGCTTGACAGCAAAGGGCAGCCATCTGCAGCGGTGCCCATGTAGCCGGGGGTTAAGGGCCTTGCTCAAGGGCCCACAAACCTGACTGCTCTGCCAAGGCTGTACTTGATCAAGGCACAGTGGCTAAGCTTGCTGAACCACACGATGTTCCCATATAGTGCTATTTATGCTGTTGCTTCAGAGCCTCTGTGAAGGTCCACTGTTGTATACTCCCTGCAGCCCTTTGGACTGTTTTACTTTAAGCTTAAATGTATTGTTTATAACCTGTGACATACATTCCTGACAGCACACCTCGCAGAGTGATGGGCGGACGGAGATTACCACACGACCTGGACGCTCCGGGGCTCGCTGCCGGAACTCTGTTGCCTCCTGTACGGACGAACAGCCACACATTGGCAACTACCGGCTGCTGAAGACCATTGGCAAGGGCAACTTTGCAAAGGTCAAGCTGGCACGCCACATCCTCACAGGCCGTGAGGTGAGACGCCAGCCGATGGTTGGGTGTCCAATTGCCGAACTCTCAGGCAAACTGCCTGGTGAATGCTGTTGTCATTTCACCCAAGTTTCTTTTGTGGTAATTTTAGGTCTTTTGTTTATGTATCTAGTAATTTACATCTACATTGTTTATCCATCTAGAAATCTACATGTTTCTATGCCTATGCTCATTGACATTTGTAACAATGGGTCTCACAGAATTATCACAGAATTAGTTTTTCCGTAGTTGTGGGTATGTAAGGACGAAGGAGACTCAAGAATGCGATTCCTGTTGTCTTAGAAATGTAAATTAAGTGAATGAATGCTTCTGTATTCTAAAATGCTTTTGTCTTCCTCTAGGTTGCAATAAAAATCATTGATAAGACTCAGCTGAATCCTACTAGTCTCCAGAAGGTAAACTCCTCCATCCTTCTGTTTGTGTACAGGGCCTGATGATTGTTTGTCAGTGGGGGAACTGTGCTTCTCTTTACACATTTCTCAGTGATTGAAAATGGTTGGCCATTGTGCTGGGGCTATTTACAGCTTGTTTTCTGACTTGTAGTTCT
The DNA here is from genome assembly GCA_026781065.1 of Mormyrops boulengeri. Classification (NCBI taxonomy): domain Eukaryota; kingdom Metazoa; phylum Chordata; class Actinopteri; order Osteoglossiformes; family Mormyridae; genus Mormyrops; species Mormyrops boulengeri. The sequence goes on along the minus strand of JAODLD010000030.1, from coordinate 16,479,137 downwards.
AATTTGTATGCTTTTTGGTCTGCTGCAGTAGACTGTTTGGTGTATTCACTTTGAGCAACAACACAGGGACTGAATCATCAGACCTCTTAAGTTCACCTTTCCTCAGTCACTTTTTCCAGAGCTGGCTTTGTCCTTTTGCCCATCTGTTTCTGTATCTGAATTTTGACCCATGTCCTGGGGTCATTATGTACTAATACGTATCAGCAGCCCGTATGATTTTGAGTACTGAACTCATGTCTAGGGGGGAGATTCTCAAATTCATTGACAAACCAACGGAGGATGTGCAAATGTCTGTTTTTGTATTCAGTAGATTGATCTCTTACTTTATGTATTGGCAATGGCTGAAGCTTGACCTGCATAACTATTTTTTTTTTTACACACAACAGCATGTTGCTTCTGGGTAAGAGTTCTTGCTTCTCTTTGGGCTTGAAAGTAAGTGTTAGTGCAATTTATGAAACTGGACATACAATGTGGTACCATTTTTGAAATTTAAGCAGCTTCTATGCATGATCAGACCTTTGCTTTTGCTCTGTGTGAATGACGCCTTACTGATTGATACTAATGAGTGCCGCTGTGTACAGTTTCTTTTGTGCTTGTATTTTCAGCAACTATACTCCACAGGCTGCACAGCATTATGGGAAGGGTAGATCCTAAGCTAGGAGTCCTCGGCGGAGTTGGATTTCAACTGTTGCTAATTATATCTGGAGCGTGGAAATAAGAATGAGAGGCTTATGTAACCATGTGGGTTTGAGTTGGAATAGGGGAGTGATCTCAGTTGGGTTAGATGGAAATGTGGTTTTGGTATGTGGTGTCACTGGTCCTACGGTGTGGAACGCAGTCTGGTGTGATAAGGAGCCAGTCACAGGCTGCTGGTCAGTCTTTGGAGCCTCATTGTGTGTAGTGTTATTGACAACCAACTGGCAGGTTGTTGGTACATATGGGAGATTGTTTTTTTTTTTCCTCCCTCATGGTTCATAGAGAGGGCACTTGGTAGCATGACCAACATAACCAGTGGGCTGAAATTTAGGATGCAGCTGCTTAAGTTGCATTGGTGCTTCATTCCCTGCATCACCTAATGGTATCTTTTGAAAGTGTTGTATAGCCGAAATCATGTGCTTTGGAGATTCTCATGCTGGTACTGTGCTTGGATATTATAGTTGATGGGTAGCAATTACATGATTAATCAGTTTGTGTTCCATTTCTGGTCCGATAATGAAGTATCAATTTAGTGTGAGTCCCTACTTCCCATTTTTAAATCTTGTTTAAAAAACACTTTGCCTGTCTTGTTGTGCAGTAGAAAGGCTATATCTTTGCCCTAATCCTATAAATGCAGACCACTGCCATCGTACAATCACACCTGAATATTTCAAACTGTGTCAGGAAATTTACTTTGAAATTAGCAATTATCAGACTTGGTCCAAAATACAATTTGCAAAATTGTAGCAGTCTTTCTTTTGGCTGTCCATTTGACTATCTGAGCATTTGGGATGGGTGATATCGCCAAAATGTCATATCACGATCATTTTGGTTTGAAGCACGATCTGAGATAGAGATCACATTTTTTTGTTTGTAAACCAGCCAAATTATAAGGTATGTAGTAATATTAATTAACCATTTAAGCACTTAACCAGCAATTCTTTCCCTGTATGAAACACTTTTTGTAGCATTATTATAAACTTAATTAAGGTATGTAAAATACTAAACATTTATTTGACGGTGTAACTGCCCTGTCTATAAACCGTTTACCACGTAACACTAATCCAGTATTTTTAGCAGTGCAATGGTATGTAAAGGTGTTTTTTAGAACCATTTTAGCTAACTGGTGAAAATCCATTAAGTTTTTAGTTCACAATCTAGTTACTAAGTTGAGATCCACTGAGATGAATAATTGACAAAGTGAGATATAGAGACAGTGCTGAGATGTCATGCAGACTGAAATTGCTGTGTTTCACATCAGTCTGTTTTTGTTGTAGTAATGTTATAGCCTCTCAATATGCTGGCATCACCTGATAGGTACTTGCCAGTTTATTCTGTCATTATAATAATATTGTTAAGCAGTGCACTTGTAAATGGGCATTCATTGGAAGCCCCAGTTAGCTGTACTTATGCCTAGTTGACTCCTTGATAGCAACTATGTTTGTAATGTGCTGTTTGCCTCACTTATACGTCTGTAGCGGCCAATAATATAATAACTGCCAGTAAAGTAATGTTATCATTCTTAATGTATTAAGTTGATTATGTAATAACTGGCTGTCCCTATTGATTATATCAATGATCAAGTAATCGTATGTTTAGAATGCAATTGGTGTGAGGCACAAACTAACCAACCATTACAGGGTATACACTCAGTCACACATACAGTGAATTTAGGCACTCCAATTCACTTAAGTTGCATGTTTTTGGACAGTGGAAGGAAACCAGAGGATCCACTGAAAAGCCACTCTCACACAGTGTGGATATGCAAACTCCACACACACAAAGCAGTGGTGTGCAGATTGCAGAAACAGTTCTACCCACTGCCCCGGTATCACCCTTATGCTATACCAAAATCGCATTTCATGCACATGCATTGGTCACATCACAAGGACCGTGAGAGTCAGCTGCTTTGAGACCATGAATAAGTTACGCTAAAACATTCTTATGTAGTCGTAGGAAATAAAATTTGGCAAGCTTTTCAGTTTTAATGATGATTCAATTTTATCATTATGTAGTATATGTTACAGCAGTTTAAAGTAGGGCTGGGCGATATGACCTCCAATCAATATCAATTAATTGATTAATTGAATTAATTGTTTTTGGGGTTTTTTTGCCATCCTATTTCACTGACAAGGTTTATACTGTAAATATGCTCAACTATTAAAGCTTGGATATTTTTCCTAATGAAAGACTGTTTGTCGTATCTTTCTGATTTTAAAATAATTGGAGACACACAGATGAATTGTTTATGGTTATTGAATATTTCAAACAACTGAAATCAAAGCACTGATTGCTTGAAATGAAAACATGAAATGAAATGAAAAGGTCACATTTTAGTTTTAATGTAAAAAGCAATAAAAAAGTAGAAGATAGTTTGCATTTCAGGCAAACAAAATAGATTGCAGTGGAAACTGTTTTATAGTGATGACGTCTGGGTGATCATTATAAGCGGATGATAATTATAACCATTTTGTCTCAGGCAGATTAATAAATACACAAATGTCAATTAGATGGTACAAATATAAGGTCACTATTTACTGACTTACTGCACACATTAAATTAGTGAATTGTGTTTAAATACGCTATAATATAGTACAGTACTGTATACAGTATACAATACAATATAGCTTATTGTAGTTTCGGTACTGCATCTTGTTGGCTCGTATTTGGCAGTTTATTGTCGTTTTCTGTGCATGCAGCATTAGCCTCTCGTAGCTAGCTAGAAGCAGGTGGGTTTCTGCAAGGTAAGCTAGGCAAGTAAAAAACGTAATTAAATTTTTTTTTCCCATATGTTTTATGTATAAAAAAGACCCTAAATGAACACTAAACAGACTCTTTGATTACTATAAGCAAATTATTTAAACCGTTTTTGTACCAGAATGATTCTGTCCCACGCTCCACATAAGCAGTTGATCATAACCGTGATCACTATAAGTGTATTCCGTTGTATTACTCGCAGACCTCTGTGTATTCACTCTGTGGTGTCTGTGTGTGTGTTTTGTTTTTTTTTTTTTTCCTTTTCTTACATTTTAATTATTTTAACTTGTTAGCATCATATATGCAGGCATATAATGTGCTCACATTATAATATTTATGAAAGATGAGTTTTGACATAGATTTGTCCCCAGCTTAAACGCCCAGTTTTACCATTGCCCATGTTTTTTTTTTTGTTTTTTTTTCTGTCGCTTGTTTCTCCCCCTATAGTTCCTTTGTGCCCACCCAGGAGGGCCCCCTTTTATGTCTGAAAATTTTGGTCATAGTGCGAAAGAGAAATTAATAGAATTGAAATATTTAAGCGCACAAAAATATTAATAATATAAATGACATTTCTAAACATGGACATTAAGAAATACACAATGGAATACAAGAAACTACCTAATTGACAGGGAAAGATTCTGCAAATTGTCATGTAAGTGGAATGTGCAATAAACTAATAAATATGCATTTAGATGTATGTATTACAACGTCTCGCAGCATTCAGGTAAAATATATTTAATAACTTGTGTAAAATTATGTGTTCTTATATATTTGCGCTGCAGTTGTACTGTTGTGATGTTTTACAATACTGGCAGATTGCATTTTCATGCACTTTTAATGTGAAGCACTTCCACGCAACTGAGGCTTTTATTTATTTGGAGCCTCATCCACTATATGTTGTCTTCCTTCCATCATATTGCAGAATAATTTTGATTGGTGTTTTAATAATCTAGTAATCCTGTTTAACTGAAAAATCGTGACCGCTCTAATTGTATATCAGGTATTCTTAAAAAGCAAGTTATACTGACTGTTGGCTTGTCGATTCCACATGGTTAGCAAGGTTTAACATAATAAGACACCTATATGTGTTGCACTGTGTGTGAAGCATTGACCTTTTACTGCTGAGTGGATGAGTACCCTTTGGGTAAATGACGTTGCAATAATGCAGACGTGGGATTCATGTACTTTTATTTTGACAGTTGGGACTTTAAGGCCTGCTCTTCCATTAATGTCTTGCACACTATTGGGTGCTGAGTCATATGTTTATCTCAGTTAGAAAGTGAATTTCAGATTTTAAATATAAGACTTAATGTGATTTAAGCTTTGTTTTCTATCTGTCGTGACTCGTGACACCTACTTTGCAAAGTTTTTTCCCCTTCTAATGGTACTTGAAACACAGCTGCCTGATTGAATGAAAGTGTGTTGTCTGACGGTATGGTTTCATTTGGGCCGAAGGCTTTGAACCAATAACCTGCACATTTTCAGAGGACTGATGACTAACTGGTAATGAGAGCAGTTAAGAAAAGGAGTAAGATATATGCAAGCAGAATATGTGGTCCCTTCGGAATGTGACTGACACCCCAGGGAGGTGTGTTAGATAGGCAGCTGGTGTCAGTCTACCATGCACACAAACGAATGTTAATGACCCTGCTTGTTTCACTGAGCATGAGGTGGGTGAACAGGTGTGTGTATGTTGCCTCACTCTGGCATGTTTGTTACTGGTTTATTTCTAAAGTTGGGTGGGGGGTTGGCTGGAATCTTTCTTTTCTTCAACACTCATTTCTTAGTGGCATTCGTTACTGTGTTTTTTCTCTTTTTGTATTTGGTGTTGATGACAATAGAATTTATTTGCAGTGAGAGAGTGCCAAATATGTCCCATTTTTGGGTTTGGTTTGATGGTCCCTGTACCACTGCATCTTGTGGTCTCCCACTAGTTTGTGGTTTATTTAAGGCTCATCCACCCCTCCCCCAATCTGGAACTGCTGTTCTGGAGCTGCCACCCTCTGCTGCTGATAAGCCTCTCTGAGAAGTTGCCAGCCCTACTGCCCCATTGTGTCGGCCTGAGCAGCAAGCTGGGGCTCAGCTCTTAAATTCCATCTTCCAGACATCAAAGGGTGGAACATTCGTGTGTTAATTCATGGTGTCTTTGGTCTGTTTCTGGCAAATAACATAATTTTTCTTCACCCTCTCCTTTTGCTTAACATAGATTGCGATGAGAAAAGGTGAGCTCTTGTGTGAGTTTCCCTCTGATGGCCGAACTTACTGGACTGCAGACTTTGAAATTTCTGGGATGGTTCTTTTCCTGTTATTGCAAGGTTTTGTTTTGCAGGGGAATCCGTGACGCAGCGCATTTTTTTTTCTTCTTTTTTTTTCCGCTTGCCCCCATCACTCCCACCACTTTTCGTCCTGCAGTGTTTTACCGTTTCCTCACTTCCTGTCTTTATGTCTGAAATACTATGCTATATGTGAACAATTGCATGTGCTCTTTCTTGAAAAACTGGTTATTCAGCAGCATTGTTTGCAGGTCAGAGACTCAGGTGCATGTTGGGGGAAAAAAGACCTGACAGATTGCAGAGACAGGAATTAATCTGTTGTGAGCAATTTTTTATTTATTTCACAGCCTTTCCCCCCGCTTGTAAAGGGGCCCTCAGTGTGATGTTTCTTGTGTGTGTAGAGCAGGTAGTGTTCTCGTCCGCATGTTCCATTATCCTCATCCTCTGATGACCTCGACCAAGGGGTGGTCTCTCTCTCTCTCTCTCTCTATCTCTCTCTCTCTCTGGGCAGTTAGTCTGCTTCCTGCTCCTGTGCTCTCTCCTTGACATGCGTTTGTAGTGGCACCCTTTCCCACCCTGTGTGACTCACTAGTCTGCCTGGCATGAGCAGCTCCATTCTTATTTGATGTATTCTGTCTAAGGGGCTTAAAATTTTACCTATTTGTACAGTTTAGGTCCCAACTGTAGGCTTTAATTGAGAGCTCCTACCTGGACTTGTGCCAGGTAGTTTGGGTGATGTACTGCCCTGTTTTGTGCTTTTTTTTGGAACTTGTGTGATAAGCAGAAAAAAATGTCAATTTTTTTCTTGCATCAGACTAAAGGAGAGCACCACTGCGTGGAGCCATTTACACCGTATGTAGATTCTGGTAAAATCTTTTCCCTCTTCCTTTTGTCCTCCAAAGCAGCTAGCTGAATTTTTGGCTCAACTTTTTATTTTACTTGTTTTTCTGCAGCCCTGACATTGCAGGGCTGCAGTCACTCCTGCGAGGTCGAACACCCTGACACCCTACTGACACCCTACTTCCTGCCCCAGTGCTGCACCATGCTGTTCCTTGGAGGTTACTTTTTCCTCTGTTTGGGGGAAATTGGGTCACAGGTGCACGCAGCTGCAGGTGTGCCGTAAGCTCAGGAATGGTCTAACGAGGCAACTAGGGTAGCAAGATCCAGGTTTGGGAACAGCTGTCTTGTCTCACAGCCTGTAAGTCACTTTAGCTGAGTAGGAATCACCAAGTACATCTCCCTCATCCTGGTGGGAAGATGCAGTGCTGAAGCCCCTGAAACCAAAGCTGTACCTTAGCAAAATTGCATATGCAGGATGCCTGACGCCAAAGTTTGTTGAGCGCTCTGATTGGGGGGAATCCATGGGGCTATGCTAAAATGTTAATGGTGCATGGCCCTGCCCCCTTTGTGTGGATCAGCAGGTCAGGATGTTTGTGCCAGTGGCCAAAGATGCGCCAAAAACTTATCCCTTTTCTTCAAACTATGGTTAAAGTCATATGTTTTATCCTAGAAAAATGTGGGTGATATTTAATAGGTCAGGTAATTACCATCACATAAGCACATAAGGATGCCCAGTACACACAGATTAAAATACAGGCTTATTTCCACTACACAGAAGTAAGGGGGGAGACCAGTGAGGACGGAATCACTTTTTATTTTGTGTGTCACTAAAATATTCCATGCACAACAGTGTAATAAGAATAACTAGTGCACGTTTGATGTTTCAGTTGAAAAAATGCATTTTTCAAGTTATGGTTTAAGTTGAAACAATATATTGTATGAAGAATTAAATGTGGATAATCACTTTGCCATGCTCACTGGGGCCAGATTGCTTTATTTCATGACTGCAGTGATTACAATGTGCCTATTATGAGATGAACGGTACTGGTCTTTCCAAAAGTTAGGCGTGAATGTGACCTTGAAGGCTGTGTTTATGTGCAGACTTGTCTTGCATGTCTTGACACCTGTTTAGTGAGCCTGTCTGTTACCTGTGAGATTAAGGATAATTGGTCTGACAAAAGCAGAGACTACCTGGATTGGTACTCTTACCCTAATGTTATTCCTTTTATGGAGTGACAGCTACAGAGTTGTCATCTGTTTAGTGAAAGATGTTGGATTTCCTGCTCTGATAAATGCACTCAGTACTGGTCAAAGCCCACCTGGTGCCCTACACACGTTTCACTGTTGGCACCCCCCGTCAGAGACAGTGAAATTTCCTTTCTGTGCACCCTAATCCACTTAATGGGTTGACTGGCACTGAATGTACTGGTTGTGAAGTGGTTTTTGTCATTTTGTTTACTGTCCAGCAATATGACCTAAAATTATCATCACGATATTTTTCACTTTTTGGACAGTGACGGTATTATAATCGCAGTATTACTTTTATCCAAGTTTTGGGAGGAATGGCATGTCCTGTCCTATTATGTAAATTTAAAAGAAAATATGGGCAGTCTTATTTTGAAAAGCTATAAATAGTAATGTAATGTTTTTTCATTGCATTTTTTATTGTCGGAGTAACAGTGCAAAGGGAATAAGTTGGTTTAGCTAAAAACTGCATTTTACAGTTCATTTCAAATATGCAGGATTGCCAACTTTGGTGTGCTAGCTGGAGTGGGATTTTCAGTTCGAGACAAGTCTGCACACACATGCACATGCATTTACATGTATGTAACAGTCTTATTATCTTGTAAATACTCACGTCAGAAGTGTGAGTTGGCAACCCTGAAAACGTGTGTGCTTTTAATTTGCTGAGTTGATTTGTTTAAAAAAAATTATACAGTTGTTAAACGGTAACTTCGCTGAACATGAAATCACCAATAAATTACGTCCATTTATCCAACATTTTATAAAATATATACTGCATTTGAAAACTTCAGGTGTACAATTTCAGGACAGAGCAACCACTCTGTTAGGAACATTATGGCTTTTTGGTTGCAGGTGTTTGATCCGCTGCTGTTATTAACACTAATGGCACAAAACTGCTGCATACGCCGAAGTACGTCTTGCTTGGCGGATAAAGGAGTTTGACGTTCATCGGCATGGGAAATGGCAGTTCTAGTGTTAATTGGGCAGTTGTGCCTTTTACTACGCACCTTACATGAAGGCTGCGGCGCCTATACAGTATATGTTGAGTTGAAGAATATGTATGTAACCAGGTTGATTTGTTTAATGTGTATAATTACACAAAGTCTATTTATTTTGAATTTGTTAATTTGCTTCAGAGTATGTGATAGAAAAATCGCACAACGCAGATTTCAACTGATGTTCTGAAGAAAATTAAATGCTTTATTTTTTCTATATAGGCTGTTGTATAATTAGGCTGTAGACTTCTCGCGGTGTTATTGGTATAGTGCAAATCCATATCATAGCGCACAATCACATCGGCAATGACGACACCGGTGTAGCGCCCACTCCTACTGTGGTGCATGGCAGGACCAGTTCAACAGGTTTTGGCACGATCTGACAGGGTTCTACTTGCAACCCAAACTCAGGCAGAAGACAGATCGGTTATCTCCTGTGATTTGGACCATGGCACCTTTAAGCCCCCGGGGATGGGGTTCCTACATGTCTATGGTGTGATGAGAGTGCAGCAAGGGCCCTAAGGGGGGACCACTGGTCCGGGGCAGCCTCAGTCCTCATGAGCCAGTTGCTTTAACACTGGGAGGCGGAGCCAAACCAGAGGATCCAAGTGACATCGTTGGGCAACTGCAGTAAACAAACAGGACCGAACGAATCCAGCCTTGGCCAAAGGCGCAGCTGAGACACAAAGGGCTCCAGTGTCGTCTCGCGGGCGGTCGTACTCTACCTCCCGACGCCTAGCACGCGCGCGTACCATGTACAATGGACAATGCGACACACACTGGGGGCCGCGCTTTGATTTGCGCTTATAAATCAGGTCCTGTTACAAACGGGAGTTTGCATCCATGCATTCACACAAGCGCAGTCAGCGTGAGCAGGAAGACGCAAACTACAAAACCTCAACCTGTCACGGTGGGTCACCAACACTGCAAGCCCACCAGGCCAGCACCGGGGAACAGGAAACAGCAGGGCCCAAGCACCCATCGTGTTCCACTGCGTCGCCATGGGAAGCCGTTTTCAGACTGCAGGATATAGCCGTGTCGATTGTAGCAGGTCAGGTACCACTGACTAAAAACAAATCCAAAAAAAGTGCCAAGTCAAGTCGTCTTTGTGTCCACACTACTATTTCAAAGACTGATTGCATAATCAACATGAGATTATGAAGAAAAGGCGAATCTGATAATCACTCAGAGAGCAATACGATCTCTGACCCAGTGACACTCCAGCCAATCGTAAGGTTTCGGTCTCACTGACAACATTACTTTGTCTTTGAACAAGCACATCACCAGGAAAGCAAAAAAAAAAAAACATATTCAGCACAGAGCAACTTTCCAACTGGATCTGGCCCGGCTCGGCATCCACCATTTCCTTGTTGGCAGTTCAAACCGACAGTGGAAAGATGAAGCAATAAATTTGAGGGGGGAAAAAAAAAAAGAAGGATGACAATGGATGCACCCGGGACATGGGAGATGAAAGGGACAGCTTGAGAAAGAGATAGAGAGAGAGAGAGAAGGAATCACGCTAAATCGACTGTACAATTTGCACTTTATTTCACTGCTAACATACTGATTTATGTGCGAGTTGAGACAGCCCTAAAGAGGAGTGTTCTCACCCCGCAGCTGAGGACGCAGGCCAGGCCGTGAGCCGAGCCAAACTCCACGCCATCCAGTTTGACACACTCCACTGGAAACAGTTGTGGAGGTTTGACAGCAAGCTGACAAGGGCCAGGAAGACGACTCCGCCGGTGTTTCATGCTGGAGAGGGAGTCCATTTCCCTGTTGGGTTGGTCAGCTTTTTCAGGACAGGGTGAGCAAATGGTTTAACCAAGTGGCACCCAGAATATTGTGGGTTCGGGCAAGTCAGGCTGTACAAACAAGAAGACCAGACCTATCTAAGAGAAATCAGGGAAGCCTGTACCTGCTATCAGTAGGCTCTGAATCAAGAATTTCACCATGTCTGCGAGATAACGGATCACAGCTCCCTGACACTCCTGCCAGTGTACTGGTACTGAATTACAACAAGTCAAAGCAGTCATTGGTCACAAGGAGATAGAGAACATACAAAGTTAATCACAACAAAGGTGGATGTGGAGAAGGTAGGACAACAACAGCAACAGGGTTCAGGTAGGTCACATGAACAGCATACCAACCACAGACAGGAAATGACATCACCGGGAATGCCATGAAAATTGCCCAACACAGGCAGAAACCATGAGGTTTATACTCCATGAAAAGACATCACACTCCCCCAAGACAAACAAAGGATTAAACACCCAGACTATTTACTGTGCTAAAACTGTTCGGTATCAGTGAGGCATAATGTGTAGCAATGGGTGGGTGATGCACCCCTTCCATTTATCAACGTGTGGAAAAATCCACTTCCACGAAAAGTCATTTTAACAAGCACTGATTTTTATGTGATACAAGCTACAGACTGGCTACACACCCCATAATCACTTCTCATAAACACCTAACAGAATATTTCAAAGTTCAAGAAGCAAGTATTTTAATAAGATTTCAAACCTTTCGAAATCTAAATAAAAGTCAGCGGATAAAACGCACAGTTCCTGAGTTTAATGCCATCGAATATAAATGCAGTTTCATAAGAGAGACACTCTTCCTTGTCCCAGGAGACCCCATTGTCCTGGGAAGCCATCTCTCCAGTTTAAAACGAGTTGTAAGTGATATTGCAAACAAGCCTGACCTAAAAATAAAAAACAAAGGACCTCCCACCCATGCTGTACAGTTTTCCTTTCTAAGAAAAGCAAGCTTGCCCCCCCCACTCCTCACACCTTCCTGAGTCATCAACTGTACCAGGCCCAGGGGTTTCTGGGACAGGATGATATGCATCCTCATGGTGACATCACCTAACAGGAGCCCTTTCGAGGAAATTCAGGTCACATTTTCAAAACTGCAGATTGAACCAATAGGAACGCAAGAACTCCAGAAGTCTGCAGTCCGTGACTTTTTCAGAAGCAATCACTGTATGTCTCAGCAAAGGCAGTAAGCACCAGTTCCTCTCCTTGACTCATCCTCAATCAGAACCACCTCCTTGTTAGTCAGTAAACAAAAGGTGTGGACACATTATAGATGAGAGGAGTTTCTGAATTTTCTTTCAGAAGTTGAGTAGCATGAGGAAAATGAGGAGGAATCTTGGCTTATTTCCAGCGCGGGGGTGGGGTGG
>JAODLD010000030.1:16435330-16467140 GCA_026781065.1 Mormyrops boulengeri | reverse complement strand
TTTTTTTTTTGTTGTTTTTTTTTTTGTGGTGTTGTGTGGTGGCCGGGGGGGGGGGGGGGCGCCCCCCCACACCCATGTAGTAAGATCCAGTGTTCAACTCCCGCTGAGACGGAGCCAGCCGAGGACACACACTTTCAATAAGCTGCTCAGCCTTCTTCCCTTTGTATTCACATGGAAACCTAATAAGGAATCATCAAAATCAAGGCCAAGGTTCCAATTACATTTTGAAGTTTGCTGAAAAGATGGGACTGATAAAGACCACCTCCAGCCCAAGGCACTGCAGGGTGCTGCCGAGATAAACGGCACACAGACCACAGCACAGTTGCTAGTAATCGCTTCCATCTCTCATTGTACAAGAACTCTGGAATTCCAGATGGCCTTACCTATCAGCTCATGAGACGCTTCAAGGAAAGTCTTCCAAACGAAGTGCCTCGAGCTTCCAGATCACACTCATACAACATCGCCCAATCTCAAAGGCTCTCCTCTTCCACACTAAAGATCATGTCTAACCTACTGCATGAAGAGCTGCATCAGCGCAAAGGGGCCTATTTTGGTCGGCGTGGTCATGTGACGTTTTTTCAAAGCACGAGAGAGACCTTTAAAAGCCATCTTTGATCAATATTCTATGAAGAGCATCAAGCCCAGACCAAGTCTGCACTACACATCTTTGCGTTCCGGACAATTAAATCCTCAATTGCCTTGTCGGTAAGGGTATTATTATTAACCTCGCCTTCTGGGACATCGGCTTCACTGGAGAACATCCACGTGACCCTCAGTTCCTGAAGGCACAGCTCCCTCCTCATTCCAAACAAACTGACTAATTAACGTCAGCCAGGAAGGAGGGAATGTGGCAAAATTTGCGACAATGGCGTCATGTCTAAAAATGTTGAGGCACGAACGATGGTCAATCTCTGCAGGGTGATGGAATGCAGGGCGAGGGGTACAGTTGGTCCATGGGTGGCCCTCTCCAAAAATAGAACCAAACCATGGCCATAGTGACCGTCCCAAACATTGAGGAGGTGGGTTCATGGTTGAGAAGCTCCTAGTCTTCAGCAGCATGACAAGGTAAGCAACTATCATAAGGAGAGTTAATACATCTGCAGCTATGGAAGGAATTTGTGCTTGCTTAGCAATCCCAGAGGAGCTTTCAAGAACAACATATATAAAGGACTTCCTTACCCCAAAAAACAGGGTAAATCAGTAGATTGGTGTGAAAGGGAGATGTGATGCTTTCAGGAATGCTTACTAGCTACATAGCCCTTACAGTGCATAGACCGGAACAGCTATTCCAGAAGGACCACGTGGTTTCTCCTCCCACCGAGTGTCTGCTTACGAGAACGACCAGAGCTTCTCTCGCTCCCTCTTTCTATGATGCAGTGATTCCAACGCTCTTCCTATGGCCAAAACAGACACGGTTGAGCTGAGCTGAAACTGACACTGACCAAAGTCGTGTTCTTGGCCTGCTGAAGCTCTGGAGTGACCCCCCTCAGCCACACGTTCGCAGGGGCTAGGGTAAGGTCTGGCAGGCTCTGGCTGCATGGGAACCTCCTACCGCTGTGTAAACAGCCACCCATTGCCTTTCACTTTTACTTTGGAAAACTACAAGCATTATTATTTATCTTTTACCGAATTCACATTTTAGTTAGTGCGCACATCTTACGCAAAGGTACAAGGCCAGTTACTGGACTGTATGCTAAAGTAGCGTCCTGGCTAACATTAATCTGAAAGCACTACCGCCCCCCCATCCCCCGAAGTGGGGGCCATCAGTCTCACTCTATGACAATGGGGGGTTTACGGCTTTCCTACTACAATGACCACTGCAGCCGTCAGGTCCCCTACAGATTCCACTCATTTCAGCAGCCCAGTGAAAAAAATCCTGACAGTGTACACAACCAGGACAGCATAAGCCAACTTGTTTGCCTTCTGTGTTTAGGGTTGACTCCATCATGGTGGTGCTAGGGTCACGGGGCCATGGTGACCCAGGAGCCCGGGACAGATAGAACACGCCGAAACATCAGGAAAGCAAGACTTGATTCATGCAGAGACTCCACGGATTTTCGCTGAAAGGATCTCATCAGTGGTGGTCTCGGGGGTGGGGGGGACATGTAAGGAAATTGTTCAAATTTTAAAAATGCAAATCAAGCCAATTGCACCAAGAGAAGGAACATCGGGCTATATACACGGATGGTACCGCACAGAGAGGCCAAGGAAGAGCTGCTATCTTCAGGCAATTCGGATCGTGAATGATGGCAGTGTTTCGGACCCGCAGGCCAGCATTCTCCACAGCCTGCTTAACCCTCACATGCATATATATAAAAACTTATTTGAACGCTTGCAGTACGTCCACTTATACCCAGTTCTGCCCACCACAAATATTTATGATTAATACTTAATGTGTAATGTTTGTATTACGTTATGCCCGGTCTGTCTTATCTATCGAGCTTATGTCCCTTTTTTCAGAGTCTGGGGCTACGTAACCATGCATTTTACTGCACACTGTTCTCAGTAGGATAAATAAAACTTTGAAACTTTGAACTGAAACAAATTTTGTGGGTATTTTGAAAATTTCGCTAACTAACTAGCCACCTAGCATCGAGGATACATGGAGAACAGCTGCGCTCTCGCTGTCTGATACTGGGAGAGCGATAAGCTGTGGCAGCACACAGTAAAGGCTCAGCTCATCTCCACCCCCTTAGAGTAACCGATATCTGCCAGTCAATCAGGAAACGGTGCGCAAGTGCCTCCCCCCGCCCCCAGCACGCTGCGTCACAGGCCCCGCTTGCCGAGCCGCATAGAGAGGAACTGGGCCGGCCACAGCTCCCAGTCAAACACCCACAGCCGCGGCCCTTCCAAAAACCAGACCTCACCATAGCTGTGTGACACAATTCTAGCGAACCAACGGAATAGGAAAATCTCTTTGGTGGTTCAAGTCTACTCATAATGCCTCAGGCTGTTTTTGATCATTATTTCGCCCTCCAAGTTTGTTGCCTTCAATGCAGGAATCCAGAAGATTATCACACAGGACAAAATTTCCAGGTCAAAAAATGGGGGAGCGACAAGCCTCCTCCCCCCCCGCCAACTGTAAAACTATTTAACAAACGAAGCGAATCTGGCCGGGCCCCCTGTCACAGCAGGCGGAGTTACAGGTGACCCAAGCCCATGGGGTCACAGCTGAACTGCGGCAGAACTGCGTTTGTGCTAAGGTGCGAGAGGAGTGACAACAGCAGGGGGAAGTGTGCTAAGGGTAAGAAAAAAAATGCAAGTGACTTGAGCGTGAACACAGTGAGCATGCGAGGCCTTATTGTGTATACAGCACACAACATTACACCACAAACTCAACAAACATCGCAACAGTTAAAGAGCCTGGCGATGTACAAGTACAGCCTGAACAGGAAGGCCTCCCTGGCATGGCTGAAGCCCAGCAAGGTGCTTTGAGGAATTCACACCACATATCCAGCCAAACTTAAACACTACCCGGGTGCCTCCCCAGCTGTGCTCCTGTGAACAGATCTGGGGGCAGGACTCACAAGTCACCCAGCCCTTGTCACACATTCCTGCGCCCTGCGCCGTTGCAACATCTGGCCGCGCCTCGTTCCCATAGGTGCCGTTGCCGCACCACCCCAAGCTGCCTCTGGAGCGGCGGTCACACCTGACAAGGCTGTCATGTCGTAACGGGCCAAGCTGGAGTGCGGAACTCGCTAGCAACAAGGGCTCAGCACCGCGATGGGCACGGCTGCAAGCCGCAGGTGCGGTCAGCTGCTCAGCCCTGGACCAAACATTGGTCTGCAGTAGGTGTGGCCAAAAGGCAGAGAGATCACAGAGTGTCACACTTATACAGGAGCAAATACCACATCGGGGGGGGGGGGAGGGATTCAGGGATTCAGCAGAACACGTCAGGTTGGGATTACTTTGATTCTCTGGGGCGTGGATGACACGTCCTACTCTTGTCTTCTGCTGATTATATGAAGTCTCAGTTGATGGCCCTAGAAGGTCTCGCTGCAGGTAAGCCACAAATTTGCATGGTGTCCTTGATTTTGCATTTCCCGATTTTGCATTCATCTTTAATTTGGAAATGAGGTACATTTTATTTAATCTGTGTTTAATGTTTAAACCACAGGGGCTTAGTAACTGGTTTACGAGTCTGCTTAGAGACAATCAAGTGTGGCACCAATGACATCATGGCAAGATAAATTTTTAACATTGATAAGAGAATACAGGAAAAAATGTATTAATCTTATTGACAGCCCACAGAAGCCATCCCTGTTGGGCTTTAAGCAGTTAAGGCTTTCACAAGATCAGAAGTAATTTTAGCACCTTCCAAAATTGTTGACATCGTTACCAAAACCGTAAGGAGGATGCGAGGTACAGCAATTCAGAAAAAATCCTCATCTGCTCATACGATTCCCCCCGAATTCACACCCACAAAGCTGAAACACAAACTTACCTGCCCATTTTGCGTGTCATTTCTAATCAAACGGTTTTTTTTATTTTCAGCGAAGAAGTAAAAGCGCAACATATGTTGCATGCAAACACCTATGCAAACCAAGAGAACAGTAAATGCTGAAATCAAAGGCATTTTTCAACACCTGGGCAATAATGACTCTTTCGGCATTACGGACAAAAGGATTCACGTCGCAAAACTTAAACCTGAGTGTTCAGACTGAAGTCAAACTTTTCCTACGGATCACAAATGAGCCAAGAGAGCAACAGACGAGTTGTTCAGAGGCTCTGTTTATATGAAAGCGCCCAGTTTCTAATATAAACACTTACAAAGCCATACACTAAAGAACAAATACTTAAAAAAGATCCGACGTCTAGCTACGGTCGCTCGCGCAGCCTTTGTACACCGAGCAGTTTAAGATGATTTATTAACATTAAGTTAAAAAGCAAATGCACTGAAAACGCTGCGAACAAAATATGTGGAAAATCTGTTACTTTTACTTACCTAATTTAAAGATCGTGCGGAGTTTCAAATTTTAGTGAGATCTCGAACACATTCGGTGACTTTGGTCTAGGGCTCCTAAAGAACCGAACCTACCCGAGGGAACCCGGGTCCGTTCAGTGCGTCTCGCTCGGAGTCTCAGCGCTGGGAGCTCAAACCGAACCAGTGGGCTGATGTTACTGGCTGGAGCGGTGCTGCCCGTGCGCATGCGCCGTCACGCTGCCAGCGCTCGCTCCGATGTAACACAGTACAGCGCTTTGAGTTAAAAGTGCCGGCCGGCCCTCGTCCGCTTGCCGCCACCACGCCTCTTTCCCCCCAGGGTTTCGGCCACTCAGAATGAAAAGGCTGGGTCAAACAGGAAGTTTTTTCTGAGATCCTGATACGAGGGGCAGCATTTTTTAAAAAAAGCAGATGAGATTCCCGTTGTGTCAGTGTAGTTTGCGTAGCTGGAATAGCTAACATGTGGTGTGAGCAGCATAAGTACTGCTGGGCTGTGTCCCTTTAAAAGAGTCATCTGGTTAATATTTAATCTGATTTGTTACATTAATGTCAATAGTGAAGCGTTATTATTTGCTTAAGATTGAATGAATACCTGTCCTCGTTTTGTTCATCTCGTGTAATAAAGGAACTTTCTGCATTGTGTAAAGCTATGATCCCCGAGTAGTTTATTAATCTTTAATTTTTCATTTGAAATGTCAGCTAACAAGCGATGCAAAGTCACTTGTGCCAACCAGACCAACTTTAAAACCTGCCTAAATGAACAGGGAATAATAAAGCCCTACCGAACATAATCATAAAGTAATATAAATAAATTCATCATAATAGGGTGGACATACACAGAAAAGAATGACATCAGCCTGACAACATTAGAGAACACATAACAACACATGAAGCAATCTGGCCTGCAGTGTCCATGTAGGTTCCTCAATGGAGACAACACACCACCGTTAGAGCACTTTGAACTCCAGCACTCTCAATCCATACACAACCAACACTACACTCCATTAATGCCTAATCTTGTATTTGAAATCAATGCGGGTGCTATATAGAATATTGTTGCTCCATTTATGGACTACACAGCATGCAGCATACAGAGGGTAGACAAAAGAGAGACCAGGGTTACCAACTCTCACGCTTCTGGCCTGTCACTCATGCAAGAAACCTTACAGCAAATCGGTATTATTCTATTATAATCCTTAAATTAGCTACATCAAAAGCATTGGGGTAGTTTGCAAACCCTACAGACTATTTGCAAGGTAATAAATTTCTTACATACATGTAAATGCGCGTGCACACTTGTCTCGAATTGAAAATTTCACTCCAGCCAGCTGACCAAAGTTGGTAATCCTGAGAAACACCTAACATATTAAGGCAGAACAAGGAATAGGACCATACTTCAGAAGAGCTTTAGTCCTTCTTGAAATGCTGTGATATGAGTCCTGGGTGTATCGGAACATCAAGCTGTTCTCCAAGAAGAGAAGCCTCTGGTTTCTTGAGGGATGGGGCGGTGCTTCAAATTCCAGACATTCAATGATGTTTAGATCTCAGCATTGGGGATGGATGTGGAAGGCTTACAGACATTGGCTTTTTTTCCCATGGGGTGCAAGGTGAGAGTATCCCAACCAGTCACCATTCAGATAAATACATTTGTAAAAAACATAGTACATATATTTACAATGAATTATTATTAAACATTGTTATGATTAACAGTTGCCACATTTTCAAATATAACTTTACAATATGATGCAGCATTTTTATCTCACCAGTAGGGGGTGCATTTGCACCCCCCGTAAAATAGGCTGTGCTTATGGCTTCCCGACATTGGTGGCTAAAGGATTCAAGAGTTTTGTAACGTGAAAGGTATTCAGTGAGACTATAACCTGCAGTGAGATGCAAGGTGAACAACTCTGCCATAATGAAAATACTTGAGAGCAATAAAACAGAAACGTAACAAAACAATAATCATAATAAATAAGGAACAGAGAGTTATACTTGGGGGGGAGGGGGGCACAAAAGATGTACAAAACAGTTCAGAGGCATCCATTGTTCAGGAATCCTGGTTTAGTGAATCTTGCACCAGGTTATGTATCTCCCTGCATTAGTCATGGATACAGGCATTTTTTGTTAACACATTGTACTAATTGACATTCAACTTGATATGACTCAAGTTTATAGCAGTATTTGTATTTGTAATTTAGATGCATAAGTTCATTTTCATGTTGTGTTTCCACAATTTTATCCAACTCCCACAACAGCACTGTTGACAAATGCACTGGATAAATATTTTAACTGCACAAAACAGTGGGTGAACTACCTGTTCCTTGTCACCAGGGAGGGCGTAAGGCCTATTATATAGCGAGAATCAAACACAATGCAGAATGAACACATGTTGCAGTACAGAGCAGAGATACCAGTTACTTAGATTATTGCCTATAATATTAGCGATCTGGATCACTTTCCCTGGCAGCTCAGCACTGGAAGAGAAATGTTACAGCAGCTGCCCTGGTTCAGGCCCATGACCAAAAACCATGGCCATATTTTTGGGTATATATGATATGGAGACGTCCTGCTCCAATATGGTGGGGGTACCGTGCATGTTTAGGGGGGTGAGAGGAGCCTCTACTGCTGCTGAAACCAAACCTATACACTTGCCAGAAACAAATACATTTCATTGGGCATCCAGCCTAGGTCCCCCTGAGAACACTTGCGGGGGGGCTGGCTAGATAACATCTTCAGACAGACTTGATCAAGTGCCCCATCTCTGATGTAATGAAATACCATGGAAACCATAGTGTTTTTATCAGCGGAAAATATGGCTAAAAGACAAAAGAATTATCTGATCCGACGTAAAAACGAGTTGGCCTGTGATTATCGGTCAGACACCGGAACCGTCTGTTCAGATTCCACAGACAATGACTTCACGGAATTGACTA
Source organism: Mormyrops boulengeri (assembly GCA_026781065.1). NCBI lineage: Eukaryota > Metazoa > Chordata > Actinopteri > Osteoglossiformes > Mormyridae > Mormyrops > Mormyrops boulengeri. The sequence goes on along the minus strand of JAODLD010000030.1, from coordinate 16,459,265 downwards.
CTGAATACGTTGTATCGATAACAAGAGACATTCCAAGCAATCGCTCGTTTTGGAACTAATGTATCTGAATAATAAGCTGCAGAAAAGTTCCATCAATCCCAAAAGTAAACCACCTTAAAATGTCTATTAATACATACATTATACAAATATTTTTATATAGGCCTATTGTAATGAAAAATGCAATGTTTTGGTTAGTTTGTCACTGGAGTTAACATCAGGCATTCATTTGTTATAAATTTATTTTGAATTTATATTTCAATGTGTTTGTTTTTAATGAAGGAATCACTTTCAAATAATTATTTCACCAATAATTTTCACAGACACATATTTCAAAATATGCAAAAAATACATTTTAAGGCACCTTCATATCCCACTTTGCAAAAACTGAATATGTTCTTGTGTAACCAATGAAGGAGCATTTTGAGATAAAAATCAGCACAAAAGCCTATTGTTCTAAAGGTTCGGGTAAGGTACTCCCAAAAAAGACAACACTTCATCAGAAAGGTCAAAGACTGTCAAAACAGGACTATAACACCAGGGCCACCATGCAACATCAGTGACAGAAAAAGCCATTTTGTTTCGTTTTACAAAATGGCAAAAATAACAAAAAAAATATTTGCAAATACCTAATTTGCATGTTAATTGGCCTTTTAGGTGTTATGATCATTCGTGACATTAACAGATATGCTGTGACACCAGTGACATTCTGATAAACCTGGAAGATTTGTTCAGGCCCCTTGGGGGATAAGGAGAGCTTGTGCAACTCTTTAAAATCAATGGCATAAAAGACACATGGGATTATTTTGACAGAAATTCAATTACCCAGCCCTTACAGTACACAACACCACTGACATTTATATGCTGAGCATTACTTGAGATCCTGCCTCTGTGATGACTATGGGCATAAATCACCAGCCAATGCAACGCCCTGGACCCCCTTAAATGAGTGGAGAACTCACCTCGCCTAATAATTTAAGCCCTCCGAGCTCTGTGATACGCTTTCCCACTACAGATGGAGAATGACCGAATTATATGCTTGTACAGACCAACAAAACAGTCCCGAGCATCATGGGTGGAGATAGCATTTTCAGGGTGCGTAAAGGATAGCAATATTGCACTAAATGTTCACCAAAATGTAAAACGATTGTCACCAGCTACAAAAGTTATACAGGAATGTATCCGTTCAGAAGCAACCCAAAGTAATCCATATATATTTTTTCTTTTAGTGAATAAGTGATGAGACGAATTGCCTTCAAATGACTAAATGATGAGTGCAAATCAAGACTTTTATTTTACCAATGAATAATGAATGAACAAATTAAATGTCTACCTGTCATGCGCGTATTCCCTGATTCATAATGTTATATAACCACCTCCTAAGCGAGATACGGTATTTTGGGCAAGATCAATACGACATCGATGAGTTTGCATGCTGTCTGCAAAACGTTTTTGGTTTTGACAATCAGCTGTTTCGCGGGGCTGCTAGCTTTGCTCATTAATTAATTTCTTGTCCTAAGTCTGATTAGCTCATTTAGTTTCGGAGGCAGACGTGCGTTAATAACTTGGAGGGGGCAACGCGGCACGTGCATGAGATCTGACACCAATAGGGGGCGAAATTCAGGTTCAATCCATACATGAAACGGGTATGAATGCAGCCAGTCGCTATGCCTACAGGTAAACACGGACAAAATGGCCGCAAACTGAAAAGAAACCAGGCAGCGTGTCAGTCACCTGCTGCGATAGCGCTACCCGTGTCCTGAAAACAGATGTTACCATATAAAGGCAGCATGATCTAAGATACGTCGACATTTTATTCTTTTTGAATTAATCACTTTTAATCCGGTAAATATTATCTAAATACAAAACTGTCCAGTGAAGCTCATGTTTTCGAATACCTCCTACTGAGAAGACATTCACCTGTTTTTATGCAGCTAGTAAGTAGGTTAATACGAAGCATGTCATTACAAGTGATTCCGCCAGGTAAAACGTCATAGAATCATAGCCATCACAGAAATCTAGATGCCTGAAAAAAGCGTCACTATTTTCTAAATAGCACAAAAAAATATTTTCTCATTATTCCAGACGATTTTCCGGTATTTCTTGTTTTACCTTTAGGGGTTTTAGAAACCTTACGGTGGTGCGATACTGCCACCTGTTGGTGATACGCAGAACTAACCCGATAACATTTTCTGCGTTGCGTATCTTTGTATGTCGAGGTCCTCCCGCCTCGTTCGTGCAGTGGGGTTTATTCTAGCTGAAATTCTAGTTCATTCGATATAGCTTTTACCGTAACCCCGGGCAGCAATTTTTACATTTATGTGAATAAGCAAAGTATCTCCAAACATTTGTGGAAATTCGGTAGTGAAATTCACTAGCGTCTGATGCAAGTTTCTTTCAAACTCTCTCAATTCCCACAGCTTATATGAAGAAGAGTATAGATACCATGTCAAATTAAAAGACCAGTTTTGTGACATACCGGTGTATACTGATTCCAGGTAACGGGAAGTGGGCCAGTGTGTGCAGGCATTATAAAAATGGAGGAAATGCTCCTGGGACAAATTAAACATTATATACTACACTATCACCAGTAAATGGTTAACACATCCCAATCCCAATGCAAACACAAAGTTATTTTACAACACACAGTACAGGGATCTTTTTTCTCATTAAGGGCACACAATCTCCTCCATACTTCCCAGAGCTGATATTTCCTACACGCAATCGCAAGAAGGGAAAGCCACTGGAGAAAATGCAGCTAAAGGAATTAATCAAATACATTGTATGACTTTTTATTTGTTTTTGTTGTTTGGTACTTAAAAACCAATTTCCATGTCTAAATAGAGAAGTAAAACTATATACATAAGTGATGGAACACTGCATATCTGCAAAAGTTTACCAGATCCTGAATAAATAAAATCCACCGACATTTACACACAAGTTCCTCTGTCCGCTGTGGACAGGCTGGAGACTCTACACGGACACCACATTCAGCAAAGAAACCCGGGAGAGCAGAAACATTGTGTTTTCTACATCTGGTTAACACACAGCAACAGAAACTGTACAAAAGTTTGGAAACACAATTAAAAATAATATTAACTGGCAGTTAAGCTTCCTGGACTGGAGGTCAGGAAGAGGTGTTTGCATTTGAGTTACCAAAAATCACATTTTTGTGCTTGAACAAACGGGAGGAGCAAGACAGCAGGATCTGACATTTTTAGTCACAAGATGGCTTCGCCCTGAAAATCGTTTTCCTGAACAGCCAATGGCCTTAGCGTTAAGGCCCCTGTGGGGAAACTCATTAAAACAGACAAATCGCCAGTGTTTTAAGAAGAGCTGCAGGTTTATATTCGGAAGTCCTTCGGACCTGCTGTACAGCCATAGTGACAGTGAGCCGTCACACCAGCAGGACCGTATATTTGCACTGTGGTACACAACTTTGTGAGAAAAATGGCTCCATATCCCAACCACTCTCCCAAAAACAGAGGCAGGGCAGGTAGGCGGGCAGGAATGCGCACATCGAGGTCAGATGGGCTTGGTAGTGGTGTTGTAGACCAGGCGCTCCATGTCCTCGGTGGCTAACATATGGGTGCCATTCACAGCCACCCGCTGGTGCCGCGGCGCCTGCTCCCTCTTGCCTTTCATGATGCAGTAGCCCAGGATGGCCAGCAGGATTAGGATGGCTACGCCTAGCAGCACAGCTATGGCAATGCCACCTGAAGGGGGCGACCAAAAGCAGGTCGGGGGGGGGGAGACAGATCCACATGCATTACCTTCATAATGAAACATTGTGAGGGAAACAAAGTTCCTCTGTGGATAGAGGATTCAGCTCAGTGCAGAGCTGATGCAGCGAAACAACATTACCTGCTTGGGTTGTTTGTGCCTCCTGGTATTCAAAGGTTCCTCTTGCATAGACGTCTTTTTCTGCACAGACACACAGCTCTTTAATACTGCTTTGTGTTGCCTCTAATACATCAACCTTAACGGTAAAGACTGAAGTAATACTAACTGTCAGATTACTGAAGCCAAGACATCAGAAATCGACAGACATCATTAGTGCCCATACATTATACACAGCAGATCTTACCTGATACGACTTGACAGGTGTTCATGCACGTTTGCTCAACCTCAAAGCGGTTGTTGTTCCCGTCGCAGCCACCATAGTTGAAGCGGAAGCACTTCCGGGTCAGAGGGTCATAGTACCACAGGGTAAGACTAGACGGGCAGGGTCCTGTTTTAGGTGGCTCTGTGCAACGCACTGAGTTAAAACGCAGGGGGATAAAAGTCAGTAAGTTTAATAAGGCAGACTTGGGCACAACGGGAGGGACACAGAATGGCTAACTCACCTTTCACTTCATCTATTGGGATCTGCAGGAGAATTTCAAAGTTTTCTTCAACTAATAAAAAGGTGGAAAAAGAGGATTGAAGAAAGAACATTGAAACATAAAGATTCCCAGACACTGAGATGCAGAACATCCCCCCTTATGATAGGAGAGCTTAGGCTCGCTTAGAATTAGCCGGGTTAGTCCCGCAAGCAGTATTAAAGGGCCGTGTGTGTCTGTGTGCGGTAGGGTGGCGTTTCAAGGATGCGACCCTCACGGTTGTCACAGGATGCTTCGTCAGAGCCGTCGCTACACTGCTTCTCCTTGTCGCACTCCTGGCCCTTATCCAGACAGCATCCGTTGGCGCAAGTGAACTGGTCCGGGCTGCAGGGACTTCCACACACCTCACCTGTGGAGACACACACACACACAGTTCATATATTCCTGTCATCGTGGGAACTCTCCATAAATTTCTATGGCCATAACCACAATCCCTACCAATCCCTAACCTTAACCATAAGTAACAAAATAAACTATAAGACTGTTGGCTATTTCAGTTTCTAAACTGCATTCACACATTTTTATTAAACTGAGGTTTATTTTGTGGGGACTGGAAAAATGTCCCCACACTCAAAATAAGTAACAGGTTTTACCACATTGCTGGGACATTGGGTAAATACAAACCCACACACATACATAAGGCTAGAGCATAAAGAAACTCAATTGCAGGTCCCTCCCTCAAATCTGAAGCGTTTCCTTGGCATTTCGGCCTGCCTCCCACAGATGATAGTTTTCAACACGTACATGCGATTCTTAGGCCTTATTCACCTAATGAAACTTTTACACTCTCACACAATATTAGTAATTATATTAGCGTGATCTGTTCAGTAACTGCTGGTAGATTTCTCCCGAGAGCCGATTAGGGCTCAGCAACCTTCAGGCCGATCTGAGATGGGAGGCTGGGGTCTCACCTTTACTGGAGGGCCGGTGACCACTTCTGCCAGAATGGGTGGACATGGCTGCGGGGGATGAGGTCAGGGAAAACCTGTTAATGTCACACATCCAATGGCAGCCTGAGGCGCTCTGTGGCAGAAGGCGGGCTGCACCTACCTGACTGGCCCTTGCACGCATCTTCACACTCATTCTTAGACACGTAGTTGTTGTTGTTCGCCTTGCAGCCACCGAACACGAACTGCTCACACCTCTCTGAAGCCGCGTTGTAGTGCCACCGTGGGAAGGCACCACGGCAGGGACCCACTTTCTTCGGCACCAGGCAGTGATCTGGAAAGGGCGGGGGGGAGGATACTTAAATAGCTGAAAGAAGAACAATGACCTGGAGAGCCTGGACATAGGACGGTCATGGAGAGTGAGAAGGAGGGACACCTAAACAGCTCTGAGAAAGAAGCGCATCCCATTTGAGGCCTCTGTGGGTCTCAACACCCCCTTGTGGCACTATGTCATGAAACCTTGTTGCTTTTGATGAGAAGTGGCTCAATGTACAGCCAGAAAATAAACATATAGGGAAAAAAAAAACGTTAATACAGGTAATAACAATTAGAGATTTACGGCCACCACACCCCATATAACACAGCTGCCATTTTTATTTTTATGTAACCCAGAGTGCTTCTAAATCAGAAAGTCACTGAACAAGAGCAGCCAAAAAACAAGCAAAGCAGCCCACAAGGAATGAAGCTTGAGGAGCACCCCCACTCCACCACCCACCCCCCCAGCGTCAAAAACCTGACAGTGGCGGAGATGTGATGACATCATGACCAGAAGGGTAGGTGTGACAGGTTGCACATGTGCGCGGGTAGTGCTCAGGGTAGACAAGGCGACACTGTCAGCGGGAACTTTAGCCTCGTGTCCGTTTATTACACATGAAACAAAGAAGGAATTTTAAAAATTAACCTGACTCAAGCCAGAGTTAATGACAAGTCAGGGCTAATTATCAACCCTGTTGAGTCTTCGTGAATTAAACTAATTAAAATATGTAAGAAAAATGTGTGGGGTCACTAGGAAGTTCCATTTCTCCGCCTTTAACCAATGGGGAGACTCCTCGTGGGAAGGCTAAGGGGCGGAGCTTAAAGCGCACCACTCACTAGGCCTTTCAGCTCTCGGGGATGACAGAGTATTCGGTTTCAGGTCCAGGGCTTTTCTAAGGGTTGTTCCACTGCCCGAGGATGAAACCTGTGCTTACAATTGGAGTGGTGTGGTAACTCCAAGTTCCCGGGGTGGGGGCTGTATTCTCCCCATCTTCAACACAACACTTGAGAAAACTATGACAGAAGTATGCCGCTATTTACGGTTCTAAGAGAGCGGCAGTTCAAATGTCTGCTGGCTGTCGCCATCGGCTAAATGGGTGGGACAAGTCAATCATAACACACAATACAGATTAAATGGCACATTAACACAATAACATAAAACCAGTGAATATAAACAGTCACATGACACTGGCATTAAAGGGGGGGTTATGCCACTTAAAAATCCTGCTGTAAAATCACATTCGCTTAGAATAGCCAGACATGAAAAACGCTACAATTTTTCCCTATTTTAGCTCGTCACCTTAGGCTTGTGACCAGGGACACAGAACCTCTTGTCCCAAACAATGACACTTGGCAACGAGTCAGACATAAACCTGCATTCCACAGAAGGACATTAATCACCAACATGCCACGTCAAAGCCACACACACTGAAAGGACCCTCCTACTTAGAGAACAATCCAGAACTCACTTCCCATACATGCAAAAACTCAGTATCTTAACTAGCCCAACCAGTTCCCGGTGTGTGTCGGGGGGGGGGGGGGGGTGCGACATCGTCACTTCCTGTTTTGGCAGTCTTTCGTGGGAAAGCCAGATCACATCTCCGTACAAGCAAACCTGATATCAGTTTGTCACAATAACCTTGATGGAGCACGAATGCTTTCCCGGGTCACACCCGGACATGGTCACGTAAAGAGCAGCGACGATCATTGGAAACCGGAGACAGTCGCACTGCTGAAAGTGCAAATAATCAAACCATAACGAATAACAGCATACCTAAAAACATGCAGCAGCACTTCCTAATATAAGCACTGAATAATCCTCCTCATCTTGAACAAGAATAAAAGCTAACACTAAAAAAAGAACGTCAAAGTCATTTACAAGTGTACAAATCCAGGAGTAGACAGCGGTAATTTCTTTCCCAGAGGTAACTCAAGGAACCCGTTTTAACAGGCAAATTCCAGAGAAATACAAAGGTAAGCCAACCTGAAAAAACCATTCTTTACAAAACAGGTCCCGTATCACATAATGCCGTGCCAGTGACTCAAATGCCAGGAACCAATTACGCAACTTCCCATATCATTCAGTAGTTACATGCGTTAAATGCATATAGCTGTCACTTTCAATTTCCCACCTGTACATCTGACATAGCTGAATGTGCGGTACACCGTATTAAACCACAGGAACATAGAGGAAGACGCAGTATTACACACACAGACGCGTAACAGCGGGATGCTTCTGCAAGGCTTTGTTTTGATTCCCAATTTGTGTGTTCGTTCAAAAGCACAGAGAGGGCACATGAAATCATCACGCGGTTCTTTCCCACATGTCCCACCCTTTCGTATCTAACGGAAAATGATCAAAGGCCTTTAAAATCCACCACCGGAAAAAATGACGCGGAACTGTGGATGTGAGTGTTTCAAACATACAGGACTGGCTGCGGATTCACACAGAAAGCACATTAGTGTATGTTACAAGCAGAACCTTTGTCTGGGTGTTTTGTAAACAGCTCAAGTCCATGAGCAGCCTAGTAAGACTGTTCTTGCTGTCGTCACATGGGTACAACACTCCCAGACAAAACCAGATGTTTGTGGGGATGGGGAATTTTATATTTTTTCCTAAAACAGGCAAAGGATGGTGTAAAGCCAACAAAAAGAAAAAGGGGAACCTTAATGCCGATCAGGACAGTTTCCTTCTGTGCGGTTAAGAACGAAACACGCAGCACTCTGGATCTCACAGAAAAGCTTCTCCAGAATTCTTTAGATACCTCAACTTTGGGCTGGTGCTACCTTAACAGGGGCCCATGGCAAAGCTTTAATTGGGAGGCCCCCCTACCAAGAAAACTGATGATCATTTCTCTTCCTCCATGACGCAAGTCATTCGGGCGCTTAAGCAACTGCTGATCGCTAGAGCTGGCCTTCACTGAACCTCAGCAAAAAATGTCCCAGACTTACTCTCCGACTGCGCCGCGGTGAGGACCAGGACAGTGACCACCGCCTTGCTGGACTGGCCTGCTGAGTCGATGACCGTCAGTTGGAACTTGTACACACCAGCCGAGAGATTGGAGACCATGACTTGATCTGGCGGTTTTTTCTGACATGGCCAAAGACATACATATGAGGTGTGGATCAGGAATGTACACTAAAAACTGAGAGCATTACAGAAAAAAATCTTAAATAAAAACAAAACACACTACCTTTACCCTAAGAGTAGAGACCTTGAATCCTCAACACAAAACTAAGTACCCCAACACAGGTGTAATTGTAATTGAAAGCAGTGTGGACTGGAGATCACAGAAACAATGTTTACCTGCATGATCACAGAGGAGTCACCAGAAACAAGGGTCCATTCATAGGTCTCGATCTTATGATCATCCGTGCTCTCAACCCCCTGCAGAAGCACTTCTTCATCTGGTTGCACCACTTTATCCGGCCCCACCCTGGCAACTGGGGGTCTGTCTTGCTCTGTGAGAGGATGTTAAGGACCTAGTTCAGAAGATCATCCGGCATTAAAGTACAGTAATTCACTGCTTTTGAGTCTCCAAAAAAAGACTCACCAGGAACACAGATTATAGCCACAAGGAACACAGAATACAGCCATTAACGGGTAAGTAGAAAAAAATGATACATTTTGATACGATTACATGTCATATTTAAAAGGGATAGCAACAGATGTGTTTTCAATTCGAGACAAGTCTGCACACGCATTTAAATGTATGTAAGAGTTTTATTACCTTGTAAATGGTCTGTAGGATTTGCAAACTACTCCAAGGCTTGATGTAGCTAATTTTAGGTTTGTTATTGATTAATACACATTTGCCGTAAGATTTCTTGCGTGTGATTCTGAAAGCGTGAGTGTCACGCCAGATGCGTGAGAGATGGCACCCCGTAATGTCCATGTACCTTGCGTGTGTAATGGGGCAGACCAAAAAGGACTTCTGCTAATCGTGATCCTGGCATCATGCAGACCCTAAGAGTGTAGCCTAGAGAGTTTTAATCGGAAACGGCCCAATAAACAGCGGAAGCTTTAAACTAGAGGCCGCGAATGACTTAAACCGAAAGGAAGGTGTAAAATGAGGGGCCGCCGGAGCAGGACGTGTCCAAACAGGAGCCGCCGTTCAGCTAGTTTCATGACTGGCAATCAACGTCAATGGAGCTTCACATAAAATTCATATTGAACAGACAAGCGTTATCATGTTTGGACTTGGAAGAAGGTATCTCCACATCATTTGCTCATTTAAGAGGCTGATGTTTGTGAATACTCCAAACGCTGTGCCCATGTTTTCCCATAATAATAATCCGGTGTGGTTTTAGGTTTCAGTTGTGTGTCCGTCGTGAATATAAATGACATCAGTTACTAATCAATCGTATATGGCTTGTTTTTCAGTACTGCCAGAGGTAAACAATGCACCGCTGCTGTAAATAGTCTGTAGGATTTGCAAACTACCCAACGCGTCTGATGTAGCTAATTTTAGGTTTATAATGGGAACATATAGATTTGCCGTAAGATTTCTTGCGTGAGAGTCTGAAAGCGTGAGTGTCACGCCTGATGCGTGAAAGTTAGCAGCCCTGACACCGTACACTGTATTTGATACACAAAAAAAAAATAATGAATTCTTACGGGAACCAGAATGGCCCTTGAGGTACTCGTCGAAAACGGTCTTCGAAATATAGCTGCTGAAGCCCTTCCTCCTGACCATCTTGCAGACGTACGTCTGCTTGTACACACAATCGAAGAGAAAACAAGTTTTGATCATGCCCTCGTCCGCCTCGTCCTCCATCAAGGCCAGGTTACAGCGGGGGTCCTTGCAGCAGGAGCGCACGCAGTCCTTGGCGTGGGTCACGGTCGGAGAGGCGATGAAGGTGGCCCCCTCCTTCACCGAGAGGTCCGTGTCCAGCACGAAGTCGTCCTCCCCCTTCTGAATGGCATTCAGACACTGCTCCCCGAAGGTGTCAGCCCCCAAACTCGGCGATCGGAGCAGCAGCAGGACGCTCCACAGCAGTCCGACCTGGGTAGGGATCATCCTGAAGACTACGCGCGTCCCCGATAAGACCCAAGGTACCTCGATGGCTGAAATAAAACGGTAAGAGTTACATTTTAGTTCAGTTAATGTTACCAGTGAGTTATAATATTTCATACCGACTAAGACGTTTCAATAACACCGTAAAACATTAAAATCGATTGTAACTTTACAATGGTACGTTTGGATAACATATGATATATATATATATATATATATATACATTTAAAGCGAGTACCAGAACACACGGCCTTGATGCACGTCCTACCTTGTCGCTGACGGTCTTTATGCCCTATAGCTGAATTGTTAAAGGGAAAAAAGAAGTCAAACTGGTTTTATTTCCCTTTTGTAATAGTCCACACGTCTAGTCCGCGGCTTCTTGAAACCAAGAAATATTACTCAATATCTGTACATAGCAGAGTTATTGCCGATCTCGTTTCCCGGAGTGTCTGTATTTTAACCATTCGCTTGTTTTCAGGTGTGTCTCCTCCTCCTGCAGCTACCTGTAAAACTCAGGAAGTGGAAGAGTCCGCAGTGGGGGCAGGGTGTTGGACGCTCGAGTCACCTGCCACCGATGCATGACCACTAAGCAGAGCTACTGCCAACAGTTGCTATAATCAGACCCTGTTTAGGGTGATGTCTGCAAATGCTTATAGTAGTGAGGCTGCGTCGGATTTACGGAGGTCTCAAGTTTTTGAAGCTGGAGATGGATTCCTTGGACTTCCTGCCCTGTTCCTGTAACACCGGGTTGTACTTTTAAAAATAAAGATATGCAAAGAACACTTGTTGCAGTAACGTATTAATATATGCTGTAATATGCACACATCATGATACCTCTATTCACAAAATAACAGACGTAAAATATGCAGTGGCGCAACCCAATATAATCGTTGATCGTCATATATTCCAGTAGACCTCTTTTATACCTAGAATGCTTAAAGTTAATATCGACGTTTTATGGGTGATAAATCACCTTCTGAGGCACTGGTCTAGGACCAGCATCCAGTATCTTATCAATTTCATCAACAGATATTCGGCAAACATCTCAAGCAAAGAGCTGAATATTACTGTCGCCCTCGCCATACATTCCGTTTCCAAGGCAACAGAAGTGTGATTGGTTCTACCATAGGCACGCCAGCAGCCACGCTGGTGGCCACGTTTGCTTGCCAAATACACGCAGATGCCTAATGCATTTGGATAGCAGCCCTGTGGGTGTAATAATTGCGCTGAATAACTGCGTGTGCTGACCAGCAGATGGCATTCGGTCACCTGTACCAAATAAAATTCGACTGCGTAATTGGGGTCCCGTCCCTAGGGTGAGATGACTGCACCGAGGCAGACTAACCAGTATTACCGTATGTATTGTATAACCTGTGGCACTCATTGACACAGTAAGGCTGTTAAGTCAAACTAGTTGCACCTACAGGCATTATCAAAAAAACAAACAAAGAATAACGTCTGGTGTATAGCTAGGTATTAGGTGGTGTACTGATTAAGTCATAGCGGGGGCTGTTTTGTGGTATGTGCCAGCAAAGTACTTAACCTAAAGTACTAAGTAACATTTATTTGAATAAAAAAAGGTCAGTGAAGCAGATGTAGAACAGGCTTGGTGCGAGATATGGCTGTCAAGTGAGGAGCCCCTCAAATGAAAAACTTTAGCAAAGTAAGACTTAATAAACTAAGTAAAGTAATCAAAAAACTTGGTAGCTGTTGGCTAAAAGCAAGCCATGCGGTGTATGTGACTGGAGATTTGGTGGAAGCCGACCTAATTATGTAGTACAGGAAGGAAATGAGGTAGACAAGAAGCTCTAATGATAAAACCCCTTACTGATAATCATCATCACCTTGTTTGTGATGTGCAGGATGGTCTTTTCACATTTTTACTCTATAGCTCATGCAGGACACGATAGTGACGTTTCTTTACAAAAAGGTTACTTGTTTTTAAAATAGTCATAATGGTTTCAGTGACAAAGACAAAGAGTGTGAGGATACATGGCGCTAAGTGTGAGTAAAAATAAATCATTCAATCATTCAAGTCAAATCATTCAAAATCATTCACTTTAAAGCTTTTCTCATATTTTATATTAACTGTAATTTCAAACTGTAAAATGATCTGCCAGTCATGTAAGAACTACTTACACCCCCTAGTTAAGCAAGAACACATTTTTCACATGAAGATTAACTAGCAGCTTGATCATTCCCAACAAAGACTTACTTTCCACTGCAGTCTTTGTTGTGAGATTATGTGTTCAAATGTGCACATTTATTTCTGTTTGTTTATACTGTATGTGACTTACTGTGTAACGTGTATTTAAATGCATTGTCAGAGATTGACTCACAATATGAGTCATACAGCTTCAGGGAAATGAAACTGTATGTCAAGATACCAATAATATTTTCTCAGAGCCTTTGTGGGCCCCAGCAGAAAGTCAGGACTTTGGTGAAGTTCAGGACAAAGGGCTTTTATTAATGAAACTAGCTGATATATAGAGATTCTGTACAGGAGAACAAGAAGTGCTATGTACTCAGAAAACCACAGAACGGCACCCCAACCCTCCACAGTCTGACATATTACAGTACATATTAGACAGAGGTAATGATTATTTTGTGGTGGTCTAGGGCAACACAGTCAGATTACATTCTAAATCATCTTAAGTAATTTTCAAGAACCAAAATAAAAACCTTGATCACCGCTCTGTTTCTTATTCTAGGAGGTGAATACATCACTTTTTGTGAATAATCACAAAAAATTAAGCTGGTTCCTATTAAAGAAGAACCGAAAAGTGTCAGAGGGTTATTATTTTGGCAAATGAAGAACAATCCGACTAAAATGGTCTCTTTGACCAAATGAGGTTCCTTCCACTGGTCTGGGATGTGTACTGTCTTTGCAACTTGTCTGTTTTACACAAAATGTATGTTCGTCTGTGATCTGTGTACCTTGCTTCTGTATACACAAGACTTGCCCCCTGGGATCAATAAAGTTCACCTAATCTAATTTAATATAATCTAATCTAATGGGTGACTAACAGCAGTATGGCTGCACTCCTAATAGTTTTCAGCATTAACATAAATTCATGACTAATGCCTTTCTGCTTTGCTGTGACTCAAGGACAGATTAAAAGGGGTGTGCTTTCAGTGAGAGCTGCCATCAGAGCTTTAGTATCTTATAACTGCAAGCATACTGGTTGAACTGGAGATATCTGCCCACAGGCTACAGTAAACTGGTGAGAGCTGTAAGTCCTCAGAGGTCTAGACTCTAGAGTAAGTGTTTATTGTGAGATCACAGTCAGTCTCCAGCTTAAGCCACCTCTGTATATGGCCTCTGGTGTTAGCCTGTAATACTCATTATCACTTACAGCGGAATTTCAAAGTCTCAATGAGATTATTATTGAGGCACTAACTGAATGGGGGAGGAACCAGAAGTGACAGGTGTGACAGGACAGGAAGGGGCGTGTCCTCGTAGGCAAGTCACGGCCGATCTCTCAGACTACTGCTGGCTGTGAGGTTGCCCTCTGTGGAAAGTTGAGCCACCAAGGCACTGAATAATTCAGCATTTGTAACAGACGGGACCGATATGCGGGTCTACGCTTGACTGATGCGGCCTGGCAAAACAGGGCGAAAAAAGGTAGTGTTTATTTTTGTTTGTAAGGGGATCTGTGGAAACCCTGGGGCTGGCCCACCCCCATGTGCCCTGTGATGGTTTGGCTCGAGGGAGTGTCCACTTTGGCCAAGCGGTTTGTCCACTGGGGCGCGTGACCTGCCAGGAGAACACAGAGGCCTACTGGCTTTTCAAGAGGGTATCCCCCCCGCTTAAACGATAATTACACAGCCAACGCCATCCTCCACACATCTCATCTATCATTCACCACACTGTAACATGAGCCTATACAGCACCACAGCAATTCGCCAGGAACAAATGATAGCGTTTGTTATGAAATGTTTAACCATGATGATATCACTCACACTTATCAGGGGAATTTTGGTGCGAATGATACTGCTAAGTGGAGCGAAAGGTAAAGACAGACTTCCCTGAAGATGACTGAGTGGCAGTCTCTTCTCTCTGCTTCCCTCCACTTCCTGTCCCATCAGCTATTGGACTCCAATGCTTGCCATCACGAAAGGCCACTGTGACACCAGCCTTCATACATTAACACCTGAAACTGAAGTAGAGTCACTGCCTGCTTGTGCTAATAATCCATACTGTACCAAACAGCTTATCGAAATGCTAGACCATCCTTTACTGACTACTCTGACAGTAATATCGATGTTTGAAATAACGGTGAATGCAGAGGATACAGAAACTTTTGATATCATGTCCTGGTTATTAGTAGGACTAAAGTAATACCATGGAATAGAAAATTGGTACCTCATTTGTCCCCGTGGAGGAAATTGGGTAGTTTTTGCATATCCCAAGTTTTGGGGTCTTAAAGGAGGGACAGCCAGCATTCAGAACCCCTAAAGCAGTTAGAGCTACAGGTCTTACCCAAGGGTCTAATGGTGACATGATTACTCTATCAGCCAGGAGATTTGAACCCACAACCTTCTAGGTGCAAGCATAGAGCATGAACCCACTGAGCTACCCATTATCTGAAGGGCTCTGCTTGGAGACAGGAACTGCTCTGTGCTGTCCCTATTAACAGCCATGGGAGTTCCACCCACATGGTCCTCCTGGGAATGGCGGGTGGCCTTTGTACCCAGATGGCGCTACACCACCAGGACAGCCACCACATCCTCTTTGTGAAGCCGACTTGGATTCTGCAGGTTTCTCCATGGCAGCTGATGAGCCATGGCCGCAGAAAGCGCTTCTTCTCTCCTCCTCCCATTGACAGAGAGTGTAGCAGGTGTCAAGTTTCATGGCAGGCAGAGTCTAAAAGGGTCCATTACCCTCTCCACAGACCACCTGCCATCACATTAAAACTTAATAATAAAAAAACACCATTAAGACTGGAAAAATTGGTCAGGAAGTGAGACTAATGAGAAGCTTTCTCCAGCCTTGCTTGTGCTTAGCACTCATCTCAGCCGAATTAAAAACTCGATATGTTTTCATTGTTGCTCCCGGCCCCTCGATTAGCCTCACAGGAAGGAAGCGCAAGGTTTCCCTCTGGATTTGGATGATAAGCTGTTGTACGCTGAGTGTGGGTTCAATTAAAGATACGCTCTATTTAATTTTTAAATACAGCCTCTAATTCGTTCAGCTCTTTTTTAAAGTTAGTTTTGCATGCTTGAAATGAATCTTATCATCTGTCCTGAGATGCAAACTGACAAATGAGTGATCTAATCATTTTGCTGCACGTGTTTGCTCAATGTAGGACAATGAGCCATGCTAGCTTTCCAGAGCCAGGCATGGACAAGAGAAAAGATGCTTTTTTTAACAGGTTGCCCAACAGTGGATATTATTGGCCAACAGCGTGCACTTTCACCCTTTCAGCTGTGTTTATGAGTCCCTTGCTTATCTCCTCCTGCATCTTTCCCGCCCTTCCCCTCTATCTCCCCGATACACAGCAAGCAGGCACCAAAACACACACACACACACACACAGGCGTCTTTTATTACCATCCTCCACTGAGGATAAGGAGCAAGTGAGTGAGGGAGGGAACAAGAGAGGCGAGAGAGAGAGAGAAAGAGAGAGAGAGTGCACAGAGTTCCCTCAGCTGTTTCCAGGAGCCTGTGGCAGGCATGGCGTCGGAACCGAGCACCCAGCCCAGGGTGGTGTTCCAGACCACGGACAAAGAGGAAGAGGAGCCCCCCCACCGCAAGCTGGGCAAGCTGACGGTAAAGTACAATCGCAAGGACCTGCAGAGACGGCTGGATATCGAGGAGTGGATCGACGGGCAGCTGCACCTGCTCTATGACTGTGAGGTGAGCAGGACCCGGCCATCGAGCGAGCGAGCGGGCGGGGGGCGCTAGAGGAGAAGCCGCTGGCTGGTCCCCTATATCAATATGTCAAAGTGTGAAGGAGTCCAGTGACGGTGAGGTGGGGGGGGGTGGTGCTCAGTGCGTGGACATGCTGCGCTGTGTGTAGGTGGAGAGGAAAGCTTCCAGACTGCTGCTGAGAGCACTCCTCTCTCGCGGCGTCTCTACCGTGCATGATAATCACAGAACTGGGAGACCAGGATGTGATGTTTATGATCATTTGCATCTAAAGCCATACCTGATCTGACGTTCTCTGTTGTCAGTGGTGAAAGAGAGCATCAGTATTGCTTTTTGCAGCTACAAATGTTCATTCCAGGATGCATTTACGGTGCTGCAGTTACTAAGCTGTTCATGGACAGTTTGTTTTGTTTACTCTTGCGGTCGGTGCGCTGGACATAGTGCCAGTCATTCCTGTCTATATTTCTTCGCCTAAGAGGGATATGATAGATTTTAATAAAACATCCCTCCACGAGGGCATCTTGGTCCCACCTCCCATCCCATATATGGTATCAATGATCTGGACGGGGAGCCAATCGATTTCGCTCTGGGACAGCCGGCACCATCACAAGGATTAATAACTTGAAAGATTTGCCACTCTCCTCTTCACAAGGGGAGCTTATACAAGGATTATGCTTGACTGGCGTCAAGGCGCCTGTTTGCGTAGGTGGCTGGGAAGATAGTAGATCCCCTCTCCAGCCCCCCCCCCCCATTTCCTCATAGTGCCCCTTGTCCTCTTATGTCAGATCCAGACCATGCATCACATTGTTTGGGGTGTGCCCTAGGCAAGTTACAGAAACTGCATTGCACAGCAAATCGACGAGGAGGGCCGTGTAGTTGAAGGCTGGAGTGATATATCTAGAGCTGGCTCTAGGTTTCAGCAGAATAGGCAGCTGCTTAGGGCCCCCGAATTACCTGTACTGCAGAGGAAGTGAAATGATCATCATTTTTTTTGGTAGGGTGGGACTCCCAAGTAAAGCTTAGCCCCTGATAAGGTAGAGCCGACCCTGGATATATCCCCCTACCGGAGATTATCAGAGGCGTACTCATACGTACCTTTCAGGTTTGCTTATGAAGCAGCAGAGAGCTAATTCAGTCACTATTGCAATACAGTGCTTAGTCATGCTTGCGTTCTAGACGCCTTAGCATTCACTGTGAAAATTTGCATGACTCTGCCTCCGGACTCCATCTGTTTCAGTGGCTAGCTGCACTCCGCATTATTTACTGGCAAATAATGTATTTGCAGATGGCTGGATTCAGCCCCTAGCCACTGAAATGATATGGCGCTAGCCTTGTGGCAGCCCTTAGCTGCTGATAGCATGTGGTGCTAGTGCTCAGCACAGGATATAAGCAGGTGACTCCCTATACTGCCAGGCCCAGGACTCTTAGCTTTGGAGTTCCTGAATGTATCAACCACAGCATGCGAATCAAAAGGCGCAGGGACACTATCACATAGATAGGCTTTCTACTCTAGTGTATCAAACCTCAAATCACACTTATTGAGCTCTTCTGAAAACGCATCTAAAGTCCTCAAGCACAATCTTATGCAAAAGTTCCTTTTGTCCTTTGCACCAATAATGGTTTTCATACCCTCCCGTGCAGAGCCTCAATTATTGTTCCCAAGTGCTCTGTAATTTTTCTTTATAAAGCCACTTTGCTCTTGCTATTTCAGATTTCACTTCCTTTTTCAGTTTATCCAGTTCTAAATAGTTGCCCTCTCTAAATGCATGGCTTTTCCTGTATAGTGGCACCCTGAGTGATTTTGGTTCACTATTTCGGTTTACTATATGGGTACACCATAAGAGACTTTTCAGGGATCACATTGTCCACACAGAAGGAAACGTAACACACACAGCACACAAGAAGAACTGTGACCATTATGCTAAATAAGCATAGGAGACACAAAACGTTCTATTGACTTCACACATAATTCACACATAACAGGCCAGCAAGGTACCACTCAGGCATCCTGAGGAAGGTACTGCTCCCCAGGCACTGAACTAGCAACATACTACTATGATATATGTGAGTTAAATGAAGAGAACACTTTTTGTTGTGGTGTGCCGGCGATGACAATCACTTTCTATGCTCAAAGAGGTAAATTCACCTGCATAGCAATGAGGGAACGCAGATGCATTTCAGAAATGCAGAGAGATCGATGGCAATGAAACCAAGCTCTTCCCCTCTGTTGGTCAAACCCAACTCTGCTGATAGGAGGCAGCACAGGATGGCTGGCTTAGAGATACACATTGTACATAACCGATCTCAGTGGAGCTCCTGTCTGTAAGCAAGTCTCCAGTTCCAGCATGTGCTTCCATGTGAAAGCAGAGGAAGGTCAAAAAACAAAGAAAAGGTGACGTTCTGGAATAAAGGCTGGCATTGTGCGAGGGGGGCTTCTGGTTGCATTGCATTGTGGGATAGGTCACACCGTGGGCACACCCGCCTTGCTGTGCGGAAGCATTTACAGCAAGCTCCCTGTGTTGGGTGCTCAATTATTCAACGACATCTCTAATTTATACTTGTGTTGGCTGGGGCCTCACTTGCGGCTGTTGTTGGGGTTATAGCCTTCCGTGAATACACGCAGCATTCCCCGAAGGGGATGTGCTGGACCACACAGAGAGGAACGACTCCAGCCTCGGCAGATCGGTCCCTGGATCGAGGGCTGGCAAAGAGCCACATGCTGCGATTTGGTCAGCGGATGTCTACTGTAAGAATACAGAGTGCGATTGTGGCAGCATGTGACAGAGCAATAGCCAGCATCCTCCCCACAATGCATTTCACTTAAGCAGTCTATGTGGGACAGGGGGGTGCATTCATTAGGAATGTGACTTTTGAACTGCGAAATTCAGGTTTTTGCTGTTTAAACAGTTATATGGCCAATGGCTTTTAGAGGCAAAGGGAAATCTTATTAGCAACAGTGTACTTGAGTGAATCACTGTTGGCTGATTTCCAAACCAAAGATGACTTCCGGGTAAGGCGGTCTCTAGTGTTTAGTCAGGGCATTACTCATTTTCAAACTATATCACCCGTTATTGACACCACACAGTCATGCTTGAAGTAGGTCAATAAGAAGTAAATGATAGACATGTTTACATGTCAAAAAATACCATAAACAGGTACTACCATCTCCTGTGGATTACCTGGAAAGGTTTCGAGATTAGGAAAGCTGGGCTCATCCTTACAAAGGAATTCCTGCACGGATTTTCCCTGAACAAGCCAAGACACGAATGTTGTTGTGTATCTGAAAATGTGCTACATTTTTCACTGCACCCCAACCAAACGTACGGGCATGCTGGTGGTGGTGGTGCATTGCCATGGATACGCTTCCTGAGGCAGAGGAAAACATCCTTTCCTCATTTAGGGAACCTCTGCAAACGACAGATCATTTCTACTCACAGGGCTCCAACCAGGTCATCTTTGCAGTGGCATCGATGGCATGACAGAGTGCTTTTATATTCCTCTTTTGGTTGTGTCTGGTTGTTAGTACTCCGTTTCCTTACTGTGAATCATTTTGGCTCTGCTGTATAATCACACACATGGGCCTCCAGATCTTCTGTGGGGGTTCCCACTTAGTAAGTGAACAGAGCCTTTAAACTGTTAGTATCTTAACAGGCAATATTAACAGGCGTTTCTAAGTGAAGAACAGGCACAAGAAAATGAAGGTCCTGTGTGGTGTCCCAGCACTAAGACTCATACTAGGACTGGGGGAGGGAAGGTTAGGAACCTGGGGAGATGAAGGCAGGAAAGCCTAACCCCACTGCTAAGTGATCATGCTTTGACACTCCCCTTCCCTTGGGAAACTGATCACCATAAATATCCACATGGGTTTCCTGCAACACCCACCTAACAGGAAGTGGTAGCACAAGCTGAGAACAGGTCCAGAGGTCTGTCATCACCGACTGCCCTGTAGCTGTGTGGCCTCACTCTGGCAGACCCCGAGGAGAGCAGGCAGCGGACAATTTTCACTGCCCCGACTTCATTCGGGGGCGGAGCCTGTTGTTCATTTACGGATGAGAACTGTACCAAAGCTCCAGCCCTGGGCCCCCATTCCATGCACTGCTAGGTTGACCACACAGTGCCAGGCCCACTTCTCCAGGCTCTGCCTCCCAGCACAGAGGGCTGCTTCTGTTAACTACTCTGAGAGGCACTGTTGTGTTAGTGGGAGGACTGTCTATGGGGGAAATCCCATAAAAATTGATTTGTTTGTTTATTTTCCCTCCGGTGATGGAGGGCTGCATATGGGGCGTAACTGGCAATAGCACGCTGTCCTTATCGGCTTCGATTACATTGCTGTTTTCATGGACGTGTACAGCGACACACACCCAGCAGGGGCAGATATACACCCATGTGCTGCCACTGAAAACCGCTTAGGCAAGCAGTCCTTCCGGGTCGTCAGCCGTGGATCAATAGGCCCAGTGTATCCGTGATGGTCACACAATGCCGCCACTGTATCTCAATTTGTTTTTCTTTGTTTTCTTTGTTTCTTCCACTGATTCCCATTACGCCCGGGACAGGAGGAGGAAATTCCAGAGCTGGAAATCGACATAGACGAGCTGTTGGACCTCCCCGATGCGCAGCAGAGATCGAAGCTGCACGTGAGTGCCAGTCTAGACTCGAGTCGAGTCTCTGGCTTGCTTGTTGAAACCCGTCGTATCGGGAGCGCTTCAGAAAGGCTGCCAGCTGCGACTTTGCTTGCCTATGGGCGCACGGGGCATGGGGGTGAGCTGATTGCTCCTGTCGTCCTTGACTGATCTGCTCTGGGTTACATTGCGCAAGACTTCCAAGATGCAGTAAGGGGCAGTGCCTCACTCTGTCATGGGGCACACTTTTAACACGTTTCTCCACTCACAGGAGCTCCTACAAGAATGTGGCAAGCCGAAGGAGGTAAGCCGTCAAGCGGACACCTTCCTAGCTAGCAAATAAGCTAGAGAGCAGAGCACTGAGGACTAAGATTACCCCAAAGACTCATAGTAGGAGTATGTATTGCTCACAGCATACAACTCCAAACAGAAAAAACACCCCACTCCCTATTTAATCTCGAGTTATTCCCCATTAACCTCAATTTTGTGTCTACCAGGACATTACAATACAGCACAGCTGGATGAATATGGCAAGCGCTAATCATGGGTCCGATATAATGATGCTAATTACCATTTAATAATAACTTACCCTGTTACAGACAGTTATCTAACCCAGGGTGCGCCCATTTTTACAGGCAGTGCCTCCATAAATAGGGTAACATAGTGCTCCGTCGGTATGCAGTGGATCCATAATTAGACAATAGATGCACAGTTGCATAATACATAACAGAGAACAATAACAATGACGTCCTGGTTGGTCAGAGACTTTAGTTGCCCGGTTGACTCGTATTACGTCTCAGAAATGGTACTGTCTGAGGGCACCCAGCTCTGTCACTTAAACAATCCCATGTGTCCCTCAGGACTTTATCAACGGCCTGCTGTACCGGATGAAGGGTCTCCGGAAGATGTCCCTAAAGAAATGAGGAGAGGACATACTCGATACAATGTGAAGACTCAGTGCCCCACTGCTCCCCTCATCCCGATTGTCTGTCTGTACGGTCTGTGTTAACAGGACTAACATGGGTGTGTCACACATGGCCGGGTGCAGTCTTCATGGACAAACCTCTGCTTTGGATTGCCTTCTGATCATCATTTATGGACAGTCTCATGTTTTGAAATTAGGTAGGAATTACGCCTTGCCCCTTTGTCTGTGAATCAAAAAGCATAAGGTCTCATCTTTTGATGTATCCGTATGTCATTTTGTGACTAGTGTATGAATGCAATGTTTCCTATTTATATACATATTTTTTGTTCTGGATTACAGTGTTGTATATTGTGTTAATAAAAGGAATGGTTTCTAGTTGTAAATGCTGTAGCCTGCTAATCTTTATGCCCGAGTTATAAAACTCTCTTTCAAACGGCCAATAAAAACTCCTTAGCTGTCCAAAAGTGTATATCATACCTTTGGTGTACTAGCAGGAGATTGCACAACAAATGATAGAAAGCTGAAAGTGTCAGTGATTCAGCGAGTGAAAATGGGCCTGCTTACTTTAATCCAATAAAGGCTGTAACTCACACAACAGGCCAATAAGGGCCAATAAGGGACGGATCCAAGTCTGGTATAATCCTTTCAGAGGGAGAACAAGCTTCTTCACAGAAAACCTACAGCTGAAGCATACAGCAGACAGTTTGGACGGAGCCTGAGGTTGAGGTGAGAAAGGTTGCATATATACATATTACATGAGATATTCAACATCTTATTATAAAATAGGCTTTGCACCCAACTGTAGGCTAATGTAAGTGTTCTAAGCATGTTTAAGGTAGTTATGTTTGATAGGTTACAGGAGGTGTATAAAATGCATTTTCGCCTTACGATATTTTCACCTTATTATGGTTTATCGGCGAACAACCCCATCATAACCTGGGGGGAGGCTGTATAGACGCTCCTCTACTTACGAACGAGATACGTTCTGAACGCCCGTTCGTAACTTGAAACGTTCATAAGTTGTTATTCAACATCATTTTAAGGGTATACACAAGTACAAAAAACTAGGATGCTGGGAGTACGCACACTACACTGCTGCGCGGCGGGAGTAGCGGCCAGAAGTCATACGAGGCGGAATTGACGCGCAGAAAAAAATTGATGTTGCAGACAGGAAACAGGAGCCCAGTGAACACAATTTGAACTTACAGTCCAATTCGTTCGTATGTCTGAAAGTTCGGAAGTTGGAAGTGCGTAAGTAGAGGAACATCTGTATATTGTGTAATTTATTTATTTATTTATTTATATTTATTACACACACACACCTATATATAATTAGCTCCCCCTACTGAATCCTACATCACAGTGCACTGCAGGGGTTACATAACACCACAACCTCCCCATTTACTGTTCCTCCAGTGTTTCAGAATAAACATGCTCCTCTTGCTCTTTACACCAGACCATTAAAAACAACCAAAAATGGCTTCACGATCACGTGAAGGTAGCCCACAGAGAGCAGAAACAGTGCCCATGTGCCGCATGAAGGCGCACAGAGCTCCACTAATGCGTGTATCTGTGGGTGATGATTTCGCTTATTATCTGTGGTCCATTAACCCAGGAAACTCTGCTTCTTCTTCAGTCCCGTGTGTGTGAGTTTTTGTCCATGGCAATGCGGTCAGACAGTGCCCGACCGGAGAAGCATTTTAATGGACTTAGCCTTCTGGGGACACTCAATTTTGGTGACACCCCCCCATGACACCTCCCAGAATGGAAGGGGAGGGGTGCATTTTGCCACTAGCCTTTCCGCCCCCGGCGGCGGGGCCGGGCGCGGGGGGGCGGGGCGGGCCGCGGGGCCGCGCCGCCCGCCCCGCGCCGCCCCGGCGCCCCCAGCCGAAGGACCGCGCGACCCCGACGCCCCCACAGC
>JAODLD010000030.1:16412937-16435230 GCA_026781065.1 Mormyrops boulengeri | reverse complement strand
CCCCGCCCCCTCTTCTATATCCTCACACTGCTGGTCTCCCCCGGAAAAAAGAATCAAGCTACTTTCATATAATCCATGTAAAAAACAAGAACATCTACTCCTGTATGTGAGGATTCCTGTGAGCTTCTGGGCTAGAACCATTGTCCAAAACAGGAAAAATGAAATCACCACTTCCTCCATCCCAGTTAATTTTAATTTAAAGGCAGATTAGTGAAAACATTACAATTGAGAAGGCTCCTCCCCCCATTCAGTGTTACATTACACATGGAGAATGGATAATCCCACTCGTAAATAAAGCTAACAGACCCAGTTAGCCTGTAGCTACACTCCCAGAGTAATGCACAATCAGTGTGTACCTTAAAAGTGCTCTGCCATACAGTATCCCTTAGTATAACAGAAAGTGCCATTGGTCACTTACCTAAAGCATACATAACACTAGGCTAACAGCACACTAGGACTCATTCAGGCCTATGTGGTTTTGATACAACCGTCAGAGGTTATGGGTCAACACTCAGGGAGAACTGAGACTGGCCCATCTTGGCTTCCTATTGCTCTCTCATTAACATCCTACTGGGAGTAGGTCTTACTCCTGCTCTCTCTCACGTCCGCCTCCTCGACTTCTGTGGCACCTTGTAGCTTGTCACCTGGTGCTCTTTTCGGTCAAATTCATCATGGCCTTCCCTGGGAGAGAAAACCAAAACTATTTGAGGATAGCGTTACGTGAGCTATGAGTCAACCTGCCACAAAACCATCGTGTGGACAACAGCGCCTTCTGTCTGCTAATAGTGGGGGTACCTGAAACAGCGCTGGCAGTAGAGGTCCCCATCGCAGGAGAGGCAACGAACAGTAGCATCTTGGTTGCAGATACAACACCAGGGCAGCTCGTCCTTGTCCTCACTGTCAGAGTCCCGGGCGTGGGCTCCTTGGGTCTTGCTGGCCGGCTGGGCACGTGACTTCTGCAACGTGAGAGGTCATCATCACGGGTGCTGCACACCAACCGTCACTCTAAACTCCACCCCCCAAGGTTTCCAACACCAGCCCACACTGGGGCACTGGGGCAGTTTGAGCCTAGGGGAGACTCAATGAACCAGGAGAGGACCTTCAAAGGGAAGCGTGCTTGGTCATCACACATTCCATTCCATTTAACATTTTTTTTTTTTTGCTATTTAAACCATCCGCTCGTTAGAAAAGCTTTCTACAGCCTCGGTGGTGACAGGACCTGCTCTTTATGGAGCCCAGGCTTCTCTATGGTCTGCCAGCTGCTGGGCTCGGGTGGGATGTTGTAGCCACAGGACTTGTCTAAAGCTGCTTCTTCAGACAGCTAGAAGAAAAGAATCCATATATTTGACACAAAACTCAAACAGGCTCGCAGCATCACCATATGCACCGCGGATCTGTAGTAAGCAACAACCCATACATTTCTTAAGACTAAAGTGCTACCCCTAGTGGCTACCTTCATCATTTAGAATGCATATAACTTCTCCACGAAGCTACGTTCAGCCAGTGAGACACATGCCTTGTTAGCTGGTGAATCTCGCTAGCATTGCACGCTTTTACACACCTGCCTTATTATTCTGTTTGCTGCCTCTTCTTCTGTCTCCTCTTCGCTGTCAGGGGGCTCGAAATCAACCCTTGGGACTGAAATTCAGGGCGAGAAAGATGTCACAACAGCATGTGGAGACATGGGGAGTCCTGCAGGGCAGCGAAGGCTCTATAAATGGCAGATATAGTTAAGAAGAAAAAAACATGACAAAATAATATAATCATCTTTGCCTTCTTTCCCAGATGTTCTATAATGGCATCCTGGCAAAGCAACCAAATAAAAAAAAGCAGTGTTAATACCCTATGCTGACCAGTCCTGGTTTGGTTTTAAGAAACTCTGACAAGTCCTTAAATAATTAACTCAGATATTGTTGCTTTCAAGTAAGGAAAATATTTCTGGCTCATTAGCCTATCATATTAATTGCTTCTAATTATTTAATGACCATCATGGTTCACTTTGCTTTAAGGGTATATGGAATACAAACTATAGTATTCTAAAGAATAATTGTTTGTAAAATTTTACCTGATAACCTTGATTTTATACTACATTTCTTATTTAGCTGACACCTTTGTCCAAAGCAACATACAATTTACAATGCTAGACCAGCCAATCCCTGGAGCAGTTGGGGGTTAAGGGCCCGTCACACCGCTGACCCTGGGATTTGAACCAAGGACCTTCTGATCAAGGGCACAGGCACCTAACCCACACAACTCAGAGCAATATTCGGGATGCCCATAGAGGACTTTTGGCAATCAAGAAGTACATCATGATTATCTGTATCAAAAGCTGCTGTTAAATCAAGCAGGATTAAAACAGCACCATCAACTGAAGCAACAATCTGCAGAAGGTCATTAAATACATCAACAAATTATACTATACCAAATACGTAAAAGGCTGCTGAAAGACAGCTGCTTGTAAAATTTCAGGGAGATATAGACAGAGATCCAAATTGAAGGTTGCAAATATTTAGTTGTGCTGAGTGTGCATTTTGATGTTGGACATTAACACAGAATCACATAAAACCAAAAGCTTGTAATGTAATATAAGCCAATCAGGTTTGGCGAAACGCAGGATTTTCCCAGCTCTCTCTAACACAACGATCCTTTACCGGATTAAAGATGTTACAGTAAACATTCTGACCCTTAGGGTACTTTTCTACTGCATCAGGTACCGAAATTCTGGCATTTCAGAACAGTACCAAAGTCAGTGGTACTTCTTGTGTTTGTTTTCAACTGGCCTGAAAAACTGGTACTGGTGCAGAATGACATCATCTCAACAGAGGCAGGGTGTTTTGTACTGAATTCAAAAATGGTACATTATAGGGCTGGGCGATGGGTGAAACTAATATTGACATTGCATGTTATACACATGTGGGGGGGGGGGGGGTTACGTTTTGCTATAAGATTTTTACTCTAGGAAACCAAACTTAGCAAGTTTTACAGTTGTAACGATTGTCCCTTTAAAGATTATGTAGCATATGTGAAAAATATCAGTTTAAAGTTTACCTGCCACTGCTTTTGCATGAGCATCATGTTCATCCTTGGTGTTTAAATCACTCTTAGACGTTTGTGGGAAATTTAAATGAGCGGGTCAGAGAAAAATGAACAAGAACTGGTCATTAAAAGCCATTCGCCTTCCAATGTATGGAAATATTTTAGATTCCATAGAGATGTTATTGAGCAAAATCAAATGATTTATTGGCACTTCCAGCAGCATCACTAACTTATTTGACAGACTCTACTAGTAGATAAGTTCGATTTGGCTATAGTTTGTTTTGGCTAAATTTCAAACTATTTTTTGCTTTACAAATATCTTGATATTTAGCTCCAAAAATTCACATTGCAATTATTTTTTCCAATACTGTGCAGGCCTAGTATATTATAGCAAATACTTTATTTCATCATGCCATCCAGTTCTTATGGAATCTGTTCTTCCAACTAGATCACAAACCTCAGGTTTCCATTTATCCACATATCCATATAGATAGCAGTTGTATTTTGTGTTTGTGAGGCAGGTTATTTGCATAACCAGTCAAAAATAAACACATTTATATGTCCCATCCCAAAGTACTGAGGTACCAAACAAATTCCCCAACTGGTTTAGTACTTAGGTACTGCACCAGAAGTCAATGTAAAAAGGGCAGTACTGTTTCTTTAGTACCAAAAGTTCAGTTCCTAGTGCAATGGAAAAGCGCCCCTGGGGACCCTCCGGAGACACACCACTGTCTGGGTCCAGCCCCTTCAGCAGAGCCAGTTTACGAGCCATCTTCAGCACTTCCTCCTGGTTGAGCCGGTCTTGACGCAGGTCCTCCATGGCTTCTGCCAGGAGTCGACTCTTCTCCTCTTCCAGCTGCTTGGCTGCCCTCTGCGGGTCATCCAGGTTCTCCTCAAGCCCACCGCCCACTGGCTTGTTCAGGTTATTCAAGGGGCCATCCGTGCCTGAATTGGGGGGGGTCAAGCAATAACACCACTCCCAGACACTGTGGTGGTAGAGAGGTTTCCGTGTGGGGGGGGGGGGGGGCGGGCGGGCGCGCGGCGCGCCCGGGGGGGGGGGGGGGGGGGGGGGGGGGGGGGGGGGGGGCACCCCAAAACACCCCCCCCCGCCACTCTGGTGGTAAAGTCATTTCCCTGGCCCCCCCCCCCCCCCCCCATCGGACACGACAGTACCTTCTGAGTCCGCCTGTTGCTGGCTGTCAATGTTGACCTCCTCTGTCATCTGTGTAATCAGGTCATTGGCTTGCTCCACCTGAGTGCGGCCATCAGGGGGCTGATGCACCTACGGGAAGCCACAACACCGACCATCACAGGAGCTGCAAAGCTAGTGCAGAACCAGAAAGCTAATACAGTCTCTGGAGCTTCAGCTGGGATACGTGAGGGTGTGCAGTAGGACTCACAGGAGGAGGAGCCATGGAGGGCGGGGTTCTCCCCTGCAGGGCAGCCAGACGGTCCTCCATCTCGCTGGCTTTAGGAACTGGCTGGGCTGGGGCCTTCAGTGCAGCTAGACGAGTCTCAATCTCCTTTTCTGATGGAACAGTTTCTGCACAGGGATAGACAGGAGGTTGGAGGAGGTCATACATTCTCAGAGAAACCGATCAAAGGATTATGTATTCTTACTTGGCTTCGTGTCCTCCTTCAGTTTCTGCAGTCTCTCTGCAATCACCTGGTCTTCTTTACTTAGGTATTTGCTTGGCCTACTAGAGCTGATAGGTTTTCCCACTTGTGTGGAGGATGCTTTTCCATGTCCTTGCCTGGCCTCCAAAGCGGCCACTCGCCTAAGGCACACATTTAAAGGGATGGTGTGACTCACAAGGTTTCCTTCCTGCTCTTCATACACCCTCCACCAACATAAATGAATGGCCTACATCCAACGCATAAATGCTCACTTTTTGTAATTTTCAGGAGGAGACCACCTAGCAGCATCGTTCGGAGTGCCACCACTGAAAAACATATATAAAATTAAAAACAAATAAATTCTCTACATGTCACTCCACGTACAGCCATGATAAAGTAACATGCATATCGGAGAATGAGTTAGAGGCCACCTTGTGAGGTCCCCGTGACATTGCTTGCAGACCTTCTGCGGAGTGCTGCCAAAACGCTGCACCACGGCGGTAAAAGCCAGGCACCCCGAGCAGAAGGAGCGCCCGCAGTTCTTACAGCCCATCTAAGAAGCCAGTAAGGACCACTAATCAGATACCTGAACAACTGTAGGAAGTTTTACAAAGGTCCTGAATAGCAGTCATGTCGGCTACCACGAAACACCGTAAATTAACAAATCCTTTAAAATAAACTATGCATTTACAAACCTCTTTCCTGAATAGCGTAAATTTTGAAGCACAGCCGTAACATCGCTTGTCCATGTCTCTTGTCAGGAACCAAAATAACTGCAAGCAGATTGTATGTAATGATACTAAAAATCAGTCGAGAAAATAGTTTTGGTGGTGTAGCCCTGACCGCTGTAAAACTTCATAAAGTCGGGAGCTAGATGTTAACTTAACAGAAAAGGTCAGAGATATCCGTATTAAACACAAAAGCTAACCCGGAGCCTTTGTTTAAATGAAAAAACCCAGTATGTCCCCCATGTTAAGCCAAAGAACACTAATCTAGTCAAGACAGAGCAAACCAATACAAGAACACATAACGGAAGTATAAGTCATTCCCGTTGCATCCTGGTACTCGTAGTTTTCTAGCAAAAACGAAATCATCCATCCATCTATCTATCTATTCATCCATTCATTTTCTGTAACCGCCTATCCTATTCAGGGTCGCGGGGAATCCGGAGCTTATCCCGGATGCTACTGTCACAAGGTAGGGAGTAACCCAGGATAGGGCGCCAACCCATCGCAGCAAAAACTAAACTTATGAATAAAAAAAATAACACATACTCAGCTACAACTGATGACGTTGCTTGTATAACGGCTCCTTTTACAAACACAATTTTGTAAAATATGAACAGAAAGTACAGTTCACAAGTTTAGCAATGGAATTATGAAACGTAGACACACATCGAACTCCATTTCCCATAGTCCGTACAAGGCGTGGGGGTGGGTACGTTCAGCTAGTATATGTATATCAATGTTTTCCTCAATGTTATAGAATTTTGAAGTATATCGCTGCATTACAGGTTTAGGCAGATGACGTCATATACAGTTTGTGTTATTTGCGCTGAAAATATATAGTACTAAAAAGATTAAATGGCGTATATCCGGAAGTACCATTTGGACCTGGCCGTCCAATCAGCTTCGCTTTTCTGGCGGTTTTCGTTTAAAATTTTGAAGGGGAGTTGGGTGTAGACGGCGGAGAGGTGTCCTCTGCGTAACTTGGTCAGTTTTAAGCAGGTTGGTACATATATTCATTTTGATTAAGTAGCAATTAATATTCAATGTTAACGGTGTTATTTACAACATTTAGTAAGCTAGTGTATGATGATATGGTAGCGATACTATTGGCACTGCGGATTTTTAAAAAAAGAATTTCATGTGAACTTATTATGGCTAAATGTAAAGTCGCTCCATTTAAATGTCGTGTTTGTGTTTATATGATATACGTTTTGGCCGATTGGTGCGAGGTTATTTAGCTAACAACTAATTGACATAGTTGCTCCTAGTGTCGCGTGAAGGTGCACGCGGGCTAAGTGGCAGCTCATGTTTTCTGTGCTCTGGCAGATTTGCAGCTTTAAAGCTTCGCCATGGCTGAGGGGGAAGCCGAGTGGGAGCTGTGCAAGGAGAATATTCAGCCGCTGAGGCATGGTCGAGCCTTTTCAGCCCTGCACCAAGCACTGAGCCAGCAGGACGGCGCGGGATACGCTGCCATTCAGCAACAGAAACAGTATGGGCGCGTTTTTGTTTACACGGGAGTCTGGCTGAATTGCTGAATCACGGACAGATGATGTTTTCGGCGTCTAAAGAAAGTAACATTAGCTATTGCCTGGATAACTTCCTGATGGGCAGATCAGGGGTGATCCTCCGTATCTTTTGCTGTGGGTGGTTAGGTGATTGGTAGTAATTAAACATGTTCCGCTTGGGGTCACCTGTACCTCCCACAACGCGGGTTGTGTATTTTTTTTCTGTATCTGAATGTTCTTGAGTATAAACCTGATTATTTTTTTTCCTTCTTTTAAGGGCTTTTGAGTCTGAGCTCCGGTTGTACAGTGGAGATGATCCACTTGATGTCTGGGACAGGTAGGAAGTAGGAAGCTTTTTGAATGAATGAATGAATAGAATGTATTTGTTGAACTGATGTGAAGGTGAAGCAGCTGGAGTCCGCTTGATCCAGGACATGGTGCATAGCCATGTAATCATTCCTCAGGTACATCAAATGGACTCAGCAGACATACCCTCAGGGAGGAAAGGAGAGTAATCTTTCTGTGCTGCTGGAGAGGGCAGTGAAACGCTTTGTGGATGAGACACAGTACCACAATGATTCCCGCTACGTCAACCTCTGGATCAAATTTGTAAGCTGCTCCGCTTTTCCCACATGATGCTTGTTCAGTAGGGGGAGCACTTGGACAGTTGTGCTAACGCCCCACTTGCTTTCAGGCAGAGAGCAGCACTGAGCCCCTGGACATGTACAACTACATGCACGGGCAGGGTATCGGTGTCCAGCAAGCAGCCTTGTACATCGCCTGGTCTGAGGAGTTTGAGAACCACGGGGACTCTAAGATGGCGGACAGCATCTACCAGAAGGGCTTTAAGTGCGGGGCTGAACCTGCTGATAAGCTCCATCAGTACCACAAGTACGCCTGTGATCTCAGAGCATTGAAATTTATAGTGTCTGAAATCCTCTGTTTGAGCAAAGGCTGACACTAATCCACACACACACAGAGCGTTCCAGGCACGTGTGTCACGGCAGGTGATGAATGACATGCTGGGTGGTGGAGAGCAGGAGCCTGACAGCCCTGAGCCAGCACAGACCCTGAGGTCCTCGCTAGTAGACCTGAAGCCTAGGGGGAAGAAGACGGCCATCGCTCCCATCGTGCGGACTGGGGCCACCGTTAGCCGTAAGTGTTACTCCCAGGGTTGATTAGGCTACTGTGAAAATGCTGGACCCCCACCTCCCTGATGCCGATTTTTCAGCCTCTTAATTTCTTGACAGATCGTTCACGTGGCCTGAATCTCCAGCTACCTGCAGCCCCTCATAATGGCCACAATTCTCGATTCCTGGTGTTTGATGAAAACCAGGTGTCTGCAGCCGCTTCTGCCGAGCCCTCCGAAGCCAGGCCGGAACGCTGGATGGCCCCGCCCAGCTCCAGGGCAAAAGAGAATGAGATGATGCCTGAAAAATGGACCAATGTGAAGGTAGGAGTTCAGAGGAGAGCCAGCATGCTGCCCTCTCATTCATCCACAAGCAGGAAAGGTACTAGCAGGGCTTCAGATTAACCTTTCCAGTGGTAGCACCAGCACATGGTTTGGTCACACCCCTTTTTATTTTCTGGTGCAGCATGGTATTAATTAATGACCTTGCATGCTGATGAATAGTTATCCCAATTTGGCCAGATCCCAATGTGGCCAGTTTTTGTATTAATGAAAGATTGACAGTGACTCAAGACTTAGGAGTAACTGTATTTGCAGAATATTTTAATCCAAACCTCATCTTAATAACGTAACTCACCATCTGGCACGTCTCCCAGGACCTGGCTTTGGCTCCCCCTCTCCTCCAGCGTCATCTTCTCATTTTGTTTTTTAAAACAATCTGCTGTAGATAGTTTCCTTGCAGGAACACGTTAACACCACCACTAAAGGTATCATCAGTGCACGTATACGTACGTAGTCCCGCATGCAGGTCGGGAGAGACCAACTCAAAAATAAACAAACACATTGAGTAGTAAAGAAGAGGAAAAAACAACTTTCACAATTCATTAACACAGTACCCGTGCAGGAGCAAAACATCCTATTAGCATTAGGGCTGCAACTAACGATTATTTTGATAATAGATTAATTTGTCGATTTAATTTTTTCGATGAATTGGGGGGGGGGGCAAACACCAATTTGATTTCCAGCATTTTTTAATAACCCAAACTGTCTTTGTACAAAGGTTGTTTCCAGCGTCTCGCATAAAAAAAATAAATGTATGCTTCATTAAGGGTACAAAAAAAAATTTTGTGGCAGCTGAATCAATGTAATGAAAAACAATCTTTTTTTAAAAAGTGCAACCAGCATTTTTTTCAATTGGAGATGGTGAACAGTTTAAATTACTAATGAAATACAAAGACCATCTGTTTTTATACAGTGCAGAGAGCATTTCTTCACATGTTCTGAAAAAAAACCTGTTGAAATGAGCTGAACAACAATTTAATAAAGAAAATACATAATTTTAATAGCCTTTTCCGCTCTTCAACAATAGGCCATGGAGGTAGAACTATGGGAAAAATAGTTCTGCAAGAATACAGTTACTTTCACTCCCTCACAATGAACTTTGCATTGCAATGCAAAAATGCTAACATGTCCACATGCTCTGGGCTGAGACTGGCTCTCCTCTTGGAAGCTATGTTGCCTGCTATGTAGAAGAGGCGCTCTGATGTTGAGGAACAAGGGATGCACAAGTAGGACTTTGCTAACTTAGCTAAGGTGGGATATCTGTTTTCGTTAGCCTTCCGCCAATGTAATGGATTTTCTTCTTTGGCAAGGGGCTTCTCTCTAAAGTATGTGAGGACTTCATTCCTAACTTGGCTGTTGATCCTCGGCATCCCCCCCTCTCTGCTCTTCCTCACTGCTGGTTCCAGAATCAAACAATGAATCAAGAGTTGTAGGTCATGAAGCAGCTTTAGTAATGGTGGAGGTGGCACTGACTTGGTTATGGACATTCTCATGCTGCTGCATCTCCCAACTTATTCTGAGTGGATATGTTTGTATTTTGTTTTGCACATTAAAGACTTGTTCGGGAGTCAGAAACTTCAATTTTCTGAACCTCGGGTCTAGTGCAGAGGAGAGGATCACTGTGCTTGGTGCGGTCTCTGAGAGAGTAGTGTCATTTTTTCATCGCTGTTGAAGCTACTCTAGCAGTCACTTGGAAACTGCTGCTGACTCATGCAGCACTCTGGGTGGACTTCACTAGCTCCTGCACAAGTGGAGGTACTGTAGAGATTGTGGTATATTTGTCCCCACTCAAAAACACAGTGGCACATTCAAATGGTTTAAGGGCTGTGCAGAACTCTTCAAGCAGGCCCCACTGGTCAGCTTTTAAGTCAAGGTACCGTTTGTCCCTCTGTGTAACAGTTGAGTCGGACAGTGTTGCAGTTACAGGCCACCTTTGGTCCAGCAGTCGGCTAACCATATAGTATGTGCTGTTCCATCTCGTGCTAACATCCTGAACCAGCTTGTGTTCAGGTGTACCCATTTGTTGCTGTTTTTGTTTCCGCTTGTTGGGTGCTAGCTCACTTTTTTTTAATTTTTTTTTTAAAGTGTTCCACGAGACATCTTGCAGCCCCAATAGCTTTCTCAATGCTTGAGTGCTTCAATGCAGAATTGACCACCAGTTGCGAAGTGTGACCAATGCAGCGGACAGAGGACCACCCATGCTTCTCCTCCAGTGTTTTTGCCGCAGCCACAACATTGGTGCCAGTGTCGTGCACAATGGTGATAATCTTGCTAAAAGCAATTTCAAACCTGGCTACTACCTCCTCCAACCACTCTGCAATGTTCAATGCTGTATGTCTGTCCTCCAGTGGCGTGGTGGTGAGGCAGACTTCATGTCCCAGTCATCTCCTATGTAGTGGCATGTGATGCCACGGTTGGCTTCAGTGGCTACACTTGTCCATATATCAGTGGTGAGAGCAATTTTGCTGTTGGTGACCTTTACGGCACTCTTCACAGCCTGGAATGTCTCCTGGTATTTCTTCTCCATCAGTCTGGTGATATAGGTCCTTGAGGGAAGAGTATAACCAAGGTTGTAGGTGTTCATCATTTTTCTGAATCCTTCATCCTCCACCATTAATAATAGCGTCATGTCTGTTACCAGCATATTTATGATACCATCAGTGAGAACAGCTGCTTGGTGGTGTTGTCAGATCTTCCTAAAAAACTATTCCCGACTGGTGGCCTTTTTTTTTTTTTTTTTTTTTTTTTTTTTTTTTAAGGTGAGATACAGCATAGTATGAGTTTGCACAGAAGCACAGTAAATAAAACACATAATCTTTTTAAGTTAATGACTGCTGATCTAACAAAGCACAATGAAATTAAATAAATGGACATTAGGTGATGCTGCCAAGTGCTGAGAATAAAAGGGAAGTGCAATTAATATATCATTTGTCCAGATATTACTAGAGTTGTAGTCAAGACCACCTAACCCGAGACCAAGTCCTGACTGAGACCAGAGTGTGTTGAGACCGAGACAACACCAAGACTCGGAAGGGCCGAGACTAAAACCAGGGCAGGAACTGAAGATTAGTAAATGTACATAATATGATAATTGAAATATTTTAAAATAACATTAATCGTTGATTTTTTAAAAAATGTTTTCCCTAAAAGTAAAATAAAAATAAATAAATGCAGCGCTTGAACCTAAACGTGCAGCTCAGCAAGGTTTTTGGAAATTTTCTAAACATTTCTAAATTAGTCCAAATCATGGTGTTTTGATAATGTATTAGGTACTCCAGTTTTTTTTTTTTTATTACGGGCAAAGTAAACATTTATTGCGGAGAAAAAGCCTGTTCTTCATTTTACGCTAAAAATGCGCCGGCTTGCGCTCTCGTGAAACGCCATAGACTTTAGTTACAACGGCGCAAATAAGACTATTGGTCAGGAAAAACCCGTGAACGGCAGGCTGCAAATTTCGTTTTAAAACGTGTCCGGTTGTGTGCGCATACTACAGTGATGAACAATAAATAACATAAGGCTATTTAGTTTGTTTAATAAAAGGACAAGGTATAGACATGTTCTATAGGAAAGGGAGACTTAAATGACTTCTGTTGTGATCTGGCGCCATATATAAAATTTAATTAAATAAAACTTGGGGCGCCCCCCTAATAGAATGGTAGGGTAAACACTTTGTGGTATATGTAGCCACATTTGATAATACAATCGGCTATTGACATCTTTCCCAGACAACCACGACTTCACCTGTCTTCATGTGCGTGTGTGAAGGGGCGGGGCGGGTAACGCGATCGGCAGTAACGTCATTTGTTGCACTTGAAGTTAGAAGTTATCCCATCCGACAGTAAACGGCTCATTAATACGAATATTCTCAGAGTTGTGGTCTCGAAATAAAATCCCGAGTCCTCTTTGTCCGAGTCCATGACAAGATCGAGACCTTCAAAAACTCGCCTTGAGTACAACTTTTGATATCGCTATAAATTTCTATCATGAAGAAATGAAGCAGTGGTGTAGTGGTATCAAGAAATTTAAAGTGGGTAAACTATATACACAGCAGTAAAAACGGTGGGTAACTATTCATATCCTTAATATTAGTGATCTCAAAAAGGTGAGTAAACGTTGTTTTGTAAATTTAAAAGGTGCGTAAACGGCGTTTATGTGCATTTACCCTCCACTACACCACCGAATGAACCATTTGCGTTAATTAATCTGAATAATTGAATAAAATAGTCCAAAAACTTCACAACGTCACATAATACATCAGTGTCTCTCACCGAGGTGAAATCAGTTTTAGGTTGGATATTCGACGGATATTCAGATCCACACTCTCCAGATTTAGCGGCGGTGTTTCACTCACGGTAGCCGGCATAAGGCGGTCGAAAGACGGCCGGATCAATTCCACAGCCTCGGAGATGATCGCGCACCGCGGATTTAGTGACGTCAACAAATTACTGTTAGAATAATAAAATACTGACTGCTTGCAATAACTTCAATGCAATGGGATCCAGTAACTCCAAAATGGGTGCATATTCTACAACTACCTGACATACACAGGACACAGTGAATTTTACTCATTTTTAATACTTTATTCTATTTTATATGATCATTTTAAAAAGAAAAAAATGGCTAAATAGATTTTTTTCAATAGCGTCTAGGCAATGGGGAGCGTATGACCCCCAAATGGGTGTAAATTATAATTCTGCCTGAGCACTATAGGACACAGCAACTTTCATTTGATGTGAACCCTTTGTTTACTTGATATAATTTTTTTTCTCTAAAATTAGGCCTTTTTTTTTCAATAGCTCCTAGGCTGTAGGTAGTTGTTGTTGCAGCCCTAATTAGCATACACTGGCACAGGTGTGACTGCATGAAATTTTAATTTGCGCACTTTCAATGAAAAGTCTGAAGCCCTGTAGTAGTAGTAGTATCAAAAATATCAAAGTATTCATATATAAAACTTTCAATACTTATTTTTCATGGCATTGATTCTACAGCCTGTACTTCCAGTTTGCACTTACTAATGTGCATGCCCAGACCTGAGTGCAGTCTCACACTAACATGACTAGTTCACAAGTGTCGGAGCTTAACTGATGAGGAGTGCAGGCTGAGTGGCGTCTGGAAATACTCTGGCTTTGTGCCAAATGAAGACTAATCCGCCAGGACATATTGCAGTGGCACCACTTGCATATGCAGACGGGGGGGGCAAACACCACAAATCTAGCTAAGTATTTAAAGGATCGACACGATGCAATACAAAGAGTTTAGAGAGAGGTGTCTCATTTCTGAGTTAATGAAATTTTAATCTGTATGCCTCTGTTGTGGTTGAAGTACAGATGTGACATGCGTCTTTTTTTCTATGGGTTATCGCATTTTTTGTAGTCTGAACATTTTTACATTAAGAGAATGGTCTGCAATTACTTTTACCTCCTGGGTTTTTTGGCTCCATACAATCACTTTTAACACCACATACAAACTTTAGTCATACAATTGTTACAGGTATTTGTTTTGAGACGCAAGATAATGACTGCATGTAAAAGTAATGCATATCTGTTCTGTTATGCATTGACGTAATAATAGGTAACAATCTCATTTTGAATATTTGTTTACTGCTCCTGAGTGTCTCTAAACATGATTATAGCATGATTTACAATGGCTACTACTGTACTTAATATGCTTTGATTGACAGTGCAATGCGTAGGTCTTTTTAGACAGTGACAGGAGTGCAAAACGTTGTAAAGTTTACTGCAAACAAAATTGCAGTGAAATTTAGTGAGTTGTTACATACTGTGTCAAGTATCAAAAATGGTTTGAAGTTTGAAATTGTCCTACATTCACTGTGAGTTTAATCTACAGAGCCATTGCCTTTGTGTCTAGATGCCTCAGAAGTCCAGGGCAGGCTACAGTGTTGTGGCCCCACCCAGCAAGCCAAACTTTCAGCCTTATGTGGAAGAGTGTGATCAGCCCCCTGTTGTGTGAGTATTGTCAAGACGGCTGTGGCTATCAAACGTGTTCTTTATGAATATCTCAAATTCAGCTTGGGTTGACGTGGGATTCTAGGTTGTTTATGAATGAACTACATGGCTCTGAAGGCATGTTGGCAACCATGCTAACCACTGTGCCTCACACATCTGAAGGCCAGGGTTAGAGTCTCTGCCTTGGCTCTGTGCATGTGGAGTTTGCATGTTCTCCCCATGTCATTGTGGGGTTTCCATAGGACAGTGGAAATAATGGGAGGATCAGAAAGATCACCTTGCATTTAGGGGTGTTGGTTTACCATTTAGGTCTTTGGTCACACTGGAGCTATTATACTGTATCCAAAGGAAGTCCAGAAATTGATTTTTTTTTTCTGCATGCCTTGTGGCAGGACGCCATGTAAGATTAACCCCACGGTGAATACGGTGCTGTCTGTGCGGAAGCCCTCCAAGGAGGAGACGCCCCTGGAGCGTCTGCAGGAGCCCCAGCAGGCGGACAGCGACAAAAAGGAGCAGAGCATGTACTGCAAGGAGCT
Source organism: Mormyrops boulengeri (assembly GCA_026781065.1). Lineage (NCBI taxonomy): Eukaryota > Metazoa > Chordata > Actinopteri > Osteoglossiformes > Mormyridae > Mormyrops > Mormyrops boulengeri. Next base: position 16,420,371 of record JAODLD010000030.1, on the reverse strand, counting down.
GCTGTTCAGTGGCGTCACAGAGTTCTGCTTTGAAGAGCTACGGGCGGAGCGCTACTACAAGAGAGCGGCCCAGGAGCTGGAAGGTAGCCGAAATGTGGAGGGGTCTGAGGCCCCCAGCCGGCTCCTAGGGGGTGGGGGTCCAATGTGAAAAGAGAGCCTACCTAAGCAAATTTTGCCTACATAGATGGACGTTATATCTGTACTGCAGGTATTTTTCCAAACAGTACACTTTTTTTTTCTCCACTAAATTAGAAAAAGAGAAAAAATTGAAAGGGGTTAAGGAGGACCTGAAGCGGCAAATTGAGAAGAAGCAGAAGCTTCTCCAAGACAACAGTCCACAGCCGGGTGCTGGCCAGCAGGTGAGTTAGCCCTCCCCCTAGGCCCACGCCTCCCCTGTGCGTATCCGTTAATGGCATTTTGAGCTGGGTCTCCTACCACAGGGCCGACCGGAGGCCAGTGAATCATCTCAGCCAGTGGACCGTCTGCCTGGGTCCGCTGTGTCACGGAGGCAGGGTTCTGACCCAGGGTTTAAAATGCACGATGAATGCGAGGCCAGCTTTTCTGCAAGGTATGACTGCTGTGATGTTTGGGACTCGGGATTAGTGTATTTTATCACCTTGAACTGCAGTATATCATCATGTTTTGGAGAAAAGGGGGCTGGGTGTGTAAACAGAAGGTTGCCGGATCAAATCTCAGCATGGGCTGAGTGCTGCTGTTCCATAGTTACATTTTATAAACCCTAACCTGCTGCAGTATATTAAGCTGTGTTGAATACTGCCCAAACAGTGACATCATGAAGAATTCCAGCTGTTACTATAAGAGAACGTTCTTGGTCTTTATTTCCAGGGTCAACCAGCCTGTGGAAAATGAGGACTTTTGTTTAGGTATGGTGTTATTCACTAACGGCGTATAGCTGTCAGACGTATCTCTGTCACCCTTGGCCGTTAAAGGGGTACCGTCCCCTGTGACTTTTCTTAATGTCATAGGACCTGCCTAGCAATTTTGTAAAGGAAGGATTCTTGGGATGGGGAAGAGCCCACGGTCATTAATTCTGTGCCATTTCTTTGCCAGCTGACAAAGGCTGTGCCCTGGCCCTGCCTTTCACCATATTTGATGAGAGTACCACTGGTGAAAAAACACAAGAAGTGTAAGTCTGGAGAGATATACGCAGTGGTTCTCAGTCTGTTTAGAATGAGAAAACAGAGCATCTAAATGCTGTTTTTCCTTCACAGGACATCTAAGGCTATTGGATGTAGACCATCTGTATGTAGGCCACTGACTGCCATACTGAAACCACTGGCAGAAGCACCTGCCACCAGACTGGAAAGTGTAAGACTTCATCTACATCCTGTGCAGAAGGGTATTCATCATGGGTAGTTAAATGGAGTTGACTATGTTTAAACCTGCTAGTGTTTAATGTTTTGACCCATAATTTAAGTACACACACAAGGGTATATCATCAATTACTCAGTAGTAATTGGTAATTACTAATTAGTAATTGGCAATTAGTTGACAGTTGGTGTAGGCCAGGGGTGTCAAACTGCAGTTCTGGAGGGCCGGAGGCCTGTGTAGCTTAGTTGTTTCCCTGTTCCACCACAAATGATTCAGCTCAACAGCTATGTGGTAATTAGCACAAGAAGTTGAATCAGGCGTGTTAAACGAGGGGAAACCCAAAAATGTGCAGGGCTCTGGCCCCCCAGGACTGGAGTCTGACACCTGTGGTGTAGGCAAATACTAATTAGTAGAAATTAATGATTGTATACTGTATGAGGACTGGTTAGTGGGTATTGATAGGTGTTTCTGTAGGACAGTAGTGTTTCAAATAGTTGATATTTTTGAGTGGGTATGGTCTGAGGCTTCCTGAACACAGTCATCGTATGTAGTTTATTTACATATTGTTTTCCATCCCAGGATGGCTTGGAAGGAATAGAGTCCCTGACCGACGATGCCATTGTGAATAGCTACAAAAACAAAACCCTGTGCCCTAGCCCAGATGACACCTGCGACTTTGCGAGGACTGCTCACCTAGCGTCCACACCTTTTGGCAGCTCAGGCTCAGGCCTCGGCACCTCTGCGAGCTCAGCTGACGGCCTCCCGGATCTGTCCACGTTCAGTGTCGACCCCGTGGTGTCGGCACCGACCCCTGCAGTGCAACAGGCGGATTATGAGGTGGCTCTGAGGGGGGAACGGCTCAGGTTAGTAATGTTCAAAGATGCAGTAAGCTTTAGGACTGTAACCAGAAGGGACCATTAAATGGAGAGTGTACCTTTTCTCACACTGGCAGCCCTATTAAAGAGGCCAGCCTGGAAGATGGCCACTATTCAGTGTCTTCAGCTTTTTCCGGTTCCTCTCTGGGCGGTACGTCCAGTGTGAAGGCCATGCACTCATCCAGCGGGATGGAGACTTGCCCTCCCCAGTTGTTTCCCAGCATCCCTGAGGAAACTGCACAGGGTAAGTCCTTGAGGTCACACCTTGAGTGTGAATCTTCACCACCTTCAGGGAATTCACTCATTGTGCCCTGTCTGCAGATGTGGAGAAGGACAACCCTTGCAGTATGAGCTCCAGGAGGCGGGTGCTGAGCAAGGTGGACCTCGATTCCTTTCCTAACTTCTACAGGAATGTGAGGTCTTTGCCGGAGGTGATGGAGGGTGATGCACTGTTCATAGGTAACCACAACCAGCAATGTCGGTTACTTAAACAGATGTATGGCTTCCATGTCACTGGTGCTTGTTAAGCATCCAGTGTTAGAAAGCTGTGCCTTAACACATGATACTGGTGAACTGTTGATCAGTAACAACACAGCAACAGCACTGAATTTTTTGGGGGGGGGGGTTTAAGGTGAAGAGTCCATCATGATCCTCTCCCAGATAGTGAGCGGCGAAAACGGCGTGGTCCATTTTGGGCAAACCAAAAGCAGAGAGAGCGTCGTCGTGAAGGTACCATACCGTCCCCCAATCCCGAGAGCTGAGAATGGGACAGGAATGGAAAGTCATAGCCTGTTCTGACTGCCCCCTACAGGTGGACTTTGAAACTGTACCCTGGGACTTCTATGTTGCCGCTCAGCTGAAGAGCCGCCTGGGTCCCAAATCCCAGAAGTACTTTGGCTACCGGAGCAGCTGCTTCTTCTACATGGATGGCTGCATAACTCTCAGCTGGGGCCGCTGTTTGAGCACTCTGCAGGTGGATGAATATCTCCAGATCTTCAGCCCTCATGCTATGTTTGTTCCCTTTGGAGCGGGGGAGGGGGATTATTAATCTAATGAGTTTGTTTCCCACAGGACTTCCTGGAGAGATCCCCCTTCCTACAGGTGGCTGTGTCTCTCACGAAACAGCTGTTGGAGATGATGGAACAAATGCACTCCTGCCGCTTGGTGCACGGGAACATCCGGCCTGACGCTGTTCTCCTGCGATGCAGGTGTGCAGATCCAGTCCTTCCGCCTTCCGTACCCTCCTGCTTCCTCTTTCCTTGTTTATTTGGTTCTTATGCCTTTCCTGTCTGTGCCTGGCCCAAGGGAGTCTGGAGGTGATGCAGACAGCGTCCTGCAAATGCTGGACTTCTCTTCCTGCGTGGACCTGGACCAGCACTCTGAGGTGATGTCTGCTGGAGACCTTCCTTCTGCCCGGGCCTTCATAAGACAGGGCCTGCTGTCAACATCCTCCAGTCCTTACCAGGTGCGCACTGGGCTGGGTCTGGTTCTCCACCCCTTTTGAGAAGCTCCTGACTCGGTGCCTTCCCCCCACCCTGTGTACTATTGACCTAGGGAAGGAACTGGTTTACTCTTAAATAGGTGTCATAAAATTTACTGCTCGGTTACAAATGCCTTAAAATCTCAATCAGTCTTCAGTCGAGCTGAACTAAAAACTTGTTTCTCCTATTTGAATCCACAGGTTGACCTTATTGGAATCGCAGAAACAGTGTACATGTTGGTGAAAAAACAAACAATGAAAGTCGTGAGAGAAGATTCTGAATGGAAGCCCACTGACGACTTTGCTGGGTATGAGAGCTCTTTGTGGAAGTAGAGTGGAGTCTAATGTTTTTTGAGTGTAAGTAATTCTCTTATCTGTTGCTTTATTTGTAGAACTCTACATGGTCATGTTTGGCAAGAATTCTTCCAGAAAATTCTGAATCCAGGCAGTCAATCCACAGTGTCCATTCTGTCTGACCTCCAGCATCTTGTTGAGAGGATTTTCCTCTGTGGCACTGAAAATAACCTCAGGATAACTGAATATTTTTAACACTGCTAATGTCATAGATAGCTTTTGTAAAAATGTAGTAAAATAAGTATTCTGTGAGTATTTTTTGATGTATGTGGATTTTAGTAACTGTTGTATTGCCTGATTATTAATAAAATGTTAGTATGATACTGCTTCTGAGTCAATGTTAAAGGGACAGTTCACCCCACAACTGAAAAAATGATGCGTTTTAGATGCGTTTTAGATGCGTTTTAGATGCGTTTTAGATGTGTTTTAGTGCTGTCTGTCCATCTAGGTTGCTCCTGGGAGTTGCCTAGCTTTGGAGATGTCGGGCTTCTCTGGAATATAATGGGAGTGAATAGCATCCTTTCTGTGGTGGTTAAAGCGCCAGAAAAATACATTTGGAAAATCCAACAGCAATGTCTCTTACCAGAAATCATGACCAGGTTACTGAAGATAATCCACAGACTTTGTAGTGAGCAGTTTAATGTAGGAACTATTTTCTTCTACCGAACTCCACACACCAGCCGTATCACTGCACAGAATATACGGACACCCCAGCTTATATCTTCTGCACAATGATACGATTGGTGTGGGGTGTTCGGTAGAAGAAAATAATGGATGTTTGGGTGCTCTCTTTTTTCCAGTTTCAGGGTGAACTGCCCCTTTAACTGCCAGTCAAAGAGATGGTGGCATCTCTCCCATTCCGTGCTAAAATGTCAGCCTGAGTTGGATTGTATAAGTGTAACTGGCTTGCTTTAGGTTGACCGAGTATAAATTTTCAACATTTTCCTGCGTCAGAGATTCAACCTAAACAAACCAGAAGCTGTTGCCTTGGTTTTTCAAGGTTTAGAATCTCTTCTCTTAATCCTGCTTCAGACCACATTTATGAAACTGGCTGGCTTATATAAAAGGCCCTTGATCGAGTTCCATTTCTTTTGGCCGTGCGAGAGCATTTTGACTTCTGCTAAATATATATTTTTCCTGAAGTACGATGACAAGTGGTGGAACACAGCTGTCTACTATTATCTAGCACTTTTGAGCAATTAGAAAACGCGACATAATTACGCTGCCATGATGGGGCATAGTCTACCATTCAACGGAAATGACGCATGAGCCATTCAGTGGCTTGTGCAACAGCCCTGCTGTCTGCCTCCACCGATTCCTGCCCGCCTGTCTTTTCCTGCTGCCACTGGCAAGCTAATTCTTCATATCGCATGATTTCCATACCCTTGGCCATCAGTAGCATTGGGTTAGCTGTCTCTGAGTCATGTTCACAAAGCAAGAGGTTAGGCGTGATCGAGGCGGTGATCAGTCCACAGGAGTGGTTAAGTTAAGGGTGATTTGGGAAGGATCTCTTCCCCTTTAACTATTGACAGGCGTGCCAGTATTCCATGATCTGCAAACTAATGTCCCCTGGCAAAATGCCAACCCTATGACCCCCGCATGTAGCAAGTCCTGTTCTTGGCACACCAACGTCTACCTGGTACCTGGCCAGCTGGTGATGACTGCTAACCATACACTCATCTGTTTGGAGAGGCTTTGCTCTACCATCTGTAACCTTTGACCTGACACTCCTGGCAAACAGATAAGACTGGTTGAGCCAATGTCCTGCTGCCTTCGTCAACGCCAACTAACTATAAATAAAAACATTCACGCCCTCTGTATTAATAAGAAAAATTTAAATGACATTAAAGGCATGTTGGCATGAAAATTCTGAGCAACCTATCATGTGTCTGTGAAATGCCCATTCTTACAAGAAACTCCGCAAAACAAATTGTCATCCTAAGGGTGGCTTCAGGCAAGGTTGCCCTGCCTTACATTGTTTGTCTCACGTATCCATTTTCAGACACTGACTGCTTTGGCACTCAGTCAGCTGCCCCTTTCCTTCTCAAAATCCACAGATGTTCAAAAAACTGAAGTATCTCAAACCCTGAGTGTGCATCCAAGGCAGCTCACTGTACTATTCTGAGTTTAGAGCAATTCATACACTCTGCTACCAGCAGGGGGCATTGCAAGCAGTGTTGTCATGGTGATTTCAGCACTTGGCTCTAGCTAACTCAGCAGTCATTCCACCGCCTGCAAAGCTGACTTACTGTTTAAGGAAGAGATGGATACTTTGGGGTTAATCAGGTAGAGGATTAAGTAGTTAATATTACCAGGCCATCACCAGTGTAAATGAGCCACATGATCTTTTTATGGAGCCTGTTGAACACACACCTTGGTAATAAATTCCCTAAAACAATAAACTACACCTTTCTTTCTGTAAACTAAGATGCACATCAGCCTGAGTGAGCCTATCATAAGCTGTGACTGTAATTTACTATTCAATCTCCTTCCTGAAGATGACTCAAACGGAAAAGCTCAAACTGCATGCTTGTGAGTGGCCACATATTGGAAACTGACTCGTAGCAACAACAACAACAAAAAAAGAATTTTGTGCCAGCTAAGAGAAGTAAGTAACAGGTGGTGAGGGCTGCTGTCTTCTCACATGGCCAGAAGTTAATATTTAATGGATAGTGGGGCGGGGAGTTATGTGCGAGGGAAAACTGACCTCCTTGGCTGTATAAGAGGAACCGGCTGGGCGGCCTTGGATCAGTGAGAATCGCTGGTGCAAGCCGGGTTGCAAGAGAGTTGCCGGCTCCTTACAGCCCATGTGGCGAAGTAGCCTGAAACACCGGCGAGAAACCGAAGCCCACGTCTGTCGGTCAGAACTGGATCTCTACAGCTGGTGAGTTGAGTCCGTTCCAGTTCAGCCTGTTTGAGGAGCCGTACAAACTTGTAGCAGGTCTCTTGCTGCCCTGGACAACACACGTACAGGTGTCTCAGAGGTGTGTGTTTGCATCGAGAGTGGCCATTGGAGTTATTCAGCTGTACAAATGGGCGATACAAGCTTTGTGCATTTCTTTGGATTCGATGAGTAAATTAAGAGCTAGCACCAGGCAGTAGAGGGGTCCGGGGTGAGCAGGCCCTTGCTCCTAAGGACCCAGGTTACACGTATAGCTGTCGCTTGGGTGTGACTGGCCCTTTAAAACACTGCCCAAACAAACACTAGTGTCATGGTTCATGTAAGACAGGCTGATTACGGTCACAGTGTGTCTGGCTGATTTTTTTTGTGTCACTCAGTAGCTTGGGGGCCTATCTGGACTCATTCTGCCTCCTTCTGCTGCGGGGGGGGGGGCCCGGGCGCGGGGGGGGGGGGGGGGGGGGGGGGGGGGGGGGGGGGGGGGGGGGGGGGGG
>JAODLD010000030.1:16359612-16412927 GCA_026781065.1 Mormyrops boulengeri | reverse complement strand
AAGACATGCTGCTGACGGGCACAGGGGGTATGGCTGATTTTTTTTGGGGCCCCCCCTTGCGTGGGGGCCGTTTGTGCCCCATTCCGCCGCCCTCTGCGGCCCCCCCCCCCCCCCCCCAGCAGTATTTGAACAGCAGGGAGCCAAGGGTCTGTATTGTCTTGCGAAGTGCGGCTTATTATCAGAAGCAAACCGAACGGCATGGGGCAGGGTGCCAACCCATGGTTACCAGAGTGGAAGTGGGCGGTGTTTCCCTTCTCTGGGTCATGAAGGTTTTCCGGCGTTCCAAAGTGGGAACCCCCTCCCCCTGCCCTTAAAATACTATAGTGCTTACGGCACAAATGCAGCACCACACAGAGCGGATGAAACGGAAGGAGTCTGATGTAGAGACACATCTCTCCATGTCACGCCCTTCTGGAACACACTACAGGAATGGTACCAAATGCCAATCACCCTCAAGACATCTTGGGATCGCACAGGGGAGTTTCTAGCTATTGAAAAGATCCGGGGCTAAGTCAAGTTTGCCTGGGGCTTGAGATTTCTTTTGTGAAGGAAGATTGGCATTGGGGCTAAGATACTCAGGACTAGGCTTAAAATACACGGGACTATAGCCCAGAGTGATCGGACATAACGATGCCCATGCAATTGCATCCATGAGGGCTTATCCAAATAACTGAGAAAATGAGTGCTGTAGACAACCTGTAGAAGGCAGAATTGTACTTCAGACTAAAAGTATTAGAAGCTAACTTGGGTGTGAGATTACCACATTCTTTTGGAACAAGCCTTAACCTGGTTAATCAATGATTCATGTTTAAGGTACCGTGACCATATGTTCAGAGGGGGATGCAGCAGTTGGTGCTGTTCGTATCTAACGTGGCTCTGTACGGTAATCTGTGGACTGCAGTCAAGCTTCTTTCTGCCTCTTCTTCCTCCAGATTAACAGTCACAGCAGGTGAGAAGAGGGCTTTGTGGCTGCCCTCTGTAATTGGCTGGCGGCTGGGTCCCCCCACCCTGTTTACGGAGGAAGCTTCCCTCAGAGCAGCAGCGCCCATGTCAGGACAATAAGCCGTCGCATGACAATGGGCAATTAGCTCCCCAACAATTAGCCTGAGTGCGTCTATGAGACATGTGTGCGTCTGTGTGTTATCAAAATAGGATACAGCCTTTGTATGTCCTCTGGAAATATCAGGAGAGGTTTTTATAGGGAACAGAATGAGTGAAACGTGTGTCTTGTGCGATAGTATATTTGGAGAATTTCAGCTGAGAGGTGGAGAAAGAAAGGCACATGCTTTCTTCGGCACGTTTTTCGTTTTACGGTGGCATTTATAGCTGTTGCCCCAGGTTTTTTGTCCCGTGCCCCCCTCCACCCACAGCTCTCCCAGGAGCCGTGTGCTGTGGGCAGCAGCAGGAAGGTGGGAGCTGAGTGATCCAATTAATAACTACGACGACAAAAGGAGGCAGGGCTGGAGGGGGCGGGGTCACATCTAGCATCTGTCATGCCTCCTCACAGAGGAGCTGTGCCTGTTTGAGATGCAAATTGGCCCAGGCGGGCTTTTCGGTCCCATTCTTTGGTGCCGGATAAGACGTGGCTGTCCTGTACACGGCCAGTCACTGCTGAGGCAGCTGCAGTTCACGCCCCATGTTATTTCAATGTCACTGCCATCCCTGAAGGACCCGCAAAGGTGAGCGCGATGACACATCGAAGTCACGCGGCCAGGAACCTCAGCGGATGGAAATGGAGAAGGTCCAAGTGACAGGCAATTAAGAAACTGATGTGAGAGCTTTGACTTTTGACTAAAGCCTTCAAACTGACAAGTGATTAGTGTTACATAAATGTCTGACTGGTCTATTCTTATCAAGAGAACGAGCCATGACTGTCTTTCCCAGAGAACACTTGGGTAGGACTCAGCACGTGCTTCTGCAGTCAGGTGACACTATGAGTAGCACATGTCCAAGTTTGCCAAGTTCTCCAACTGAAGAAGTAGTGCCGTAAACTCGCGTCATTAACCGGAAGGCACCCTCTCAGCCCTAGGATGGTGAATGGGTCACAACCTTGAGACTGTACTTGCACCACCCCCTCCATCTCTCAACCCCAGGTCACATGTCAGCTGCAGGGGAGGGAGGACGTGCCAGGTAGAGCCAGGTAACTGATTGCTGTCATAGGGGCCGCCTCTTGTCTCCTACACCTCCTGTGATTGGAGGCTTGCGTTTAACAGACAAGCGCATGTAGATTGTTTGGTCCACCATAAAGACAGCCTATAGGATGCAGGGGGGGTTGTGCAGAGAGTACGTTTGTTCGCTGCGCTGCGGTGTCCTCTCAGGCTCTCTTTCTCCACGGTTTCCTTCGTCCGGGAGCGTTCCTGTCTGCTGGTACCGCTGCACGGACAAGGAGTTGGTCATGGCACTGGGCGTGAGTCATCCCAGACAAAGAGGCTTTGAGCTGGCTTGTGTCTCCTTCTCTCTGCCTGGAGGGAGGAACGCATCAGGCTTTCACCGGGCAAGCGGCAGCCTGCAGTAGGCGCTTGCTTGAAAGCCAGCCCTCCCTCTCTCTCTGCCTCTCTCTCTCTCTCTCTCTCTCTATCTGTGAGTGATGTGTGTATGCAAGTGTGTGCGCGCCGGCGAGCGTGTGTGCGCATGTGTGTGTGCATGCTCTCACTCGCAAGCCTCTTCCCAGAGGAGATCTTCTCCTCCTCACCAAACGCTAAGGTAAGGGGGTCTGCGTTCTTCCATTGTTCCATGCCATCAGACTCCCCGCCCCCCCTTCGCGTACTCCGGGGAGCAGGAGATCGTGTTGGGGGAGGGTGGTGATGGTGGTGATGGTGTTGGGGGGGGGGGGGGTTCAGAGGAAAAAAGGAAAGGAGGCAAAGGCTCACTGACAAAGAGCTAAGGGCTAGGTACAGCAGCAGCGCTGGAGGGACACTGGGTACTGGCAAGAGCTGAATGCAGTAAGCGGAGAGGCTGGTGAACAGGGAGAAAAGAAGGGAGATGGAGGAGGTTCACCTCTGAAAGGGTGTCACGAGAGAAGCACCTCTGCCCTCCTGTCCTCCGCAAAACCTTTTCCTCCCTCGCTATCCCTTCACCTCTCCTAGGAAGGATGTAAATTCGGAGCCAGGTGAGAGAGTCGGAACCGTGCATGCTATTGTGCAGACTGTCGTCTCCCTGTTGTTTGATATAGCTCCCGTGCCTTTCCTGTCACTTTCGTGTTCCCGGCGAGGCGTGCGCCTCTTACCGTCCTACTGCTACTATCTTTCGGGTACGATTAAGAGGGTGAGGCACTGTTCAGGTGAAGCATACGTTCCTGAGGGTGACCACACGCTATTTTCCCGCTGCCTTCTCTCCTGCTCCCATAACATGCCCCCTTAAGGTTGTCCTTACTCGACCGTGCGGGAGGGTGCCCGCAAACCAGCACAGTGGGGTGTCGTCAGGCACGACCGCATGGAAGGCTGGAGCGAGCTGACAATCACTAGATGATGTGTAACAATGTGCCCGCATTACCGTAATGTCCGTGTCGATGTGGCAGCACCTCTGGGAGTTGCCGTACGGCACAGCGCCGTTTTCCTGATCCCCCGATCAGGGGTTCCCATGCACGGCCATTTACCCTGCCGTTACTGCACTGCTAAAGGAGCCTGACTGTCCGCTCTGATGAATTCATGTAGCTATACTGTGTCGCGACTTGAAAAGTTTCTGCAGCAAAGCGTCTGAGAAATCGCAGCTGCTGCCTAAAATTCCAGTCATGGTGTAACATGCCTCCGAGTTCAGTAACCGCCCTCCCAGGACAGCGACGACCCCGTCTGAACCCACCTGGCCCCCCCAAACCCATGGCCGTAGACAGCCTGCTCATCAGGGGACAGCGGCGAGTGTGGGAGTGACGCCCAGTGGCCATCGCATTCTGGAGCCAGCAGAGAGTAGGGGGTTTTCAGGATATGGACTGGTGAGCGCCAGAGAGGTTGTGGATGTCAGGGGACGTTAATCCCTTGTAAACATAAACAAGTCGACCTAATTAGTCTGCTCGTTTCGGAAGAAAAGCGTGGCCCTTCATGGTCAAATGTACTGAGCTCCCCGATGGGGATTGTGGTTGATGCCATGGTACAGGCACAAACGTCATCCCAAGAGCAACGATCCCAACGAGTGGGGTGCAGCACGCAGGGGAAGTAACAACAGGAAAGGCAGATGGACACATGTGTCTGGGGTGCGACATGTGGCCCCCGCCAATCCAGCGGTGGTTCTTTTCTGTCTTCCTATCTGGATGGCGAGGGGGTTGATTTTGGCCTCGTGACAGATACGGGCCTGTGAGTAAGGTCACGACTCACCATCAGGCACCTGCAGCATCTTAATGAGGTGCAGAAAGAAATCATTTTAAAAATATCATTGGGCCATGTCTATGGGGGGTGCGGGTCCAGTGTGAAATCTGGTCCCCCAGGGTGAGGAGGAAGTAAGTGAAATATAGAGGTGAATAATTGGACAATGTGCCAAATTCTGAGAAATCCCTGTCACTCTGGCCCGGGGAGCAGTCGAGGCGCGGAAGGAAGTCGATGCGCGTTTCCGCTTCCATGGGGAAAGGCTACATGGTGAGATTTGCGGGGGAGGCGCACTGCATCAATAAATTAAGCCCCTGAGAAGCCATTTGGCCTGTCTTTTTGGTGTGGGCTGATGATACGTCTTTATCTTGCCAGGCTAAAACTGTCTAAGGGATCCGCTTGAGCCAGGAAGATCTTTAATTAAACAGTGTGTGGGGAAGAGCTCCCTTTCTGGACTGCCAGGTATATAAAACAGGCTTTCGGATGGATGTGGCTGGAGCCGCCACTTATATTATTTTCATGGGGAAGGACTGTAAATGAGAATGAGAATTAAACACAAGGCAATGGGCTTTCTTTTAGCAAACATACCAGGACAGCTGAGAACAGGTGACAGAGGCCTTCCAAGTATCCTTAACACATGCCTGTTTGCTCGTCAGAGTTTGTATGTCATTGCAATGCTGACAGAACACATCTCCTGTTCTGTTTCCTTTCGGTTTTAACCCCCCCCACATACTGCTAGGTCTGCCATCTCCTTTTACCGAATCCGCCTTATTAGGCATGCAGCAAGGGCTCATCCGACCCCGTGGAGCGTCTGAACGTGCCGTGTGAAGGGCAGGGGTCTCCAGGGAACACAGAGGCGACTCAATTAGTGAGAATGTACAGCGGCTTGGTAAAAAGCAGTGGGAGGACGGCTGGCAGAACCTAACCCCCCACTCCCCAATGGCACAGCTCTTACCGTCCAAGCCGTCACTGTAAATAAAGAGAGAGTGAGGGGCTGTGTGCCACATCCAGTCATACTGATCGCACTGCGAAGAGGCAGTTGACATTACAGAGTATTTCTGCACAATGCCATGTCAAGTGCAGGATTCATTCTGAGAGAAAAGATACATTTCTGGTTATGACAACGCCTGAAATTACCTCTGCCAAACCTATGACCCAGTCTTCAGCAAATTCCCCTCTGGCATTATAAGCTCCTCACCTCCAGAAGGTTCGCCAAAGGGCGTAACAAAAGTTGAGCAACATTAGAAGACATTTAGGAGAAATCCTGTAACACCTCGGGTAAACAACAGAGGCTTCGGTGCAGCCACTACTTTCCAGGTGCAGTATTTCTGAAACACATCGTCAGTCCGCCCTACCTCTAGGCCTTAAAAAAGCAGACAACAGTAGCTGGAGTCGATTCACATGGCCGTGAAAAATGGCGCGTTAAAATTCAAAGGGGAGCAGAAAACATTACGAACCAGTTTGGTAAGAATGACGCTGTGTTTTCTTTCCCTCTTGACAACCAGGGTGTTGCTCCATATCGGTATTGCGTGATTTCCGACCTAGTGGCCCCGCAATCTTCTCTTCATCTTCTGGAGCACAACACCTGTAGTGGCACTATTTTTAAATTACTGATTATATCTGGGGCATGAGAGGAAGACCAGTGTAGTGCTTAGAAACAGACCACACATCTCAGCAAGTATAATGATCCTGAGCGCCTGTTGATATGATCCAGAGAGACAGTCCGTTTCCGACATACAGAACCAACTGTGTCTGCAACAGCTCTGCAGGAAGTGGGAGACATAAGATCCACCTGGCTAAGAAGTGTTTCACATTCAGTCTTTTAGTCTATTTCACTTAGACAGTGAATCTGCCTAAAACATGTGACAAACCATCTGGAATCAACATGAATGGCAGATTTAGTGCATATTTTTAAAACGCGTTCTCCTCATTTAAACTGTCAACAAAGTCCCCTATGGCTATCCAAAGGTCTTCCCTTTAAGAGAACACTCATGATCCTTCCTGAAAGTTGAGTCAATTGTCCATTAGATGTTATAGTTTCACCCAAGTCATGCACCTGCAGTAAATGTTTATGTACTACGGAGAACATCCCCAATTTCATGAGAAATTAGCCTTCTCACTCTGCAAAGGCTCTGTGGTAAACATAACGGTGCCAAAGTGACAAAGGTGCACGGTGTCCGAGATCAAAACCCAGATCCAGGCCATATCCAGGTTCATACATTCCATTTTCTAATACGGGCAAACACAAGTGAGGATCCATTCCTGTCTGTATACTCTAGAAGCCCTAACGACTGCACAAATGAAGCCGTATAAAAATTAGTTAGCTAGCTAATCTAGTTCCTTGCACTGTGGTTCTGGTGGTGTCCTTACTCCAACCTTTTAAACTGAGGACAAAATTAATCCTATTCTTTCACTTTTTTCTTGCCTGAGAACTGTTACCCTGAAAATCCCAGCTCTCATCACTGTTATCCTCTGGCATGCCAAATTAAAACCTGAGTTAGTTTGGTGAAGGGGGGGGGCAGGATGTCTTTCATATCTACTCATCCTCACTCTTCTTCCCAAAGCCATAGCTGCAGGTAAGCAGCTTGTGAATGCTTGTTTTCCTTGGGGAAGAAGTGCAGGCCAATCAGGCGAGGCTGGGACATACTTCCCCTTGACTGCTGTACGGCTCCTGTGCAGGATGTAACTTGTTGGAGGACCAGTGAGTTATCAGGCGTCGTGCTTAGTGTAGTGTGATTCACACAGTTATGGACTGACCTGGATTTTCATGCAAGCACCATCTCACCTGATTCTGCCATTGACAACGAAAACCAAGAAGCAGACTCCAGGGGCAGAGATTATCTACCTGTCTGTACATGGATAAACGTGTCCGTGGCAAAATGTTTTGATTGAGGGGAAAAACTATGCAGGGTGCATGTTTAAATACCGTTATTGGTGAAAAAAAATGCATTTTGATCAAAATGTCCATCAGAATCCATCATGTTCAGAGGAAGCTGTTCCATTTCTACTAACAAATTAAAAAGCCAGGATTTCTAGTCCCAGAGGAAATATTATTATATTATTATTTGTCACTCTCTGTCACAACATTTGATGCCCCCCCAGCGGAGTTCTCTGGACAGTGAGGTACCTGTAGTTCCAACGTTCCAGAAACAAGTACTATGAGGATCATTTTACCAAATCAATAACAAGCTGTCATGAAAGCTTGCAGAATCCTATGAGATCAGGGCTTCTGAATCGATAACAATAGCTGCTTCTTTACCCAATCTAGTGAAGCAAACACATCTCAGAATTTTAATAAGTGCTGTCTCAGTTAAGACACTGTAGAGCCACCGAAGGATATGTTCTTATGCATTTATGGAACCATATAATGATCAGGCAAGACAGAATTTTAGGTAAGTTCTAGGCAGAAACTAAGGTCTGAGCTTATGTAGATGAGCAGGGATGTACAGAAGGAGCTGACATATTTACATTTTACATATTTAGCAGATGCCTTTGTCCAAAGCGACGTGCAAGTGAGGAAAATAGCACTTTGCAAACATACATGTTGTTAAGGAGTCAGCTAGACATAAGTGCAGCTTGGCTGAGCTTCAAATGAGCTACACAATTTCTAATAACGCTAGAACCTAATATTCATGGATCAGATTGGGCTTGAGGTGTCTCTTGAAGGTGGAGAGGGAGTCTGATAACTGGACGTAGTTCAGCAGCTCATTCCACCGTTGGGGACCACACAAGAGTACTGACTGCAGTGAGTCTTCTCCTGTAGTAATAGGAGCTCTGAACAATGTTAGTTTGTTGCCGGAAGGGGGCAAGATGGAGCGTAGGTCTTGTGTAGGCTTTTGAAGGGGATAGATGCCTGTTCATTGATGGACCTGTATCCCAGCATCAAAGACTGGAACTTGATGTGAGTGCCAATAGGGAGCCAAGTGAAGAGAGACAAGGATGGGTGTGAGATGAGAATGTCTAGGTTGAATAAATATTATGAATGAATATTAAAAAGTTTAATACCTTGTCCCTATTTCGACATTTTTGCATTTAGATACAGTCCTTGCATCATTGGTGGTAAGTTGATCTGTAAGCAGCAAAATCAAACAGGAATACCAAAATAATTCTACTGCTTCCCTAAGTGACACTAAACTAATTTGTCACATAAAACAAATTACTGTGGCAGGTTGGCTCTCTTCTTGGGTAAATACTGATTAGCCTGCTAGTAGAGAAAAAGCCCACTGCATCTCTGCAAACCACCATGTGCAAGAACATGATGGTCACAGATATTGCAAAGAGCTGCGATATCACAGAAACGTGAAGGAAGGACAGTGCAAATGCTGAATGATCAATTTCATAAACATTAGAACGCGTTAGAGAAGAAACACCAATCATCATCTTTAAGACACGAAAGTGGGATTCAGGGGTGTAGCCAGAAATTCTGGGTCCTCAGCTTCAGTTGGCAAATACGGGTCTCACCATATATATAGAATTTTACCAAGTGGGGGGCCCCCTGAATCTGTCAGGGTATCCATGCCCTTCTGAAGCCCCTGGTAGGATTATAAGAGATTATATGGGAAACTAGGAATATGAATATGAATAAGAATACAGGATGTGCTCTGAACAGGAATTTTCTTTGAACATATATTTATTTTGTGTGTGTGAGTGAGGGTTCCACTGTTATTTTCACAGAATAATCTGGTAAAAAAAAAAACAGAGTAGAACGCGGGGTACCAGCCCAATACACCTCTGCCCTTTGAAGTGTTTGTGACGGCTACTGTTTCCATGTGACTCTGCGAGATGCAACCTCATAGACTCCAAATCACAGAATAATCTAAACAAATTGCCTGATAGACTTCTGATGTTTTCGTCCATACTGCATCCTCCCAGTCTGCAACAGGCTTTGGTGCTTTCATTTTTTGGTTTCACCGTTCTCCCCTTCCTGACTGCTGCAAGCCATGCCGCTCTTGTCAGGTCTCGTTAAAATCCTTTGCAGCCCAGAGTTATTTACATAGAGATGGCAAAGGAAGATATGGTTACGCAACACCTAGCATATTAGCCATGTGACTGAGTTATTCTTAAACCTTTTAGCTTACTTCCTCAATACACAACTGTCATGTGTCACCTTTCCCTCTCCTCATAATTAAGAAAAAATTATCCTGATTTAGCTTTTACTCAGGCTTTTACATCTGCTACATGCCTCTTCCTTGCCACGCATCCATATGGACAATGCCGGCTGGAGTGTGATTCGTCACAAAGGCCGCTCATTCTGCCAGTCGTGAAGATCAATGATAGTATGTCAAAGGGCGGAGCCTGACAGTATGACAGTCAGCTAGATGAGCAGGGCGGCACAGCCCTGCTTTCACTGCACAATGTGGGCCATATAAAACACACCACCTTGGGAAGCATATGTTATATAATAGCTTCCTGTGCGCCTTTATCCTTCGCATGTTTCTGCAAACCTCAATGCTGGCCTTGCCCACTGTATTTGTAACAATGCTGATCATAGCAGCTTTACCTGGAATTTTTGTCCACAGGAATACCAGGAACATGAAACCAAAATCCATGTCCAGATAAATGTCATGGATTAACAGTAAGACACATTTGGGTAACTTGATATGCAAAGAAGGACTTTTCTTTTAAGAGCTGTATGGCAAATACTAAAGACAAAGGTGCTTTATCTTTGCAAATAGGAAACCTACAGCACACAGCATGGAGGCCATTAGCAGGCCCTGCAAGGACCTTCCAGCCATTGTCTTTGACATTGCCAGGGATGATGCTCTTTAAGCCAAACTGGCTGTTTATAAGAGGGCTGTTTGCCCTTAATTAACATATATTGTGGGTCACGGTCAGCAGCTTCTTTGTGTGTCTTTCTGCTGCAAATGCAAGCTGTGTCCTCGTCGGTAAAAGGGTACAGTGAATGAATAAATGAATAAGCCCCAAGTGACCAAAGAGCTTCCATTTTGCATGTGCACACGTTCCCTGTCCCTATGCCTCAGAGCAAAGCTCATCAGATGCATGAGGCAGTCATCAGGCTGAACTAAGGGATGCCGTATTACTGACAACATTTCAACTCTGGGCTTCAATCACTCTTTCAAAACTTTTCACGAGCAGATGGTCTTTGCCTTGGACCCACTTGCGATGGTAGGGTGTTAAATTATGTTCTCCTTAACAGAATTGCAAATCAGCAGCTTGATTGGTTACACTGAACCATGTGACATGCTACAAGAATGCAGAATCACATGACATCAGGCTTACCTGGAAAGTTTGGTTTGTTTTGCACCTGACCAACCATTGGAATGTACTTTTGCGTGATATGCTAGCAGGAAGCTCAACTTGTGTTAAAGTCAAAGGCTCCTAAAACGCACAAGAGCCACCATCGTGTCGTTACGCTAGACGCAATGGCCTACCTGAGAAGAGTGAAATCTCCTTTTAACTGGAGGATGTCTTGCTTCCGGCAGGTTCTTGCTCTCTCGGACTTGAGAATGTTCCGAAAGAAGAAAAAGAAGAGACCTGAGATCTCGGCTCCAAAGAATTTTGAGCACCGTGTCCACACGTCATACGACTCCAAGCGGGGCTGCTTTGTGGGCCTACCGCCCCAATGGCAGAGCATCATCGAGAATCTTCGCAGGCCAAAGCCAGTGGTGGATCCTTCCAGGATCACACCGGTGGAGCTCAAGCCAAAAAAGGTAATGTAGCTGGGTGCCCCTTTCTTACTTTGAAAATATGCTCTTGAATACTGCAGTGGGGCAACAGATGGTGGTTAATCTGGTACTAATAACAGGGTGGACAGTTGTATCCTTGACCATGGTACTTAGAACATGAACTGTTCAGTAAACCTCCAGCTGTGTACATGTATATGACAACAGTAATAAAAAAAACTGGCAGTCCTGGATACCAGTTGGCTTAAATGTGTTTAAAGTCTCATTCCCCAATGGGTCTGGTCCTCATGCAGACAGGAGAGACTCTGTTCCAACGCTAGCCCTGTAGTACTGTAGTGCCATTCTCACTGACAGAAAGCAGTGGGAGGAAACAGTTCTCACCAAGGCAAAATGGGCATCAACGCACATACAATTAAGGAGGCTGTCAGATGTAAATAAAAATAGAAAACACTTCTTTTGTTAGCACGCCACAGCTAGCTACTATAGTTATCAGGAATGTTCCTTTGGAGTATGTTGTATTGTTCAGTAATTTGTTGACAGATTATATTATAGAGTGGCAGCATGCATTCTGCATAATTTAATTAATCATTTGCTCATATAAAATTCTTTAATAGTATGTTGTTGGACATTGAAGAGCATTTCAACCTGCCAGTAATCTGCTGGGATTTGAACCAGCAACCACTGGGTTATGCATCCACGCTTTTGCCTGCCGGGAGCAGTTAACAAGGCCTGTCTGCGTACTTGCGGGTTATGGGGGGTGGATGTAAGATTTATGAGTCTGTACAGGAAATTAATAACTGTCCATGACAGTTTCCTATGAATGATCAGCTTGGGGAGGAATTGTGCAGGTACAGCAGTGATTCAGCAGTGCTGATAACAGCAACGGGGGAGAAACTGCCCACTTCAGGTCCTCCCTGTTCATGAGAGCCCCCACTGTGCCCTCCCCTCCCATGCACCATCTCACAAGCACAGGTGCGGCGCCTTTGCCAGGATTCGACACTGGGTCACAGGCTGAGCTGTGAAGGATGCAAGACAGTACAGCATGTGATCTTGTGCCATCGTCTCCAGTGAAAGGCACAAATGTATATTCAAAGTACACAAGGCAGCACCCATGTGGACTTGCATGCCACACCGTTTCTTTTGCCTGCTGGAGCATGTAAGCTTACTGTGGTTTGTTTAATTACAACCTAAACTGTGCTTTAATGGCAGCATTTTTTTAGCCATGGTCTTAAATTTTTTATCACTGCATCTTCCAGATAATTCGATTCTTTCTCATGATTGTGGTATTTAACCTCTAGGGCTTGCAGCCATGGCAACATATCAGTCCATTTACTGTTTTTCTTCCCACTGTCGGTTATTAGCATAAAAGCTGTGCTTTATTTTCTAAAAATCCCACTTTCACACCATTAAGCATAACTGGCCAACTGTAATGTTATGACAACCTAACATCACAGTAATGGCAAACATATTTTGGTTTCCCGGGTGAAAATGATGCTTCAAAGTTAACACACTAAACTTAAAAATACACTTAAAACTTTAAATTAACTTATAATTAATTACAATAGTATAATTATGACCTAAAATCAGAATCAGAATCAGAATCACTTTATTAATCTCCATGGGGAAATTGTCTAAAAGGTGATATTGAATGTGATGCTTTTCATGCTGAGCAACATTCTCTCATGTTTAATTGTACCATCAACATAATTCCTCAGAATATTAAAAACGTGAAACACTATATTAAAATTGTGAATGCAAGGTGGAATTCAGATATTCATAATGATTAGTACGACCCTGTAAATTAAGAGCTTTGTAAAAGGTTTTCTCTTTCCTCCTTAAAGTACTTTTGTGCCCTAAAGGTTTAAATTCCCTGCTGTTTTATCTCAAAGATCTTCAAGTAATTTTAACCTTTTTCACGCGTACCTGATTCCATGTCAAATTTTATTACACCCCAATATTGAGGGTCTATCCATAAAAATTCATTGGTGCGAAATAGTCACTAGGTGGCGCTTCAGTACCATTACCCCTGGTACAAATATCTATAAAATAAGGATGTATTGAGTAAATAATATCCAGTATACTTTACCCAATTTAACAGTCTACGAGCATAATTAGATACAGAAGAACAAGCAGACGATACTCATAGTACAGCCGCAGGACTGAATCAACCACGTATTGCTTATATGAAGGTCGATAACAGGTCAATAAAGCTGTAGCAAAAGACGTTGAAATGTTCGTGGCGGAGGTATTATGTTACCAATGCGGTCTCAAGCCATTGTTGTTGTGGGCTCTGTGTCGCTCGTTCTGGTTTCTTTACGCACCTTGTGTACTGTGAAAGTTTAAGACTTGCGCCGTTTGCCTCTACTGAACAGCCGCGAAAGTTTCACACTGAGGATTCAACTGGATTAATATTTAGGGGTGGAATAAAATACGTTTATTTTTTCTTAAGTAAAGTCAGTTTTTGCGGCATCTGTGCACGCTTTTTCTCCTTCATATTTAGACGCCGTGAATCACGCGCGCCTGAGGTGACAGGCACAGCCCGGTTCGGCTTGCGGCATTTTGTCAACTGTCGCACGGTTTTATTTCCACACTTTTAAAAATAACTGCTCAGCGAACCGCGGGATTTATAACACTGCGACCCATTTGTATAAATTGAGGGAACGGGACGTCCGCACAAAAATAAACATTATGCTAGATAATCACAACTTCCTCTGATTTCACAGGGGGGCTGAGCTTCAAGAAAATCAGCCAGTACCAGCAGTCTATCTTAACAGCAGAATGCGGCTGATAAAAGTGCGTCGTTAAACGCGCTCGTAAACCGGCCGGGCCGACAGATTACTCGTCAGGCAACAATGTGCCGGATCGACGCAAAGGACGAGCCACGTGACGCGTCAAATTTTGACGCCTCTGCTCCTGCAGTGCGGTGCATCATGGGAGGTGCACGACAATCGCGAATGAAAGGGATTGTCATGCGTCTGTGCACCCAACTATGGAAAGTCTGTTGGCGTCTGTGGATCTGTGCATTGTGAACATGCTCAGCCACAATCATCAACCCTGCAAGCATCCTTTATGTTATTAAACTAGCTTTTATAGTCTTACATACAACATTTGCAGTCTGAACAAAAGCGGTTTTTGTCATGTTATTTATGTGCCGAAGTGTCACCTTAGACGCCGTTTCTGCTTCCTGTGCAAATGAGTGCAGAGTTGAATAAGAAAAAACATACCACTAAACACGCCAATGCCACTGTACAGCAATCGTCTCAGAGGGGGAGCCATCTGGGTTTAGATTTACAGAAGCTTGTTAGCACTTTCATCACTAGCACTAGATTTCTGGAGAAGACATCACCAGAGAGTAGTATCTGTATTGCAAAAATACCTGAGAAAATTTCTACATTGCTGGTAAAAGACTTACCTGATATTATCTGCATGTTTGCCGCAAACCCCTACGAGTCAGTTAAGGAATGCAATATGGCTATTTCTTTTTCAGACTATCGTCCGGGGGAGCTTCATAGGGCATGGCGAGTACATCTCTGCGGTCATCTCTGACATGAACCGCCTTTCTGTGACCAGCTCCAACTCCTTGCGGAGGAGCAGCCCCTCGGCCCGGAAGAGGGCGCAATCCCTGGGCCGGTTGGGGGAGGTCAAGGAGGGAGACACATACCAGTACGAGGACCTGATGCAAGAGGACTCCAACAGTGGGGGCCAGAGCTGGCGTGACAAGATGCGCAATGTCCGCAGCGAGAGCGGGAGTCCCCATCTAGGCTCGGACCGTAACCCTTTGCAGGCTAACGGAGCCCTGCCCAGGGCCAAGTCCACCCATGAGGTCAGCCTCACCTCCCTGAACAAGTCCCCGTCTCCAGTCGGCAGTGGAGAGGCACCTAGCCAGTGGCCTGATGCCAGCAGCCCCACAGGGAGGTTGGTGCCTATGAGGGACAAGGGCCCAAGGACTGGCCTGATTGCCCAGAGACCAGTGTCCTGCTTTTACAGCCCAGCATCATCAGCTCCACAACCTCGGGCCAACCTAGGGGGCCTGGCAGACTTCAGCGCCTTTGACAGGCCCCCCATTCACACACAGAATAGCCCAGGGAGGCCCTTCTCCTCGTATGACCTCAAGGTAATCACCGCTTCAGCTGCTATTGAGTCACGCGCCATAAAGTAATTTAAAAGTGTGTTTGTGGGACTCTCTCAGACTCGGAGGATGATGCTACCGGCAAGCCGGCCCGCTGACCTAAATTTTCTGGGCACAGACTTCTCCGGGCTACTGGGTGTGTGAGCATTAAACCATAAGCAATGTAGGTTACCTTGGATACAGGCCTACAGCAAGTGAAAAGTGCAGAGGATCTCTCAATAATGAACAAGCCAATGACAGTCTGTCAGCACACATTGAGTTTCATAAGAGGAGCTGAATTTATAACGGAACTCAAATGGAATTCATGCACCCCTTTACCTACAGTAGATGCCTCCTTAAGATTTAGGAGACTTTCTTACAGCTCCCTCCAACGTGTTTGCGGCGAATGGTTTTGGAAGGCAGCTGAAAAGCATTCACAAGATACTGCTTTTATGATGCAGCAAATACAGATCTCCTGGGTGCTGGCTTCAGCTCAAGGGCACATCCATCCAGAGTTAAGCAGAACACGCAGTCCAAATTCGCTGCAGTTGTGGCTTTGGGAAACGTTGAGGTGTCATTTGATACATTTGAAGAAAAATGGGGGTCTTCAGCTACACTGAAGGGGACGAGTGAATTAAAAAAAGCTCATGATAAATGTGTGATAAGAATGTGAAATGTTAGTGGTAGTGTGTGTGTGTGTGTGTGTGTGTGTGTGTGTGTGTGTGTGAATCCATGATTTAGGACAGGGTTTCCCAAACCAGTGTTCGGGCTTATTGGACAGATCCAAATTTTTTGTTTTATCCCAGTTCTCAGAACACCTGACCCGAGCAATCAGGAGTTGTAAATGCTGGGAACTGGAATAAAACAAAAACGTGGATCCATCCAGGACTAGTTTGGGAAACACTGGTTTAGGAGACAGACCAATCAGATCTGAGCAAGGGACACTCAGAGGCTTTCAGTCAAAAGGTACTTTGTAATTGTATTCTGCCTTAAAAATGTCCTGACACTGACCACCCTTAATTAATCCAGGTTACCAGCAGCAGGCACAGGGTGATCTCTTTCCCTCCCCTCTGTCATTGCAGGCAGACTCTATCTTACGGCACCAGCCCAGTTTTCTGCCCAATGGCACCCGCAGCCCCCAAGTGGGCGGAACGAGAACCCACCGAGCAGTGCGGCCCTCGTCAAGCTACACTATCGGGCTGTCCCCCAGCATCAATGCTGATCCTTCCCTACGCTTGGCCAGCAGCTCTGGGTCCACCCCCCTGGGGCAGGACAGCCCATCCCAGCCCCGACCATCCCCAACAGGCTCCCTGGCCACCAGCCCAACTGGTGCCTGCTCCCCTTCCTTCAGGCCCCCCCAGCACCCCTCCCCCCGGCCACCACCTGACCCCCCCAAGGTCACCCACGAGCAGTTCAAGGCTGCACTGCAGATGGTGGTGGATAAGGGGGACCCCCGGTCCTACCTGGAGAACTTTGTGAAGATCGGGGAGGGTTCAACAGGCGTGGTTTGCATTGCTCGCGAGAAACACAGCGGCCGGCTGGTGGCGGTCAAGATGATGGATCTTCGGAAGCAGCAGCGGCGAGAGCTTCTTTTCAACGAGGTATCCAACCCTCCTCACTGGCCCCTTTCCTAGTGATGGTGGGGGGGGGGGGCAGTTCTCAGGACTCAGAGTGCTGTAGATTTTAGACGACACTGTGGTGCAACTGACATCTAGAGGAAAAATCTATGTGTCCTATGGGCTACAACTATTGATCATGCAATAGATATCATGTGACCCCTGAACTTCTTGTAGGTTGTCATCATGAGGGACTACCAGCACAGGAACGTGGTGGAGATGTATAAGAGTGCCCTGGTAGAGGAAGAGCTCTGGGTTATCATGGAGTATCTCCAGGGCGGTGCTTTGACCAACATTGTGTCTGAAACAAGGTATGATGAAAAGGGACACAAGGCAAGGTCATATGCAAAACACTATGATCTGAGATCCAGAAAGACTACAACGCAGACATTTCAGAGTTAGGGTTTGTGGATGGAGTATATCATCCAGCTTTGTTTGTGGGTAGTGATGATAAAATGATTGGGCATGAAATGAATGATGGACCCCCTAACCTTTAGTAACTCTTATGGCACTAGAGGGCAGTGTGGAGCTAATATTGCAGAGTAATACAGCGTTCAAAGGGATTCAGCAGAAGACTGTTGTGGAACATAAACGATTTTTGTACTATTCTGAATAGTCCTCTTTGAGAAACAGCACAGTTCACTATTTAACTGAATTAATGACTTTCTGAGCTGGAGGCAGTGTGTGTGATTGGAGCTAACAGACAGACCACCCTCCCCACCCGCCAGGCTGAGTGAAGAGCAGATCGCCACGGTGTGTGAGGCCGTGCTGCAGGCCCTGGCCTACCTGCACTCCCAGGGTGTCATTCACAGGGACATCAAAAGTGACTCCATCCTCCTCACCCTAGATGGAAGGGTAGGTAAACCAGGTCTCATGCCCCTGTTCTCTCTTAAAGATCAATAGTTCTTGACTTTTTAAGCAGCCTGAATACTGGTTAAGATCTAATTAAAGATAAAATGTAAACGTTACTTATGAGGTTCACATAAAACCAAGGTAGGACTTTAAAAGTACAACTGAAAGATATAATTGTGCATTTTTGTAATCTGAGAGCTTTGGATTGAGATGGTCCTTAACGTGCTTTTCAGGTATCATTTTAATCCCAAACAAAATACGGCCTGTTTCTCAATCCTATACAGGTTAAGCTGTCAGACTTTGGGTTCTGTGCCCAAATCAGCAAGGACATCCCCAAGAGGAAGTCGCTAGTGGGAACACCATATTGGATGGCACCAGAGGTTATTTCCAAACACCCATACAGCACAGAGGTAAGCAGTGAGGACACCATGTGAAACCTGTAACTTAAAGCTGAATAAAGACGAACAGCACTTTACAAGAACTGACTATTTAACCCTGAAGCACGTTCACAATTCAAAAAACGGGAGTTATATTTAAGTCACGTACGCAGGTAGTGAGATTGAGACTCGTGCATGGAAAAACGAAACTCGATTTGGATTCAAAAATGTCTAAGCAACGTCATGGAAATATAGGCAAATGGGCTAAGTGCTTCATTGGATATGAGATGCATATTTACATAAAAACTCATCTTTACATTTGCTGTGGCTTTTTTGCCCCAAACAGCTAATGTTCCTCCACGGCTCTTGTGCTTATCTGAGGGAGAGTGCCTGAAATGTTCACCGTGTTATGCTAGGGGTTGTGTGTCTGAGACTGGGAATACCTGGCACCACATTGGCTTTCTAACTGTGCCTTTTTTATGTCTTAAAGGGATTCAGGATATCTCAGATTTACAATTACAATAATCTCCTGATACATTTAACAGTCTGGGCTTCAGTTGCCCATTTACAGTTTTGTAAGTGCAGACGCTCCTATACTTGCGAACGAGATACGTTCCGAACGCCCCTTCGTAACTTGAAATCGCTATTGAGCATCATTTTAAAGGTATATGCAAGTACAAAGAACTAGGATGCTGGGAGTACACACGCTACGCTGCTGGCGCGGCAGGAGTAGCAGCCAGAAGTCGTACTAAGCGGAACTGGTGTGCAGAAAAAAAAATTGATGTTGCAGACAGTAAACGGGAGCCCAATGAACACAATTTGGACTTACAGTCCTCTTTGTTCGTATGTCTGAAAGTTCGTAAGTTGAAAGTTCGTAAGTAGAGGAGCCTCTGTATATTCAAATACAAGATCCAAGTGGACTCTGATTTGACTTGACAACCTTCTGTCCTTAGGCCCAGTTCATTCACTGTTATATTCAATTGATTTGGACTCTGTGTTTCTGACAGGTGGACATCTGGTCTCTGGGCATCATGGTAGTGGAGATGGTGGATGGAGAGCCTCCGTACTTCAGCGAGGCTCCAGTGGCAGCTATGAAAAGGCTGAGAGATGAGCCTGCGCCAACTATCAGGAACCTTCACAAGGTGAAACACACACACAATATTTTATATTTATATACACACCCTGAAGCCAATACCAGACAATACCATGGTCTGAAACAAACATATCAGCCTATGAAGATGGCCCATGTTCTTGCCTTTCTGCAGGTCTCTCCTGTGCTGAAGGATTTCCTGGACCGCATGTTAACTCGGGACCCGCTGGAGCGAGCCAGCGCCACGGACCTGCTGGAACATCCCTTCTTACTGCAGAGTGGGTCGCCCCAGTGCCTGGTGCCCTTGGTGGAGCAGTACCGTAAGCGCATGTCCCGGTGTTGACCTGGCTGACCTCCCCCTTGCTTCTACAATCGTCTCCCATTTCCCCGACTGAGCATCAACACTCAACCTAACCTGCGGGGGAGCGGGGGCGGCACACAGCCAACAGGCGCAACCCGCTGCCAATCCTAGCGGCTCTAGTCCGGACATCCTCCCACCCCCCGACAGTCTGGGGGGGGGGGGATGCCAACTCTGCTGCATGGCAGCTGAAGGAAACAGCATGGATCTGGAACGACGAAATGCACTTTATTGATTAGAGTGGTATCTGCATGCTAACATCACTAATTCTCTAATGCAGCTAAAAAAAGAGACGACACAGTACTTACCTGACACCAACATCCGGTGTCAGTGAAGTAGGACTCCTCATTACCCAATAAGGACCTTGTAGTGACACACAAAAAGATGGACATGAGAGACTGTAGAGTGCCTAATGCACAGTATTACCAGATGCTGACTTGTTCATCTTTGATGGTCCAGATGACAGCTTCATATAAAATCCTGAACAAAAAGCAGCCTGTGTTCAACCTGTAGAGTGACAGGATGGCAGTCCAACCCGCGCAGACTTAGCGTAGATTAGTAAAATCTTCACAGTAGCCAAATAGTGAGATTAAACAGTAGTTAATTTTGATTGGTTGGAGGCACTCAGTGATTCCTTCCTTCATTAATTAACCTTTGGCAATCAGGAGAGGACTGTTTTACATTTAAATGAGGGTTTTTTTATGAGACAATGGAAAAAGGACTTGGTTATTTTCATAATCTATTTTATCTTCTGTAATAACAGAAAATCGCCTGCTTTTCCAAAAGGTGTCGTGAACTGTTTGTAAGATGTGAAATTGTACATGTGACCTCCGAACCTCACAGGTTTTTTTTAAATGTTCCACAGTTTACTTCAGATGAAACTTTGAGGGATATTGTGTTCAAAGAGAACCCAGACTTTGGTACTCACAGGGGATACGGTGAATACAGTGTCAGATACCTCGTTTTGTTATGTATGTGTTCTGAATGTATGTAAACATGCGAAGATCCTCCTTTCTGCTTGCCCCCTATACGCACCCTTGCTCTGCTGTGATCGAGGAGTCCGCTTTTCTAAAGAGCGCCTTTCGTGCGTTAGTTTGCATAGGTAAAAGCACACGGGCTTGGCATGTGACGCTTGAAGATCTCCACCAGCCGAGCATATATGCTACGTTGTGTTTGTATTCGTTGAGGGTTTCGAAACCTTTCTCGTGTTTGTACCAGTATGTATTTCATGAAAGAGAGCAACCACACGCTTTAATTTTGTAATAAATGAACAATGAATATTGCATAGCTAATGTTTCGCAGCGAGTAAAGCTTTCTTTAACTACAAAGCATTTGCGCCGCACATGGACCTTCTTTTCAATTAACTCCAGTTTCACGCGCATTCCCGTGCATGTGACTTAATCGAACTCACTAATTAGGATAATTTTCCTTAATCGTACTGAAAGTCATAGAAAACGCATTTAATGAATGGTGATGGGTTGCATTTTTTACGTAAAATGCGTAAAACAAACCAACCCAATGACTGAATTCATGCATATTAAAATAAAAGTAATAATGATCTGTAAAAGATTTTCTCCGGCCATTTTAGTCTTATCAATGTAAGACTTAACAGCACAAGGTTTCCTGTTGCTGTACTTGAACACCTATCAAGACAACTATCAAAACAAACATACAACTTAAAGTCAATTTTTGTTAACAGTTAAATGTTGGCCACTACCAATTTAAGAATAAATGAGTTTCATTTAGGTAATAAAGACGCACACCCAAGTGATTTAATACGATTTTAATAGGTAATTCCGGACCTAAATACCACGGATAAACAACTCTTATAATTATTAAATACAATATAGGCTACGTAATATATAGAGAATTAATAAGGTGACAGACATATAACACGCATATTTGCATTTATGTTTATTCTTTATATTTACAAGGATAAGGCCACGCACAAAACACAGCTTTCGTTAAATAGGCACAAAAGATGAAGGTTTTAATCTTTTCCTCTTTTTCAAATGAATGCGTCTCGATGCGCATTTACGAGCGGAGCTTCTTCCGTAGGTTGACGGCGCTGTCAAACTCGCAGTTCACCGCGCTGATGCTGTCCACGCTCGGCTGACTGTCCACCTTCTGGTGTGTGTGTGACAGGGGGAACGTCTCCGAACGAGACATCTTTCCTCTGCCGATGTCTGAGCCGGAGGGGAAGTCTAGCACCAGTCTCATAAATTCTGGGGCGGTGAACCTTCGCAGTAACCGCGTTCCCAGTCCAGTGAAGCCGGGCGGACGCACTTGGATTTTCTCCGGTGCGATCTCGTCCCGTTGAGAGAGCAGCTTGTCTTGGCGGCTGTACTGGGGGATACTCGGGAACTTCTGAAACTCTCTTCTTCCCGAGAAAGCGGAGTTCTGCTTGTCGTTAGGGTATAGTTTCAGGCTGTCGTCTGCTTGCTCCATGGATGGCTTGATTTCCATTAATGGGACGTGGGACACACCTACTAATTTGTCAGCATCATTTGTTAGAGATGCGTTTTCCTGAATCTTGGAAGTGAGAGCTTGCTCATCCTGCAGTGATCCCCTCTTTATTGTTATTGCAGCTTGTCTTCCGTTCGGTATGTCGTCTTGAAATGATTGTTTTCTGCAAGACAGGAACTCCATGTTGAATGACTTTGTCTTACCCCATGTTGGAGCCACCTCTTGTGGATCATCCCTCTTCTTGTCGTCCTTACAAGGTTCTGGAGTGTGATCCAGCGTTTTAGCCCCTCTCGAGTCAATCAGCGTGCTGTCCCTACTGAACAGCCTCTGTAGCTGATTGGTCCGGGTTTGGTCCATTTTCTCGGGGGACCGCTGAGCTCGGAGGCGTTTCGGCGGCCCATTGCCCTCCCCCACCCGCAGCTGCCGTTGAAACATGGCTGGAAGGTGCTCGTCACACTTGCTGTGGAACTGCCTGGAGAACCTTTCCAGGACCTGCTTGGGGAGTCGGTTGGGTCGACGAACCCCACCTCCTTGGTCCTCTGTAGCCAAGATCTTCTTCCCAGGGCCGTGCAGGGCCAGGATGCATTGGTTGTGCCCGAAGAAGTCTGCGACCTCAAGTGCCGAGTGGCCAGCCAAGTTGGTGCGGTCAAGCCGCAGACCTAACCTCTTGAAGGCCCGGACAAGGAACTCCAGCACCTGACTGTGACCGGCACAGGCGGCGTACATCAGAGCGCTGTTGCCCCAGGTGTCGGTAATTTCAGGGTCGGCGTTGTACTGGACCAAGAGCTTGACGGCATCCAGGTGGCCCAACTCGCAGGTCAGGCTGAGGGCGGTCCGGCCGTGTTCATCCTGGCAGTTGACATCTGCCCCCTTTTCCAGCAGCAGACGTGTGAACTTGACCCGTGCGGCTGGGTCCGGGAGACACACGGCGTACATCAGCAGCGTGCGGTTGTTCTCTGTCTTGGAGTTGATGATGCGTCCATCCAGGGCGTCCAGGACGAAGCGTGCCAGGTGAGCCTTGCCGCTGTGCATGGCGTCCAGGAACGTCTTGGTGCCCGATCCCTGGCACAGGTCTTTGGGCCGGAGCATGACTGGAGCTACTGGGGATGAAGCTCGGCTATTTGTTTCTGTGAATCAGAGGAGGCGACTCACACTGTTCCCCCAGCGCTGAGAGCGGTGATATCAAGCTCCCGATGAGCCTGGGAGGGCTTGGCTTTTTATACCGTCCTCGTCTCCCCACGCCCTCTCTGTGTTGCCAAGGAAACGGACATCTGAGGGCCGTGATGCTGCTGCAGCATCCATTCAGAGATACCTCTCCGGTTCTCCATCAGGAGGGAGTACATGCTGCTCATAGCAAAATAATTAGTCCAGGAGAAAAACAATCTGTGTTTTTCATGTCCACAGGTAAATTCCGCCTCCACCAAGAAGCACTTAAAGCCACAGCTTTCCCTGTCAATATCCTTCCTTCATGTTTGTACTAAAGCACTCGCACCTACTCTGTTTACAATCTGAGTTTGCCGATAATTCTGGCTGCTTGGGAAAAGACCTGTTGTTTGGCCTGGTAGATGCACACAGCAGCATCATGGAAATAATTCATGCGGCAGCAAACGGCATAAAATGCGGCGTGGGGAAATTGAGAGAGAGGAAAAAAAATGTTGGCAAGGAGTCTGTTTTGAAGATGTTTATTAGTTAGCCACCTGTGACAGTCTTTATCACTGGGAGTCCGGCCGCGACCCCCCACCCCTCTTGGTGTGCTAAGTGGCAGTCAGGTGGGGCGAGGCTCAACTTCATCACACCCTGCAGACATCAGGACTCAGACCCTCTAAACATTCCCCCAGCTTCACTTCGCATTCTTTCTCCCAAGATATAGCAGCTGCATAATGTAGCAACAGATCCTATAACAGGCTGACGTTTCCCTCGGTCGGGACAGCATGCATCCTGTTTTGTGGAGGTTTGCTTGTGGCCCTCAGAAAGAGGGTCATTTTGGAGGGGTGCATCTCCATTATGTACTCTTAGTGCTGTGGCCTTGAGTGCTGATGGAGGCAAATCGCAGGCATTTCATTTAATTTCAGATGCTGGAGCACAGGGCACTGTAACCTTTTCTATTCAACGCTTCTATTTGCCTGTAGTTTAGGAATTAATTTGGCTCAGCCCTGGGGCTGGATAGTTCTCTCTTATGAATCAGCTGTTATTAGCATATTTATTTACCAGAGCACAACAACCAGCCTTAAAACATGACAAGCAGCACATGGCATAGTAAGCAGACAGGACTCTGCCAAAGGAAACTATGTAAGCACTTGAGCTGCAGACAGCATAATTCGGTGCCTGGGTTTGTGGACTTTTCCAATCTGAATTGCTAATATAAAACACAGCTAGTGAAAGGTATTGCCAAGGCCTTGTCACAGAGCCTAGGTGAGAACAAACACGTCCACGGGGGACTGACTTAATTACCGCTCTCCACCTGGTCCAGGACATCGAGCACCGTGTTACTGTCCTGGGAGAGCTTTCCAATCTTCCCCCAGGAGATATCATCCCAAACACATGTGCGCACAGGCGCTTTGAGCATACTTAAAAACTTCCCATTTATAAACTTTGTATTTACAAACAGTCTGAAATATACTCAGATTAAACTGAGGTTCGATTGTATGGAGTGCTAGGAATTGCACGGCATTTATGTGTTTTTGTAAGCAGAAGGTTTACAGCCAGTGGTTGTCTTGTTTTGTATTAAAATAAGGAGTGAATGGAGTCTGATATTCTGCTGAGCGTGTTCAGAAAGAAGTTGGGCTATAAAAGCAGGTATGAGGCGTGTAAAATTGTACCACCCAATCTTATCATTGTTAGTCCACATACACCTGGCCTACCATCCCATACACAGCCTGTGAGTCTAACATCTAAATCTTTTTTGTATAACTGAAGAAAGGGCTTCTGTAGATATAGTGCTTGAGTAAATAAAGAAGAACAGGACCAAAAACAAGAACAACAGGAACAACAAAAGCAAGAGCACCCCACCCCAGCCACCTGTCAACACCACCAGCTTCAAATCACTGTCAAGTAAGTGCAGATGACATTCTGTAATGTTCTTGGAAACACTGCAAGCCCAGGGCCTTGGGGTAGAGTGATCTTCAAAGATTTTCCTCCCAGTGTTGTCTTCTGCCCTCGCAAAGATCAGATAGACAGGTATTGAATTACATCTGTTTACATCTCCCATGCCATCTTCATATACTAAATCAAAAGTAATAAACCAGAGCTGGAGCTATGAGGTTCAGCTATGACTAAAACTTGAAAAAAACTCATAGACAGTGATGGATATTTCAGGTCCAGAAAGTAAAAATCCAAACCAGGATTTTCTTTCAACCAACCAGATGAGCAATATATGAATGTGACTCTTTATGCTGAGCTGGTTGGTTGAAACAAAATCTTGGTCTGGATTTTTACTTTCTGGACCTGAAATGTCCACCTCTCGTTGATCTAAATTTTAAACAGCCAAATTAAAGGGGGGCTTGGAGATAAGACAACAGCAGAGCTGCACAGCATAATCCCTCTTATCTGGTATTCAGGGAAGTGCTCTCAGCCCCAGACTGCTATTTCAGGTGCCCGGCCTTCCAGAGATAGACCGCAGCGGGCCACTGTGTGCTCCAGCAGCCTGGCCCCACTTCACCTCCTCTGTTGGTTCACTTGCTTTTGCCAGGGCAAGATAATCAGCACCTGAAGACAGCTTTCACTCCGCAGCACCTTCTAGCTCTCATCCCGCTCCTATTTTGAACGTCGTGATAAAGCCTACGATTAATCCTGCCTGCGCAGACGCAGGCAGCTGCAGCTTAAAGCGGCCTGCAAGTGATGCGTAAGGCTCCGGTTTATCACAGCAAAAACCGGCTAAATTGATTTTCCCCTGAAATTATCATCTGAAGCAGATTAGTATTCG
Organism: Mormyrops boulengeri; assembly: GCA_026781065.1. Lineage (NCBI taxonomy): Eukaryota > Metazoa > Chordata > Actinopteri > Osteoglossiformes > Mormyridae > Mormyrops > Mormyrops boulengeri. The sequence continues at coordinate 16,387,199 of JAODLD010000030.1, read as the reverse complement.
TGGCTTCACTGCGAATGCATGGTTCTTGCCTGTGCTGAGAAAACAGATGCGTATAAATATGTTAACCTACACGTTGGCTGTGTATAAAAAAAGTAGCCTTGAATTGCACTGATGCAGATCCATTAGTCCATAGGGTCAGTATTGCTTAAAACCAGTCCAAGAGGAACGTGAAGCTAAGCTGTGACTGACCGGTGACTAAATGAGATAAGACACATCTACAGACCTGAATGGGTGTCTCAAACGGAGACAATATCCCTGCCAATAAACACAACCCATTCTCCATGTACCATCAACACAGCCACTTGTTGCAAAGTCACATAGTAAAGCAAAAAAATCCATATAGAAAATGTAATATGAACACAAGGTATAATGTGCAACGTGAACCAATTAAGTCTTGGTACCACTGTTAATTTAACAGGACAATTCGAATCTAGAATCCCCCAAAGTAGCAGTGCAGACATGACTGATATAGATGAACGTGACTGATGAAGATCGACATCTCTCACCCACCTTGAAATAAAGCACACCCACGAAAACAAGCACTACTTATCACATCAGCCTCCAAAAAAAACGGTTCCTCTTGTCTTTCTTCTTCCAGGATTTCCCTGCTGCGCTCCCCATGCAAAGGCGAAGACGAGCCCGGCCATAAGGGCAGAGGCCGCAATTTCCACTGCATTAATTACTACACTGCTCTTGAGAGGCCTGGCCATTGTGCAAGAGAGTAGAGTGATCACACTTTGTGAGGAATACACACACTTCTGATCATTATTTGGAATTATTATCTGTTGATCTGACATGGCACTGGAGAGCTGACATATAGGAGAGCTACAGTGATGTCCTATGCCAGAGTTTTCCCTCTGAAGCATCTCCTTCTTTTCGGTATCGTGTCTTCTGATTGGACACACGGCCACGACAGCTTGGGTTCGGCTGCCGTTTCACACTCTGTCATCACAGGAAGCGACAGCAGCTTGCAGGTTGTCATAGCATCGGTCACTCTGAGGCTCTTTTCAGGTCAAACCAAATCGGATTAACCTTCTCAAAAAGTAAGACGCCTTTGCCAAAAAGTTAAATGGCAGCAGGACATCGTAAGTTTCAGGCAGACCAGTGAAGGAAGGTGATAGCAAAGCCATTTGACTGACTTTTACGTGACACACAGCACCAGGGAACCCTTCGTCTTAAAGGGGGTGAAACTGACACACAGAACCAGGGAGACCTTTGTCATAAAGGGGATGAAAGTGACACACGGGACCAGGGAGCTGTTTGCCTTAAAGGGGATGAGAAACAGTTGCATTCGACGGTAAGAGCTGAAATGAGATTGTGTAGACATGGATGAGACATTGGAGCTAAGTGAGACATCTGGCTGACACACAGACAGCCCCCGCTGGCCGCTAGCACCTCCAGGGAGCTGAAGGGTTGGGGGGGGGGGGTGGCCACTGGGAGGTCCAGGCCCTCGGAAGCATCGAAAGCAGGAGACAACTTGCTGGAAGCCATCCATCACCATGACATCCAGCTGCTCAGAAGATCACCCACCTCCTAGGTTTCTTTGCCTCAAGGTGGGTGGGGGGGGAAACCCTTAAAATTCTAGCTTCTCACTCTGCCTGTAATTACGAACCTTGGCATCCACATTACCACCGGTGGTTAATTAAGGGCTTGCATTTCCCATCACAGTTTTGAGGGCCTAATTTCTGCTTTTGTCTTGACGGCCTTCAGACAACCAAACATTAGAGCTACAAGTCAATATGCTGAGGCACTCCTTATCAGGCCGCGGCTCACGCTGCTGAGCACTTTGCTGAGCACGGACTTGTACGAATACACGGCAGGGTTTATTTTTTCATGGATTTTTTCAAGGAATAAAGTCATTTGAACTTTCAAAACATTATCCTTCAGATGATGCCACCTCATATTCGAATAAATATCACACCTGAATGACCTGATTCCCAGTTATGAAATCCACATTTATCACAAATCTGTATTGTTTAAGTTAGCTGCTGCAATCGTAAGTTATTGTATAAGAAATCACCAATTTTAAAGAGAGAAAAAGCTTCTGACCCTCAATCTATTCTCAGCCATACTGAGCAAGATGGTAAAACTGCTTTGTCTGTGTAACCCAGGAACTGGTTAAACGACACAGGAATGATTTCACACAAAGTATAATACGTGGATCTATTATGTGTTTATATAATTTGCTGAATTATTACTGCATAGAGTTAAAAATACCACAAACAACTTGAGGATTTAAAAGCTTAATAAGTAGTGTCTGGATCCTATCTGCGGCACAGTGCCCACTTGGTTACCATAAATACAGCCCGCCGTAGTTCACGTTCCATCTGAGAGGAGACATGCTGTTCAGCTCGACTTTCAAAGACACTATGCATAGGACACTATAAAACTTATCTCAAACCCCGGATAACAATGAGGTGGCAGTCACGTTGCAGTTAGACCCAGACAAGTGCAAGTGATACATCACTGGCATAAGACTCACTGTGTGATAACAGCCATAATCGCTTGAGTAAATGTTTGGTCCAGGAGGACCCACCATGTCACCACCATGCTTACTGTATAGAAGAGCACCGCAACCATTCTGAATCAGCAAATGACAGTGGAGTGGAGGCACCCAGGTGGATTATGGGTAAGTTCACAGAATGTCCACAGAACACTGTCAAAGCAATTCAAACGCATAAAAAATTTGGGATGAATGACGTTGCTTATACACATTTTAGCAACTCTGAAAGCCTCACGCAAACCCTCTGTAATGTGAGTCACAAGCCAGCAGAACATGGGACACAAGTGGAACATTCTGTGCACAGCTTATAATGATTAAATCGTTTACGTGTTCTCAGTGCTTCTTATTGGTGATTTCTGTATAATTGGAGAGCAATTTTTGCTCAAGGAAACATCTATAAATCTCACTCCGCATTCTGTGAAGAACACCCAGTTTTGAAATGCGCAGGCTTTGTCTTGATAGCCTCAAACTGTCAAATGCAAACTAAGGATTTCACTCATTGGTTATCTGCTCTCCAACAACTTTCTGAAATGTCAGTCTCTCTTAGGAGGCTTCATACCCCAGGCAACAGAGACTCGTGAGTAAATTTAGATGTATAACCTCTAGCTCCACATGGAGACCCAAAACAATTTTTTATTATAAACATTTATTAGAGCCAGCCAAGCCTTAGACAAAATAAATATACATCATTAGATAGCAGGACTGATTGTCTCAAGGCAAAATACATTATCTGGTCACATCAAGAGTGCCTTGATATTTTGCCTTTTGTCTAAGTTTATCACATCACACAGTGCAAATTTTACAAATTGGACAGTTAATATAACAGCAAGTGCAGCAGGCTTGGTGTGGGTGGATCGATATGTCAGTCCGCATGTGAATCACAGCCCTGACTCAAAACAGGGACCAAAAACAGGGACAGATGCAGGTACCCAGACTCAGACCTGAAATTCTACCCCTGAACTTGAGGGTAGACTCTTTTACAGACCTGTGTACACACACACAGAGAAAATGAATTGAATGAACATGATATAAATCTAAAAATTCGTCACATTTTGCTATTAAAAGCAAACACCCATATCCAGAGTGATTTCAGAACATGATAAAATACAGGTAAATGAATTTAAGGCAAAGAGAATTTATGGCAAAGAGAATTTAAGGCTGCATTAAGCTCTAGCATTAATAAATTTAAGCAAGCTGACTGCTGAGGGAATTCTGAATGCTTACTGTTCTGAATGTTGAAAATTCTGTCAAGCAAAATATCCTGACTTTAGTTTTACCAGAAAACCCAAAAAATCCCCGAACACAGCTCACTTTAAGGCCCACGGCGAGAATTCCTAAACGATGAAGAAAAAAAAAGAAGAAAGAGCAATCCTCTTTTTACACCCACATGCAGAGCCAGGCTGACGGGGCCCAACCGTTCAGCTATCAGCTTTGGCCTGATAGAAATTCCCCCCAGTTTTCTGGGATGTGCCAAGAGGCAGAGACAGGAGAGTCTCCGCTCCATCTCCCCCTTGACAGCCCTGATCTGTCAGCCCTCTTCCTGTGCTTGCAAGTGACAGCTCAATAAATTGGACAATCGGATAACAAATGTGTTTCTTATTTCCACAAACACATGGGCCTGGAACAGGACATGTGTAGGAAATCAAGAAGATTAAGAAGGTGTGTGTTCCAGTGTACTTGAGAAGCAGGCACCACAGATATGACCAAGCAGCTTGTATTGTCTGGAGTCTCAGAATAGCAGGTGCATCTTAGGTCTCTCTCTCTTCCCCCCTCCCCCCCTTGCCAGAGTATAATTCTAGGACGCATTAATATTTGAAGAGAGAAGCTGACCAGGGAGCACCTGGTTGGCACACCGCAGCCTTCAGTCCTGATACTAAGGCTGTGTTGTTTCAAAACAAGACCCTGAACACGTCCCCCCCACCCCAAAACTGTGATCTGTCTCCTAATGACTTATGTTAGGATAAGCTGACAGCCTCCATTACCAGGGTCTTATTGAGCGCCAGTGTCAGGCCAATGTCCCCGACAGATACCTGATAAAGACAGTCAGAATTTGGCAAACATTATTGTCACTTGTTAATTTAACCAAGTAACATGAAGCAGTTCATTCCCTGCTGTAGGTATTTTACTCATCTTTTAAAAACTGCTTTAAATTTACCACGTATCTTTCTAAGATCTGCATGACGAGTATGCATAAAGGCTAAAGAGGTGGTTTCCCTAAGCTAGACATGTAAGGAGTGTTAACTGAAGTGTGTGTGCATGCATGAGTGTGTTTGACTTAGTGTACATTGATTAGACGTAGGGGCTGGTTGTTAAAGTGGGCAGGCAGATATGGGAGAGGTGTCATGTATCCTTAAATGGACACTAACAGGAACAGACATCTCAGCCTCAAAAGGAACATCACTTTCCATCAGTGCCTTAGTTGCTTCCTAATTTAGAGCTTACTCTCCCTTTATAAAGTGCAGACCAGCGTACAGTTCCCACACATCAAGCTACTTTGCTTCTAGGTTCAGTCTCCTGACTCTGCGCTCGCTGTGCTCCAACAATGGGTGACTCTATCATGGCTGAGTTCGGCAAAGCTGCTCCATACCTGAGAAAATCCGACAAGGAGCGCCTGGAAGCCCAGACCAGGCCATTCGACATCAAGACCGAGTGTTTTGTGGTGGATGAAAGGGAGGAATATGTCAAGGGCCAGATCACCAGCAAGGAGGCCGGCAAGGTGACCGTGAAAAGAGAAGATGGGACGATCGTCACTGTCAAAGAGACAGATGTGCACCCTCAGAATCCGCCGAAGTTTGACAAAATTGAAGACATGGCCATGTTCACCTTCCTCCATGAGCCTGCCGTGCTGTTTAACCTCAAAGAGCGTTATGCAGCTTGGATGATCTATACCTACTCTGGGCTGTTCTGTGTTACGGTTAACCCCTATAAGTGGTTGCCAGTGTATGACCAGGAGGTTGTTAATGCCTACCGGGGGAAGAAGAGATCGGAGGCTCCCCCGCACATCTACTCCATTTCTGACAACGCCTATCAGTACATGCTGACAGATCGTGAGAACCAATCTATCCTTATCACTGGAGAATCCGGGGCAGGGAAGACTGTCAACACCAAAAGAGTCATCCAATATTTTGCCAGCATTGCTGCTGTAGGCGGCGGCGGCAAGAAGGATGCAAACAAAGGTACGCTGGAAGACCAGATAATCCAGGCTAATCCTGCTTTGGAGGCCTTTGGCAATGCTAAGACTTTGAGGAATGACAATTCCTCTCGGTTTGGCAAATTCATCCGCATTCATTTTGGAGTGAGTGGAAAATTGTCTTCTGCTGACATTGAGACATATTTACTTGAGAAGTCTCGTGTCACCTTCCAGCTCAAAGCTGAGAGGAACTACCACATTTTTTACCAAATCTTATCCAATAAGAAGCCAGAGCTGCTGGATATGTTGCTGATCACCAACAACCCTTATGATTATGCCTATGTCTCACAAGGAGAAGTAACTGTTGCGTCCATTGATGATGGAGAGGAACTGGTTGCTACTGATAATGCTTTTGATGTACTTGGTTTCACACCCGAGGAGAAGGTTGGTGTCTACAAGCTGACCGGTGCAATCATGCATTATGGCAACATGAAGTTCAAGAATAAGCAACGTGAAGAACAGGCTGAGCCTGATGGAACAGAATCTGCTGACAAGTCAGCCTATCTGATGGGACTAAATTCAGCTGACTTATTGAAGGGTTTGTGCCACCCTAGGGTCAAGGTTGGCAATGAATATGTTACCAAGGGTCAAAGTGTGTCACAGGTCTACTACTCTATTGGTGCACTGTCTAAGTCAGTGTATGAGAAGATGTTCAACTGGATGGTGGTGAGAATCAACCAATCTCTTGAGACTAAGCAGCAGCGCCAGTATTTCATTGGTGTGCTGGACATTGCCGGATTTGAGATCTTTGACTTTAACAGCTTTGAGCAACTCTGCATCAACTTCACCAACGAAAAACTGCAACAGTTTTTCAACCATCATATGTTTGTGCTTGAGCAAGAGGAGTACAAGAAAGAAGGCATTGATTGGGAATTCATCGATTTTGGCATGGATTTGCAGGCCTGCATTGAACTAATTGAAAAGCCCCTTGGGATCATGTCTATTCTAGAGGAAGAATGTATGTTTCCAAAGGCCACAGATCAAACGTTCAAGTCTAAGCTCTATGACAATCATTTGGGAAAATCGAACATATTCCAGAAACCACGGACAGTGAAGGGTGGCCCAGAAGCACACTTTGCCCTTGTCCATTATGCAGGAACTGTAGATTACAACATTACAGGCTGGCTGGTGAAGAACAAAGACCCACTGAATGAAACTGTAGTGGGGCTTTACCAGAAGTCTTCCCTCAAACTCCTTAGTCATCTGTTCTCCAGCTATGCAGCAGCTGATGGGGCAGAGAAGTCTAGCAAAGGGGCAAAGAAAAAGGGGTCATCTTTCCAAACTGTGTCAGCACTACACAGGGAAAATCTCAACAAGCTGATGACGAATCTAAAGACCACTCACCCCCACTTTGTACGTTGTCTGATCCCTAATGAAAGGAAAACACCTGGAATTATGGAGAACTGCCTTGTTATGCACCAGCTGCGGTGTAACGGTGTGCTTGAGGGCATCAGAATCTGCAGAAAGGGATTTCCCAACAGAGTCCTCTATGGAGACTTCAAACAGAGATACCGTATCCTGAATGCTTCCGCAATTCCCGAGGGCCAGTTTATCGACAGCAAGAAGAGTACAGAGAAACTCCTTGGATCTTTGGACATCGATCACACACAGTATCGCTTTGGAAACACTAAGGTATTCTTTAAAGCTGGTCTGCTGGGTACACTGGAAGAAATGAGAGATGAACAGCTCGCTCGCATCATCACAAGGATCCAGGCTAACTCCCGTGGTTTGCTCATGAGGGAAGAGTTCAAAAAGCTTGTGGAACGCAGGGATGCACTGATGGTTATTCAGTGGAACCTTCGTTCCTTCCTTGGTGTAAAAAACTGGCCGTGGATGAAGCTGTACTTCAAGATTAAGCCACTTCTGAAGAGTGCAGAATCGGAGAAAGAGATGGCCAGCATGAAAGATGAGTTCAATAAACTGAAGGAGGCCCTAGATAAATCTGACGGCAGGCGAAAAGAGCTGGAGGAAAAGATGGTATCACTACTGCAGGAGAAAAATGATCTGCTTCTCCAACTACAGTCTGAACAGGACACGCTTACTGATGCAGAGGAGCGCTGTGAGCAGCTGATCAAAAGCAAGATCCAGTTGGAAGCCAAAGTAAAGGAAATCGCAGAACGAATGGAGGAGGAGGAGGAAATGAATGCAGAACTCACAGCCAAGAAACGCAAGCTGGAAGATGAGTGTGCAGAGTTAAAGAAGGATATTGATGATTTAGAACTAACACTGGCCAAGGTAGAAAAAGAGAAACACGCCACAGAAAATAAGGTGAAGAACCTAACTGAAGAGATGGCCTCTCAAGAGGAGAACATTATGAAGCTTACAAAAGAGAAGAAAGCTTTACAAGAGGCACACCAGCAAACACTGGATGACCTACAAAGTGAAGAGGACAAGGTCAACTCATTGACTAAGGCTAAAGTTAAGCTTGAGCAACAAGTGGATGATCTTGAAGGCTCCCTGGAACAAGAAAAAAAGGTCAGGATGGATTTGGAGCGTGCCAAGAGAAAGCTTGAAGGGGATCTTAAGTTGACTCAGGAAAATGTGATGGACTTGGAAAATGACAAAGAACAACTAGAAGAAAAACTCAAGAAAAAAGACTTTGAGATTAGCAACCTGAACAGCAAGATTGAGGATGAACAAATGGTTAGTATCCAGTTACAGAAGAAACTGAAAGAGAGTCAGGCACGCATTGAGGAGCTTGAAGAGGAGCTAGACGCCGAACGAGCAACACGTGCTAAAGTAGAGAAGCAGAGGTCTGACCTATCCCGCGAACTAGAAGATATCAGTGAACGTCTCGAAGAAGCTGGAGGTGCCACATCTGCTCAAGTGGAGCTCAACAAGAAGCGAGAGACAGAGTTTCAGAAGCTTCGCAGAGACTTAGAAGAGGCCACACTCCAGCATGAGACCACTACAGCTGCCCTGCGTAAGAAGCATGCTGATAGCATGGCTGAACTGGGGGAGCAGATCGATAACCTCCAGCGTGTGAAGCAGAAACTGGAGAAAGAGAAAGGTGAGCTCAAGCTGGAACTCGACGACTTGGCCTCCAACATGGAGACTATAGTGAAGTCTAAATGTAACCTTGAAAAAATGTGTCGCACTCTGGAGGACCAAATGAATGAATACAAGGCTAAAACTGAAGAAAACCAACGATCCATCAATGACTTAACTACTCAGAGGGCCAAACTGCTGACAGAAAATGGAGAGCTCAGTCGGCAACTGGAGGAGAGAGAGTGTCTGATCTCCCAGCTTACGCGGGGGAAGAGTTCCTCCACGCAGCAGATGGAAGACTTACGCAGGCAGCTGGAGGAAGAGGTAAAAGCGAAAAATGCACTAGCTCATGCGGTGCAGTCTGCCCGCCATGACTGTGACCTGCTCAGGGAGCAATATGAAGAGGAGCAGGAGGCAAAGGCAGAGCTACAAAGGGCTCTATCCAAAGCTAATAGTGAAGTGTCCACATGGAGGGCTAAGTATGAAACAGATGGTATCCAGAGAACTGAGGAGCTAGAAGAAGCTAAGAAAAAGTTGGCTCAAAGGCTGCAGGAGGCAGAGGAGGCTGTGGAAGCAGTGAATGCAAAGTGCTCCTCCCTCGAAAAGACCAAACATCGCCTGCAAAATGAGATCGAGGACCTCATGCTGGACCTTGAGCGCTCCAATGCGGCATCTGCAGCCCTGGACAAGAAGCAGAGGTCCTTTGACAAGGTCATGGCAGAGTGGAAGCAGAAATACGAAGAATCTCAGTGTGAGCTGGAGGCATCTCAGAAGGAGGCCCGCACTCTTAGCACTGAGCTTTTCAAACTGAAGAATGCGTTTGAGGAAGCACTAGACCAGTTAGAAACAATTAAGAGAGAAAATAAGAACTTACAGGAGGAGATCTCTGACCTGACTGATCAGCTTGGGGAGGGAGCGAAGAATGTTCACGAGCTGGAGAAGATCAGAAAGCAGCTAGAACAGGAGAAGACTGAGCTGCACTCCGCTCTTGAGGAAGCAGAGGGTTCTCTAGAGCATGAAGAGACTAAGATCCTTCGTGCCCAGCTAGAGTTCAACCAGGTAAAAGCAGAGATTGAACGTAAACTTTCTGAAAAGGATGAGGAGATGGAGCAAGCTAAAAGAAACTATCAGCGCATGGTGGAGTCCTTGCAGACATCCCTTGAGTCTGAAACGAGAAGTCGTAACGAGACCCTGAGAATTAAAAAGAAGATGGAGGGAGATCTCAATGAAATGGAGATACAACTGAGCCAGGCTAACAGACAAGCTGCAGAAGCCCAAAAGCAGCTCAAATGTGTCCAAGCATACCTGAAAGACGCTCAGCTACAACTGGATGATTCTCTACGAGGTAACGAGGAACTAAAAGAGAATGTTGCCATTTTGGAGCGTAGAAACAACCTCATACAAGCAGAGCTAGAGGAGCTGCGTGCTGTAGTGGAACAGACAGATAGGGGGCGAAAGTTAGCTGAACAAGAACTTACAGAGGCCACAGAGAGAATGCAACTCCTTCACGCTCAGAACACCAGCCTGATCAACCAGAAAAAGAAGATGGAGGGGGACCTCATGCAGCTACAGACTGAGGTGGAGGAAGCGGTGCAGGAGAGCCGCAATGCAGAAGAGAAGGCCAAGAAGGCCATCACGGATGCTGCCATGATGGCAGAGGAGCTTAAGAAAGAGCAGGATACTAGTGCTCACCTGGAGCGCATGAAGAAAAATATGGAGCAGACCATTAAGGACCTGCAGCACCGTCTGGATGAAGCCGAACAGATCGCTATGAAAGGAGGGAAGAAGCAAGTCCAGAAACTGGAAGCCCGGCTACGGGAAATGGAGAGTGAGCTGGAGGCAGAGCAGAAACGTGGCATAGAGTCCATGAAGGGAGTGCGCAAGTATGAGAGGCGCATCAAGGAGCTGACCTATCAGACAGAAGAGGACCGCAAGAACATGGCACGGCTCCAAGACCTGGTGGACAAGCTCCAGCTTAAGGTCAAAGCCTACAAGCGATCTGCAGAAGAGGCAGAGGAGCTGGCCAACGCTAACCTGGCCAAGTTTCGCAAGCTACAGCATGAGCTGGAGGAAGCAGAGGAGAGGGCAGACATCGCCGAGTCTCAGGTGAACAAGCTTCGCGCCAAGACCAGAGAAACGCCTGGCAAGAAATCACTCGATGACTGACAGGCTTTTAGCAGCTAAGCTATTCTTGAGTCGGCATGCATGCCCAATTCTGTCACATTATCCCAGTATTTTATGGAAATTCTTAATATTAAATTTAAATGTATTCAGCTATTCACTAACAAAACTCCATAAATATCCATGTTATTAGGTATTCAGCAGTTTATTCAGCACCCAACACTTCCCCGTCCTAAAATGCAAAATAATTTGAGACGTTATATTTTACCTGTTTTCACCATAAAAATCGGATGACACTCATCACTGACATTCACTTGACGAGGCATCCCGCTGCTGTTTCAGTCTCCACTATCTCTTGGCACGCTATTTCATATGTAGGGCTTCCCTGAAAACAATTGCTGTAGCATCTGCCCAACCCTTGGAGGGTAAGCTAAATTGTTTTCAGGAAACTGGAGATAACTGATGCAACTGAAAATTGGTACATCAGGGACTGGAATAATGGAACTGAAGCACTAGTTACATTTCGATAAAAGGCAGCTGGTTAAACGAACGTGCAGCACATTGCGCTGGAAGGGCACATGCTCAGAATGTTATTCTTTGGTTTTTCCACAACAAATATGAAAATTCTCTGTGCAAATTTAGAAAAGAGAAGATATAGTATCAGGGGTTTCCTTACAGTCTCTTGCTGTGAGGTTTGACTTACATGAAGAATTCGTGACATTCAGGGTTGGAAAATGTGGGGTTTTGAAATCAGAAATATGGCAAAATAATAAAACACCATCAAGACTGACTGGTCATGGGTCTTCTGTGCCTGAAAAATAACTTTCTTAAATAATACATTCATTGTAAATCTCTCTGAATTATTTTTTGGAACCAGGGACTCTCCTTTAATCTTCCTGTCATTCTCCTCCCACAGTTCCACTTTTGTGTAGCCCTAAATTGGTCTTGCTGGAATAGCAACCACGATCACCGATGATGCACAATGTGACCTAAACAAGCCGCTTTGGCCTGCTGTGACAAATGAGAGTCATGCTGTGCTCATACTCAAATGAAATCCGGGCAAGTGCTTGAGCTCAAAGGGCGAAACTATCGATACGCAGCGCAGGAAACACTCACATCAGGCTTGAAGAAAAAATGGAAGAGCTTTGGTCATTGAGCACTGAGAAAAATAACCTCACACTTGTGATCATAATATTAAAGGGTCAGCAGTTGTTTTTCCGCAACCAAAACATCTAGCACTCTCACAAACTGACCTTGAGTTCACAGTGTCATGAGAACAAGGAACAGCCTATGAGAAATTAGCACATGTGTAGCAAACAAAGAAATGAAAAGCCCCATAATGACCGAGGAACAACTAAAAGAAAGAAACTACAAAGAAAAGAACTGTAAACACGCTGAATGAAAAGCAATAAATCGTAGTGTAATGTATTACACTCGTCATGTCATCTTCCTGAAGGCAGTCATTTTCACCAGTGTTTTCATACCACTCTCAGTATCTGCTTGGTTGTCTTTTGTGACATCATTCCTGAATTATTCTTTTTGAGATGGACAAGGAAAAGTGAGGAGTTTTAAAAGCCTTGCTTTCACTCTGTGTGTTAGTCCATTGGTTTTTCAACCTTTCGGACTGGTTTTAAAAATAACCGAGTTCGGCCGTTGTGGGGAAATTACTAGGCAACGCTATTTCCAGATGGCACCGGGAGGTGGGGGAGAGAAAGGTTTTCATTGGCTGGGCAGCCTTGACGAGAAGCACTCAAGCGGACAGAGCTGCCTCACAAACACGGACGCGTTAAAATTCAAGAGGCCGCGGAGAAGGAGCCTCGAGGGCTGGGGGGGTGGGGAGGCAGAACTCGGTTCCACTGCCACTGTCTGATTCTCTGCATCTGTGGGAGGTTTGGGGAGGACAGAATCAGTAACTAACATCCCTGCTATGTCATCTTTGGCTCTGGACTCCATCACCAGGCATGAGTCTGATTGGCAATGCTGCTAGTTAGATCTAACGGACAGATTGGCCTGTGTCACACTCAAACTCAAGATTTGCACCGTGAAGCTCTTCGTTTTTTATCAAACTTTGCATCTCTTTCGCATAGTCAGTTCTTGAACCGGCTGTCTTCTGACCAACACCAGACTAAAATGAAAGCCCCTTTTTCTTAACAGTGCGATGTATAAGGCTAGATGAGTGATGAATCTCAGACAGTCAGAGGCTTCATCTGAAACACTGATTTTTATCATAGCAACGCTATAGCCAATGAGCATCCTTCATCAACACAATGAATATTCAAACAGCAATCGTGGGAGTGGGCCCAATAGAAAGGACCTGGGCTGATGGTTGGGTTTCTCTCGCATTTCAAAGACAGCTCAGAGCCATTCATGGGCACCTGCGGTCCCCAGGTTCTGCTGGGTCACCAGAGAAACACGGATGAAATGCTTGCAGTTAAAAGTAACCTTGGGATGATGGGAACGTGATTGTGGGTAAGTGTTGGCAAGTGCTGGTGTAGATCTTCCATGATGTTGGATGCACTCCTGAACAGCACTGCCCTGATGGAGCCAGCAAATGACTCAGCAGTGACACAATTCATGGAGTCCAGCACCGAGAGCAAACAGCAACAGCAGAGCAACCAGAGAATGGCAAGGCTCCAGCCATTTGGCAGTAAGCTAATAATGATGATGACAATTATATTAGTAACATCCACCCCCCTGAATTTTTTTGGCTACCGATCAGGCACATAGCCTGGTAGTAAAATTACAAGATTGCACACCCCCTTACATTTGTTCCAGCCCCCGGGTCAGCAAAATCTACAGGGGAGCCCCACCCGGGTTAATGAAATCTACCAAGGGGAAGCCAGCCCCCCCAACTCTGATAATTCCTGCCCCATCACCTTCTTATACGTCAAGGGAGAAAACAACCAAATTCACCGATTTCTCTCAACCGCTTCTAAGCCCCGCCTGCTTCTTTAAACGTGGGTTGAGAATTCATGATGGCCCTCAGCTACATTTACCAGAGCAAGCCAGCGATCTCTAAAGGACTTACATAAGACAGGAGGTACGTGGGCAGGTGGCACCAGGACGGATGTGTTATGAAAGGACACCTTCAAAGTCAGGGCGCCCTAATGCACCCACGAAATATGTGGCTTATTTAATTTCAGTGCTGGTGATCTTAAGATGTTTACAAATGCATTATCAACAATAAGTACTAACGTGTGCAACAAATATAACATGTTCATCATTCTCAGAATATGCTAACCTGCCAGGATGTCTCTCTGTCCATCTGTCTTACCTTTCACTTGATATTAAAGCTTCTGTACTTTTTGCACCAATGCAGGCACGGTAAAGACTACAACCAGCGACTGTAAGTGAATTCAAAATTAGAAAAATAATCCTCTAGGAAAAGCATTCTCCATTCATGCATACAGTACAGGCCGAAGGTCAAGGCAAAACATCTCTGGTGTGCTTTTGTCAGATGTGTTCCACGTAATCACTCTCACACAGTCACATGTGCACTCAAATCAAATGGAAAAACAGCGAATGTACCAGCCAGGCAAATATCAGTGAAGCACAAATGAGCAGCCCTGCCTGTATGTGTGGTTAGTGTTTATTAACTTTATTTGTGTTTGTGTACAAATTTGATAGTTCACAGAAACAGCATTAGAATCAAAGTGTGCACACTGTGCAATTTCTGCCCCAAATCCATAACATTTCCCAAATAATATCTGAAACAGCTACTTAATTATTCATCCATTAAATATAAATATAAAACTAAAACAAGAAGGTACATGACACACAAAAGACAAATGAGTAGTATTTAGTGTTTTTTGTGCTTCTGTCTCCACGTTACATGGATTCTCCTAATAGAAGGGTGGCAAAATTGACAACCAAAAATAATGTCGTCTGCTATATGGTGTTTAGAGTTGAATAACCTGTATGGCAAGTATAACACAGGCACTACTGTTGTATAGTACATTCTACTGGTGTACAGTACAGAAAAATATTAATAAAATTCGAGATTCACAACCCAACAGCCCATTGATATTCTGACTGTAATGTTTACAGCAGTGATTTTAAGGCCCGTGACTGTTCGACATGTCAATCGCATCCTACTTAAAAAAAAACAGGAAGGGAAAGTTCACAAAATCCAGTATTATCTGAAATAATCTTGAATTCCGGCTTTCTATTTTTGAACTTTTACCATTTCCGTGGACAAAAAGTCCTGTCAACCAGTAACAACTTATTCGATACTCAGAAACCCTGTAAATGGATTCCGCCTTTAGTCTCACAAAACAAATATAATTTCAGAGTTTGTCTGTCAGGAAGGAAAATTATTAGTGATCTTTGCAATGGGCTGAGCCTCAGTGTGACAGGCTGACTCACTGCCTCGGATCAGCGCTTGTTCTGAAAGGAAGCTTTTACTGAGCCCTTGTCACCCTACTCCCGGACTGTCACCCGCTGACGAGTGCTATGCACCCAGCGAAGGTACTTAGACGTACACAGGCTTTAAGAGAGGAGCATGTTTTTTCACTGCATGTTTGTTTCACTCATTTACATTATACGGGGGTTTTAATGTTGTTTAGTGGAATGACAACTTACGTTAAAATAAAAATATATTTTGGGCCTTCGTGGCTGTCTCCCATGTCATCATCACAAATTTCCTGACTAACACAACATCGGCTGAATTGATGCAGTACGACTAGATGCTCTGAAATATAAATAAAAGGCTACCAAACACTTCCAGCAGATCAGAGGGGGTTGTCATCCAGGGTGATGGATTGTTGGCCTACCCCAGGAAGATGCTGCCATAGGGGCCACCCTCTGTCTGCACCGTGGAACCCTGGTCCACGTGCTCAGGAAAGTGCTCTCCTACACAAGCATTCACGGCGTCACGCAGGTCACTGGGAAGTGTCCTTATCTTGTTATGGTACTCTTCCAGGGCCTGCTGGTTGAGCTGTGGTCAGAAGGGGAATGGCGGTCAAAAGGCAGGGAGTGAGGAAACAGTCAGCTCCAAGGAAGTGGTCATCACAGGACTGAACACCCAGTTTACACAATAACAATGCAATTACCCCATACATCTTACTTTTCTATCCATCCATCCATCAATCCATCCACCCATTCCCAGTTCTATTCAGGGCTTCTATGTATTTAAAGCATAGTAAAGGATGAAAATTATTTATTCACTATCCATTTAATCAAAGTAACCTTTACCCGTTGTTAACATCTCATTTTAATAAATCTATGAGTAGGCCAGGGTGAGCTTCCTTAAGGCCTTAAGAGTCAGGGACTGCAGTGACGGTGCCCCCAGACTGACCATGTGACACAGCAAAATTTTAACCGTGAAAACTAGCCTATACCATAAACCTGCACCCTGATACAGTAACAGCCGACCAACAGCACAGTTGCCAAAATGTAACCCAAACACCTCCCTTCCCCAGCACTTTGATGGAACTGGGGTTTTTAATAACCAGAGGCAGGTAGTTCAGGTCCAGAGAGTGAAAGTCCAGTCCAAGATTTTGTTTCAACTAACCAGTTGAGTACTCTGTGACTGTAACTCTTTATACTCGTCTAGATTTTTACTCGCTGAACCTGAATTACCCACCTCTGTTAATAAGCGGCCCCATTAGCCTGTTTACCTGGTTGGTCTGCTCTTTGATCTGCTCTACGGTGGCCGCCTGCTTCTTCTCGAGCACCTCCTGCTGCGCAGCATACCCATCTGAGAGCTGTGGGTCACACAGATGAGAGGCGGCTGGCCAGCGTTCCCATCAATACAGCCAGCGGACAGACTGACACTGCCACCCTGTCTCAGTTCACATCCTCACATTCAGAACGTCTTACTTAAACCACCTCAGACCAACTTTTTATATTGACTAAAAATCAGTTTCTCTTGGGGGGGGGGGGGGACTCGTAAAGGATATTGCAAATCTGCGTTCTGAAACACTGGCATGAATCCTCAATGCAGAAATTATTCAGATTGAAAGAGAAGAGCTACACCGGGTTGATTGGTGAGCAACAGTGATTAAATTAGGATGAATCTTAATGAACAAACATGTAAACGAGGAGGACAATAACATTCAGTGACTCATCACACATCTAACCGTTTCTGTGTAGAAAAACCGTGGCAGATCTGGGGGGTGGGGGGGGTTATTTGTGGGATAAATCAATTGAAATGCTGCCAATCCAGCGAGCGTGTTGCTGATTGGTTGCAATCATGGCACTCTGGAGGTAGGAGCTTTTGTATTGCATTCCTATTGGCTGCACCTTCCCTTATATCCCGCCCACTGCCATTACAGATGGGTGAATACTGAAAACAATGAAACACGGATTCTACGTCTTATTTCTACAGGCAGTACAATGCCTGCTGTGTGTTTTTTTTTTCAGAAAATCTAGGATTTGAAGGCACATAAAGCAAATATGCCACATGAAGCAAATATAAATGTCAAGTCTGTTGACATTTTTCCAATTCTGAAATGACAATAAAGTAATTATATAATTTTTTTCTGAATGTCTGCCACAATATTTTGGCTCTGAAAAAACTGAAAACTGGGATGACAGGAGGAGAGAAGGGGTCGCTTACATCTTGATTCGTTTGCTCCTCTGACTGTCCTCCATCGTCTCCTTTCTGTGTCCTACAGTAACATTAAATGGGGTTGATTCAGTCTTCTGAGACATTCCTCACAGGACAGGCCATTCTCTGCACCAGCGGCCTTTCGGGGCTCACCTGCACTTCCCTGAGCCTGACTTGCCAGAGGACGCCAGCTTCTTCTTCTTATCTCTGACCTCCCTAGAAGAAAGACTGTGTGAGGCAATCTGCCAGCACTGAGGATTTCATGAGACTATCAGCTGGAAGACCGCAGTTGGTACATTTCAAAATAAAGGTCTGAACAGTATCCTTCAGGCTCTGACTAAAACCCATCTAACCTGGTATATGTAACCATGCTTTTTGTTTGTTTTTCATTTCTGCCCATGGAACAGGGTAAATATTGAAGAAGCTTGTCCTGTTTTAGTGAACAGGGGACCTGAACGGGATAACAGAATCGTCATTCTAACAGACCTGTTCGAAACCCTTCACCAGTGGATGGCAAAAACACAGAGAGGCGGGCTGACTCACTAACTGCTGCTGTGCGCGTCCCTCTTCAGCACCACACACTCACTTGGCAGATGTGGGGAAAAGCACTGGCTTTGCAAACACTATACCTGCTTTCGTAGCTATATGACAGGAATTAAAGACACACAGGACATCGACAACCTGGCTGTGAATTTGTGGTGGTACAGTGGCAAGATACAGGCTTTCTGTGGGGGGTCGAGATTATGCACAGGTGGCTCAGTTCACATATTCTGACACCGTGAGACAGTGTTTCCCAACCCGGTCCTAGGGGACCCCCAAATAGTCCACATTTTTGCTCCTACCGGTAGCTGGGAGGGAGCAAAAACATGGACTGACTGTGGGTCCCTGAGGACCAGGTTGGGAGCCACTGCTGTAAGATACAAGAAGCTCTTGCCCTCCCCTTTGACCCCTCCCCAGAACTGGCTGTTCAGTTCCTGTCCCATCTCTGTGCCAGGAACAGTGGCCCCACCTCTCTCGACACTCTCGTAAAGCCTTGGCTTCACTCGTGTGCCTCTCCTTGGCGATCTCCAGCAGCTTCGTTAATTGCTGTGACACGGGATGAAGGAAATGAGAAATGTCACGGTCACTTTCAAGCCAAGACGTGTGCCTGAAAGCTGAAAGTGATAGCTCATTGCACAGGGTGCGTGGGGCATCACGTGAGCATTCCAGGGTGATGGGGAAAAAAAGTACATGTGTAGCTGTTGTTCTGGCTTGTCTGCTACTGTGAAACACAGCAGAATCAGAAATCAAATCTCTTAAAGATGAATGCCTCAAGCTTAATGGAGACAGACTAGAAATCAATGTGATCGCGTTGACAGTCGCTGTGGAGCTCACATGGTGATATATGACCCATTTCTGATGAACAGCTGAGCTACATCTGGGCCAACAAACACCTGCAAGCGGGAAGTTCCACCTATGGATTCCCTAATAATTCCTGGAGATGAACAGGAATGTTGGAAATAACACACTTTAGGCTGTATGACTCATTTAATGGTTTTGTGTTTGCATCATATTCTGATGACACAAGGCTCACATCTACAGGTGATAAACCAAATGTCACTAACGTTCTGCTTTGTGCCTTGCATAGTTCTGTGGAGAATCATGAAATTCCTGAGTGATTAATTATTCTTCTGTATAATATAACTATAATGTCCCAACTGACACATGCTGAGAAGGTCGGGGCTCAGCTCTCGAGAGAAGCGCCATACCTCAGTAGTGTGCTGCTCCTTCTTCTTCTTCACAAGCTCATACTGATCTTCACGCAAGCCTTTGAGGTCTGCGTGCAGCTTCGCCTTCAGCTCTGTCACCTTGTCACCCAGGTCAACCTTGTCAGCCCTGCAGGAAAGGTCATCAGTAGAGCAGGCTCTGGACATGGCAGAAGGGTGTGGATTTTTATACATTTTATACATTCGCTTGCTAGAAACTCATACTCATATTGACTTCTATGTCTTTTAGCTTTCCCAAGTGTACCGAGCATCCCACTTATTTGCAGAGTGATGCCCACGTTTAAATGTATCCCTTTCTCTCCTTCCATAAACAGCAGATTTGAATGTATTCTGGAACTCATCCTCCTCTGATTCTGAATTAATGAAAGTGAATACAATAGGAGCAGCAACAAGAACAACACACTGAAGTGAAAAGTCCAAATTTCAATAATCTAGTTCCACCTAGTGGACATTGACCAAAATTGCGCATCAGGAATATGAGACTTCATGAATAAAATCATCTATTCAAGAAGTCACTCCAGAGAATAAACGGAAACTTTAAAAGGGAAACCATTACTCTTTCTTCTTCACTGAGTTCTTCTTTTTGATGGACTTGAACATGTCTCTGTACTTCTGAATCAGTTCTTCTCCTTTCTTCTGATTCTTCTTCTCCAGCTCCTTAATCTCTTTCTCCTGTCTCTTGGTTACCTTGACGAAGCTCTTGTGTTGTGTCAGCTCGTCTATGCTCACAGATGAGAGCTCTGTGGGGGAAAATGTAGACAGAATGAACATTTGTGCGCAGCAGCTCTGAATATGGGAAAAGTCTGCTCAGAGCAATATTTAGAGAGATCTGCGTTAACCAGAAAAAAAATGTGACTATTTTGATTACACCAACCAATAGTGCATTGAGATAGTATATTCCATGTTAGTCACGGCAAATTCAGGCAGGTTAGGAGAAATTAGGAGCTGGGAAAGGGTTTGTGAATTGCGTGCCTCACCTGAAACTGGGTCTGTTGAAGGAGGCCCCTCTTTATTTGGGAATGAGGCATCAGCTGAGGAGTCAGAGGAAGTTTTTGATTCAGAATCTACAGAAGATCCAGCTTCGGTCGATATGCAAGGGTCCATTATGACAGTACAGGCCACAGCAGACTCCCGAGTAATATCTGGAACTGAGGGCTCATCTGAGGCAGAGCTGTCATGGTTGGGGCAGACATCCTGGCTAGAGTCAACGTCAAGATTTAGGGCAACATCAGCAGCAAGAGCTTCTACCTCTGGGTTGGGGTCAGAATCTGGGATTTGAGTTGTGGTGGGTGGAGCTTCTGCTTCAGGGGTGGGGTCAGAATCTGGGATTTGAGTTGTGGTGGGTGGAGCTTCCACTTCTAGAGTGGGGTCAGAATCTGGGATTTGAGTTGTGGTGGGTGGAGCTTCTGAAACTGGGGCGTGGTCAGAGTCTGGGATTTGAGTTGTGGTGGGTGGAGCTTCTGCATCAGCGGTGGAGTCTGTTGTGACAAGGGGGCTATCTTCAGGTTCATCTGTGGGTGCAGATTCAGTCGCATCGCTTCCAGCTGGGGTAGGATACACAGATGAAACACAACCTTCTTTTGCTGCAGTGCAAGAGCCAGGATCTTGGATGTCGTCTTCTGGTGTGTCAGAAGTGTCAACCTCATTTTGAAGGCTAGTGCCCTCTGGGGGAGGGGTAGATGTTTCAGTCTCTGCCCCTGCATTCAAATAAGGTGACATTTTGAGTGGGACGTTAGTGTGTGACTTTCTGTACTGTTTTTCAGCTGCCCATCATTCTGTACTTGGACACTTCACAACCTCAGGAAAGCAGTCACTTTACCCGAGTCTGTCTGTGCACTGGGGAGCTCCATCTTCGTTTCTGTTGCCCCAGGAAGTGGCTGAAAGGGCAACTCATAGGGGCTGGTATACTGGAGAAAAGACCGTAATCTCAATTTATTTCTCGACAGCTACCAACAATCGACAGAAAATGCCCACTGTTTGTGATTGGCTTACCTCAGAAGACTTGGTTGGCTTGTCAGAGGATTTTGTTGGGTTGAATAAGGCGTCGCTGAAATCTGGAACACAAGTAAATCGTTTGAATACAACAAAAAACATCACTTTGTAGCTCCTAATCTGTTGTATTTTATGTTCCCAAAACCTTCAATTCAAAGACCCACTGAAACTGTTAATAATAGTATCTAGCTCTGTTTTGCCCTGTTTTTATTTATGTTTCCTCTTGTGGTTATAAATGGCTGTGTTTTACTTTGATTTCCCCCCCTCTGGATTTGTTAAATCCACCTCCACTCCCACCCTGAAAAGAAGTTGCCATTCCTTTTCTCCCAAAATCATTAGACATGGTTCCATTCCACATCCCGCCCGGAACAAGCCTGTGCATGTGATCATCGATACCCTAAATGGTCACATATTAACCTTTCACCAACAAAACATTTTCACATTTAAATGAAAATTTTGTTGCCTATTGGTTGTGAATTTTTAGGCCACACAGTGATTTTGTGGTGATTTGGATTTTCAGTGACTCTGTCGGTTGATGAGAGAAATAATGTGAGGCAGGTTACCCGCAAAAGCAGCTGGAATGTAGTCCTTCACCTCGATGTACACAAACAGGGACGGCAGGGTGAGAGGCACGTTGCTCTCACTGCGGAGGCAGATGTGCTGGAAGCCTAGAGGATCAAAATCCCGAAACGTCGGCAAGGCAGAGCAAAGCCTGTAACCCTAATAATACGGTACAGCCATTTTACAAAACGCTGGTATTATACTGTAAAAATCTCTTTTACCTGACTGTATGGCATAAATAGGGATTATTCTGTGCCCGAGAAATTTCCCGCTCTCGTCATGCACCACAAGCCTAAGAGAAGCCATCTCTGGCAACAGGATCTGGCGGGACACATTTACTGCTTAAAAAAGTGCTTTTTATTAGCCAGGAGTTTTTGATGGGCTAATCTGGACATCCAGCAGCTGTCCATCAACAAAAATAGTATTGTCAGCTCACCTTCTCAAAGACAAAGGGTTCCTCATTCCACACCGGATTAATGGTATTGGCAGTGGTTGACCATTTGGTCCGGAATTTGCGCTTTGGGTCATTTGGCAGCCCTACAATTTCTGCCTCCACCCCTGTTTTCACATTTTTGTCTGATAGGAACTGGCCTGAATAGACCTGGATGATAAACAAGGGCAGAAATTCCATTGCAAACACGCAAACACAATCGCTGGAATTGAGAGCTGAGTGATTTATCATTTCAGGAGAGGATGAAGAAGACTCTACAAACATCTCCCCACCAACATAGCCCCATGACTGCCAAGCCACAGAGCCCCCCATGGTGCCTTAGGGGGACATGGCGACAGCTCATAGCACGAGGTGGTTCACTGATGCAAATAACTTGCCACGCGGCATTCCTAGTGTTGACTCATCGTTAGCATGTGCACATACATGCCTTCATTGGGCTGTATTGCTTTTCCGTGCTACAACTCTAAAGGGCAGAAATTAAGTATGAGGAGTCTATTGCTGTTATTACAAGTGCACTGTTGCTGATACCTTGACTGTCAGAGTGCTGGCCACGATAGTATCAAGCCGGTCCGTGTGAGGATCGAACGTCTTGTCACTTCCGCGTAGAAGGCCATGCTTAAGAAGGTAACCTGTCCTCCCGTTGAACTCAAACAGGGCCATATTTAGCTGCATTGGAAAATCTACAAACCACACACGTGGATTGGTAAAACAGATTTAAAAAAACACGTCCACCTTCTGTAATATTAGTCTCTTTTTAGCCTAATTCTTAGCTCTATGGCGTTTTGGCGTTTTTATTACTTGTACAACAGTGGTCTCTAGTGGTGATTTTGAAAAACTGCAAATGTACAATTCTGGATCGATCTTATTCATTTCTTCAGTTGGCAGAACCAACACCGATTGATATTCACTTGGTATAAAACTTTAAAAACGAACATTCATTATTACCAGGCTGTCAAACTGAAACATTTACCCATAGTTTGGTAGTTGAGTGCTACCATTTGGCACCCAGCATTCCAGAAAGGCTGAGGGTTGTAGTTAGAGGAATCCATTCTGGTGCCCTTGGGATAAATTCTGCTCATCTGTCTCTTGTTATATCTGAACAGGCTTGTATAGGAACCCGTGTCTCCAGAGCATACAGGCACTACCAAGAAATAACTTTGCCTGGCATCATTGTATTTAAAGGTTGCATCACAGGTAAAAGAGGGCTTCCCCGGGGAGGTCTGTTGCTGTATCCTTGAAAGATTCACTTGACTCAATAAGCTTTAGCAAATAAGTAGGATAATCCTGGACAGGTATGGGGTGCATTCTAAATGGGATGTCTGTCAGTCACGGGGCACATGTACCCTTGTGGGAGTTTTAGTTACACAAAAATGTTCTGAGGGCAGAAGAAAAAAATATTGGTTCAGAGAGATAACCAATCAGATTGTAGATGAGGTGGGTCAAAGTAAGTAGATGAGACGGGTCCAAGACATCCCTGCCTAGTATAGTTGCTTGGACCCACCTCCTCTATCATCTGATTGGTCATCAATCTAAACCAATCTTTTTCCTTCTACCCTCAGAACAATTTTTGGGCATGTGTCCATGAGCTACATAAACTACAGGGGAATTCAGAAATGCCAGTTATGCCAGTTATGCCAGAATGTGCAAACTCCACACACACAGAGCATGGGTGGGATTCAAACACCCAAAACCGGATATGTCAGGAAACAACGGGGCCTATGCTGCTGAAGAAAACACAACAGTAACAGCAATAATGTCCTCTCCTTAGGTCGACTGTCACACATGTGCATCACTCATCATCATGAAAGGATACTCAACAAATTCCACAGCCGACTTGGCGATCAGATCACTCCCTTTGGTCTCCACAAAGGAAGTTATTGCATAACTCCTGTTTTTCTCTGGTCAAAGGAAAAGTAAAAATCACGGTCACTTTAGCTGCAACATGAGTGTGAGGACCCTCTGTCTCTGTGTCACACCTAGCGACATAAAACCACAACACAAAGATCATCTAACTCCTGATTTCACCCCAAACACAATGCATTTACCCCACACCTAAATGTCTTACTTCTGGCATTCTCGAAGGAGATGAATTTATTAGGCTGTATGTAGTTGACCAGGGAGGACATAGCTTCATACGCTGTCACTTCCTGTCCTGCCGTGCCCTGATTGGAGAGTTATAGGAGCTGAGTCTGAGTGAGAAGCCTATTGGCCCTGAGAATGATCATATGGGCATGTGGGATAATGCACTACCCTCTACCTCGTCAGAGTTCTTCATTTTCTCTTCGTCTTGCTCGTCATGGTCTTCATGCTCCTCATGGTCGTCAAGCACCTCCCCATCTGGAATCACATGTCAGGTTTTAAGGTTACAAAGGTATATGTGCATTTTCATTCATACTCAGCTCTTCAGCTTTTACAAGGTCCTTCTTAAATGAAAGTTAACAATCCCTGTAATTTAAAAACATCCTGAACTATTCTGGAAATTGTTGTTCGTACTTTTGCCTCAGTAAACATGAGGCTTCTTCAGATATGTATGTCAAGTAAATGCCAGAATATAAGAGCCTCTGCTTTAATGCACGCAGTGGCTGTGTAACAATCAATAGGTGAAGGGATCCAAATCCCCCATCACTACAGGATGTGAAAACATATGCCTGACTAGAGCTGGTTGGGCTTTTCGAGATGCAACCATAAATATGCTCTGGGTGAGAAAATAGGGCGTTAGGACCTGGAATCCATTCATCATGAGGAAATGTTGGCACTCCATAGGTGACAAGGCTTTCCTCACAGATGGGAGTGGTGAACACACCTTGGCTTTCATGTGGGCCCGACGTGCCATGGTGCTGGTCCGGCCCTGTTGTCTTCTTGGCAGCCCCCTGGCTCTGTTTGACGGAACTGTTCTTCTTGTTCTTGATCAGGATCTTTCCCATCAGCTCAGCCGGGCTTGGAATCTGGTGGCCTGGCTCAAGCTGGTGAGACAGAGAGAGCGGGCACATTGATGGGCAGACCCACGAGCCGAGAGGAAGCAGAGGATCACAGACAGCGATGGACCTTTGAAGAAATGCTCAAGTCGATGAATGAACATGCAAGAAAGAGGGAGCAAATAAGCATTAAAAATGCAGGCGGACAAGCAGACAAAAAGATGAGAAAAAGCCTAGAACGTTGTTTTATCACAGAGGAGGTAGGAACAGTTATATAGTACAGAAATACACAGAAGGAGTGAAGGTTATTGAGGTAGAAAGAGGAGGGTGAGGGGTGTGTGTTTGACAAAATACATGAGCCAAGGAATGTGAATGCCCAGGGCCATTTGGCAGCATTAATAGGAGGGATCTTTAAGGTGTAAATGACTCAGTGCGAATGACCTTTCTGATAGCATGAAATGCTTAAAAACAAGTGCCACAGTGTAGTAACCTCTCAGCTAAATTAGGTTTGCAGCCTGCAGCCGAGGGAGGCCAAAACATTTTTTTTTTGTGATGGATGACTTGCTGTCGCCACCTCCAAAATAGCTGCAATGTCAGGCGTAGAACATTGATGAGAAACGATGAAAGACTCATCTCTGCGACAGACATTGAAATAATAGGCAGCTGAGGAAGTGCAGGGATCCTGCGGGGGTCATATGATTCAGACAGGAAGCAGATCCGTGGTTTTACTCACAGGATACTTTTCCAGGGGGTCAACAAGGAGAGAATCGCCAAATATGCTCCTCAAATAGTTTGCCATCTTGTCCTGCTGCTTGACCCTAAAAATATTCATAGAATCATTTGGAATAATCATTCAAAGTGTCGCCCTCAGATGTCAATATTAAGGCAAATCTTCCTTTAAATAAACAGCTGAGTCACACCAGAAGAGGAGACAGATATCAATTAATGGAAGAGCTGGAATACACATGCAAGCATAAAGTCTCTCTTTACGATGAAACGCGAGTGATGTAAAGGAAGCGAGGCAGATGAGGTTGTCTTACGAGTCAACGTGGTTCTCAAAGGACAAGATGACCGGGTACTGGGAAGTCTTGAAAGCACTCTCGTGAATGGCCTCAATCACATCCTGTGACACAGAAAGGGATTTCATTATTCACTCATTTCCCAGAACTGCAATTTAGGGTCATAATTAGCTCCGAATCGATGCCGAGAAACTTTGGATGCAAAACATGGTGCGTCTTAGACAAAATGCCAGTGCGTCACAATACAAATTCTACCCTTTCCTATTGTGGAAATACTATGTGACGCATTAGGTAGCCAAGCCAATCTGCTTGGTACCAAGAGGGCTGGTGACGTGGGTGCCCATCACCATTAGATGCTAAGGCCTACTGACATGGGCAGGCACAGGGCTAGGATGAGGGGCAGACTGACATGTCTCGGCCGAGGCAGAGAAATACCATTCTGGCTGCGACACAAAGCAGAGCTCATTGCCCCCACACTCCCTGAGATGTGCCAGAGGCTCAGGGGAAAGGTTACATTACTTTATTGCATTACTATCCATTAAGCTCTCCTGTGATCTTTAAGTGTGGGGTGGTATCCATGCAGCAAGGAACCATCTGTTTGTTTGTGGTTTGGTGGGTTTGCTAAGCCAGAGAGTATTGGTTTGCTTATTGTGTCTAATGCTACATTACAGCCCTTAAAGGAACATCCGTGGCAGCATTTATGAGAGCTGTTAATGGAAGGATTGGTTGAAGTAATGAGATTTGGACTTTGAGGTTAATAACACCCTGTCACACAATATTGACGATCACCATAGGAAACGAATTATGACCATCCGATCCATTGATACTGTAGCTCTTCCCCAAAGCCTAACTTGCCTCTAAACTTTCATAAGCCCCATTCCCAGAGATGGGAGGTATCAAGCACCTTGAAGAGGATTTCAGTGGTCATGGTGAAACCGTGGGTGATGATTGGCTCCTCATCTGGAGGCTTGCCCTTCCAGCAGTCCAGTTCCAAGCAACGGCATCCAGCCAACAGACACTGGCGGTACATCTCCGGGGACGACACGCCAGAAAACTGGCCCGCTGTCGAGATGACCAGAGATAAGATTGCAGTCAACCTCCAGATGTTCCAGAACATCAAGAACTTGCTGAGATACGCAACCCGAATACTACAAACGTCACCACTGCTTTTTTACCATGCATTTGATAGCCCACATGCTGGAGAGGAAAATGAACTCACGGGTAGGCATAGTTCCACTCACCTGTGAGGTAGGTGTTGTGAGATGACTTGACAAAGTAGTGAGGCAGTGGCTGCATCATGTCCTGGTACCTGGCGAGCTTGTCCAGCGCCACCACAGAGAGATCGGGCCCTATCAGGTAGTAGAGGAGCCCTTCAGGGGAGATGTTGCCTGGATTTTGCAACACAAACACAACACACACAGTAAATGAAACAGTAATCAAAGTCTGAATACTCAACCTGCAAATCCACGTGTAAAGGGGGGGGGGGGGGGGGCGCTCACCGAGGTTGGCAGTGGAGGAGCAGGGGTCAAAC
>JAODLD010000030.1:16347081-16359512 GCA_026781065.1 Mormyrops boulengeri | reverse complement strand
CCCCCCCCCCCCCCCCCCCCCCCCCCCCCCCCCCCCCCCCCCCCCCCCCCCCCCCCCCCCCCCCCCCCCCCACCTCGGTTGGCAGTGGAGGAGCAGGGTTCATACTTGTCAATAATCATCTTCACCTGCTCCAGTCGCAGAGGCGGGAACAACTCCTCATTGAGCCGCGAGTCGCGCTGCTTCTCGTTGAGGAATTTAATCAGGTTCTCCTTAGTCATATACGGCTTGGTAGAGCTGTCCAGAGGCAACAGGAAGTTACCAGGTAATCAACTTGGTTGATCTCTGCTCACACAATTAAATGACATACTCAACAATAAGCGAGGGTCAACCCTTAACCTACTGAAAGATGGGTAGCAAGAAGTATTTTTTCATAAGAAATTACTTAAAGGGGCCCTATGCTCATTTTCACTGTACTAGAATAGATTTACATGTTTCAGTGTTCCAGAAACACTTTTCTCATACTGTACATCACTGTTCACTCTGTTTATAACTCTGTCTGAAACATTCTGTTAGAGCTTTAAGCCCCACCCCCTACAAGCCAAGTGGTCTCTGATTGCATAGCTTGCCCCATTAATCAGCTTGCTCTACACATTCCATCCTGTCTTACAGTCTGCAGACAGATCCTTGCAGGTAAGCGACCAATAAGGATTGTGTTACAAAGTGACCTCACCATGTCACAGAAGTAAAGGCTGGAATTGCAACAAGGCGTTTCAGGCAGATTAGAGAAGAGTGGTTTCTGTGGACTTTGTAGACCATTTATATGCACATAATGGGAAAAATTGGAAAAGCATAATACATCCCCTTTAATAAGAAAAAATCATGTTCTTGGTCTTGTACAAAGACAATATCTGAAATATATAAGTATATATAGAACTATGGCCTGAATAGACACTTTGACCACATTTAACATCAAATGTTCCATTAGAATGTCTGCAAACGAATGTGTATTAAGTATGTCTGGCTTTGTAATATATATATGTTACTTTATAATGGCCTATGGACTATGGGCATTTTAGCACCTCCATAAACCAAATCTGTCTTTTTTCTGGCCTTAGTAGCTGATGAAATGTTACACCATTACACTAAATTTCATGATTCACAGTCATATACAAAGGTAATTATAGCTTGCTGAAATTTGATTGGCTATTGTCAGCCTGTTTAATGAATAGATGAACTTTTATTAAATGATTACTTAGGACAACTGGCTAAGAATACACATCCAAACTTTCATCTTTCGCTGTCAAATGGTTTCTAAGTCATAAGCTATTTTCAGTTGAGTGCTAACTACACCTAGCAAGTTTTTGTGAGAATCGGATGTTTTGTTGATGAGAAATCAGTCATTAATTGCAAAAGGGCCACTCTCAAGAAATTTCTTTGTCTGTAGCATCGTAATAATTTGCCTGATCAAAATCATACGGACAACTTTTTGTCTGCATGGTCTCAAGATGCTGCAGTTCAAATCTTGCGTGATTCAGATGACCGGTCTAGGACAAGCGAAAAAAAATCCTAAGTAGGTGGAGCTTCCTAGTCCCAATTGCAAATGTGTTTTTTTTGCCATGAGCCAGGGAATGTCTGGAAGAAGAATTTTTGCTGCTATGACTCACGATTCCGGAGATATAGCCCAGAACATAAAACGTTACGCTAAAGCACCATCATCAGGCGAATTGCTATGATTTTGCTTGCCTGAGAATTAGGGGGAATTCTGCTCCACTCCACCGAATTTGATGCCTTACATTTTCTGCTCCCCTTATCATTTTAGTGCAAAAAAATAATAATAAAAAAAAAATCCTAGCGCAGCACAGCATTCTTGGACCCCTAATTATTGCCATGGACATACTGAGACTTCAACATGGGAACCGGATTGTGTCCAAAGAGACTAACTAGGTTGTGAAGATTTCATATATTTCTGGCCTGGGGCACAGGTGCATCAGGAAGGCTTTAAAGGCACTTTCGGTGAAGACGTCTGGCTTCATGGTGTCCCCCTGTGCAGGAGGAGGAAATGTATGACATCAAGGCTGCACGACCAGCAGGAAGACAGAGACAGGGCGGCGCACCGCTGAGAGGCAAGGAATAAGCGTCACCTTTCCTTTCGGCAGATTGGCTGCGGCCAGGGCGCTCTCCACTCTCTTCTTGTCCGCAGGGAACATCTTATAGATGCTAGGAGACAGAAACAGCACCAGGTGCATGAGCCAGGGGGGAATTCGACATGTTTTACATGTAGCCAGAGTATATTTGGCTTTTCAGGAAAAGTGTCAAGACGAATGCTCACTTTTTCACAGGGATTTTTCCATCTTTGTTGGTCTGCAAAGAGATGCGGATGAACCTGCAGAAAGCCCAGATGAAGATGGGTGATGAGGGGGAGATTACAGACATCTGTGAGAGGGAACATCACTGTGGCCATCAGTAACACTTCCGAAGCAAACATCTCTGAAAGCCGCAGCACTGTTCACTCCTGTGGGGAGCTCACATTACTACACGCGTATTGTTTGAGCTGCATCAACAGCCCATAATTGCCTAGCACTGCATTTCTTGGGGACTGTGTGCAAACTTGGATGGTAGTAAGAGCGGGATCACTTATCGAACCGTTCACTCACACTTTTTCCTGGAAGACATGTTTGCAAGCGTTGTTCCTCAGCGTGTTGTAAGCAATAGCCAGGATGTCTTCCGCCCAGTGCTGCAGCCAAATATTTATCATACTGTTTTATGATGAAATAAAACTTGCAATGCAGGGAACTAACAGTCTGTACACGTTCAACGGCGTAACAGGCAAGTGAAAAGAGCTAACTGTAAAATTAAACTGCAAGGCTTCTTGCTAGCACTATAGAGAATCAAAATAGCTTCTGCTTTAGGGAAGTGGTCCATTATTACATTGTACCAAACACATTTAATCACAGCCAGTTATGTCCAGAATGGACATTGATATGGTGCCATAAATATATCGCAAAAAATACTGAAGCGTCAGACAGCTGGTCTTCTTCGAATTCCTGCCAGATTAACCTCGAAATGCTTAGAAATGCTGTGATGATTTTGTTGTCCAGTGCTAAACTATCTGCTGAATTCAAACCTCATGTTTAATGTCTGAAGGAGAAACGGGAGATGCACAATTTGGATAGCCTGCCCTCCCTTTTCAGGATATCACTCAAGATCACAACCCCTCACACCATGCTCCTCACTGTTCCTGAGACATCCCTGTGACCTCACCTCCACTACTTTCTCCTTGTGGGCAAAGAAGTTATGGTAGGTCAGGTTCACCGTGTCCATGCCGGATACAATGGTCAGCATTTTGGCTAAGTGGTGACTGTCTGGAAAGTCCATGTTGAAGACATTGCGGACCTTGGGATGCTGCAGGTGTGAATGGCACAGAAGAATCACAGTTATTGTTTTGCACTGAATCAAAATTAATATTGCTCCTTTAAGCACGGGTGTCTGCCAGTCATATCAACACTGCTACCAGCACTTTGAAGTGAATCAAGCCTGAAAGAACAGAATAAATCCCAAGTACAGTAATCACAAGATAAAAAATCCTTAAAATAGGTCATAATAAAGCCTTGTGTTGAGTCTAGACTGTGTGTGTGAAGCACACTGTAAGCTAGCTGAAGCTAACCACAGACAAGGCTGATTTGTATGGGAAGTAGTTCAACCAAACTCATCACCCCCCCCCCCCCAACGACTTCCTGACAGATTGAGTTACCAGGCACCATCCTATATACAAGGTTTTCATACCAAGGCCTGGGCAAGGAGAAGCTTAACCTAAACAGGCAAATGACAAGCTGAATGCAAAGCAAGTACATGACTGAAAAAGCGCTGAAACTTTCCTCTGCTCCGCAAGAGATAAATTAAACACTCGGCTACAGCTAAACCCATGACATGAGACTGAGGCCAGCACTGTGACATGCAAACCTAAGGATGGCCGGTACCTCTGAGTTCCCTTTGGCTGTCCCATGTTCTAACAACTCAATGTTCCACATCTTTGATTTTGATAAGACCCGCATTTATTAGTCATATTTGTAATTAATTAGTCCCCAAATGACTGTAACTTCACCCAGGGTGTTTCTGCCTTGTGCGCCATGCTGCCTTGAATAAGCTCTAAGCTTCCCCATGACCCTGCTCAGGATTAGTACTTAGAATTTGGATAGATAATCCCCAAACTGCCTTTGTTTTCTTGCCATTTTCATAGATCTTTCACAAAACACTGAACATAAGTGTCTCACTACAGATTCTAAAGCATGTTTCACAGCAATGGCTGGTCCGCTCTGCAGGTCTGCAGTATCAGGCTCCGCGAAGCACACTGCCCACTCTGGGGCTTCTTTGGCTTGACTGGGCCTTCACATGGTGGGTCAGCTGTGTCTGCAGGCTGCAGTGCCCAGTCATGGCGAGCAAAGTCTACGGGTCACACAGAGCCAGCTGGGACTCCACCGTTTGCCAGGAAATGTTGGCTCCCGATGTCTCCAAAGCAAGGGTGAAAATAGCAGGAAGGGAGCTTCCAATTATTTCTATTACTGTCACAATGGGTGAATTGTCTTCCCAGCATCAGAGACATTTAGGCTTACACATTAAACGAAAAAAAACTAGAACACGCTAGGATTACATTGGCTCCCAATCAATATCCACATGCCCCAATGGCCCCTAGAGAACAGTCGTCTGCAAATTTGGAGAGCAATGTGGGAACATCACGATGGCTGAGCCGTGGAGATGTCCAGAGTGGCAATTCTGCCAGCGAAAGGCAAAGCAGTAGCAAAATGCCATACAATCAGGTTGTATCGCAGAGACTAGCACTGGGATCGTGTTTGAATGAATCAGCAGTGCAATCTTTGCTAAATTAATTAGCAGCTCAGCTCCATTATATACAAAGTCCAACTACATAGAATAATATATAGAATGTTTTTTTACTTCTGCGGCTGAAGCTACTGGGGGAGTATGAAAACCAATGCATGGAAGCCCTGTAATGCACTGTCACAATGCAACGACCCTCGGACGGTACACATTTTTGCTGTCTCCCAGTTCCCTGGGAGCTTGGAGGGAGCAAAAATATGGACTGCCTGGGTAGTCCCCAAGGACGGATTTTAAAAACACTGCAGTAACGGATGCTGTGTCTGCTAGCAGGATCTGACCAAAATGGTCATCAACTAATTATGTGCTTCCAGGCTCCAACGTTTTGTAGTTAGCAGCAGGTTTTTTTTTTTTTCTGAAAGCTTCTCTCTCTGCACTTGCTGACGTGTGTGTAGGCTGTACAACCACAGGCTCCGTACTCTGGTGCCAAGACGAGCGCGGCAAAGTGCGCTGACATCAGATCCGACATTTGCGATGCAAATCCTCTGCGGAGACCGCAGGGACGGCCCCACAACGCGACAGCCTGAGTTAAATCTCCACATCATCAGCTGACATCATATGACAGGTCCCCCAGTGCGACGGCAGTTCACGGGGGGAGCGTGAAGCTGCACTGATGTGTTCCCTCATCATGTCAGACTTAAGAACAGTAATGACAGGAAGCCCGTTACGGGAGACGGAGTTATACCTCAGAACAACATGACTGAAATGCGTCACCCTCCCCCCCCCCCCCACCACAGACGAATAATACATCTCTGTCAACCTGGGACTCAAACCTAAGGCTTTCTGGCCTCACCTCCAAGGAGGTGATCTATAATTCATACACGACTCCAAAGAGACAGAAAGGTTATTTCCACACACACACACACACACAGAGAAAAGGACAGGCAGAAAGTGCACAACAGATAATAATGGCTCGTTCTTCCTCTGTCTTTCTCTCTCACCCACAAATGTCAATTCGGTTATATACGAACACGTGGATGCAGAGAGAGGCACTCAGCTATCGATCTACCTGCGGGCTGCAGCGTTGAAGGAGTACACCTACCTTTGGCATTTTGGCATATTTCCCATATCTTGTGTCTCGGATGGTGGCAACATCCAGGAACACTGTCTCCTGTAT
Source organism: Mormyrops boulengeri (assembly GCA_026781065.1). Lineage (NCBI taxonomy): Eukaryota > Metazoa > Chordata > Actinopteri > Osteoglossiformes > Mormyridae > Mormyrops > Mormyrops boulengeri. The sequence goes on along the minus strand of JAODLD010000030.1, from coordinate 16,353,565 downwards.
TTAATAACAGACTTATATTTACCACAATGCCAAGAATGAAGCAGTGACTGCAAACATGCGGCCGCATCTACATTGGGCACCCGTCATGTGACGGCGTGTGTCAGTCACAAGCAATTCGCCAAGGAGCGACGACCAAATTGAACCTGGAGGCAACATTATTCAGCACATTTGCATACAGAACAACAATATTTTTGCACAGATGTTGTGGTTTTTCATATTATGAAAACACTCGGCTGAGATCCTGAGGGTCTTACATCACTACAGTGTAAAATAACAGGACTATAAATTTATTTATTATTTATGTATGTTATGTATGTTTATGTATGTCTGTGCAGGATACCTGTATATATTCAATACACCTTATATTAGCGAACTCATTTTGTGCGTTTCATGTAGTAAACCATGCAATCACCCAGCAAGATGACCCAAAACCTGAAACACCCAAAAAAAATGCAAATACCTGTTACTGCTCAATGGAAAACACCACTAAATACTTTATAAGCCATCTGGATTGTGTTATTAGCCATAGTGTGCACAGTACTGGGTGTACCCAAAGGTATCTGGCACCTCTCACCCGGTTCTGATTGGTCCAGTAGAGGTAGTAACCTTTCGGGTCCATTTTCATGGTGACAGGTGAAGTTCGAGTTGACTCCTGTAACACACAACATGAAGCATGTGTACCATCCCCACAGGTAGGTTACAGCTTCACCCTTCCTACTTAGACTTTAGCCACAGAGCGTCCAGGAATTACCGCAGGAACAAAGCAAAGCTTTTTCACTCTTGCTGAAGGACACCACTACTGTACCGCTCAAAGCAATGTGGAGTCAAGTGTCCAAATAGAGGAACGCCAGGCTACCAAATACATGTGTCTAAGGTGGGCTTCCTGCTGGCACAGATACCTCCTAAAACAAAGGTTGGCATCATCATAATAATAGTGACTGGAGATCAAGAATGCAGTGTGGTGAACACAGCGGGGAGTCAGCAAGTTAGCACCCGTTTGTGAATAAAGACAGCATTGCAGATTGTCTCGTGGGCCACCGCTCACTGTCACGGAAATGCATGGAAATGAACAGGCTTCCTCTAAGCGGAGGAGCACACTCCTTCAAGCAGAAGTTGTGAAACAATCCTGTTATCTGTATTTGCAATGGCCCCAGCACAACAGCGTTTTTCTGGGCGCAAAACTCTGCTGCAACAACATTTGTTAAAGAAATTTTAAAAATCGGAACTCAAATTCTGCTATTAAAACGACATTCGCGTGCCGTTGCCATGACAACTGCTTTTTACACTGATAAACATTCAATTTTTTTTACGCGACCTGAAATATATTCTGTTTAAATAAAATATTTAATTAATTTGCCAAATACTGTAGAGAATTTACGCTTTGCTTTTATGATTCACTTTTTTGATTTCTACATTCTGTGGTCTTTAAAGGAATTTTCAAGATTTTTTATTTAAAAATAACACAACCTCAATAGCAAGGAAGCAAGCTTTGAAAAAACGGGCAAAAAAAGCTTTTGCGCTGAAGGATTAGAAACTATGATGGATTCTATTCTGCAAACAGTTCTTTCCAGCATAATTGCTTGAATGCGACAGCTTGAAAAATGACTTCCCCAACCTAAACTCCCAGAAGTCTTTGTGGTAAGCTTAAACCTCTTGTGACTCCATGGTAAATTGTATGATGAGAAGCACTATTTCGTGTGATCTATACAACCCACAAGCAAACTCTGGTTTAACAGCAGAAGGCAGCCTGTGAAACAAGACTGATGATTAGGTAATATCTTGTCAGTCTTGAGTTACAGTGGCTTGCAGTCAAACATTAAGCAAAGTGGCTCATTGTACCATAGATAATTTTTTGCAGACTGTGTGTTTACCATACCAGCCTGGATTATGCACTAAATACTGAAAAATCAGGGCTTTTGGCTGGTGCAGTGAAATTAAGAGTGATGGAGATGGATTAGTTAACAGATGGCCGGTTTTCTGTGAACTTACTTCTGTCCATTTGATGAACCTGTCCCCTTTTATGAGGTAGTCTTTTACATCTGGAGGTTCCAGACCACGAGGCTTCTTCTCCATCTCTGCCTCCACACGTGGTCGATCACACGACTATTCTCTCCCCCTTCTCAACTAAACCGTCGTCTTGTCTCGGTGCGTCTGATGCCGGTGGATGTGAAATCCCTACATCATGTAACCCGACCGCAAAGTTGTAAGCGTCTGCGCCACACGGGAAGCTGCCGTGCAGCAGAGTACCTGACAAACTCTCCAGAAATGACTGAGGAGGAGGCTGCCTGGTGAGTTATGCATTGCAAATTAGTGCAGTGACGACTGGGACACCCTTTACAACCAGCCCCATATAAGAGTAATGCAACAAAGTTACTGAGGAAGGGGGCAACTGGGCACTTCTGCATCTGAAGAAATATGGAACAAAAATGATCATTTGACATATTATTCTCAGGCTTTTCAGTTTAATCATACATGAGTATTTGGGTCAATACACAAACATATGCAATACGAATGAAAGAACACATCTGTGAAGACATTTGACTCATCAAACATCTAATTTACAGACTCAAGAAACATTTTTTATCATAAAAATATTCCAGGATATTCTCAGGCCTGTATTGTAAAGAACTCAGATTTGTAGTAAATTGGATCTAGGCAGGACTGCTCTTCGAAATTTGTGTAGTATTCAAATTGGAAGCTTTGAGTCAAGTCTTCATGCAAATGGTACGGGGTCACGACCATCATGCAATGATTCAAGGACACAAATGACACAGATGAGGCGTATAAAGGAAACCGAGGCCGACTAAGTTCAGAAATATAATCAAAGGGATGAGAAAACTACCTCTTCATGTCCCACTTGCCCGGTCGTCACACCACAGTCACTGAGGCTTGGTGCTTCAGTTGAAACAAATATTTTGGGGTGCTTCAAGTCATAAAAATGCCTAAAAAAAGATACTATAAGGTCTCTTACACAAAACAAATGCAGCATATCCTTGATTAGAAGCAACATGTCCTTCTGCAGAGCTATCAAGAAGACGACTGAAATAGAAGGCTTGTCAAAATGAGCATTGCTGATACAGTCCACCCAGCAACAAGCGGTGCAACGGCTGCAATGTGCAGCAGGGACCTGTCTGCTCCTTTGCAATATCTGCGCCTTATCAACTGTCCACAGTCTCACTATCAGTCAAGTGCATCTGTGTGAACGTCTCAGGGCTGCATTGTTCCTTACCAGCAAGAGGAAATAGATGGCCACTGGGTGACTGATTTCAATGCTGCAAATGTGTAACACATAAGCACACACTTCAAAGTGTATTAGACCTCTAGCATTTTCCAGCGTCGTCGAGTTGCCTTTCGCTAGCTGAGGTAATTTACATGCTCCCAGTGCATTCTGGGTGTGTGTTGTAAATAGCCCCTGTTCGGTGTCATTGTTAATGACTGTGCCCCGCTTGTTGTATCATGTAGTGACTAGTGTATGTAATGTTAGCATACTGACTAGTGTACCGTGTGTGCATCCTATTGTGTGTTGTGGGACCTCCATGTGTTTCCTTGTGTAGAGAGGAGAGGGTAGTGGGTTGTTGTTATTGTCTGGCTTAGTGTGCCAGTCCTCTTAAGGGCTATCAATAAAAATGCCTTTTGTGTGAAGATGTTGCCTCACTTCTTCTAAAGCCTGAGTCTGCTGGGTGTAACAATAATATAATTATTGTAGATTATGCTAACTCTATGCTAACTACTGTCATAATGGGCCTCCATGTAAACAGTATTAGCCATGAGTAATATCGCAGAGGTAGTAAGATTGTTGACACACGCTGACACTCCAGCCATGCTCACAGTGGGGTGACCAGCTGGGGTCCTCTGCCCTGTCAAGCACCATGCCGCTGGGTTTCAAAGCTCGAGTGGACCTGCAGAGCCGGTGCTGATCTTCTGGCACTGTCGGTGTGGCTGGAGAGAGGCAGATCTAGCTGCAGACCTCACCTATAGCTGGAAGGTTTAGACATAAAAACTACAGAACTACCTGACTGTGTCAGCAATGATTAAACACTATTACAGTACTTACACAATAATTACCACTATGGATAAATTACCCTTTGGTTCAATAGCATTTTTGTAACGCCATCCTTCTGGACATGGGTGCCCAAAAGCAGTTTGACAGCAGTAAAGTTAAAGAGAATTTTTCAATAATTAGTGTGGACAAAAACTCAACAGAAATTCTTAATCCCAAGTATACAAGTCATTTCATATTACATGACTCGTGTATAAATGTGGCTGCAGAAGCAGTGTGTCCGCCCCCCCTGCTTGTGTACTGCCCATTATTTACATGGCTACATGTTCTTTCCTTCATTCCCCCCATGACCCCCCCATCCCCCCTCCATAATTTATCCCCATGCACTTGCATGAATTCCATCACAACACTAGCAATACACAGCTCATTTTAAAACAACTGCATTCCCACCATTGAGTTACATAGTGACATCCTGATTATGAGCAGATGAGAAACTCGAATTTAAACCTGTCATTTCTGCCATTATGTTGTTTCTTTCCAATAGCGTTTGATGTGGATTAATATACTGTAATGTCCTTTCAATTTCTTTATTCTTTTTGTGCTTTTTGCAAAAATGTGCTTCCCATGGTCGGTACCCATCCATCCCTGTCCTATGTGTTCGGTCCCTGTTTGGCCAGCAGGTGATGCTGGTCATCCTGTTCCCTCTGTCATTGTACTAGTCCCTAGTGTGTTTTCCTTGTTCCCTGGGCCGCTGCAGAGATCAGTGGGTTGAGTGTGTGGCACAGAGACTGTTACCACCTGTTTTGTTTATTTGATTTTATGTTTTTCCCTTGTGCTGGTGTTTGTTGATTGGTTAATTGATTGTCTTACACCTGTTCCTTGTTTTGCCCAGTTTTCTGTGTATTTTAGTGCCTGCCCTGCTCTGTTCTCCAGTGACTCATTATATGTACAGTATAACGTGCTTTGTTAATGTCATGCTGCCTGTTCTCTTAGTTCTGTTCCTGGTGTAGACCTGCTTCCCACCTCTGTTACTTGTAGTTATCTCTTGTTTTCCCCATTTGACCCCTCATGGTCCTGTTTCTTTGTGCATTTCCCCAGTGTTCTTTGTTTAGTTCAAAAAACCCTTGTTAGTCTCTGAGCTGCAAGTGGATCATCACCTTTGTTTTTCCCGGCCGGTGCCATGCCGCGCCGTGACAGTGCGTGAACATCAAAATCCTTTGTTCTGTTTTATATGCTGAACCTCCCATTAGATTAGTTTCATATCAACATTAACGGACATCATGTTGCTTGTCATGCATGAACCTAGAGGCCACTGTCCTGGGTACTGAACTGTCATTGGCTTACAGCAGTATTTCTTAACCTGGTTCTTGGAGACTGACAGAAGTTCCACATTTTTGCTCCCACCCAGCTCCTGGTAGGAGCAAAAACATGGACTGCTGCAAGTCCCTGAGGACCGGATTGGGAGACACTAGCTTAGTGTTAATTATTTTGGTCTATGGGACGAACTACAAATGCACCATAAGTATAACATTCACTGCACTGTTAAAGTAAGGGGTCTTTATAAAATATTGATTTCAACTGTTGTTCACAAGCCATACAGTATATGCAGTAACTGTCTGGTAAAGTATGATAAGCATAAATCCCAATCTGTTAGAAATACCCCTCGTCAGGGTCACCTCCTGTTGTCTCAGTCTTTTGTGTCCCTTCCCCATTTGGCCAGCAGGCATTGCTGGTCATCCTGTCCCTCCTGTCAGTTTTTGTGTTTTCCCCCACTCCCTGTCAGCTGCATGGCTCAATGTGTTGAGCTATGTGCCTACCTATAAATTCCTTGGTTGCATGTTCAAATCCCACCTCCTCTATTTTTGTAGATTTTGTTCCCTTGTGTTTCAGTTGTATCAGTTTTCTAGTCCCTTACCTGCCTGCCCCTTGTTGCCCTGACCCATTTGTAATTAGTCTTTGTTTATCCCCATTTACTTTTGACCCCTCGTGGTCCTTTATTTTGTAGTGTTCCTAGTGTTTTCTGTTTTTAATAAACTCCGTTTTGTCCTGTGAGCCTCAAGTGGCTCGTCCGCCTCTTTCCCAGCCTGCATCATGCCACACCGTCACCCCAAATCTGCCCTGATCCTTGACACCCCTATACTAAGGTACTAAATGAGAAAAGACTGGAAGCTTTGTAAAAATGTTTGTATTGTTATTGTCATTATTTTTTATCGTTAAAGTCGAAGCCACTTTTTTAAAAAAAATAAATATCATACACTGTCAGAAGAAAAAATGCCAATTTGTACCTTTTGAGGTTACCGTTAGTTTTCACTGGGGTTGTACCCTCAAGGGTCTGCCAGTTGTACCCTAGCTGTAGGTAAAGGTACCTTCTAGTCTAATTTAAGGTACAGAAATGAACTCTGAGGAACATTTCTGTACCATTGGCTTGGGCAGGGGCGTCAGAAGCATTTTGAATGTGGGGGGGACACACTGGTGGGGGGTCTG
>JAODLD010000030.1:16333010-16346981 GCA_026781065.1 Mormyrops boulengeri | reverse complement strand
CCCCCCCCCCCCCCCCCCCCCCCCCCCCCCCCCCCCCCCCCCCCCCCCCCCCCCCCCCCCCCCCCCCCCCCACGTTCCTCTCAGATTTAATGGTAGTGACGCCTATGGGCTTGGGGAACAAAACTGTACCAGGACTGCGCCTTCTTTCTGACAGTGTAGTAACCGTTTTCCCGAGAAGCCTTAATTACTATTAAAATCATTTTATGCTCAGTCAAGATTTTCCAAGCATTTAACCTTGTGTAATGCCAAAATTCTCCTATGGTCTGTGGCTAAATATTATTTAGATTAGGGGTACAAATGCAAACTATCAAGTGGTGTAATGCGATAAAAAATTACAGGACTTAAGTAACACGGAAGGAGAAAACACTTTGGTTGCTCACTTAAGGATCTTTCTGTCGTTGCATGGTCATAAATTGTAGTCTTGAAGGAGATGTTCTCCCATTAGCAAACGCATTTGCTTAGTCCCTGCCGCCCCTTTAAGAGCCCTCACCCGCCTCCCTTTCTGTGTTTGTAGCTGAGGCAGCCACTTCATTTGTTGGATAAGACAGACAGTTGTGCACCTTATGATCTCACTTAATCGGTCTGATAAATCACATGAAATCTTGTACTGCGGATCCCTTATGCTTTTACTCCCATGGAGCTGGAATGAAAGAACTGTTTTCCAGACCTTGGATGCTGGACCCAAAAAAATAACAGAAAATAATTCTGCGCTTGATTGTATGCAGAAATGGTGCGCTGCAGAGGATTTAAAATACAAGCTGCAGTGGTTTCCAGGGCCAGCTGAATGAAAGCAAAATCAATTTTGCAGCCAAACGTGTCTGTCGTCTTATTTCATTCTTCCCGCACAAAGAGCTGTTTTATTCGTGGACTGTGGATCAGCAAACACCTTCAAGACGGAGGGGTCGGTGGAGCATCGGGGGAAAAACAGGGGGAACATGAGGGAGCGGGATTTCATGCCGAACATGGAAAGAGGTAAACCTGCAACATACACTGGGGACAAAAAGGCGAAGATGGCTGCGAAGACCAACAAAAAGTGGGTTAGACTGGCCACCGTTTTCGCATACGTGTTATCAGTATCCCTGGCTGCCATCATCTTAGCCATTTATTACAGTTTGATATGGAAACCGACGTCCGCGTCCTCACCGACTGGAGGAACCGAAGCGCCCACGGTCACATCCCTGGCGAACCTTTCCATGAATAACAGCCCCGGCACCAATTCAACAGACGCCAATTCAACGCTGACGGACCTGATGGCACTGAATGAAACCATCAGGAACGCGACGAACCTGCAAGGAGAACATCGCCTCTGGGCGCCGAGGATCGCCCGGCAGACCGTTATCTCATATAGCGCAGATGCTGAGCCTGCAGCACAGCACAATGGACGCAGCTACACGGCAGCAGGGACCCCAAAGATGGGCACAGCAGGGAAAGGCATCCGTGCGCCCCAGACTGCTAATGACGGGAAGGATGAGATGGAAAACGGGAGCCCGTCAATTAGTTTTGGGGCACACGCGTCCACACGCAAAGAGAGAAGTGTGTCTAGGCCGATCAGTGGACTACAACTTGATGCATACGAAGATGCTGCGGATGACTTTTCGGAAGCTGCCACCACGAATGAAAAAGGGACCGCAGAGGGGCACGACCATTGACCATGCCCAAAAAGGTGCCATAGTGTCCGACAGCTTCGCACCGCGCGGGTCGGATACAATACAAGGGTCTTCTCCTGAAAACAACCGCTGTCTGAGGACATGGACGGTCTTCTGGGATATGCGCCGGCTTTAATCGCAATCGCAATTGTTTGATTACGCATAAGCAACTATACGAATGATGTAAGGCAGTAAAAATTACTTATAAACGCTTCTCAAAGGCGACAGTTACTTTGATAAGCCACTGCATTTTGTGTTTTGCCTTAAATTATATGTATTTTTTGTTACAAACAGCCGACATCAAGGTCTCGATCTACATTCTTATTCTTATAACAAACAAATAATATATATATATATTGTGTACATAAATATATTAACAGCGAACGCTTTGGGTTGCACACCTTGTAAATAACAGGCAGTTAAAAAAAAAAACGTTTCGATGGCGACTGAGCCATAACCCTAATGAGCTATTTAATGTATCAGAACGGCTATATTAATGCGGTTCATTTCAATCTTTCCACTTTTACCAAGTAATCAGGATTCCTGGCCTAGACTACCCTGTATGAGTTCCGCTCAGGTATGTGCATAGAAACATGTAAATGTACTGTATTTGGTATTGTATATAGAGCAGACACTGTACATGCTGCAGCCTGAATAGAAGTTTTAGTCAAACTAGAGTTTTTAAGAAAAGTATGTACAGTAGGTACAGTATATATATATATATCTCATCGACTAAATAAACGTCGTAAAAAACGAAATGCTGCTTTATTATAAACTTTATTATACAATTTACAATACATTTTTTTTACAAGCTCTTTTTTATTTTGAACGGTACTTAGTTGTTTTTTCACCACAAACAAGCACATAAGTATTTTCTCAAATGTTTACAACATTTTGGAAACATATTAAGGGTGACCGACACGGAAAAAACAGCATTAGGTTTGGGATATGTAAACTGTGACGATGTTTTAGTCATCCTGTTTAAACTCTACTCATGTGGTTTATGTATGGGACGGTCATATGTTTCCGCTACAGATATTATACAACCGTGTGAATTTCACAATTGTTTTTTCTTATACGTTTCCGTAATTGTTTGGATAATTTAGGGCTGTGACGATAATTTATAAATTTCTATAAAACATTCTCTTCGAGGTGAAACTGTGTAGTTAACACACAAAAACCTTCAAGGTTAAACTAGAAATATCTCCTTCCATTGATGTTTGAATAAGCGGATAACCAGAAGGTTAAATACTGGACATATTTACTGGTTACCGTGGTCGTGGGGCGGATAGGATAAAAATAAAGAAGTGACGGGTTAGATAACAGTGGAATTAAACTGACGATATTATTGTGAGACAGGGCAAATTATATAACCTTAATACTCTGAAAACTAATTTATTACCCCGGAGACCAAAACCCTAAAGGAAATCGTATTTGCACCGGCAGCAACAAGAGGCCTGCAAAACCATTTGGTGCAGCTACTTCCTGTTTTTCTAGAACCAGAAGGACAGCTGGTGCTACTGAAGAGCCAGCAGCAGTAGTTGGAGAGTGCCCTGTTCACGAGTCACATCACCTTTTAGTGAATCTGTAGAAAAACCAAGCTTGCGCTTTGCTCCACTTTTTCCTATAGCATATGAAGGTCTTATTGATTGGGAAAAAAAACAGTTAAAGGAGGAAAATGTTACACAACATTACTTGGTGGTAGGGCTCTTCCGTTCTGCCGCTGGCTCATTTGAGGGGTATTCGGTCTTGTTGAGGGCAGGCAGCATGCAGTAATAGTCATGAAAATGCTCAGTAGCACATTGTCTTTGTACCTGACCTCAGCATCAACATCATGCTCAGCGTTTTTTCCCTTAATGGATGTATGTAGGTGTGTGTGAGCGAGTGAGGAAACAAGTGAGAGAGAGAGAGAGTGCAGGAAAGGCTAAAAGAGGCGACTCTGGCATATGATTTCAAGTTAAACACATTGAATAGCACAGCGAAAACTCTTTTTGGCTTACTTAGCTTTGTGACAAGTTTCGCTGATGGGAAACACTTTTAGAACTGAATTGCTGGCTGGGACACAACCGCTTACATCTCCACAAACTGTTTCTGGTCTCTCTGGTTCTGCAAGCCAAACCTTTTGCTTATTTTCACGAATGAAGTGTTGTGAGAATGAAAAGTATCGCATGGCCAGGCACGAAGACATCGGGGCACCTTCAAGCTGCACGAATACCAGCATGTTGGGATATTGTCACATGCCCAAAATGCAGAAAATATTCTGAACGGAAAGTCCCCTTCATTGAACTAAATTAGGCATTGTCACCACTAAGTACTTGAGAATTACTGACATGTTATCTCAGGCTCTATAATAGAAGATGATGACAACCTTTACTTTGTATAGCTATCACTGACAGGCGGGTCAAAGTCCAGGCCGTTTTTATGGGATGCATGAGTTTTCTATGGCCATGAGCAGCCAGAGGCAAGGAGCAGGAAGCTATTAGCTCCTTCTGCTGAAAAGTGCTTCCCGTCATATGGTAGACAGCAAATGGAGACACGAGATGTCGCATAGACCAATCGAACTGCAGCAATCTGGTGGTGGTGAAGTGCTGAGCGTAGACCATCGATACAGTGGTACAGGGTGGAGCCAAAGCGTAACAGCGTTCTCAGTCTCTGTAAGGGAAGAATTATAGGCGCTACATTTATTAATCAGGGAACAACCCAGGGAAGCTGTTTCTCCTGGGTAGGCGAGAATAAAACCAGACGTATAACAGCCAATATGTTATCATCATTGAGGGGAAAGCACACTTCAATTGCAATTGTGTGAAGGTGGCTTTAGGGTAGGAGATATTTGGAGGAGATGCTGAACATGGTCCCTTATAGTTTTGATCCATTTGATACCTCAGTACTGAATTCCCTTAAACTGTTCTCTCTGTAAGAAGACAGAGGGAATCAGACAAAGCTGAGGGGTTGTCCCACGATCCTCCTGGCTCTGCGGCACCTTCTAATTAAATATGAAGGGGCCGAAAGTGCCTTGTGTCACTGGTGATTACTGCTCTTGCTGTGACAGACGCCACCTCAGCTCCCTCATTTCTGCAAAAGAGTGCTTTTTAGCTGCATGTGTGGAGCTCGGTTCTGAAGCCCCCCCGCTGCCCTTCACAGGAAACCAAAGCAGCCCAGGCTGCATGTCAGAAAGCTGTCCACACACTTCTCGGCTTTTCTTTTCCTTGTCAGGTGTAATGCGCTATGTTTAGGCCTAAACTACAGGGGCATGGCACTTCGGGAAAGGGAAAAATGTGCACAAACACAGCATAAAAATCCCAGGAAATACACCCTATAAGGCAGAGTGTTAATGCATGGACCATAAAAAAGAAGCTTCACATGGGAAAGCAGGTCACCCAGGGCTCTGGGCAGCATCTACATGTCATGTGACTGATCTGTGGATTTTGTACATGTTCAACACGGCAAGTATTAATGCTTGTTGTTGGCCAATCAGGTAATATTCTGACGAGACCAGCTCACAGCTGACCAATGAAATCCATGCACATACTGTATGTCAGAGCCTTCAAAATCACAGAGCCATAAAACAAATTTCCTCTTCTATGTATTATATAACACAGTGTTTCCCAAACCAGTCCTTGGGGAACACTGGGCACATCCACATTTTTGGTTTACCCCAGTTTCCAGAACACCTGATCCAAGCAGTCAGGAGCTCTAAATACCTTACAGGTGTGCTGGGAACTGGGATAAATCAAAAATGCGCATCCCTCCAGTTAGGGAAACACTGACATATCAAGACACAATTTAAACAGCCAAACTACTGTATGCTACCATATTAGAGATCACATCTGTTAAGTAACTTGCATTACTATAGGATCTTATTTTTAATAGGATAGTTTGATTATAGAAAGAAGCACGAGGAATGGAGGTGTTCAGAATGTACAGTGGTGGAAATTCACAGCGTGCAAAGTATTTCTTAAATGTTTTTCCCCCAAGCTGAACTAAATAATGCGGCATCAAGTAGAAAAATATTTTGAAAGCTCCAAGATAAGAGTCTTGTCATCTATCTTTTCACACCGGTAACCTGTTTAAAAAATCTGGAATGCTCCGCGGGAAAGGTATAAGCGGGTTCTGAATCTTATCAACGTGAACCAAAGACCTCACTTGGGCAGGCCTCAAATAACCTGCAGTGCAGAGAATTGTTACATAGCAACCGAAAGGTCATAACAAATGCAGTACTAAAACGCAATTCCACGAGAAGGGCACAATCATGTAGACAATGCCCCTACAGTGAACTGGCAAAATTAGATCTTGCCAAGAACAGCGGTCGCTTAGCCATCATTCCACCGGGTGTCGTCACCACTATGACTCAACTCAAAGACTAAAAACATGAAATTCACTGGAAGCGGTGGTCCAGTGGTGATAAATTAAGTGGTTAACTGGAGCATGAAGCACCAGCTGAGCAGTGCCGGAGGAGCACCACCACCCAAGGTGCCATCTGAGCCTGTTATGAGATTTAACCTGCCAGGAGTAAAATGAGGTACTGGCACCAAATGGGCCGCGCTCAGGCCTCCGTTTGCCAACCCTGGACGTGCGTTCTTTTTTGGGCTCGTCGCGTGTGGACATAATCTCACGTGATCCGCTCCAGCCAGAACTAACATTTGCCTCTTTCACTTTTAAGGATATTATATTTTACATTGTTGCATAATAAGATACAAAGGGGAATCACCATGTTAGCTCATAAACACATTCTGACCACGAGAAGAGGTTAGATGGCTTGCCATGTGCACAGTGTTTCCTCTGCCCTTGCCATACGGTGGCTCACGATTGGCTGGAGTCGCTCATTGGCTGGAGAATGTGGGTGGGGGGGGGGGTGTGCAGCTCCTGAGGTACTGCGGGGAAGGTGATTAAAAGCGTAACGCCGCCACTGAGCCTGCAGGGGGAGGAGTTTCCAGCGCATCAATCCCAGTGCGAGGCCGCTTCAAATTAATCAGGGCCAACTCCCATGTGGAGCCGGCTTAATTAACACACACCCTACTGCCATCTCTCCTGTCTGATTAAAACATCTTCAGTTCCACAGTCTCCTCAGAGAACATCGTTGTGGCCTGCAGACATAGTGCATGCAAACGTGATAAACAGTATTGCTGGCGGGCCAGTGTTTGCCTGACAGCTGAAGGTACCACTTTAATCTGTACTAACATATTTCAGCGGTTAAAGCACATCATCCTCAAAATGTTATTAAGACACACGCCACCGTATTTACAAAGATAAGTGAACAGCAGTGGCACCTTGTGTTTATTTTTTTTCCATGATACTGATGTATTTAGTGATTTTTCCCACGGCAACCAGCTAGTAGGCTGGCTATCCTCCAAGATCTGCTTCGTCTCCATCACAGGCTGTTACTCATCTCGCGGCCTTTAAATAGCCCGCAAGATGGGCTTTAACAGTCTCGTTTTAATCAGTGATAATTAGTAAGATATTCTGTTTCCCAAGCAGTTTTGAGCAGCATGTGAGGCCGTGATGTAGACGTCAGGTTCAGGTGACAGGCCGTGGTGAGGAATGAGCATGACGCTGTGGGACAGACCAGCGAGACGCTCACAGACACACACATCACCTTCCCTCCAGTGTCTCTCCACTACATCTGTATGCTTTTGCATTTTCGGGACCACTGTGAAGTCCTTCCATCCCAGTTTCAGTTAAGATCTTTATATTGGTGCTATTTAATTAGGGTCACCTTATTATTTTATTAATCATTACATAGGTTTCCAGGATTGAACAAATAAATGAATAACTGATTCACATTAAGATGCAATACATTATATTGCCCTTTGCAGTGTAAGTCAATACCATTTTGACAGATAACAGCGAAAATAACCAAGACATTTTATTTTAAACAATTCTACAGTAAATAAACATACATGAAAAGATGAATGATTCACAATATCAGACACACACACCATGGGATTTTATAAGCCAAGATTCTATTCAAACTAGTGGTGGTTTTGGTACTATGTGAACCGGGATTATGGGCACTGGGAGGAAGAAATTAGCCAGAAGTTGTCAGCTGGATTTTCAAACCTACATGGAAAACATCAACACTGACATTAGCACATACAGGACGTACACAACGTGGGACACTAATAGAGGTTATCAGCAGTAAAGTGTTTTAAAAGCGACATAGGTTAAGATTTTTTACATTTGTATTCCTTCAAATCTGATGGTTAACGGAAAAAGAGAAATACATTTTTAGTATATAAAAACAACACAGGAAGTTTAATGTTTGAAGAAGGTCCTGGGAACAGCATGCTATAACCAACTGTCAAACAAGAACTTAATAAGTAGGCTGCCATCAGGTCACATGGTCTCTGAAGCCGGTCATGTGACTCTAGCATGACCTACCGGTGAGTTTTTTCTCCGAGAACTGCTATATGTCCAGGTTATCCAGTGGTATAAGATATATTTCTTTATGTCGCTGGTTGCTGAGGTACTTCCACGGGAAAGATACCACAACAAAGGCACTACTTCTTATGCAAAACAGATTTATGCATTATTGAAAAAAACTTGTTTCAGCAGCCTTAACTACACAGGCAAATGACAACGGTGCACTTTGATTTGGGGAGATACATTTAGCGGGCAGAACAGTAAGTAAGAAATACACTCCTGCTTTCCGGTTTCCACAGCCAAACATTTATCGACGACCCGGTGATAGGAAACAAACAGGGCAAAACAGGACTTTAGGTAACAGTGCACACACAAGTCAATGATGCCCGTTAAGCGTGTTCAGACTTTGCTGGGGTTAATATCGGGCACATCAGAGTCCATTCCTATAGGATCACTTAGCTGTGTCATTTGTGTCCCAGGAGAGCAAAAACCAAATGCACATTGTCACCCTTGGGAGGGGTTTTGTTACAAAGTGTCTCTCTGCTCCATGGCTGTCACTGCAGCACTATGATGACCACATTTGTGGCCAGTGCTCCAAGGAATTGACTTCCTGACCATCGGATGAAACACCTGGAGCAGAATCAAGCTGTGACACTTCATTTCAAAATAGAAATTATAAACAACTGGTCTTCATCATCGGCTCGATCAAGCTATTTCCTAATCAGTACCTGGACTTTTGTGTGTTTGAGACCATCTAATCAGCCGCAAATGTGCACATGTGCTGCTAATGGAGTTTATGTGGTCATGCTAGCAACCATGTCCTATGACACATCACTGCTCCACGCTGAATTTAATTCACACTCTGTAATGATGTGCTACAACTGACACAAACCCTAGGACTGACCGCTAGCTATCTGCTGCGGACCTTCTCCAGGGGACATATGCCAAAATGGACACATACCTCCGTCATTCTTCCTAAAACAGTCGGATTTCCACTTACATCAGATGCACATGAATTTTCATACGAAAGTGCTTAGCAAACATTCTCTCCTTTTTTACATTAAGGCTCCATTAAATCTTGTGTGAAAGAGATAATGAATTAAGTTCATCTTCCCTTCTTCTAGCTGCTTATCCTGGAGGTCACAGAGGGGCCTGGAGCCTATCCCAGGTAGCAATGGGCACAAAGCTGGGAATGGGGTGCTGTCCACTCACAGGACACACATGCAATCACACTACCCGTGCAATTTAGCAATACCAATTAGCCTACCTGCATGTTTTTGGACTGTGGGAGGAACCCAGAGGATACCCCAGAAACACCATGGGAACATGCAAATTCCACCCACAGAGGGGTGTAGACAGGAGGGCAACAGTGCCCCCCACTGTACCATCCCTGCCACCATAATGAGATAAACAGGTATGCTAAGTGCATTTTCTAAATATCGACATCCAATCTCTTTTTTTCCTTTCTGAGCAATGGAATCAACCATATTGAATATTTACAACACAAGCTGTCACTGCACCCAAAAAACATTCAGCTGCCCGAACAAGGACGGAAAACTAAAGGTGACGATGGCTGTGCAACCTAAAACTAAAGGGTCGAGCACTGCTCCTCTGGAAGGCTGCCTCCCCAAGGCTCCGCATCTCACCGTTCAATCCTAACCTCATCAATTACAGAACAGCAGATCCGAAGCACAAAAGGTCAAATCGGTTTTAAAGGAAGGCGAGAGAAACTGCACACCTACATTCAGACGGCCTTCTCTGATAACTGTGAGGCTCTACATGAAGGATCCAATTAGTATCCTTAGTATTTATTGGCTTAGATAATGGCCATTAAGCAGCCTTGATTTCCAAAAAAAAGCCAAAAGTGTTTTATATTCAAACACAAATAAATAGACTATATTTTATGTGCAAAGGCTATCGCTAATCTATCCAGTCTTAAGAACCACATACAAATGTTTAACACACTGATTGGTTACATGAACACAAGAGTTTCTGTGTCACATGTAGTAAATAAATACACAAAAAAACACAAAAACTGAGGGCCAGCATTATGGTTACTTCCCTATGAAAAACAGGAGTTTATAGTATAATATTAATAATGATGTCACCAACTCTAAGTTTAATTTGGGAAGTATGACATTCTCTAAACCCAAGTCATATATGAATGTAAATGTTTCAAGTAAAAAAAAGAGCAAAGTTCTTCTCAAACACTTCAACTGTGAAATATATTAACCATGATGTGATTAATCTACATTATACATAATACTCCAAAAAGCAAAGCGAAACTAATTCTTCACCACTACGGCACTGCCTGTGTGTTGACTCCACCTGCAATAATGTTTTCGTTCTCATTTTTCTCCACAAGCCCAACAATGACATTTAAGTAACATCAGTTCCTTAGCGTAGTGCATAAGACCCCTCTTCTTCACTTTCAAACTATTTTCCCATTTTCTTTTGCCTAGAAGAAAAAACAAAACAAAACAAAAGGTTGTAACCATGCAGTTGTGACCAGGCAGCGAGGTCCTCAATGCCCTCCACGTGGATACATTCTCTTAAAGACATTCCCGGTCATTCTTCATGTGTAGACCATTAAACTGTTAGCTAAATATCACGTTAGAGTCCGCGTTCCCGACCCCTTCAGCAATGCTCTGTTAGAGACCGCAGCACAGTCGTCCCAGATTATAGGAGCACCGCGGTTGGTTTGCGGAGGGGGGGATGGATGCAGGTCGGTCTGAATGCTCCTCCACCCCCGGCACCTCACCTTCTCAGTGTTGCTCTTGTGAGCAGGGTGAGGAGCCTCACAGTCAGTGGTCATCACAGAGAACCCAGCGTCAATTCTCTCTCCTGAGGACGAGAGACACGTCAGGGCCTCGAGACACACAGAGCAATGGCCGCTCCTGCTCTCTTGGGGGAAGGACAGCATGACACACTGAATGGCGATGGTAGCTACCTGGGCTTTTGCTGGCACTGCCCATTGAATGTCCCGTGGGTTGAGCGGTCGGAGAGTCGCCGTCCACAGGCTGAGACACTGGGTCCACTTTGGCCATGACCAC
Source organism: Mormyrops boulengeri (assembly GCA_026781065.1). Classification (NCBI taxonomy): domain Eukaryota; kingdom Metazoa; phylum Chordata; class Actinopteri; order Osteoglossiformes; family Mormyridae; genus Mormyrops; species Mormyrops boulengeri. The sequence continues at coordinate 16,335,922 of JAODLD010000030.1, read as the reverse complement.
GTTACCGGGTTTGCTATCAGACGTTCCAGTTCTGGGAGTCTCAGGAAGGCAAACACATTTTTTCTGCTCAGGCCTGCCTGAGGTACGGTCTCCCTGAAGCCCAGGTGTGTCGGCGCCCCCTGGAGGGCTGTCTGTGTGCTGCAGGGCTCCATCGAGGCTGTCCTCTTGGGCCTCTGGGAGGGTCGGCTCAGGAGTTTCTTCGTCTGACCATTCGCTGCCCTTCAATGCTTCTGTGGAGAAGCGGACCTTCTTTTCTCGCTGGGGCAAGGCCTCCGGGTTGGCTGGCTTAAGGCCCTGCTCTTCTTGGCCTTTTCTCAAAGCTCCGGAACCGTCTTCTGTAACAGTCCCCACAGCACTTACTGTATCCCTAGTCTTATCTCCCATAGTTCCATCTCCACTCTCTGCCCCAGGATGGGTATCCTTGACGTCAGCATCTCCGTAGGCATCCAGTTCCTCTAAGAACTCCTCAAAACTCTCTGGGGTCTGGAGATATAAATACCAAAAATGTGTGGGGGTGGACACTGTGATATGGTCCAAACTCTCAATATAAGTCAAATAGCTTGCTGACAAACTTTCACATGATCTCACTGTGGAAGAAGACTGACTGTCCTGTAGATACAATCTGATGGTAGAAGGCAGTTTTGTGACCCAGCACTTGTATAATCAAACAAGAAAGTATCTTGTTGGAGCTACAGTGCCCTTTCCCGTTTCAGCAGATCACAAAGCACACTGCACACATGCAGACAACTGACTGATAATCCTAACCTGTGGGCTCTTTGCTTCTTCCTTGGCATCCCATCTGAAAGGCCAAATATTCCACGTTAGCAAGTGAAGTACGGAGCACATTTCTGTGAAGGTCACCAAACATTTCCCCCTCGTTCCTCTGTGAGGTCACAGCAAAGCCGTACACACGCTTTCAATAAAACGCCACGTTTCCGTGTTAATGGTCTCGCCTTCATGCACTAACGTCTCGTTCCTTTTAGCCCGCAGTCTGGAGCACTGCCTGTATGCTCTGCACCATCGACTCACACTGGTGAATCAGAAGCTTTGAAATGTTACATTTCTCTACTGTAGGATAAAAATCTTTGGAAACATCTGAAGAAAACATATTCAGAAAAGGCCTCGTTTAACTTGCTTTGCAGAAAGTGAACACGGGACAAATGTTCTCCAGAAACATCTCACAGTCTAAAAAACACAGCATGGGCACCGTGGTCTTCTTTTCTTAGTCACCCTCTCCATCCACTGGTGACTTCCTGTTCAAGAAGTGTGGCCCCCAAGGAATGACTAGGGCCCCAGGGCACAGTCCTCTATCTACAGTATCTCACCTCCTAGCTCTTCCTGTCAGGCGATCCTTGCCCGTGGCTTTGCTGCTGACAGCCTGCAGGTTCTTTGTCCCCCTGTCCCGGGTCCGATGCCCTGGACACCCCAGAGAAAACCAGTCAGGCTAGGACGTGTAATCACCACTTTACATTTTACATTTTCCACAAACTGAAAAAAAAATTGATTAATGCAGACAAGTTTGATTCTTTTTAATTGTACTCCAACCTGCCAAACCCACTTCAGCAGCTTAAAGAACACAAAGAACAGGTTCCCTTATCGGAGATCGGAGACCTTTGATGTCGAGAGGTGGGCATCTTAACAAAGAGAATATGCAGACCATTAACGCTTTTCATTTATAATGCATAATAATGTTAGAGTGCCTTCCCAGGTGTCACAACTGCTAATGGCATAAGGACAATTCAATAATTCAGAAGAGGAAAGCAGGGTGATTGAAAAAGCATCCATAATTTAGGTAATACTATGCAGGCTGGAGGATCTATGGCTCCAGGTAATTATTTATCATAATCCTAAAATCCAGGGCTTCCGAAGCTCATCAGCATTAATATGTTAAATATTATGGAAGTTATTTTACTGCAATTGTTTGCTAATTAAAAAAAGAGTAAAAGACTATGTAAGCTTCACAGATATGCTTAGGGGCCTATGACACAAGCCAAAAACGGATTAAGAAGAAGAAATCAAAGGTCCTTACAATAAATGGGCAGAAAAAAAGTGAACAGATTTGATTTAGTGTAGATCCAGGGATTATAAACACGCTAAATCATTGTTTCCTAATCTAGTCTTTGGGGACCTGCAGACAGTCCAAGTTATTGGAAAGATGTGAGGACCAGAAGCAAGAATGTGGACCCATCTGTGGGTCCACGGGGACCGGGTTGGGAAACACTGCTCTAAATTAAAAACTGGGTCCATGAACCATAATCACTTCAGATTGTGTTGTCATCACTGTGCCGTTTCTGGCTCCATTCTGCTCGACATGCACTCACCACGCGACTCCGCATACGGTCTCAGGCTACCCCGTCGCACGTTTCTTCCTCCTGAGGAAAAAGAGCACAGGTCCAACTAGGATATTTCACACAAGCTTTATAATCCTACCCGCCTTAGACCCTGTGGGATCTGTGACTGGTCCCCTGTGTAGTAAACCTCCACAAGCCGCCTCCTCGGAGGGGTCATACGATGATGTCACAGTGCCACCAGACATCAGTAGGCTTGATGCTTTTGGGGCGCAGAGTTTGTGGTGCAATCTGCAGGCTCACGGGGCGCCAGGAAGCCGCCGATTCGCTGACAGGCTGCTGCCTCCCTTCCGCCGAAGCGTCAATGGGAGCCAAGCCCCAGGGGGACAGCGAAACTGAAGGCCTGCCGCCAAACAAAGGCCATTGCTGGAGAAACGTGTTGCGAGGCGCCATCAACAAAAATGGTGGAGGTTGAACAGGGGCATAGTCAACCCAGGTGACCTATCTTTCTCAGATAATGATAAAAATGAGGGTGCTTATGGTCAATTTCACAGCTGGGGGGGGGGGGGGGGGGGGGGGGGGGGGGGGGGGGGGGGGGGGGGGGGGGGGGGGGGGGGGGGGGGG
>JAODLD010000030.1:16302597-16317527 GCA_026781065.1 Mormyrops boulengeri | reverse complement strand
TGGCGCCCGGGCCCCCCCCCACCCACCCACCCAACACCCCCCCCCCCCCGGGGGGGGGGGGGGGCCGGTTAGAGATGAATTGCAAAGTAACAGCATGAGAGAAATGACAACTCTGTGTATGAAACAAAAAAAGAGGTTCACTTCCCCCTCCCCCCCACACTGTCTGCGTGCATGCTTGCACTCAACCCCCAACCCCCGCAAGCCTATCATTCTGCTCTGACAGCAAACACGTTTATTAATACGACTCCAGCCCAAAACCCAGAACCTTCCGCGCAGCTACATGCTATTAAAATACGCGTAAATAAAGCTGCGAATGAGAAAATACTGTCACGCAGCTTGCACTGTAAACCCCTCTCTTTTCTGCCTCCCAAAGCATAAGTGCGAATGTCAGTGCGTGAGCCGACTATTTTGGGCTCGACCCACCCAGCGGTTGCTAAGTCAAAGACTGCAGCTAGTTGGCTACCTCCGCCTCCACTCTTGCCATTTTGCATTCAAATTTCTGAATTAGTAGCCAGTCTAGTTAAAGGGGGAGATAAAGCGGCTGAGCAGAGGTTAATGCGACGACGGCTAAGCGTCGTGATGCATACAACACGCGTTAGCATGGGCTAATATGCTCGCTATAGCTAAGCTAAACTGGGCACTTGAGCAGACTAACGGCCAGCGAAATCGCACCCTGCTAAGAGCCACATATGCCTTCACATTAAATATGAAAGCAGCGTGTGTTTTGAGAGGCATTTACACTAACAAACTTTGAATAATAGCACCCTTTGACGGTTGTGCGATCCCCGTGACAGCATTACGGAGGGCGGGGATTCGCCTTCGTCCCGCCTACGTACGCGCTCATTGGCTACTTTCGGAGATCGCTCATGCGGGCATCACGACTGTCAATCATACCGCACCAAAAAAAAAGTCATTAAAACTATGCTGTAAAATAACGCCCGTTCGGGCCTTAGCCGTCGTGAGCATCACCGTGAAACACGCTTCGGTACGTGTATCCGACCGGGCGAAGTGAGAGCAGAAAGGAGGGGGCGCCATCGCATTGCTGTCCGGGCGGTGAGGTCTCACGCACTACCGCCCCCGCGCTACTTCCCGCATTCACGCTGAGAAAAAAACACACACATTATACTGTACACAGGAATGATCCTCAAAAACTGGATAACTAATACGCACACAATTCTTACCGGCAGGAAGGTGAGTCTATGTAAAACACCGCCAACTCCAAACGGGGTGTATCTGGTCCGGGAGTTGCGCTTTTCCCCCCAGCTTTATCCCAGTAAAGTTGTGGCGAGAATAATCGCAGAGAGGCGAACCCCTCCTGCAGCACGGATGAAAGAACTTCCGCACAGCCGCTCTGTGAGCTGTATCACCGCACTGAGTCTGTCTAAACCAGATCCAGCCCCACTCACGCAAATCCAGCCCTCCCGCTGCTGTTTATAGCAGCCTGCTTATACAGTAGCCTACAGTACTGAATTTCCAAGCATCCCGAGCCGGTGGAACTAGCACTAATAAAACATCGGTGTATTCATTACTAAGTCAACCCAGTTTTAATGTTTAGCGGATTATTACATTTTCACTTATTTTCTGAAGTCCAGTCGTATTCAATAAACGAAGGACTGAAATGTACAGTGTTATGAAACGAAAAACATGTTTTACATTTACATTCATGTCATTGTGTAGTCATTTAAAATGCAGCTGCAGCTTAATCGAGCCAAATGAGGCTATTTGTCCACTATCTTGATGAAAAACCAAAGTTTGTACAAAGATCCTGAACCGGTCCCACAGAATCAGTTCATGCAGCTGACGAAATCAGGGCTGCATGCTCAAAAAGGAAATCCCCAAAATGTTAAACTAACCTTAGCCATAAACCCTAACTGCAAATAAATGATGTGCAATCATATCTGATTTGAGGTCAGTAAGCTCATTAATATATAATTCTTATAACGTTTGAGCTAGTTATTTAAGTCCACTAAAATATCTATTTCAAAATTCACGTTCGGTCCATTTTCAGGCTCACAAGTAAAAGGGAATTTACGAAACCAGGCAACAACACGTGCCGGTTTGTCAATGATATCTCCTCGTCAAAGTAATAACGCTTGATAAGTATTTTTGTTAACTACTTTGCGAAGTTCGGTTCCTTCTGATAAAATCCAAATGGAAATACAATAATACTGTATTGTCCTCATATTTTTATATCTGACAGCGGTTTGTTTATTTCAGCACAACTAAAATTTACGTTCCTGTGTACAGTATTAATACACGACTACAGTGCGGTCACGTGGTGTAAAAATGATCTGCGTTCACCCTGGAAGAAGCGCGAGACTGCACGAGAACTTCCCTGTAGCAACAAATACGAAATCAAAACCCATCTCTCGCGCATAGGTGGCAAGAAATAGTTTTCCATTGCAGGTAATAAATCGTCGTGCTTCATAGGTAGGTGCGCCATTTGCCTGCATGGATCCAGAACGCTTTGGCGGGGTCTGTCAGGGTTTATGATTTCAGCAATACACTCGATCCGAATGCAGACCTTTGAAAATGGATGTGCTGCCTTGAAATTAGTTAGGGTATCTTGCAATCTAGTTGTAATGCATGGTAGATCTTAGTAACGTGTTCCCTTACGGATGATGCATACCTCAATTTTCCGAGGCACTGCATGCAAAAATGCATTGTGTTGTGTTTTTTTTAAGTAAGAAAAACATGTAAGGCCATGTTATTGATGCATGCCAGTGACAAGTTTTGTATTGATGTGTGCCATCTACCAGGTATCGGTGCGCTCCGAAATGAAAACGGAGAGCCGTCAAAGGTTGACGGCTGGTTTTAAAATCCAGGTGTCATTTTTCAGTCGGAGATATTAAACGCTGCATAACTACGTCTCTTATAAAAAGAGATACGTGACATGACTTTACAAAAGCCTTTAAATAAAATTTAAATAGATAAAATAACGAATTGTGAAAGATGTCAATCTTGCTCTCAATTTTGTTTCATGGGACTGACAGAGGAAAAAAATACTAGATGGATAGTGTGATTATTTAATTGTCATATATTTACATTATAATTAACCCATTTATATATTAAACGCTTCTTGGTATAATTTAAAATTGTGCAATTGGCAGTGCGTTCAATCATTATATGAGTGCACAAATTAAACACGTGTGCTGTTTCTGTATTAAACGTTTAAAACCAAGATAATGACCAATATAATCGCTACTTTTAAATAAACTGTGTAGATAACAGAATTGCAGCTTTGTCCAGCGTCATGTGTTCATCACAGGTATTGCCAGCAGGGGTCACCATCTACAACAAGTTATTGAAAAGTAACGTGACCTGTGTTGTGTGACAGGTCGAAGGGGCACCATGGAGGTATCCAGCCATAGCCTGTTTCTCCTCCAGCAGCTGAACATTCAGAGGGAGTTTGGCTTCCTGTGTGACTGCACTGTTGCCATTGGAAATGTCTACTTCAAGGCTCACCGTGCTGTTTTGGCTGCCTTTTCAAACTACTTCAAAATGATTTTCATCCACCAGTCCAGGTCAGATTCCTACCAGAATGCTGAATCCTCAGCATGTGTTATAGAAATCAGATTAATAAAAAATAAACCAAGAAAGCCAAAACGGTTCTTACACAGTAACTTGATACTGAAGACACCCTCACACCTCATAATGTTTCCAATTATCCCAGAAATTGTTTGACCGTTGAAATGGATTAAAATGTTTCATCATTTCAAATCTGGTAATTAGATATTCATTTATAAACAAACATTAAAGTTCCTATTCAACAAAAATAAGAATTGTAATTTACCACTGAAATCTGCATTTAATTTTTTTACATTAACACTGGTGGATTGTGGAATCAGCCCTTTGTGTGTCTTTCACCCTAGTGAGTGCATTAAGATTCAGCCCACCGACATCCAGCCGGACATCTTCAGCTACTTGCTGCACATCATGTACACAGGGATGGGGCCCAAACAACAAGTAGACCAGAGCCGGCTGCAGGAGGGCATCAAATTCCTGCACGCCCACCAACTGTGCCGCAGCACTGGTGAGGGCGGCCAGGACGCCGACGCGGCCAAAATGTCTAACCTCTACGGCATCCAGATCTCCTCCCAGTCGGCCTCCAAGGAGCACCTGACCCTGAAGGACTGCCAGGGGCGCAGCCTGGAGGGGTCACGCCCCAACAGCCAGGCGGAGAGGCCCCAGACTCAAACCTCTTTAGCATCGGGCCCGGAAGGGGAATCCTGCGACCGGCGGCCCACAGATCTCCACTGTGCATCCTCCATGGGCTCCACGGAGGATGGCGAGGCTTGCGAGCTCCCTGTGAGGGTAAAGCAGGAGAAGATGGAGATGGAGGTGACTGGCAAGCCTCAAACTGGCTCCCCATCCCTGGGCCAGGACAGCCCCGGCCAGGGGCTCTTCAAGGAAAATCCGCGAATGCTGTGCTGTCACTTCTGCGGGGAGCGCTGCAGCTCCCGTCAGGGTTTGCGGGAGCACCTCCTCACCCACAGCACCTCCAGTCTGCCCTTCAGCATGCCTGCTATCCTGGAGAACAGCCACCTGGGTGAGGTTGCCGGGGCGGGGGGGGAGGAACTGGAGGGCCCTGATGAGCGGCTCCCCCACCAGGGTTCTTTCTTGGTGGGGAAGAGCGCCAGTGGGGATGAGCCGCCGGACGTGGCCGGCCTGGAGGAGGCGCTGCAGCGGAGCGAGGCCCTTTCGGAGGAACTAGCGGCTGAGCGGAAAAGTGGCGCAAATTCACGGAAGCGAAAGATCGCATGCGCCATCTGCAGCCTCCGCTTTACCCAGAAAAGCCAACTGCAGGAACACATGTACAGCCACACCGGCAAGCAAGCCCGGTACCACCGGTACAGCCGCCTCTGCAGCCAGTTCATACAGGCCTCCCAGCACTTCTGCGAGAGCCCAGCCGAGTTCATGAGCGAGGAGGCCAACAGGGACACGCAGGACAACGTCAGCTCCTGCTACTCGCTCGACTCTGAGGTCTCCCAGGAGAGCATAGATACTGTTGTGGTTGAGTGAAAAAGACGGACTTCTTTTCAGAACCTTCTCCGATGTGATGGCAGCACCCACGGTTTGCTTTCCTGCAATAATGTGTTGTACTTTTTAGTATTTGTGAGTCTGGTCATTATACAAGTGACAGTCACTACACTGTAAAATATTGCTGTAAAAGAGCTTGTGGACATATTTATTCTTTTTCCATTTCTGACAGCCAGTTTTAATGTAAGGGACTGAGACATCGCATGCAGATGCATTGACAGCAAACGGTCATATTTAAGTTACGTGCAGTACAGTATATCAAAAAGATTCGGCCGTTAAGCATTCTAGTGTGGTTAATTGGGCAGAGATTTTATCGCGAGATAATTTGGGGCGCAGTGGGGCGCAGTTAATTATACATAAAATCTAAGACCATGCTGTTGCAGTTTCAGGAGCGTGCTAAGTTTCTTTTTGAGTGCTGGAAGCCTACAGCACCATATTCGGATGACGACCCATTGCTGTAAAGTATTAAGTATTCTGGCATTACTTCGCTACGTATCACCGAAGCTCTTTCAGAAGCACACTAACCAACTTTACATATATGCAAAATCAGCACTAGAATGGAATAGCATTGTGAGAATACTACAGGCAGGTCAGGGAGCTAAAACACATGCAAAAAGCTGTGTTTGCTAAACACGGCTAAATTCTCATGACTCACAGTAATTAGTTAGGGCGGCCGCTGGTACGCAGATTCCCATTGGTAGCGTGTGTAAATGCGCACTTTTAAATCTCACACATTTTTATTTTAAGGTGTGTGTTAATTTAAAAACCACATAGTGCTCTGTCTATTCACAGTCTATCCACTGTATATGTAAATTATGCGTGCCTAAAATAGTGTGAGGCAAACGAATTATGGTAAGTAAATACAGATTTGGAGTTATATGAACGCCAATCAAGCATAATAATTTCCTAATCGCCCTTCGATAAACTTTTTTTGTTTCAATTCCTAGGCCTCATACAATTGTTGATATTGCTTTCTCTTTTGCACGGCATTCGAGCTAAACTGATCACTGTATTTACTGGAATAGAGGTTCTTAAAATGTTTTCCTCTAACGAAAGTACTGTATTCAGTGTAGCGGTTAGTGTGCATTCATTTTTAATTCCGGTGTATTGTACACTCAGCATTCCATTTTCGTTTATGGGAAGTCTTACATTCAACCAGGCTGGAAAATTCAGCAGACGACATTATCGTTCATCACAGTAATGCAAAGTTGTACAATCAAGTTGGATATTGAAGCAGTTAGCACGAGTTGAGTAAAAACTAAAGTTTTTTTTCGGTTTATTTTACAATTTCTTTGAGCTCAACCTTGTATGTGTTTTAAATTTGCTTGTGTTGACAAGAAAAAAAGTGAAAACACATGGTTGTATTTATGTATGACTCAACTGTGTAATTAACATTTTAAACGGAAATTATATTTTTGGCTGTGCAGAGCCTTTAATTTTGTCACGCGCCCTGTCTGTGTTCTTAATAGTTCGGAGTGCAGTAGAAATTCATTCCCGTCTTTTGAAATTGCATTAACTCGCGTTCATATGAAGATTATTTGAAAAATAAACAAATTTGCAAATAAACGTTTTTTTTTTTTACAAACTTCGCCTCATCACGCATCACCACCCATCATAAGCAAAGTAACAGAAGCTGTAGACAACTTTAATGTAAAACATTCGGCATGCATGCATATTTCATATAATAATATATTTTGCTAGGAAGCAAGGGACAAATCTATAAAGAGAACCCAGTTTTTTATGACTGGATATTCTTATAAATTGAGAAGAGTTATTTACTTGGAGGAACTCGCCGTAAAAGGCGACTCCGTCTGTGTAGTAATTCATGTCAACCACTAGATGGGGTGTTTAGAACGTGTTTTTCAATCTCGTGTAGTTAAGGTTTCAGAGCCGGGGGATGCATGGTGATCCGGTGCTTAGCACTGTTGATTTGCCCCCTCTAGCATCTGGTTTCGAGGCTCTGCCCTGGCTCTGTATGGAGTTCGCATGTTCTCCTCATGTTGTCGTCGGGTTTCTTTTGGGTACTGCACAGTACAAAAACGAGCTGAGGTTAGGGTTGAATAACATGTGAGTGTACTCTGCGATGGGTTAGGACCTGAGTTGTTTCTTGCGTAGCGCTCAGAGGTTCTGTAATCCCGAACATAACGAACGGTTTCAGAAAATGGATGGTTTCGGAATCTTACGTAGACACACGGTAAATATTATTTCTTCCCAAAACTGTCAGATTTTAATTTCTAAAGTAACTCACCTGTTTTAGTTTCAGGAACGTAAGGCTCTTGGTGAGGGTAAGTCTTCTTGATCACAACTGATTAATTGCTTTGGAAATGAAGAACCAAATAATAGGATGCGGCTAAACGCAAAAAGGGTATCTTAAGCTTGCTTCCAGTATTGGGGTTAACGTGTGAGGATCGGCTGTACAGTGTGTTCGATATGCAGCTCACCGGACTGCCCGCATGAACTGCTATTCTCGTCTTTTACATTTGGTGGCAGCGATGACGTAAAATCACAGTGCAAGCATATTCTTAGATATTCTCTCCCTCTTTTTTGCTACGTGGAGTATGAAGCCAAGAGGATGTTATTACCAGCAGACATCTCTGTCAGACAGTAATGCGTTCCTCAGTGTTTCAGGTAGTGATGACCAAGGACTGAAGATTGCAAGATATTATCCCTACAGAACCCACGCTATTTGGCAGCCCATAGTCTTTATGGGCAGTTCAGATGCCATTTAATGACTTTACCAGATGTTCATCTCCACATGAAAGATGAAATAGTCGATATCCAGATTTAGAGTTTGTTGGATGCATTCCATTGAAATCTGGGACTGTTAAGCCCACAGGAGCCTCTGCTCCTGCTCTGTGACATGTTTACGCTATGAATATGTCTATCCATAGAGATTACATCAATTGTAAATTCCTTTAAAAGATATGTGGTGTGTGTGTTTGTGTGGTGTCAGTCTAACTCAGCTTTTGAGTTAGACTGAGTTATAGAAACACTGCCACTTATTTCCCAGATTCCATATTGAAACTCTCACCGGTTTTACATCACCACATTTTCTAGAGGTGGAATATTCAGGTCCAGAAAGTACCAATCCAGACCAAGATTTTGTTCCAACCAAGCAGTTGTGCATTAAGAGTCACAGTCACAGAGTACTTAGCTGGTTGGTTGAAACAAAACCTTGGTATGGATTTGTACTTTTGGGAGCTGAACTTACCACCTCTGACATTTTCCATTACGTGCTTTCAGATACAGAATACCTTCTCTAGAAACCAATTTACATTTAACATGTAGATTTTTATTTCACCAAATATTCCTCAATTATTCATTTAAATAACAAATAGGTTCTGCATTCAGCTTTTTACATTACATTTCTCTGTAACTAACATGTAGTTATTCATATGTAAAAAACATTACAAGAATATACAGACCAAATTACAAACACATCACTGTTAGGAGGTACTTAGAGATAACTTTATTAGTTATACCTAGCTAGTACCAGGGGTAACTACCAGAGGCAAGGTGTTTTTGTCCGGAGAACTGCTGCTGAATGAATATTTTTGTTTATTGCAGTTCTCTGTAAACTCTAGACACTGCAATATGTGGAAATCCCTGGCAAATGGCTGTTTATGAAATGCTGGAACCACCATATCTAACACCATCAATCAAACTTAAAGCCTGCATCTTAGCCCTTCTAATGCTTAGCCAAACAGTAAATGAAACTCTTGACCCTGTCATTGCACTGTATGTATACCTCTGTAGCCACATGATTTGAAGGACCTGGATGCTTGTGTTAACGAGCAGGTTTATCTAATAAACTGACCACTGAGAATATAGTCATAGTGAAATTTAGGAAGAAAGGACATTTTTGGCATTTTTAACACTCTGCATTTGCAGTGCTTGTGGGCCACCTAACAAGAATAATCCTGCGGCAGTATTGAGTTACACTGCAACTGTCACTGCAACTACTCCTGCCACTACGATCTTCCGGCACATTCCTTTCAAAGCGTTACTAAATCACCTACACCCTGGACACCTCAATACATGGCATAACAAGAGAAACACCTCAGGAAGCAGAGTGCTCCATACTTACCACTGAAATCACCATCTGACAGTTCCACATAAATGCAAGCTCTACCTTTCATCAACATGGACACTGCAGTAAGCTTGTAAGGAATGGCAAATTCAAAACACCAGCTAGACAAACAATGCTATTTGTTTTACAGAAACATTTCTCTCATGTTTGCGTCACTAAAAGCTTAGGCTGAAATACAGCAGATGCTAAAAATAAGTCTAAGCGTGGGGAATAACCCATCAACCTATTATTCACCATTGACTTCAGTCAGCTCACTTTAGACATAGGTTCACCTCTCCTGGAACATGGAATAACGGATCAAGATGAATCCTTCCCAGCAGTTCATTAGCTTGAAAATGAAACCTACATAATCTTGTTTGACAGAAGCCATGTTCATGTACGGCAAATAAATGTGCACAGTACTACCACTAGAAAATGACAAAGGCTGCAAGGGGGATATTTCAATGCCTCACATTAATTTCAGTCCTCATTCGGGTAACCAGTGGATTTTTACGGCATATAAAGGATTTATTGTGATCCCTCATAATGCTGCACAAGTTAAGTCTGACTGTTCTCCGTAGGGTACAGCAGTAGTCGATGATCTTTTGAGGTATTTTTATATGCAGGAAAAGTCATGATGGGGTGAACTCTAAGGCTTAGGCCTGACTTTGGAGCTCTTGCATCTCCCTATGGATATTTGCCACACTGTCTTTCATCTCCTCCTTGAGCTGATTGAGGGCAGCCGTCATGGCTGCCTGAACCAAAGCACATGCAGTCTGCCTCAGGAGGATGTCATTGGGCTGGGGATGCAGGCCATCAATAGTGGGGTACAACTGGCCGCCATTGTTAATAGCTTGAAGGGTCTCCAAAGGAAACTTGTCAGTGCCATTTTGCAAAGTGTCACTGATTTCAAGAGAGATGATCACATGATTGCTTACATTGTTTTTCAATGGAGAGTAATCCTGCATGGGTGATCCTGCATTGCCGGGTGGTACCGTTCCTTCAAGCACTTTTTCGTGTTCTACACCCTGTTCAGACCTTGCATCTGTAAATTCACCAATCATAGGTAAGCTGAGTTCCTCAGTCTTCAATGGCTCTTCCTGCAACTCAACACCTACATCAGCACATGCAATGGTAGATACAGTATCCATAACTACTGGCAGTTCCTCCTGGGATTCCCCACCAAGAAAACCATCCTTGGGCTGCAGCACAGGACTGCTCTCTATAGGTATATCTTTGCATGACTCTGATCCTTCTTCTGCACATTTTGGAGATCCATCCTCATCTTGCTTCTGTCCTTCTACAGATGTTAGGTCTTCAAGGTGGCTATAGCTTGTACTTCCTCCTGAGATGTCTTGGTCTTCTTCAACCGTTGGTATCATGGCAGTCACTTCTGCACTTATGGTCAGAGTTTCAGAGCATGACCCTTTGATCTCTGTGTCCCCTTCTGTAAGGTCTCCTTCTTGACTGACTGGAGATGCATCCAGATACACTCCATCTGTACATCTGTTAGAAAGCATTATATTTTCTTCCTCTATGTATTCATTGGTACCTACAAGCCTCTCCTGGAAGAAAGGAGAAGGCTTCTTGGCTCTACGCTTCAAGACACTGCTCAGTTTGTCCTTGAAGGAAAAATGAGGGGGTTTTGTGTCCACAGATGCAGAATGCTGTTTTTGTTCTGGCTGTCTTTCGTTTGACCTAGACTGATAGTTGGATGTACGCAAAAGCCTCTTTAAAGTCCCCCAAGCTGAGAATCGTCCTGTTCCTCTAACCGCAGAATTAGCAGGGATGTCAGAGGTACTCCTTTGAGTTACAGGGTCACCTGTGGCATCACCATGACCCACATTGCCCTTTGGCTGTGCATTGCAGGAGATGACATCACACTGTTCCTCCTTCTTGTCTGACACCTTTTCCAGTTGTTCCCCTTTTCCTTTTAGGCAAAACAGAGGCGGGAAGAAGCATCGTTTCCACCCCCATCTTTTCTTGTCCTGTCCAGCATTCAAGCTGTTTTTTTTAGTTCTACTCTGGAATGCAGCAGGGCTTCCGTATGAACCGTCTGATGTTTTGTGAATCTCCTTCTTGCTTCCCATCTCTGGCATCTGAGGATCTATAGAAGCAGCCTCTCCCTGCTTATCTCCTTGAATTCTGCTTTGACAGTCTGGAGACTTGGAGCTCCTCTGGATCCCGTTGCTGTCAATAGTGTCTTTGTGTCCTCTGGTGTTCCTCCCTTCACGGTGACCTTTGGACTTGGATTTGCCCAGCAGGAGCCTTGGAGGACCAGTTGGCTTCCTCTTCAGACCCACTTTTCCATGATTATCTCCATCTGGAGACTCCAGGATAGACATGGTAGATTTGGTGTTCAGCACCAGAATAAGATATAACTGTATAAATATATCAATCTATAAGAGAGCTTTGAAATCTCATTGTGCAGTTGCCATGACACAAAACCAAAGCACTATCTAGACATGGACCTTCCATTCAATTATGAAGTTCGTTTTTTTTGTGATTACTTACAGTACCACAGAAAAAGCACTGACAAATCTGAAAAAGCAGAAAACAAAACATTGTTACAACTAATTTCTGAAGAAAGTAGCACCATTTTAATGTTTCTCTTGTATACGATTAAATAAGTCATTGATTTTATAATATAGTTACAAACAAGAAAGAATCTACACCGGAATATCAAAATCAGTCAAATCGAATAGCTTGTGGACTCAGTTTTGCTTGTTTGCTCTACACACAATTTAAGATATGCAATCAGTTAGTCCATCTAGGTAGGAATAAAGCACATCTCTTAAGTCAACTGGCAATTACACATTTTTGACCGATAACACTAACTCTATTTTTATACGCACTGACTCATACTCTAATTAATTTTATGAGACATAAATAGCACTTCTAATTCACATGGGTGGTATCCGACAGTCTACACTGATTTTATTACATCAATGAATGTTATTTATATATTCCGTCATGCAGTTTCCCATACTGAAGATAATGTTCATGCACGATAGATACTTTCGCTTTGTAAAACATATACTAACTTAATATTCAACAACGAAATGTAATATGTGTTTGCATATTCTTATTATAACACATGAAAGATCATACAAGTTTGGACATGGTATTAAATCTCAAAACTAATGCTTATCACATAAACAGAATCCTTGTTTTCTCGTCAACTTCCGAGTCCCGTAGCCTAAGAATATATATTGAAAAATATCTTCACTTCTAGCTTGGGTTTACCTTAAACTGGCAGACGCAAAAAAATCCCAAAATCCATAAATTAGGATTTCGTAAATCACTTGTTATTGCGGGCAACATAATTAAAATCTTCATTATTTGCATGTTTTTAGATATCACAGTACTTTCCCATAACTACACATACTTACACGTATTCTTACCTTTTAAAGCTTTGTTTTTTTAATAAGAACTGATTGCGCATCGCTTGCAATGTGTGTTTTTATCGGTTTTAAAATACTGCTAATTACTCAATCAAAAATATAAATAAATATAAATAAAAAGAGCAATATTTAACATTTGACGTGCATAACAGAAATACGTCGTACTTACGATCCCACGTAATTCCAAGGGTCCGGAAGCTGCAAAGCCGCCGCCTTCAAAGTTTATAACGAAGCTACTGATACCGAGCGGCCGCAAGCCGTCCCGCTTCTGCAGCCGAGCGACTATCCGCGAGCCTTTAACACGTCGCGCGGGATAGGCGAACTGGAAGGGAGGTGTCACGCTCAGTTTCCATGGAAACTCAAAGGATTAGCGGGTATTATGTGAAAACGTATCGTTCATGAGTGAAGGAGATGGCTGTATTTAAACCAGAATCACGTTAATTAATGTGAAGTATACTCGGTGTGTTCTATCCGCTGAGAAAAATGGAGCCGTAGCTGGCTTAATGACATGATTATAGGCTAAATTAGCGAAGGCTATTTGTCTTACCACACTAAAACGTCCATTACGCATGTATGACACCACACAGATAATGAACTTATCTTATTTTGCAGGACTACTTGTCATGTGTCTTGTAAAATAAGAGGTATTTTATTATGGAGGCTTTTCTTACGTGCAGGCTGCGGACTAAAGGCTGGTCCTTTGCTGTAGGCTGCTTTACAGTATGTCCGGGGCTACGGCTGCTGCTGGCAGTTCAAATTTGCCTCCGGCAAAACACAGAAAGCGGTTTTGAGTACCGGCTGGGGAGGACGAAAGTATAACGAGCTGCTCCCCAGGTTCTGACAGACCTAATTAAAGACATTTCATTTCTGTACCAAGGCTTCCCATCTTCCTCATTTAATCTGACAGCAGCTTTCACAACTAACCTGGTTATATTTGAGATTTGTGGAAGTACAACATCAATGTAGCAAAACGGATAGTCTAATAATTTTGTAGAAATTGCCTAATGACGTCACTGCGTTAGAAATGGATGATGGATTCTGACAAAACGCGACGCATTTCTTATGGCAATGTGTTCCTAACGATGGGTCATCTATCAATCCAGATGTCCTTTTGACAACATACTCTCTTGTATGTTTGCTTCCACCAGTTCCAAGAAGTCATCCGTCTGTATTCAAGAACCAAACCTGTACACACATCCAACCAGGAAACAGTTGACAGTTACCAGAAAGCAAGCGGTTGACAAAACCACATCGGAAACCGTTTTGGAAGCCTGCTTATTTTATATTAGCAACCGTGTCAAATTGTTCTTGTTTCCAATTTCAGGACTCGATATCTCAGGCATATGAAGCCAAGACTGAACATCTTTAGTTCTGCCATGGTGCCTAAATAAATGTAAGTAGGCCAAAACATTTGTTCTGGCTTGTATTTGAATTTTAGTGCATTTGAAAATTGAATTTGCTCCCCATTAGGTTGTAAATTAGGATATGTCCCCCTTGAGGGGTTTTGACCTAATTTCTGGTCTCATAATATAGGTTCACTTAAGTTAAATTCTTTATAACTTTGCCATTGGGTGACCTCTGATTAGATGTCACTCAAGGGCTTCCAGATTCTCCAGGGAGTCTGGAGAGAGGTACTGTAGCCTTCAGTTTAGCTTGCTGGTCGAGGACCATGGCAAATTTGAGACTCTGAATTCAGTTCTAAGAGCATGTGACTTAACTTCATTTGTGAGCATTGTAGCACCAGGTTTTGTTATTCTTGCCATTTTTCCCCACTACATTTATTAAAATAATCCCTTACCTGCATAAGTGATTGGAAAAGTCGAAGGGTGGGTGGGTGGGTATCAGGTGGTGAGAACATACAGTACTATTCATAGTTACACTGAGTCACTGTAGTAAGATTCTAGAGGGAAATTAGTATTAGTATTTAAACTTCAGGTTGCTGCATTTTCTGTCCATCTGTCCTTGGCAAGCAAGTCATTTTGGACTTAACCAAGAATGGGTGTGGTCTATGGGACAACTTAAAGGTACCATTGAGGGCCAGGAGCCTTTCTAGCACAGAGAGCTGGCATGAAGGTCATTTCCGTACATGGCAGACACCATTTGATGATGAGAAGCTAATTGCTCCTAACCACTACAGCATTGTGCTATCTAAAAATAAATCAGCAGTGCATATCTGACTGGCCTCTGGTTAGAGGTGTGACTCCCAGTCAGAAACCCCTCCATACACTACTTAATTGTTATTGAGATGTGGAATGGCGCTCTCTGTCAGTTATCGCCAATTTGGAAACCCTGTAAAATACACAGACTGCATAAAACAGATTAACATATTAAATTCTGTGACATATCTACTTCAAATCAATAAGCTTGCAAACAATAAGCCTGTTTTTTTCCCAATTTGTATAACTCAATGTGTTTTA
>JAODLD010000030.1:16280688-16295814 GCA_026781065.1 Mormyrops boulengeri | reverse complement strand
AGTACAAGGGAGACTATAAAGGTGAAACTCTCTAAAATGCAACATACATACAGATGTATGTGCGCGCACGCACGCACACACACACACACACACACACACACACACACACACACACGCACAAAAAACACTAACCAACCTAATGCAATTTGCTCACCTACAAATCCGTCTGGGCCCACCAGTTTCAATGCTATTTTATCAGCCAGGATGGAGGAGTTGCCGTGGGCAATGTTGGCGAAAGGGCCAGCATGTACAAACACCGGGTTCCCCTAGACAGTTGGGCGGAGGTTTGCATTTTAGCATTCAGACAAGGGTGAAAGAGTCACACTTTAAAAGGAAAAACATGGCAGGCATAATCATAACATCCATCAGCAACCTGGCCAGTGAAAAATAACCTTGAAAATAGAAAAATAATTGAAAGCGTCGTTTAACAGCAAACCTTAGAAAAAGAAGGTAAACATGCAGCATGTATGGGATGAAAAGCTGGGTTTTGTAGGAGCAGGAATACAAGGGGAAGGCATTTGCATGCCAGACATTTCTGTCTTGGTGCTGTATGTGGGTGGGTGTCTAATTACTTTAAGGCTGCATATGCATGGCACACATGATTCAATCTAGTTGTCAGTTTGGGAAACAGTTAACCCACTCCCATTGCACATCAGCAACAGGCCCAAGGATGCTGGGTCAGGAGACAGAAAAGCAAAGCAGCCTCTCCCGGTTCATTTTCTGTCCACTGCTTCCTACCTCCAATGTCTGCATCAGATTGGGCTTGATAGCGTCACGCATCAATACAGTCAGAGCACCACTCACACCCTGCAGGTTGAAACAGCACCATTAAGGAGTATATTAGGGAATACAGGCTTTCCTATACTCATCACATACAGAAATGCCTCTCAACCACACTCTTTCAACACCCACCAGGTCCGCAGTTGTGATAGGCTCGCCACTTCGACTGGTGGCCACCACCATCTTGGCCAGGCGCTGCCGCATGTCCACCATGTCGCTGGTCAACGCAAGGACAGCCATGATCTCACTGGCCACAGAGATGTCAAACTGGGCCTTGGGAAGTGGAAGCACAACTTTTAAACTGGGGAGGTCTATCAGCTGGTGAGCAGGACGTGAAACTGCCAGTTTAGGTCTCAGGTTAATAGCATCCAGAGAAAAAGGTGCTGAGCAGTGAAACAGAGCATAAGAGGCGCAGCTGAACAGAAATGGGTGTGAAGCTAGGGGTCTGCAAAACTTGGCCCCTCATGAAATTCATCCCTAGATGACTACCTGTTAATAGTCAAGATCACATCCCATCATCCAGGTGGACTGCTTACCGTCCTGGTGAAGCCTTTCTCTGTGGGAGACTGTCCAACAGTGATCTTTCTCAGGAAGCGATCATTGGTGTCCATCACTGAAAAACAAACAGCCAATGAAATCTATTTGTCAAAGACCCAAACCAACCAAAAATGAATTTACAGCTATCAGACATGCCAGAAATACCATAAACAATCAAAAACAAAGAATATTTTATAAGTTCTTTTATATCTCAGGCAAATGATAGAACTGGTACCTCTTTGCCAGGTAACTGTGTCTGGGATGATGTCCAGTCTCACAAAACGGGTCACCTCTTCGTCTGTCAGGGTGCTAGGGTCAGTCTTGTCAATTCCCAGCCTCTGGAAGAAAAATGCAAAGCATAAGTAGTGAATCCTGGCTCTCTTGTTTCAATGGCTGATCTGCCATTCTCACACCACTGGGGATTCTGCATCAGCCCAGGGTTGAACATAATTCACCTTCAGCCGGTTGACTTGGATGGGGGAGAACATCCTCTGGCCATTGTTCAGTGGAACCAGCCTATTGAATAGGGCCTACAGGACACAGAGAAAAAGATGAACGAGAAGTAAGACTGTTGTGAATATGAGATCAGAATAATCTACAAGCATTACCAAAAATAACATCTAGAAAGTTCTAGATTATCCAGAGTTGGTCCTTACCTTGTCGGACTGTGTGGCCTCATGGAATACGCGAGCGTCGATGGCGGCCGCCACCAGGTTATTAGCAGCTGTGATGGCGTGGATGTCACCAGTGAGGTGGAGGTTGAACTGGGCGGGTGGGGGTCAGAATTCAACCGCAAATCAGTACCATGCTACACCATCCCTTTATCACCCAAGTGCAGTCAAAACATTCCATACCTCTTCCATAGGGATGACTTGGGAATAACCACCACCTGCAGCACCCCCTGTCGACAGAATTTCATCATGACCCACATTTAACAAAAACATATCAGCACCAGTCCAAAAAGTAAACATAAGTGGACATTGTATCATCTCCTGTTGTTGAATCAGGGATTACATCATCAATCAAACCTATCAAGGATGGTGACAGCTTACCTTTGATCCCAAAAGTGGGACCTTGTGAGGGCTGGCGGACACAAGCAAAGACATTCAGGTTGAGGTGTGCCCCCAGCGCCTGAACCAGCCCCACAGTGGTGGTGCTCTTCCCCTCACCCAGTGGGGTGGGTGTGATCCTGGAGGGAAACCCAAGCACAGCAATTAGTTGGAAGGCAAAATGCTAACCCTCTATAAAAGCACCCTAAGGGTAAAAGAGGAGGCCAAATATAAACAATACTGCTCCACATCTGGCCAAAAGAGGCTGGCAAAGGAAGCTTACCCAGTGACCACCACATATTTCCCATAAGCCTGCGCTTGCAGACGCTTGATGGTGGACAGCTGCACTTTGGCTTTGGTTTTGCCAAACATCTCGAGCTCATCAGAGAAAAGACCAATTTCCTGGGCAAGCTGGTCGATGGGTTTAGGTGGACAGGAGCGAGAGATAGCAATGTCACTGCATGGAAAGGACACAGACAGTGACATTACTCAGAAGGTCAGACAGACTGTATTTCTATATTGAGACCAGGCAAATGGTGCATTTTCATTGAGGAAAAAGGAAAGCAGGACAGATCAGAGAAGAGGTGTGGTATGTACCTCGGCACTGGATTCTGCAGGTTGAGTTTGTTGTAAGAGATGTTCCACTTCCCTGGCCGGTATGTCTGTAGGAAGCGCTTGGCACTCTCCACTGTGTTCTAATGCAAAAATAAGATGTCAGCTAACAGTGGTATGAATGAATGGCCATAAGTGAGCTTTTAATAGACAAAACTGTGGCAAAAAATTCTCTGTCACTTACATTACACCAACATTTAGGGAGCAAAACAGTGCAGTGCAGAAAAATCAGACACCGTAGACTGAAACTGGACTTGCTGCAAATTATTATTACTTTATGCCAAAACATGTACATGCTTGCAACAGACTGTGACCAGCCTCATCTACAGCTGCTGGGAGCAGCATTTAAGCAATGACGAGGAAGATAGCCTTTTCTGTTACCAGGACAACACGGCAGGCCAGTGCAGGCTAGTCATAGACGGGAGAGTGCTGGGATACCTGCATAAGCATTGCAACAGTCATGGGGCCCACACCTCCTGGTACCGGGGTGATGAACCCTGCTCTATCTTTGGCAGAGGCGTAGTGGACATCTCCCACCATCCGTTTTCCACTGGTCTTGCTACTATCTGGAGGGGGGAAATCAAAGAGACAGGACAGTACAGTACATCTCAGTAAAGATGCCCTCGGCAAAAAAAAAAAAAAAAAACACTGGTGCTTAGTCACACCCACCTGGCACATAGTTGATGCCACAGTCAATGACCACGGCACCCTTTTTTACCCACTCCCCCTTCACCATCTCTGCCTTGCCAGCTCCCACGACCAGAATGTCTGCCCTGCTGACCTAGGAAGGACAGTGGATTTCTGGATTTACCAACCATCATTCACATATGCCACTGTCCAGAAGTCAGTGATGATGCTTCACCTCGGCTGCCAGGTCAGTGGTCTTGGAGTGGCAGGTGGTGACGGTGGCATGGTTCCACAGCAGTAGGTCATACATGGGCGCCCCCACAATCTTGCTGCGACCAATCACCACCGCATTCTTCCCTACCACTGGCACACCTGGGCACAAGAAATGTCCTGCTATACCCCTTTAACCCTCTCGTTTACTATACACATTTGGAAACCAGGTTTTTTTTTTTTTGTACTGTAATGACAACTTTTACTAAATTTTATTCTGTGGCATGTCTATACTGTACTACTGATGTATTTTCCCACATACGACTAAAGACATCAGGAGTCCGGATGACTATCATTCATATCAGCAATGGCCCATAGGTCAGCTGTTTCTTCTCAGCCGACCCTGACCCACTTGACCCTTGCCTACCTGTCTGCCTGATGAGTTCCATGCAGCCCTGGGGGGTGCAGGGGATGAAACAATCACCCACATCTCCACGGGCCAGCTTCCCCGCATTTATACTGGTCAAACTGGAACACAGGAAAACAGAGACAAGGCTGGAGTGACATACAAAGCTTGTCTATACTATGATTCAGAAGAATCCACTCTTATATCTTGTAACACAATTTCAGACATCCATCTGACTATTAATTTGGACTGCTCAATCCAGAGACTGCCTGCTGGACACCCTTATTAGTGGTTTGTCACTACGACCTTAAATCCATTCAACCTTTGACAATCCACTAAAACGGAGTAGCAAATTTACACAAGATGTTGCTCCTCAACTTCAAAAGCACTATGATCATGTTTAAGGTTTCTGAAACGATGCACTGATAATCGTTCGATAACTTCTCCTTTTATAAACAAACATTCCATTCCAATTACTCCAAATAATTACTCCATGTCTCACTGAGAATGGGGTAGGCAAAGAGAACCATTCCATCCATTCCATACCTCTAATCGTATTCGTGCAAATGGCAAATAAAACATCATTTAATTCAATATTTTCCCATGTCATTTCAAACAGGAACTTCCCTAGAAAAGCAAAACACCACCCATCCGGACGGAACAGACGCTGCGCTGCGGGACTCGTCAGCGGGTTTGCTTAGTACCACCATGCCCATCTTCCAAAGATCCAGGCTACCGCCATCTGCTCAGGATCCCCAGGTATAGCAAGGTCCAAAATGAATGGAGATATTGCCAGGCCCAGATAGAGGCAAGGATTACAGAACCGAACCTAGTGCGATCCTTGAAAGCACTCCTCTCAAAGGAGAGTGCACTCAAGAACATCTGTCCACAAAGCTTGGCTGGCACTCTGTCCTGTAGAGGGCATCAGTAAAGCACATTTGGTGGTCTTTAGTCACCGGAGGAGCTCACCCATCCACATCTTTTTCTGGTGCCACAGCGTTGGTGACCTTTTCAGTGTTGATACGGTTGATGGCGTCCAGAGGCAACTGGATGATGAGACCATGCACATCTGGGTTCTTGTTCACTTCTGCAATGCTCCGCAGGACCTATGAGGTTTTAGTACAGAAGGGGGTTTGGTGTGGCCTTGGCCTGCTAAACACAAAGCCTCTACTGTGGATCTCATTCAGAACTCACCTCATCCTCAGTAGTAGTTTTTGGCAGCCTCAAGTGGTTGGCATTGATTCCAATCTTCAGATAGGCAGACAAACAAAGAGCCAATCAGAACACAGCTCATGAAATGCATTCTATAGTGTCCATAACACTCAAGCTACTAAGGAGATAATGTCACTTGTATGTCCACGGCACTACGGCTTTGCTAATCATTTTTACCTCGGCAGCAGCCTTCAACTTCATGCTGATGTACAGGTTAGAATCCTCCCTGTCCCCCACCTGAAAAATGGCACAAGTCAGTATTCTCAATGTGGGGGGGCCTCCAGTTCCAGGTCCCACAGATGTTCATCCGCTGCAGCTCTGTTGTTAAAAATGCAAGTTGGTGCAGTTTTTAAACAAGAAAAGCAATTTCAAACTGAAACAATAGTATCAACTAGATGAAGACGCAGCTTTCAAAGCAGTATTCTACATTGTTATAAGAGTTTCCTAAACATAGAATAACTACAGGGATTAGTAATCACTGTATCCCTAAAAATGTTCTTGTTCTCAATTTAATTGTCAAATAAATATACATACATGAAAAAGGGAAGTTGTTACTGGATCTCAGTGAATTAAATTTAAAAATTGAAGGCCAGTCGTACTGCTGATGAAATGCTGCCATTGAACTGCCATTAGCCCTGAAGTTTACCTAGTAAACTGTAAGGTTAAGGTTATGCTTCTAATAGAACAATCTCTTAAATGAATATATAGTACCTTAATGTTGAAAAAGGTGTCAGGGTTGTGAGTGCTTCTCCATTATGAATAAAACAAGGCCGTATTTCCCCCCACAAAATGCAGTTGTTGAAATATCAACACAAGCAGAGATGAGTCTGGCCTTTCTGCCAGTTTTACACAAAGTAGCATGTTAACTGCGCAGCTCCTAACGTGGTGGAAGTGGCACTGATCTCCTTGTCAAGGTGAGGACAGAACAAAGCTGTCCAATTGCAATGGCATGCTCTTTCGGAGGTTACGCTGCAGGAAGATCACACCTTGGAGCAGCGACGCATGTACAACCAGAACCTCATGCGGAAATCCAACGGAAATAAGAATTACATAAAGTCTTACCTGCTATCACCCTGAAGAAGCACACAAGACGAAAAAAAACACATATAAAGAGTTAAGATTGTCAGGAGAAGAGGTGACAGACACAGTATTCACATGAAGGACAGAATGAGCCCTTGTGGACATACCTGTAGCACTACAAGGCCAGGACGGAAGCCTGGAAACTGCTTCTTCATCTCCGCCACATCCCTCTTCAGCCTCTCCCTCACTTGCCTGGAGACAGAAGAGGCCAGTTGCATTAGTCACGTTAGCAACAGCACTCCTCAGTGGGTCTACCCACCAAGCAAGAACTGGAGGGGACTCTTACGCAGAGCTCCTCTTCCCCGACAGCACCGTGAACACAGCTCTCCTTTCCCCCATGATTCGGCACAGTTCACACAGCTTCAGGGCAGCCAAGGAGAACATGGTCTTTAGAGGGAGGGATGAGGGAGAAAAGGAAGGGAAAACAGAGAGGGAAGGCCTCAAGGAGGCCTCTTCTGCCTTCAACTAAGCACACCTTTTTTTCCACCCAGGAATAGCACAGTTAATGTTACTAGGCAATGCTGTGCCCAGCTAAACAATGTAAAAGCTCCTAAGTTTTAAGGTCCAAGGCCTGTGTCTCAGTAGGTCAGCCAAATGTGGGGGGATGGTGCCAGTAAGCTTCAGCTAGCTTCCATCTGGTTGTAGAAGTAGCCGACGCTGCCAGATTTGGGACACACACAGATAAACAATAGAAAAGCTGTTAACCGGTAACCAATAAGGGGGCTGGGCTAGGAGGCATGGCTCTCTCAGCCAATCAGAAGCCAAGACCAATAAGAGTGAAAGAAACTTGGAAGTTGAATATACCGCCCCCTTCCGCAGAACACTGTAAAAAAAAAAAAGCAGTTTTTTATGGTTCTTCCTGCAGTACCATAGCGCCTCACCCGCTCTTTCACAGAATCAGCCCTCTATTTTTTAAGTCAAGAGGCTGACACATCTATGAGGTGAAGAAACAGGTTTCCATGTGTTGCTTGCATACATAATTAATGTTAGCACAATTAATCTCAGGCGACTTCCTGAAACCCTCTAAATTTAATCGTTTCTCAACTATGTTATATTCCAAGACAAAAGATTTAAAAAAACCACAGCACGCTTTATGGTGAAGGACACATACCCTTCTGACTGTTCCACACAAATATGAAACGAAAGGACCTTTAGCACTCCTCAATCAGGACAAAGACCTTGTCTGCTAGAGGTGTGTACCAGTGACCTTTGCATTCTGATTGAGGTAACCTGACTGATAGTGTAACATCTATTCTGCAACAAATCAGTTTATCTATTACCTTTAAATCAGCAGTCCCCAGTCCACCAGAACTAAGGTCAGGCACATAAAGGCATTTGCGGCAATGAATACTGGGATGTACATGCTTAAAACAATCACACACACGTATGATCCTATCCGGCATTAAGCAGGCAAACACACACGGCTGTGTGCCTCATCTTCTCGGTCTGTTCTATACATTCGCCTTCATTTGCCAGAACTAGTCATGGGTGAAACCTGAGGGAAGCCTGAGGGAAAAGCAGCTAATGGGAGACATCAAGGGCAGAATTAACTGAACAAGAGCGAGTCTTATGATGGGCACGAGTTTAGGGTCGAACAGGAGCCGAAGCAGGTTCATGGATTAGAAGGAATGCCAGGATTCTGTAGTTAGAGAAATAAGCCGTTAACACTGAAACAGACTAAAGTAAGAAAAAGTACTATGTACATGTGTGCAGTATGGTAATGAAGTAGGCAAGATTCCAACAAGGTTTAGTGCATTAAACCAAACTAACAAATAAAGGCATTAGAAAACAATGCCTTTCCCCTTCATAAGCAGGAGTACTCAAACGTTTATATTATCTGTGCTCCCTGCTGGCACATGGTGGTCCCATTCTGCAGGCCTACAGTGAGGACGACAAACTGGTGACTGGCTGGAATTTCTCTGAGCTCCATCCAAACTGCCTATTGCTACACATACCTGAGGCCAATTGTGCAGGTGAGACTAGAGATGGTGAGTCTAATAACTAGGAGGCACGTTTTAGGAAGTCATGGTAAAGCAGCATTTAAACCCCCAATTAGGTTACATTTTCAAACTACCCATATGTGTCTGTGTGTGTTATTGAAAATCAATTAAGTTCACTGATAACTCTGAAAGATGAGTCTTAAATGGGTCTGGGCCTTAAATGTGATACGACTGGTCTTTAACCTTTTCCCTCTCATTCACTGACCTGAAATTCAAGCTAAGGCCGTGAAGATGGAAAACTAAATGGACAGTACAGGAGCACCAGCACACAGAGACAGTTTCTACCCACAAGCCATCAGGCTTCTGAACTGCTGACATTCTGCACACACAAATATACTCTCACCACAGCTACTGGACTCTTCACAATGTCACTTTAAATCCTCATTGCACAATTTTGCACCCCACATTCTAAATATCTCACTGCATTAATTGCGCTATTAGTACTGTAAATATTAAATTCTCTCTTAATACTTGCAAATACCAACAATTTCTAATACTGTTATTTTCTTATTACCCATTTTTTAAAAATCTGTGTGCTTTCTATATGTTTACGTCAAGTTGGGGGGAACACGCGAGCCTAAGAATTTCATTGCGGGTAATGATGCTACAATGTTATCTGTATATGACAATAAAACTTGAAACTTGAAACAAATTATAATTCAGATGTGTCCGTCAATTAAAGACACAACTCGACACCCACCGTTACCTACCATATGAACTAGCTCAGTTAGCTGTTTCAGGGCAGAGGCGCATATTAAAAATTAATATCATATTCAAGTGACTTAGTGATTAAGGAATAACTATTACTGACGTTTACAATCTCGGGGCGGCTATGAAGCACTTCAGCGGGTCATAAAACACAATCATATGTCGCCCGCTTATACGTATCTTTTTGTTCAAGTTGTTGTTTAAAGATACAGGTCTCAGTCATGAGTGCAGAGATTAAAGTTCAACGATACGATTTCACTCCCACATATTTACGTTATAAAACCGGATTCATACATGACCGACGACCTTTCTAAACTTTTACAGCCTGATCAAAACCATCAGACAGCATGTGTGCATCTTTATGCCAGATAAACGTCCGTAATCGCGTCAGACCACGGATTACGACACTGCCCGGTTAATGCAAATATAAAATATGCTTATTCTTTTTCAAATATAAAACTTACAGCGAGATTTCTTTTCCGCTGATAATCTGCGCAGACATCGTTAACTTTCGGTGGGGTCGACTGGTCTCAGTGGATTTCGCTCTATCTCTGAACTTCGCTTCTACCCTTAACCCGGTTAGGGATTCAGTTCAACGTGAACTGTCGCGCCGCCTAGCACATGCTCTCTACGACATAAGAGTACGACTGCGTTCAGGAATAGCAATTCGCGTTTTGGTTTTCGTATCTTACGAAAGGTGGGCCTGGCCTGCAAGCTTGCGGAGCAGCCAGAACGCGCACGCTCAGCCACTGACGTCAGGTGCACGCTCAGCCGCAACAGAAAGTGCAACCGGGGAATCGTTTCCTAATTCCTAAGTTAGTGCTAATAAAGTGTATAAATGGTACGTTTTCGAGCTACAGTCTTGCCAATTATGAACGATATGAAATATTCAGAATCATGTTAATATGTGCATATTTATGTTGTTTGGCTGGCCTTTGTTGGTTTATTAAAATGTTCGATTTTAAATACCAGATCAAGTTAATCAAGCTAAATGCTCGCATGTTATTCTTGTAATTATTAGCATCGTGGCCGTGCTAGCGTAGCGAGAGCACTGATGTTCAGACCCTGCTACTTTATTTTTTCCGCTGTTATTCCAAGGAAAAATTAATTGTGCAACCATCATAACTCGCTAACGCGCGCGTGTTCACTTATTCTATATATCCACAGTCACATACATATATCATATATGTATTACATATATATATATATATATATATATATATACACACACACACACACCGTATTTATGTGTGTGTGTGAATAAAGAGTAAAATGTAATCAAAAAATAGTACAACTCTGTTATGAATAATCATATATCAGAACTGTAATACGTAATACACATACTTTACATACGCCACTAGGTACCAAAGTGTGCTTAATAAAAGCTGGATGGAACAAAAAACAAAGAACACTGGACACGACATCAGGAATCAAATGTTTATTTGTTCAGATAAGAGATAACAGCCAAAAAAAACAAAAACAACAAAAACATCTAATTTAAGGAGGCGACAGTACATGGTTAACTTCCTGCAGTCAACCATTTCTTCCAAAAACTGTGCATGTCTTGCACATGGCTAAAGCCAAAACAAAATGGAGCCAGAACATCATCTTTATCCACACTGAAGTCTTCCTCAGCATTCACTGCTTGGTTCTCCTGCAGAGCCTTCCCAACATCTTCCTCTATCATACTCAGTATCTGTGGCAGCTGGACCAGACCAATGAATTGTTGCTGATTGTCAATGCACCACTGACTGGCTGTTTTTAAGTGTGCAATGACAGATTTTTTATTTATTTATCCTTTATTTTACCAGGAAGGTTCCATTGAGATACAATATCTCTTCTTCCAGGAAGTCCTGGCCAAGATAGTCCAGATACCTTAGACATGAATAAAGATTTGGTTTATTATTTATGTAAATGTGTTTTATACAATTGTTATTGCTATATTAAAACCAGAATGAAAAAAATTCCTTCTACTTTTGGCGGTATTAATGTATCCTCACGTTCATCCTGTGCCTGCAAAACATAACACTTAGTTACAGTTATCTGTTACCTGGTTGTCTTAGGGCAGTACTCTTAACTAGTAAAATTGGACATTGGTAGGCCCGGGAGGAGAGGTGAATGTAATTGTTACGCTAATCATACTAATGTTACTAATGTAACTAATGTTAACCATGTATTTGCATAAGTAATCATACTAATCATATGTTAACCATGTTTTTGCGGTGATTCAATGACAATACGTCAATGTGTTAATCATTAGTCATTGGAACACCCAAACATTAACAGTGATTCAGTATCGTATAACCAATAACTATATACATATCTCAGAGTCTAGAAGTCGAGACATATTCCGGTAAATTGAGCAAAATGGGTGGATTTTACCTTGCTACCAAGGTGAACCAACAGAGCAGGAGAATTATGTTTGTTATATGTTTGAGCTTGGTTTGTTGGTGTTTTGTGACCAATCAGGACTTAAACGTCCTTATAGGGAATTGGGGGTTATGGTTTATCAACTGGTTGCTCTTTGTGCTCGGGGTGACTTGGTACCGAGTGCCAGAGTGTGACGAGAGTGCTTTGTTGGATCGCTCAAATAAAAAGAGATTACTTTACTCACTTTACTCACTGAGTGGTCCGGACTTTTATTCTAAGTGAGTTATCAGAGAGGGGGATTTATAATTTTTCTACCACATGACCTTGTGCATGCATTAAGAAAACCAACAAAACAATCAAGCATCTTACCTGACTTTCACTTTCTAGAGGCCGGTCAAAAGAATATGTTAATCTCAGGGTCAATAAGGTCCGCAGAACATAACCTTATGCATGCTCTGGAACTTCTGTGAGATTGGTCATAAGAACGTGACCATCTCAGAACACAAATTAATTATTTCATTATTGCAACCTTAACAGAGCTGTGCATCTTTGAGCACCAAATCCACCTGGTGCCTGGAAACATTTAGAATCTAGAAAGAGAATCTGTCTCTGCATTGGCTTCAAAACCTTAAGGAGACTTTCATTCAATGTTGAATGAACACTGCAGTAACTTTAAGAACAAAGGTAAACTACACTAATTAATGTGGAATACCTAAAGAAATCTAAAAATGGATCCTCAAATAGCATGAATTGAAGAAAACTGTAGAAAAACATTACAGTGAAGTTAAGTTAAATATTAATGTTAAATATCAATGTAAAGTTAACCCTACTTACACACAACTGGAAGTGCCCTGGCGTCCACAAAGGAATCATGATTGAATCATTGGTGTAAACATCATTCTAATGCAGTAAGGAAATAGAAAAGAAAAGTCAAAAATATAAAGATATCAAACCATTTAACACGTGAGTAAATGAGGGTATACTCACAGGAAAACTTAACATTGGATAACAGTTGCTGGGGGGCAGCCAAGTTGGCACAACATACAGATCAGCAATGTAAACCCTTTTCCCGGTAAAGTGTTTGGAGACACTATGTTGTCATACAACTAAAACAGAGGAAAAATTCATTGCATCATCTTAAACTGTACCTTTGCATGGGCGATTTTTTTTGTCAACTCCAAACAACTGTTTCCAATCTGAAAAACAAACTTACAGCTCATTGACAAATGTTCTACAGAGGACAAATATATACTAGAAACTCCAGTGACAGATTACTATATATAAAGAAATATCTGGCAAGAAATGTGTAGTAATCAAAAGTCACAGTGGATTCCATATCCTCATTCAAGCCCAGGCTCCCAGTCAGCCCGAATGAGACATGCTTTTGCAGTTCGAACGATAAGTTCTCTTCCTGGTCTCTCAGTGTCAAGTACACAGTCCAGCTAATAAATGTCATAATATGAGAAATTTGGTTTAAAAATGTATTTACTGAAATGCTGTGTAATTTACATTTAATAAAACTAGCCAGTTCTTTTTGAGCCTGATGATATTGTAAGGTCCAGCTTGCACGACATGCAGAAATATTTTCACAATGTTACTGCTTTACACCAAAGTTCACATGGTGTTTTGCCTGCTGATACAAAAGCACAAGGCAGCAGTGACTCAAAATTGACCCTTTTTTTATTAGCTGGAGTAAAAAGGAAACACACCTTCACCACTCAACTCCAGAGACTGCTCTAAATGTTGCTGTACAGGGGTATAGTACATCTTGATGGACTTTATGCCCTTTGACTGGCCTGTGTGGCTAGAGAAATAATTTAAATTATGTCCTTAAGTTATGAAAAAGTATAAGATACATAAACACGATAGAGCTCATCTGATGTCTACTAACCTACTATTGCTTGTCCTAAGTCAGAGAAAGTGATATTCGCAAAGTCATGAGGTCTGTGACCATTCTGTAACTGGAGCTCCAAAATCTTTTTGTTTGTTGTAGTGTTTTTGTAATGGATTATGTTGCGCATCATGAAGATGTGTGTTGAAGCGGCCATATTGTTCAGAAAGTAGTTGCTTTTCCGTAAGCTTGCAAAGAACTGCTCCAACTTGACTGTTTAACCATCCTTGTAGCTCTGGAACCAAGTTCTCAATACATCCTCAGAATCTTTTTTGTTGGACTCCTGAAGTCTATCATAAAGAACATAGTGATCAGTTGATCCAGTGACGGGGTGGCTTTGTGGACTTGGATCTTCTGACTTCTCAGTCAACCAAGGAAGAGATATCTTCAGTAAACCCTGTTTTGCCGAGTCAATGTTTTCCGGCGTTGATTTGGCAAGTCTTCCTTCATGTGGTTGGAATGGGATTGAAGATGGCATGCGTAAATTTCCATGCGTGGTAAGACCTGGCGCAAAGTCGTAAACAGCAATGTTAGGCAGGTGTGTCCAAGAGAAAAGGAGGTCGGCATAGTCTCTAGGACTCTCAGCTCTCAAATTAAACTTCGGGCTATACACAACACCATGTGGACATAATATGACTGACCATCCACCTAGAACAGTAATACATTTTTTTAGGTCTACATAGAAGCAACATTACTGATGCAATACCTAACTGAACATTCACTGCTCTTACCTGATGCCCCCCAGATTTTTTGGAAAACCTTGTCATAACACTGACGTGTTCTCATCTCTGCTCGTAAGCTTGATAACACGTCCATGTGAGAACACCTGAAATCAGTATTGCAGGCCTTGCATGATTTTTTTGACAACTCCAACCTAATAGAGGCAATAATAACATGTCATTAAACATGCCATGACAAAGATCATAGTTCTGATGATATAGATAAAACAGATGATATAATAAAAACATTTCAGGAGCTAGTTAAATTTAAACAGGTAGTTGGAAAGAATCCACGTGCAACCATCTCAAGGCGAACAGATCGCCAGAACTATTCAATGTCCACTTCGCCTTTGCATTCGCCAGGTGGCTCTTTGAGGTCACTCACTTTGTTGTAAAGGGAAATAAGGGAATGGATGGTGACCACAGTTTACACATGAATAACTGTAGTCATTATCTGTTAGTGCTTCAAAATGCAAGTAACCATGGAGAAGGCTGTCTCTGTTTGGGTATTTGACTCCCCTGAGGCCTTCCAAAGAGTTTATGGCCCTAGAAGTTGAAATATGATTCTGAAGGAAAAAAGGAGCAGGGTGAACAGAAAAATATAGATCATGCAAACCAACCAAAAAGACATTATGCAATCAAGCTCTGTGTTATGCACATTCATAAAAAAGACACGCCTTGTCTAAGGTACAGACAGAGTTCAAGAAACAAGTGATTATCAAAATTGTGGAGTCCAACCTGCCGTTCCTGGTATCTGTAAAGCACATGACATACTGTGCATCCTCTTACCGTCAGTACAGGATGCGCGAGCCTTTGCACAGGGACAGTGTCACTCTACTGAGACGGCCATAATGATGTATTGTAGGCTCATGTATGGATAGTGTAATCTGCTTATGAGAGCCACCAAATTCCACCAAAACAGAAA
>JAODLD010000030.1:16226770-16240045 GCA_026781065.1 Mormyrops boulengeri | reverse complement strand
TGTAATCGCACTATTGGATGTTGGATGTTGCTGCTGTTTGCACCTTAATTTCCCCTCATCGATTAATCTGTCTTTTGGTCTGGATGGACCTGCCTGTGCAGTCATACACTCTGGATTCCAGTGGTAGCTGTGCTTCAGTAATATCCTGTCTCTCACTCATGTTTCAGAATGGAGACTTCACAGGCTTCCCACAGCGCCCCTGAGAAGTTTGAGGACAAGATCAGCCGGCTCTTTGCCACATTGTCTTCTTGTCTAGCTTCTCTCTCATATTTTTAATCGTGCAGCTTCCTGCAGCTTTTAACCCAAAAACATCCTGCCTAGCCATGTAAAGTTCACCCTAAGCTGTTATTACACCTTGTAGAATAATCCAGGATGGGGCACCAACCCATGGCAGGGCACACACACACACACACACACACCCGATTCAGTAGTTGTGTGATTTTATTTAATTTATAATATAAGCAATTGTGGTGTGATATTGAAAGTGTTTTATTTATGGGCAGAGCATGGGACTTTAGTCACGCACACATTCTGATTCCCAATTGGATGTCCCTGCACTGCCATTGTATCCAGCCTCACTGTAATTGGTCAGAACCGTTGATGCCACCTCCCTTTCAATACTATCGAAACTAGGAGGTAGAATAACACCATCAAGGTGTTATATGCATGTTCTACCCAGACTTGGTACACTTGTTCTGACCTGGTATACTGGGGGATCTGTATGGGTGATTATCCTTATAATTATCATTTTAGACCTGAGGGTCTTTATTTTGCAGTGATAGCTGTAAGTGGCAGCGATTAGCTGTAAAATTCTGTACGTGCTGTGTGACTCATCTGATCATTACTTAGCACAGAAGGGAAATCGAGCCTGCAAAGCTGGACACGTCGGGCCCATGCGGCTTTGGATTCCTTCGGCGATTGCACAGTTTGCTTACATGACCCAAGTACTTCTTGCCATATTATCTGAACTTGCTCTAGTGCCAGTTAAAGGAATAAGGTGTACTAACTGGAAATCCCTGCTGGAATGTGAGCGTGATCAGTGTAAACCGTACCCAAATACACCTACCACTTATCAGGAGATAAGCCCACTGATCAAGGTGGCTGATAAAAATGTATTTCTATATTATATTTCTATATATATAATTTCTATATTATGAGCAATTCAGTGATCAGAGGATCTGTATTTGGTGTCGGTGAGTGAAAACGCTTCCATGGACACCTGGATGTAAACAAGTACTAACTTAACAATAAATGCAACTGTCTGCAATTGGTTTCTGCATTAAGTCTTTCTGAGTGAGCCTGCCAGACCACCTTGACAGGTTTCACGTTATGCCGCATGCAAGGCCTGCCTTGATTCTTCATTCTTTTACCATTACTTACATTTAAACATGATGGGTGAAGTGTATAGCCTGGAGACTTTTAGTAGGGAGGCTGCAGAAAATTAGTTGCACTGCCCATGTTCTTTGACCCCATCCCAGCTGTAACATGGAGAAGGGTATTTATTGGGAGACATGGGATCTCAGTCGTGAAGGCTCCTCTTACTGAATTTGAATATTTTTAAGTGTGTTCTGTGATTTCATCAGGCTTTGTCGCAGAGCCAAATCGATTGCCTCTGGCCTTCAAACGACTGCCGTAAATGTCACCTGTAATAGAAAGACAGTCATGAGTAACCCCCCCCCCCCCTTTCTTGCAGGCTGGATGGAACATCTCAAGGTAGCAAGCTCAGAGTTGCTGGTTTTATTTAATTCGTTTACCTTTCTGCTCTCCTTCCAAATGTTTCTTTGCGGTGGCTAAATCTCGGTCAGCCCTCTGTTCCCTGATGAGTAAGTTGATTGGCTCTCCGCTCTGTAGTGTGAACAAGCAGATCGGCAGCCTTTGAACAGAGCAGTCGGCTGCTGTTTGGATGGGAAGAGAAGCCCACTTATCAACCTGTGATATTTAAATAAGATAGAAGTAAACAGGGCAGTGGGGGGTATCAGTCTTTATGAGCTCCCTTTCAGAGTGAAGTTGTTTGAAAATTTCCCCAGTGTGATATTTGCATCCGTATGAATTTTAATGCCAGCTCCATCTGGGGGGGTCATTTTCACTAGCTTGTTGGACTCCCCAGGTGTACACTTCAGGAAATCCACTTTGAACATAAGGCCCGGTGTCTTTCTGCACTTCAGACAACTACCGAGGACCAACAGTTATATGGACAATTAGGCAGATAGTGGGGCTGATCCCTTCAGCTCAGATCACAAGGGATTCACAGCACTACAATGATCCAGTTGCAAATTCTGCGAGAAGACCTGCAGAATCAGAATCATTTAGCTGACATTAGTTGCCCATAAATCTTTATATTTTAGTGACCCAGTACCCTTGTTGCAGTGCTGCTGTAATCCGGCTCCCATTGCCTTGGCAACTGGGGCTTTGGGGTTCGACTCCTTTCATGGGCCTCCTCTGGAGGAATCAAACCAGCCGGTCTAGTTAAAAGTACCTGTGGAATGGTTGCATTGAAGAACATGCAATTAGTGGTTCACTAAGTTCTCTGCATTGATATGTACTATGTCATACATGCACTAATAACAGACCTTGGGTTAAAAAAAAAAAAAAAAACTGTGGAGATCATAAAAACCAATTAATACAGTGACTAATTTCACTGGCAAAAGTGCGGCAGCAAACGCCCAGGATCGGATTTAATGTCGGTGCTGGCAGAGAGGCAGAACGGGACAGGAAATGTTCCTGTACCCCAGATATGTGAAGGAAAACAATGAAAAAGAAGACGTCAATAAAACTGAGAAATTGGGGGAGCAAATCAGAACATGAGGTCTAGATAAGGCATTTAAAACCTGACTCAGCCCCCTGAAGCTCAGTGGAACATTTCAGGAATGTCCCTTTATCACCTGGAGAACTTGTTGGTCGTGTGCCCTGGTCCTTCCTGTTGGTGGCTCAACCTTAACGGTAACCACTTGTATTAGGTTAGCTCTCACAGCAAACTGGCCAGACAGGTGCACTGCACGTCTGTGAGTCTATTTCAGTTTTCATTGTTGCTGCTGTGACCTCATGGAGCAGGTTAAACCGGCATGGCCTTCATTCCTGTCACAGTCATGAGGCCTGTGCATACAGCCTACCAACATCACTGCTGTATATAAGGAGGAAACTAGAGGCAAACTGAGCAATCAACGTTTTGGCTCTGCTGGTGGAACTCTTTCCTTCTGCAAGGTAAATATTTTAATACGCTTTAGAAATATTTTGTTTTGAAAAGCACTCGTCTCCAGGATATAACTTTTAAAATTAAGTTTTGGAATCCTGATCGTAATTAGGATTGTCGTGTTAACTACTTTGTTGTCAAAATTTAGGACGATTTGCTATTTTTCCATTTGTATGAAACTTTTTTTTTTGTTTTGTTACAGATCCTAACTTTAACAATGTTCGGGCTTTGACATTGGGGGAAATCCTCTTTAAACTGGTCTCTCCGGTGGAGTGGTTCTAAACAGTTCAACAGTTCTTTACCAAAATTGTGAAATGTTTAGGACCACTTGATCAGGGTGATTGAAACGTTTGATTACGAAGAGAGGAGAAAGCCAGACTTTCCCGGAAAAGGCTAAATGAATCCGGTGGGATTGCTTACTGGACTAACGAGTCGGATACAGCAGAGGCGAATCGCCTGTCACGGCCGACCCTCCGCATTTCGGTAAAATGTGGACCATCTCATTTGTTTTTTCCTCGATTTTTAACTCAAAAAAACTTTTGTGGATTTCAGTAGAATTCCATTATGTAAGAACGTTACAATGCGTAGTAAACCTGTTTTTAAAAGTGTTTCTTTAAAATATATATATAGTATATTACTGTTTTTCGTACAGTTGTGTTATTTAAATGTTAATTGGACTACGACTGCCACCTGTGGAAGATTAGATTAGATTAGTCTAGAGCGCCCTCTTCGGTTCGATCATGTTTTCTGTTGCATACGTTCGCCACGTAGGCCTATTAACTATTTCTAATTGACAAATTACTCGATTTTGACACTTTTTCTGAATAACGCCTAAAAACCATTAAAATGTAATGTGATATAATTAGTCAATGGGATTATTGCCAATCACGAACAGCCAAAAATTAGTTTCAGCAGGAGTTATCGAGAATAGCGTACACTAAATATGTAAATGTATGTAAATTATACGATGTTGCAGCAGGAATCATCAGTTCTATAAATATTACCTGTTTTTTAATCCTGATATATTTTTCAAGAGGCAATAAAAGGAGTTTTGGTTCGCTAATAAAGTCTGAAAACAATTTCTGTTCAATTTATCAAATGTTTTTAACTCACAAAACCTTTACGCACAGCAAGACAATTACTCAGCTGTAATCGTCCCGTTATGGGAAGTTTCTAAAAGGCAACAGGCTTTTATCCAGTGTTAAATGGCAGGCTGCGTGTATGTGCAAGTATGAACTAACCGAGGCTGATTGGAGTGAATGGTGCGTGAGTGTGCCCTGCCATGGGTAGTTCTCCATCCTGGGTTGTTCCCCACTTTGCGCCCGTAGCCTCCGGGATAAGCTCTGGGTCCCGCTACCCTAAATAGGATAAGAGGTTACAGAAAATGGATGCATGGTTGCATTTTAGTGGACAATGCTGTCCTTGGTGCTGATGTGTATGATATATTTGAATTTACTTTGCCCCTTTCTACCCAGTTTTGTATTTGCCCTCGGCTCGTGGTGTCTCAGTTCTCTAATGACGGATCCTAGCTGAGCAAACCTTTGGGCCCCCAAGCTGTACTATTACATAACAATTGCAATGATACGCGGGCATACTAACTCTTGTATCTTCTTTAATATGATTAATCATTACAACTTGCTTCAAACTAACTAAAAGTAAATAAAAAATTAACACGTGTATTTCACCAATGCAATTATAGTTGTGCTTGGGCAGGGAGCAGCCACAAAAACCTCGCGGACAAGTGGGATAGACTGATCAATGTGTTTAAATGAAGCGCCAAGATCATGCGAGTGCGGTTGAAACTACCAGATTGGTACGAATTGAGCTGAGAGCGAGGGGTGAGGTTTGGGGTGGCGAGTCGCCTAGCTATTCATGAATTGCAAAACGGGGTGGAAATCGAACGACCTCCACACACATCTGGACGTTGGCGGCCATGAACAGCTCCACCTAACTACCCTTCGTCAGTAGGCCTTCTCTGCACATTAGTTTCTACCGCTAAATGTCACTTGCGAAAATAACTTTTGAGAAGCGACATTAGAAACCTCACTCTTGCGCTTTTTTCCTGGAACGAGCGAAATTAATGAACTCAAATTAGCAGAAGTCGTTTATTTTCCCCGCTGTTTAAACGTGTAAATGTTTTCAAAATAAATTGCCAAGTAAGACTTAGGCTGCGTCACATTTTTTTTCCCCAAGCAGTTAACGAAATAAATCGTTCATGTTTTATAACAGATTAATCTATAGCGTATATTTGCACTTTTAAGTCTGAGCACCGCCAGGGATTCGCTTTTTAAACATCAAAGAACTCATCACTCACCGTCAATAACACCAGCTTTGTTGTTTAAATAAATTATTCATTAAAGACGAG
Source organism: Mormyrops boulengeri (assembly GCA_026781065.1). NCBI lineage: Eukaryota > Metazoa > Chordata > Actinopteri > Osteoglossiformes > Mormyridae > Mormyrops > Mormyrops boulengeri. The sequence goes on along the minus strand of JAODLD010000030.1, from coordinate 16,234,490 downwards.
GCAATTTTATTTCTTCATCCGTCATGTAGGTAAGATGGACTGGGCGCTGTATTCTTTCAGCTTGGTCTCGTCGCACGGTTTGAGACCCTCCTCATTTGATAAACATTTCTTATATTGGCCCACTGGCGAAGGTTACCAAGTTGAGCAAAAGATCCCTGCGCCATTAATGATAAGACAGGGTCTTTTCCTTGCATGCACAAGAGGCAGCAGATGCATGGAGTCCCTCGAGACCGAATCCTGGGAATTTCATCAGCGTTCAGGGGTGACCCGGCTGGGCAGTGCACGTGGTAAATCATCTTTACAACGGATTGTAATTATCGGCTCTGCAATCCTTGTCAATCTTGAAAATCAAAACTGAAATGTGGCTCATCGACTGGTGGAATGCTTGTCAGTGTGAGGATTGTTTCCATCTGTAAGTGTGTGTACAGGTGAGTGCAACCACGCCAGTTGGAAGAAAGAGGCCTATATTAGTTCCAGAAGGAATACCTTTGTTGCGGTGTTCTTGAAATCGTTGACTTCTGGATCCTTATAAATTGATGATTTAATTTCACACATGTGCCTGCACAATAAAAACACCGAACCGTCCTTTCTTCGTGACAATCTGAAGAAACGAACACTCGACAGTAAGTATGGTTGGAGAGAGGATTTCATTGAGCTCTGTCGTAATTTTGATGTTCATTTAATCAAATGAATCCGAATTTCAAAAGATTGCAGTTAAATTTTACAACCACATTCAATTTTCCCGTTCGAGGCATATAGTGTAGACTCCTATTTGTAGACGCCAGGGCCAAAGGCCAATGGAAAAAAAAGCATGCAGCGTGACAGTAAACCGTCATTGGGATTTGCCTTGTCAGTGCTTGGGGGCCAGCTCACCTTAGCAAAGAGAAATATTAGAAATCTCCACCTTTGGAACGGGCGCCTCTTGTGGATTCTCGGTGAATCAAAATGCATTCTGTTCAGGCTTTATTGAGAGATAACACGCCTTTTAAAACCCAAGTGTAAACAATCAAAAGACCGAACCTGCAAAACCTGTTAAGAAAACGATATCTTTACGGCTCGCTTGACAGAAATTAGTTTATTATGGGGATAATGACTGCCTGCTTATCTTGAATGAGGTCCTCTGTGTCCAGGAGATAAGATTTTTATTAAGAGACAAGCGCTTAATGTGTGAGTTTCGCTTTCAATGCGCTCAAGAATAACTGACTTTATCTACTCTATTAAGCTTTGTGTTCAAGGGGACACGTGGGTGTTTTACTCTCTGCAAGACAAAAATTGCTGTGCAACCGTAAAACGTTTTCTTACATTCCGGGTTTATCGACAGAACAGCTGTGATTTTTATAACTATAAATCAGCGCCCAGCCTTAAAAAGAAAAAAGCCACCCACGGAAGTAAATTAGTAGGCCTAATGATGAACTGCACCGATCCTGTTTTAACCTCTTGATTTTTCCAAGCTAGGCCTAAACAAAAGGTTACCTTGAAGGGTAGGAAGCATGTTTTAAGCATTGGTTCTATTTGAAACTGGCAATCAGATACTTATGTGTATTAACCCCTGTAGGTAGGCTATATAAACAAAAGTTTAGCAGTCCTCCCATGTCCGTCCATTACTCTGTTACAGACCAATCCATAAACGTTACGATTTATCCATATGTAGGCTACTACAAAACGACCCCTCGATTTCCAGGCAGTTCCCTGGTACAAACGACGTGCGATATGATTACTGTGTATTGTCCCGGCAAGCGCTCCCCGCAGGCAGGCAGTGCGTGTTGCTTTTCTCCAGAGTAGATGGATGTCTCGGGCAGGAGCGCCAAATGATATATTAACGGCCGCAAACTACGTTCGCACACATACACACCACACTGCAAAATTCTTAGCGATACGTGATTCATGACGCTTTAAACATGCAGCATAAATCTATGCAGTTAACATTTGTCTTCGAAATAGACGCCTTAGTATAGATGTAACCCCGTGGCTTCAAGCTTCAAATGAGAGATCAAGACGTCAACTAGTTGAATGCATCACATGGATCAACCTATTGTGTCTCTCGTTATTTTATGTCCTTTATTTCCAGAGTTGTTTGATTTTTTTTTAAAATCTTTTTTTTTGTTATAGGTTGACCTATAACGGCCCACACCCAGTATACATGTAAGTGTGTATTTGGTTTTATTGATCAATTTATTATGTCTAACAACAATAAAAGATAATAGTCCAGTATATAATATAATAGTACAATACTGTATAATAGTATTGGGAATTCGCGTGTGGCCGCCAGTGATGTGGTCATTTTTCAAAACCATAGCTGTGCGATAAAATAATCGCGTCAGCAGTCATAGAGACATCAGTTGACCAAACCAACATAGCGTGAACAAAACCGAACTGTTAAATCAATATGCGAAGCCACCCGAAATCAAAGGATCTGGATCTTATATTTACGAATCGACCTGTGCACATCTACGAAAAAAAGTGCATTTTCATTCCACAGTTAGCGCAGGACTTCTTGGCTTGTGGAAAAGGCAAACCTTATATATATACTGTAGTAGCCACCATGTAGCACTATTGTATGGCGCATAGGAGATCTATAAGCAGAACTATATTTGCAATCCTGAGAAACGCTTACAGCGTCTTTAGTGCACGACATTTGTTCGCTGTTCCCTACCTTAATATAACAGATAATAGGCACACACCCAACTTTTGACGGGTGCCGTGCTTTGTGGATAATATTCCCGTTTTCAGAACTTGAATTTAGGTAATAATATTAAAGGATTTGAAGTAACACGTGGTCTAAAGATTTTCCTGGCACAGCGGGGCATTTGGCGGTCGCAATACTTCAGATTGGTTTATGCTTCTTAAATCATCTAGTTTCTGTCCAGAATGGGTGGTGTGTCTGCGCATCTCTCCCGGTGCATCAGTCGCCAGGTCCGCCGCAGCATCTCCAATGTCAGACAGCGATCACGGAGCTCCGCTGGCGATAGATCCGTGCATCGAGGTGAAACTCGTCAACTCTGAGACTGAGCGCGTAGCCAACGCCATACTCCTTATTTCGCTTCATAAAAATATCACGTGCTTGCTATATGTCTGTTGGCCATTTCGGATTAACTGCAGTTAACGATTATTTTGTCCATAGCACAACATCGTTTTCTGTGCAGATCAAAAAGCGGTTATGATTTTGGTGGGTATTGTGCATGACCATGGACGCCATTCGTAAAATCAGCTTTTTTATTCAAGCAAGAATAAGCACCAGCGGTTGGGACTGACCAGGACACGAGGCAGGAAACGTATGGAGCTTCTATCATTGAGTAAATGGTGGCGATTGACAGACTGTGGGAGTGAGCGTGCATGACAGAGCGAGCGAGTGGACAGACGGGGGAGGGACAGCGGCTAATGGTGGTCCACGGAGGGTTCGTGTGGTTTTATTGTGAGACCTGCGGAGGACGAAGCGTGACCATAAGTCAGAGGAAAGATAGTATAAGTGGCACGGTTTAGTACGACAGGATTTACTCATGGATTGTATAGGTTCCACGACTGGCTGGACAGGCGGGTACGGGAAAGCAGCTTCCACATGTAGATTGCCTTGGCGGGTCTTCGGCCCATTTTGAGTCCGGTGAAAGGAGTCCATTCGGATTGCTTCTCGAGCGATATGTGGTGGACATACAAACGATTTCGTAAGCTGAGAAGGAATATATAAAACTTCACAAAAGCGTGGGATTGTGTGTGCATTTCCACCATGGCTGTACAGAACTCTGCTGGGACTTCTGCCGCTGGTAAATCGAAACCCACTTTGATAGACCTGGGGACGTTTTTTGTGGACTCCGATATCATTTTTGGATTTACAAGCCATCTTCTTAGACGTAAAGCAAAGGTAAGTTACCAGGTATGACCACAGTTTAAAAATAGGCTAACTTTTAATGACACGGCAACGAGAAACTTTTAACCAAAATGTTAAAGGCTCACAATATTCTCTTCAGGAATATTGTCGGGTACCACCAATGAGTAGAAAGTCGTATATGATGCCAAAATCATCGATGAGCCAAACGCTAGATGTTCTATCATCACACATGTATCTTGGTGATGTACATAAAAAGACCGAACTTTCAGGACCACGAACAGCGCACATGCTGCCGAGTCTGCGAGCTCTTCGGCCGATCCAGTTCACACTCCCAGTACGCGACGGACAGTGCCTTGTGTGTCCGACAAGATGTGATGAGGGAACTCGAGTAAGGTTGAATTTTTTGTAATATTCGATCTTTTGTATAATATGACACCTGTAATAGAATAGGAGCCAATGTACCGGAGTATGAGAGAACCCCACCCCAAACGAGGAATCTTTAAATTAAGGGAAGCCCTTAATCCGTAGCCGTAATGTAAAATTTTGAGATGAAGATTCCTGAGACTGAGAAAATGCCCACTTCAGCTGCAGTCTTTTCCGAACGGATCATAAAAAAATAGTGAATCACCGTATAACGATGGACGTTGTGCTACATATAAATGAACAACAAAATGGAATAGTAAATAATTATAACGGGAAATTGCTATAAAATGTAGGGGAAACTGCCCATTGTGATTTTGGCTCAATTGTGGTCATTAAGGATTATGTTACGTTATACAATGTTTCACACAGAAGTACTATGAAATATGCTGATTAGTCTGAGCATAGCAGGCGGAAGCATGCGTCTAGAAAATCATCTCATACGTTTTAAAACTTGATCAAGATGCAACTTACACCCGAGCACATGTGCGCATTAGCTGAGATGTTTCGGGCGGGGACAGACGAATAAATGACTTTCGGCGCAGAGTACTGGATTTCAGTTTTTTGGTGTCCCCAGACGTGGATGGATACCCCCATAGGCGCCAAGCCTGTGTTGAGCGTTTTAATATTAATACGTTTATTCTGTAATATTTTTTCTATTTTAAAGTTCTTCGGGTGACCCTCTTATGTTCAAGCCGCAGTCCAAAATTTCGGACACAACAAATATTAGCTTGATTAGTAATGTAAAACAGTTCGTGCGCGTACATTCTGCGTGGCGTAATCAATAAAAACTCAAATATGGTACCTGCTTCTTACAGCTGGTTTTATTGTAACACTTTAAGTGCAATTCGTTACCAGTTGCGCCATGACGCGTAGTCTTTAACCGGCTGCGTAGATAAAATTGGGTTAGCCGAAGGAAAAATGAAATCCAATTCATGCTGTAATACCAAAGATTATGCCTGTTATTTCTTACATCATCTACATTAAATATTTAAAATTGGTGTAATTAAATATTTAAACTAGCCGACATTTTTCATCCCGGGCAAACGCTGTGCATTCTGCAAATTTACCAGAAGGTGGCACCAGAGTAACAAGAACGAAACATTTCGGTCGCTAACCGTGATTTTAGGTCTGGCGGAGGAGCTACAACATCAAGACCTTATATTGCAGCGTTTAGAGGTTCGGCGGAGTTATCTGAGGTATTCTGAGCGCGATGTACAACGGCCAGACGCAAAACAGTTGTTCTTGCTTTTTTGTAGCTATCCTACTCAGTTGTTTGTTTTCCGACTCTTTCTCTGACTCTTTTTATTGAGCTCCTGAGTTTTCTGACCATTCGGCGAAAGCTGTCGATAATCTGAGGCATATATAAACCCAAAACTGCGGGTGTGGCTTTGTTACTATGCATCTCTTCGCCGACAATAGAAACTGAGCAAGGAAACGCTTGATTGAATGAGGGTGTGGAAACAAATACAGTTGTCGGTTTTCTATATTACCCCTTAACATTTTAGTGTAACTTTAAGCATGTAGGCCTAATCAAGTTAACATCATAAAGTGAAATGCAGTTTACTTGGGCAGCTTTAACCCGCAGGCTTTTTCACACGCCTTCCACCATCACACGGCACTGACTCGGTTGTGCCAGCTGCACCCACGGTTGCCGATCCCGCATTGTGTTGCGCGCACCCCTGGCTTTCACTGCAGGGGATCCGCCCCAATATCGCCACAAAAACACAGCCAGTATTAACAGCTTAACAGGTGGCGAAGCCTTTTTTGGCATCGCGCACGGCGCTTGACGCCAATCGGAAAGGATTTCGGGTTGATACGTTTCCGAGGCATGTTTGAGGTGCAAGCGCGCAACATATTGCATTAAAATGTATGCAATTACATTCGTGTTTTAATTTATCGCCTGTGCTTTTTCCCCACACACGCCTGACTGAATGGCTAATGTGTGGTTAAGTAATCCGGCACTAATCTCGCAAATACAGAATAGCACCAGAATCCAAATCAGAGTAGTGCAGGGGATTAAATGTAGTTTACCTTTATTCCGAGTCCTACACATGACCTGAACAGCCCTGTCCTGTAATGCTCGATTGGAAAGCTCCACCCATTCCTTTGACTAGAATAGCGCACACCACACAAACTCCAAGTTCAAACTTTACTCTCCTCTTAGCCGACATGGGTCTGAGCCAGCGCAAAGTCTGCCGAGGGGAATCTCAGGTTTCAGCTCCACTGATTGCGGACTGCTTCGCCTCGCCAGACCGCGAAAGCGAAATAAAAACCGTTTACACAGTTATGCATTAATCAGTGCGCGTCTTCTAAGCGTCTTCAAGGTAAAATCTCTGTTGTCCCCAAATAAACGCGGACAATCAACGTGTGACCAACCTGCCCGCTGTGATGTCCAGAGCAGAGAGGACGAGTGCAAGCTCGGGCAATGTCTCTCGAGGACGGGACCTCGATCATCGCAGGTTCACTGTAAGTGCTTCATTGGGCATGATTTCAGTAAGCGGCACGTTTAAGGCAGATTGCAAGACAATGAGAAAGTGCGCACCGTGAAGCGCACGAACAGCAAACTATACGTGCAAAAAGATGAGGTTGAGCGTTACAACGGGATTTAACACATCTATCTGTAGCGTTGCGTGCTTTGCACCCGCAAATATGTCACTTAATCTATCGGTTCTACCGTCTGAATTGAACATTAAATCGTCCCATTCCAGCGCTATCGGTTCACTCTTTTTCCCTCTTCTCTTGCTAAGGTTGATGGCTGTCCTAGCAGAGAGTCCCCGTTCGCTTTGGAGCTCAGTCCAAGGAAGAGGCTGCCTTCGGCGGAGGGAGCTCAGTGCAGCAGGCGACCTCCCCCGGAGGGCGCCGGCGCTGTCACCGTGTCGGAGTCGGGCCCGTTCGAGAGAAGAGAAGAGAAAGGCAACTTGTGCAAGCAGTGTCAGCTGAAAGTCACGGAACTGAAAAGACAAGCTCTCTCCTTAGCCGACCCCGGGTCACTAAAGGTTTGTAAATCTCAATTAGTTGAGCAATTATAAAGTTTCCCGTGCACATTAGAGCAACGCATTTTGATCGATAGTGGTGACGTTGATGTATTGCGCATTACTTACCCAATTTCACACATGTGATTTAGTTCAACTCCTGCGTCAACACTGACCAATGAGTTGGGGTGGTTTGTGGTCACTCATAGTAGAGGGAGAAGCATGACATTTTTTAAAAAATGTAGTCCAATGATTACCCATCAAAGGGATTTCAGAAGCCGGTGATGAATGGGTCTGTCGACCATACCTGGCCGAGGCAGTCTGACAGGCTTCTCTGGGAGTTAATCGTGTCAGGAGGGAGCCTGTCCTCGTGTGACAGTGATTGCCCCATCCCTGCAGCATGAAGCCACAACCCGGGCTGCTTTCTCAGAACTGCCTGCATGTGTGTGGGGTGGGGGGGGGGGGGTATCATCTTACATTGGCAGTCAACTGTTCTGTAATT
>JAODLD010000030.1:16201577-16212797 GCA_026781065.1 Mormyrops boulengeri | reverse complement strand
TCTGGGACGGCTCGATTGGTGTCCTGGTTAGGCTCCCGGCCTTAAACGTACCCCCTCCCTGATATTCACACTCCTGCCCCCCCCCCCCCCCCCGTCATCTGCCTGAGGTGTTTCTTATTTTTTTGTTTTCTTCTTTTGTTTTGTCCTCACTGCCGCTCGAGCGTGACGGGCCTTGACACTGTGGGACTGAGCAAAGAGCAGCACTCCTGAGTAGTGTTGGTGAAGGGGGGGCGTAATGGGATAGGGGCCGCTCTCGGGGTGGGAGGGGTTATGTTGGGTGTCAAAAAAAAAGCACAGAGAAGAGCGGCCAGGACAGTGGTAATCCCCCTGCTATGTTTATGAGGTGGTGTTATCATTCTCTACTTCCTGTCAAAACAGGAAACGGCAGCAGCAACTGGGAGGATTGGAAAGTGTGGCATCGGCGTGTGCTGGTCGGAGGCCCGCCCTATCAGTGGCCAGCTTCCTGGCCGGGAAAACAAACCGTCGCGGCGCAGACCTGCAGTGGCACACCTGACCGCTGTGTTGTTTTTATCACTCCCACAGTGAAATATTTTCCCCAGATGTTGACACACATTTTTTTTTTGGGACTCTCCCTCCATTCCAAAAAAGCACTGGGCAGTGGAACAAACCCCACCCTTAATGAGCCCCCCCATCACCGTACCCCCTTTAGGAAGGGGACCGGCCCTGCTGGGATCATGATAATCGCTCTTTTTCGCCGTGACGCTCCTTCGCCGTGTGACCACTTGACCTCCAGCACAATGCATTTTTTCCAAAGTTATCGGTGTTCTGTAATTTTACTGCATTTCATGTGCCGTCACTGCTTGCGAGGATTTCAGTGGGAAGACAGAGGGTGGGGGTGTGTTCGCATGAAGCCATCACTGGTCCTCTGTAGAATCAGGAGCTTTGGGGGGTGTGGGGGGAGGTGACGGACGATAGTGTTTCTATTAATGTATATAAATGAAAAAAAAGGCGCAAACAGCTTCCCTGTTCAAGCAGCTAATTATAGAGCTGCCTATTTATTAGCTAGCAGAGGAATCTGTGATCTCACGCCCTCGGCGTGGCTGGGATGTGGTCCTGCAGAATTTTAATGAGCCGTTAAAAGTTCTCTGGCCTTGTATTTTGGAGGGGTGAGGGTTTCCGATAAAGCTCCAGTATTGTCAGAGAATGACCGAGGCACCCCTTCCCCTCCCTTACAGCCGGGGTACTGGTTGTGACTGGGGGGAGGGGTCGTACCAAACAAAAATGGATGGTTTAAAAAAAGAGACATGGGGATGATGTCATCTTCAGTCTTGAGACTGGGAAGGCCTTGAAATATGTCCACCAAGACTGAAACAGGAGGTGTGTGCCCCCTCCCCTCCAATGGTGCTTAGTTCTGCCAGACCTGGGGGAGGGTGAGAATTTGGATAACAGGACGTTAGATGTGGACACGTTTCCCAAATGCGATGCAAGACTTTAAAAGTCCCTGCAAAATGGGTTTGAATCTGACTAAAGGGGAAGCTAGTTGTGGTTCTGTAGTGTAGTGGTTATCACATCTGCTTTACACGCAGAAGGCCCTGGGTTCTAGGACCAGCAGTTTTTTTAACTGGGGGGCAGTATACATAGATCATGGGCTTAAGCCTCTCTGTCCCAAGAATGTCAGATAATCCAGTCCCACAAGGAGGTTGGAGCTTATTTTTTCTTCGTGACTGGAAGGCGTCCGGTTAGCCTGGCAGGATGGGAACCTTGCGAAACAGCTCGATGGCACTCTGACCCCTGACCCCCGTTACGGCAGCTCCTGTGCATGAGCGAGTTACACGGATGCCTCCGGGGAGTGCTCATGCCGCGTCACATTTACCTTGGAGGGCAGAAGTCGGAGCTGGGAATGACATCACACCCAAGTTAACCGCGTTCCAGTACAAGTCACAAAGACATTTAGCCATTCCAGGTACTGGTTTCAAACAGCAGGATTTCTCGCATAGCCAGATAACTTGTCACTTTTAAGGTACTCAGTTTAAATGGACTTAATCTTCGTTCACTTACATTTAGTCCAGACTACCTTAAATCTGAGAAGCTCTCCAGCTAAGCAAGAAATACTGCTTCCTGAATCAGGCCCCAGTTCACACCAGGTTTATCGTTAGCCATTGTTAGCAATATTGGTTGATAACAATGCATTACGTGGTATTTGGTGAATACAAACGCCATAACAACATGTCCACAGATAGTGGTTGGATAGTACTGTGTGTACAACCGATTTAATGAAATACAAATAAGACGTACGTAAGTGCTAGTAAACAGTACATCTACAGCTTTCACTTGTTGGTAAGGGGTGCAGCCATCTTGGATTTTGAGGCCAGGTTGCAGAGGTTCCTTTGACTTTCCATGTCAGAATTTCGACTTGAGGGTGTTCCAACTAGGAATTCGGACTTTCTGACTTCTGAGTTCAGATGGAAGGTGCCATTAATCTCATTTGCTTAGCTGCTTCAGGGGTGGGGGGGGTTTGAGTCGTCCTTGTGGAGGCCCCACCACCTATCTGTGCTACACTGAAGGTACAAACCTGTGAGAAGATTAAGCAGGATCCCTGATACTGGGTGCTGTAATATTGTAAATATTACAATTGCCACCATGGTCCCCCACCTTATTTTACATTATTACATTTTACTTTTTCATTTTTTAACATTATTTTACATGTTACATTTTTACATTATTTTGTCAGGGGGCTCAGAATTTCTCTGTACGCATCTAGCTGCCCCCCCCCCCAGGTACCCCTCAGCGGGACACACCAGTGCTATGGAAGCAATTGGAACACTCTTGTCTTAATCAGCCAGGGGGGAGCGAGGCTGCTTTCTGATTGGCCCCCCTTACGTACCCCTCCCCCACCCGAATACACCAATTCAGATGGACTCCACTGCATCCTGACAGAATAGTCAAGGAACTTGTTTCATTTGAATGCAAAGTACATTGTAGAAAGCACCCCCCCCACCACTCTGCTTTCTCTGCGGGCTACAAGGCTGACCACTTTATCCCATTGTTCCCAGCAGACAGAGTGGTTAAATGACTATTGTCACTGTGCTTGATAAGTACCACGTTCGGCAGGGGAAATGGGGGGGGCTTCACAATGCCTGAGTGGATTAGCTTTCCCAGCCCCCCCTTTTTAGGATCCTGGGGGTTTTGCATCAGCTCTTATCTTTCCAGTCTCAATAAAATGTGTCTAGACATCAATGGAGGTATAAACAGCCATGGCTGGTACAGCGAAGCCTGGGGTGTGTCCATATCAGTGTTCCTCTAGCTGGAAAGGAAAACATCCCTTCCAAGCAATTACTTATGTCAAACGGGACATTTTATTGATAAATACGCGGCTTTCTCCCAGCAGTCCCCTCATCAGCATTTGCAGCCGTTGACTGACATACCTACAGCATCATGTTCCTCTGGGGCGTCCCTGGATTTGCCTGTACGCCACCGTGAGACTCGTGCTGTTATCATTCGCACCCTGGGCTTGTCTCCACGGTTACCGCACAGGCTAGATGGTAAGGGCTGTAATTGGGGGGTTAGCCAGTTAGAGTTCAGTGCCTGCTTGCTTGGATCAAGGGAAGTAGGATGTCAGAGTGTTCTCAGCCGATTCTGTTTCTCCAGAGTTTAGGCGTCCACTACATTGCCTGATTAAGCTCTTAGTTGATGCCTGTACAGACAGATCCCAGTTATTCTGGCTGTGATTGGCACTGGTGGGGTCCTAATTAGGCTGAACATCCCATCTGGCGCTCACTGAGGTTCGGATGCTAAGCTAACCTCACCATTACAGCATACAGGCCTAATGCATGGTCTGAAGATTTGTAACCAATGTAGCACACTGGTATCTATTTATATATAATTGTTCAGCTAAGTAAAACTGCCATAGATTCAGACTCGTGCCGCATGATGGGTCTTTTGCACTTTTGACCCTGACTTCTGTAGCAAACAGGTTTCAAAGACTTGCTTTTGCCTGAGTTTGCTTTCCTTGGCACGAGTTACATACACCCCCCCTAAAACACACACCCCTGTTAACGCATCTAAATGCACACAGCTTCCTTTGGAAACTGTCCCTGATAGAGTCTAGTTTAACACAGGGCCAGTCACAGGAGCAGAAGAGAGGATATTCAGTCAGCCACCTACCGCTTGGGGAGGGCGGGGGAGGTGGAGGCCAGCCATTAGTGTGCTTTTCAGTGGCCTGTGGGGGGGTGAGGGGGAGTGATATCATCACTGGGGAGTGAGACACATGCTGCATGCCTGGCACAGGGGTCTTTGGGGGCAGTGTGTGGCTAAGCAGTTTGGGATAGTGTGCCTCCGACTGGAAGGTCGCTGGTTCAAATTCCATGGTCTGCAGAGTGATTTCACCGTTGGGCCCCTGAGCAAGGCGCTTAACCCCAGTTGCTCCAGGGACTGGTTGACCCTGTCTTCTCTGATTGTACATTGCTCTGGATAACAGCATCCGCTAAAGGAATAAAAATGTTTAATGCGTTTGCGTTCTAAGACGCTGCTGGCCGAAGGGAGGCTCATCAAGCCCAGGAAAGTTTCCAGAGTTTGTGCCATAACTGGACACAAGCCTTGGGCTTCTCTGATCCACAAGACTGTTTTCAGAACCAAATGGGTCAGAATTCTCTAAGGGTGCAGCTCAGGACTTTAGAGAAGGGGAAGCTCATTATCTCTGCCCCCCCGATTCTTTGGCTTCTGTTTATTTCCGTTCCCGTCTATTAATTAACTTCCCCTGCCGAGAGATTAGCCCCCACCTCCTTTTTGATAAATCTCTCCGTCTTCCACAAATCTGCCTCGCAGAGACGGAGACTGATGTCTCTCATTCCCAGTATCCCCAGTCGGGCCGTTTTCCCTGATTATTTTCCGTGTTCGTTTTCCAGTCGGTTTAATAGCCACATTAGCTTGACACGCACGTGAGGGTTTATCTGTTCAATAAATGGCTGTGCGTCAGAGACAGGTTGAGAACTTGACCAGTTGTGTCCCAGCTGAAAGATGATGGGTGCAAGACTGGTGGTACGACTCATGAGGTGCGACCTTAGTGAGCCACGGGGCTGCTGTTAGCGTGTTGCTGGCTAGCCCAGGGAGACACCTGAATCCTGTTTCTGTAGCCGACATACTCAAGCTCAGAGCGGCCTGGGGATTATTGCAGGGAGAGGGCATAATCTCCACTCTCTCAGATCGGAAAGTCTGCTAAGCGGCTTGAACATTCAAATCGAGCCAGGATGCCCTGCCCCTCAGACCTGAGCGTGTAAAGGGACGGCTCGGTTATGAGGGGGTCATTAGTGAATTTAAAAGTCAATGTGCATCCACAACAGGACCCCAGGGGACCCCAGAGCGTAAAACCCCACTGTGGGCGACTGGGATTCTCAGTGAAAACTTTGCCCACCGTTTTGTGGAGCAGAGTGCTGAAATGGCGAGGCTTAAAAAGCAATCAGGGGGATTTGCTGGAGACCTCGTCGTTACCCCCTCAGTCTTAAGCAGATGTGACCTTCTCCCGATGAAGCTGAAGAATTTTTCTAACCCCCTCCCTTTTCTAACAATCCCAAGTGCAGCGAAAAGGGATTTTAAATGGAGCACAGCTTATTTTTTTAGAGAGCTGAGGATATTTACTGAGATGCATGTCCTCTTTGTCTTAACATGGGGGGGGGCTTTAGAAGCAGGTCAGCGGGCTGCAGGCTTCAAAGATGCGGGGAGGGAATCTTCTGGGGGGAGGAGGACACTGTTTGGTCTTTATCTTCTGTTGTGGAGATGGTGGGCGGGGGGGGCGGGGTTCACTCAGAAGATCTCTGAGGCTTTTCATTTTGTGAGGTATTTATACTATCAAATGGTCCGCTTCTGCGTGACACTGACATGAGCGAAGTGACCAAGCCAGCTGGGTCTGCAGCCCCACATGCTCCTGCTGCGGCATGCGATGGACCTGCCGTCTCCAGGCATGGCTCTCACAAGCCCCCCATCAGCCGCCCGCCTTCCCATCCCGGCATGTCGCCCTAACCCAATGCCCGCTTGACTTTTTTTTCCCTCCCTGCTTCAGCAGAATGCGGCGAGGTGTCTGGAAGGGCGCCAGCTTCCGTGGATGCGACCGGGTATTTTAATTACACGGGAGATGAGGTTGGCGCACATTCAGACACGTGCGTGTGCGGGCGGGCACCTCCCGGGAGACCATGCCACCCTGCGTCCTCCCGCTAGCTGACTTTGCCACACTGAGGCAACCTTCAGAGGGGGGTAGTGTGGGAGGGGAGCATTGAGAGACCACAGTGGGGTCAACCCAGACCCTTAAACCCATGTGAGTGTAGCCACTTGGGGGAAGCCAACCCCCCATGGAAGGGCCCATTTGCTGTCTATGCAGGAGGTATGTGAGCCACCATGATGCCGCTGGATTCTGTGGTGCTTCCTCTGGCAGTCACCGCGTGTCAGGTGTCCCTCTCTGTAGCCAACCGACTTGGACTGTCAGGCAGGAGAATTGGCATCAGGCACCTTAAACTCCCGCCTACTGTCCTATAAAGACCACAGAGCTGAGAGTGTAGTAGTGGTAGCAGCGACCGGCCAATCCTCTTCATGGGCAGGTGCAGACCGACAGCTTGAGTACTCCAGAATGCCGCTATACCAATAGGGAGCTTCGAAACAGTTTTCCCTGGACGTGCCATTGGGCAGGAAAAGCAGGCGTGATGGATGGACAGAAAGTAAACAGGCACGTGGACATGTGTGGTGAAGGGCAGACACCGCTGTGCACTGCCGCGGAAAGGCGTGTCACACAATCGCGGGGCAGCTCTGTGCCGTATTATCAGAAGGCGCTGAGGTATTCATAAAACAGCCTCCAGATCCTCACAGCTGGGGAAGAGGTGCTTTGCTTTGACCTTAGTGGTTATTGTAAAAACGTGCTACTCTTGTAGATAAGCCTCTTGCCAAGGTGACACATTTCTATGCTTCTGTCTTTAGTGTTCCGATTGGCTGTTCTAAGAGGCCACTGAGATCAGCTCATTTCTCATTGGAGTTCTGCGAGCGGTTGAATTTGTCTGTAGGGAGGGTTTGATGACATCACGCCCAGACAGGAGGGGTAATGGGATGGCGCTGATAGCAGAATTGCCTGTTTCACTCATCTATTAAGCTACATAATTTGCCTTTTAGGACCCCCCGCCCAAAATGGAGAGCACCTGGTAACAGCTGGATACAATTTGTTGTTGAAAATGATCACAAATTCAACACTTAGTGCCTACAAATGGGCTCTCAATGTAAATGAGATGTGATACTCATTATGCTGATCTTTGGGACGGACAATGAGTGCGTTACTTTTTATTGGATTATTTACTTACAATTTTTTTGTTCCACGCAACTGACATAGTTCACATTTTACCCATTTGTGTAGCTGCATCAAATGAAATTACTCCCAGACGGTCACATGACCTGTCTGCATTCCTACCATGCGAAAACTAACTGCTACCGCCTTATTTCTAAATGCCCTTAGTTTCCAAATGACCACATGATTCGCCTGCTTCGTCCCTCTGTCATGACTGTAGATAAAGAGACCTTTGTGGTCAGTTTTGGCCGTGTTGCACTCACTGAAGGAATTCCCAACAGATGTTGGATAGACACTTCCTATGTACTGTTAGACTCTGACCAGATTCTGCCATTACTGTCTATCCCCGTCTATACACGAGGGTCACATTTTGCTTGGATGCCCTTTGAAGGATGCGTGTGTGTAGAGGACAAGTATAACACCAGTTTAATCTGTACTGTTTTTGGCCTGTTGCACTTGCATCTTCGGCCTGCTGTTCCACACATATCTCTGCTTTCCTCTCAGTGCCTCTGTTTGGATATGTTATCTCTGTCTTTACTGAAAGTTATTGCAGCGTGGCAGAAGCGCTAAAACCTTTCTTTGAGATTAAGTGGAGTGTGGAGATTGTGGGGAACACACCACTACTGCCCAGTCAAGCCTGGTTTATTGTGACTTACTCAGAGGAATAGGTTAAACCAAGATCAAAGCAAGTATTTTAGAACTTATGATCTTTACACTGCTTGAAGGTCCAAAATGTATTGTTTGTAAATTTTACGTTAAATATTTATGTTTCATGTGGTTCTTTGTTTTTCAGCATTTGTACTGAAATAATGGAATTTGATTTGCGCACTGAGGGTTTCATAGGGCAGATGAACTTCCCAGCTCTAAGTCAGTATCAAATCAATACACAAAACAGCCTGATCCATCCATCCATCCATCCACTTATCCTGGTCAGGGTCAAATGGAGCCTGGAGTGTATCCCACGCAGCACAGGGCACAAGGCTGCAGTGTACCCTGGACGGGACATGAGTCCATCACAGGGCACATACATTCACACACTCCTGTGGCACAAGAGGAAGATGCAGACACCACAGAGAGCAGATGTGGGATTAAAACCCCCAACCCTGGAGGTGTGAAGCAATCGTGTTGCCCATTGAGTCATTCTGTTACCCATTTCTACATTATGAAGTCCATTAACCATTTGTTGATTGGTTCTATCACATTAATCCGGTGCTTTTAAACGTGACTCTGATGATGAACCAGCCATGAACTCTACAGACCGGCAAAGTGTGTTGGGGTATTTGTGTCAGGACAGGGAGGAGGTTGGCAGCTGTTTACGATCCCACACACCCCCCTTAAAGATGGGGGGGATAGCACACTGCACCCCAACAACAATGTGCTTCACAAGAGGAAAATATAAAGCTGGATATAATCAACCAATTAATGGGGGTCAACGGTTTATTTTTTTAGCATGTCACTGGACGCTTTCTGGACCATAATGTTTGACAATCCCCCCCCCCACATTGAAAAAGTTTGTTTTACATGTCACAAAAGGTTGTCTGGGACCTTTACAGGGCTCGGCAAGTTTCAGCAGGCACTGTGGTCCTATTTATTGACTTAACAATTAGCTGGCTCTTGCATAAATCAGCTCCATGTCTTTGTTTGTTAGTCACCTCTGAAACCACCAGAAATAGGCAACCTCAGCTGAAGACCGCGGCACAAGTTGATTTATCGCGGCTTGGACTTAAGAAGCGCTCCTGGGCCGTTAATTTAATTTCTGGAGGATGAAAAGGGAATAAAAGTTTACGACTGCAGGCTTGAACCGAGCTGGACATGCAGGCCACTGGCCTTCCTGACAGTGCGTTTCTCTTTAGCTCCAGATTCAATTACAAGACTCTGGATTTCGGACCGGCTCGTAAACAGCATTTCCAATGTACGACGGTACTCTGGAAGCCCGTTTTGCGCTGTACCGTTAAATTAAACGTGTCCACCAGGCGTGACCGTGCCCAGCGCATCAAAACTCATTAATGCACAACCCTCTATGCATGTATTGTTTAAATGCGATATTGATTATCTTCCAAGTTAACAAAAAGCATTTGCTCTGTAATTCCTTGCTCACCTTTTCGTTTCTCGTAACACGTAATTAAATATGCGATTATATTTATGCTCGTATGCATAATAGGCTAAATAACATTTAACAGCTTTTTGAAAACACAACGCTGCACTTGTTCAGCAGCACTGTCAAAATGCGATTTCTGATGAAGCGATAAGTTTGCCTGGAGACTTGGCAACACCAGAGGAAAGGCTTAATTTAATTAAACATCCATTAAATGTGAGTCGTCGATACAGCTAAAAGGATTTGGGAGTACATCATATCAGGTTAATAAGCCGTATGTAACCCGATTCACCAGTAGCGAGGCGACACGATTTGACCCGCGCGTTTCTCTGCGGGCCATGCGGGGCCGTACGGGGACGGTAGGACGACGAGGGTCCGATCGGCTGCACACGCAGTCAGTCAGGCTCCCTGCCAAAAACGGAGCGGCGGGGCACAACTCTCCGTTTTAGATAAGATTCATTCCGAAATAAGAGCGCGTTTTAGACATCGCTCAGTAAATAGGCCACTAACGATTTTTTTAGATCTAATGTTTTTCTCTAAATTAGTTTTCAATGAGAATTTATTACATTTTAACTTTGGCGAGCGTTTCTGTTTAGGGCTAGACATTTTAAAACTGTTTATATGCAATACAAACAAACACGAAATACTTAGCTTGTTTAATCGATTCTTGTGTTGGGTAGTTCAACACACTTTAATAGAGACTTTAATAATTAGCAAACTTTCCGTTGTGTTTTATAAGGTTTAAGTTTATTCGGCAACTAAATATTTAGATATTTTATTCACTGTGGAGGGGATGAACGAGCTATGGTGTTAATTTAGAAAAGAAAAATCTACAGTAATACAAACTCTATGGTTGGAGGAAGTTTGTAACCCCTGCCTTATGTTAATAGATGTACTCCGTACGGATTTGCAGTATCCTCCGGATGTTACCCTGTAGAAAAGTGACCTCTGCAGAGAGCAGTTTATGACTTATTGTATATTTCCATAATTTGGACACCGACCGGGAAGTTCCCCTCTGAACAGCACATTCAGACAGCACGTCACATCTAACAGAGCCAAGATCTTTGGCATGTCGTCGAGCCCAGTTTGCTAACTGGTTGCAGTGCATGTGGACTGGCAAACGACACAGCTCTGTGAGATTCTGCTGCGTATGCTCACACCCTTTCTCGCTTCTGGCAGCTTCTGTCGGTCTGTGCCTCTGTGCTTAATTACGTCTTTAGGGTATGTGGCTGCATTTGTGAAACTGATATCTGATCCGGCTCCATGTTTACAGGCCGGAACCTCGGTTTATATGTTAAATCAGGTGGAATTTAGGATTGCTTCTCTGGGTAGTGTGCGGTTCTGCTGATCCACCCTCTGCGTCACTGTTTAGAAGGTTGCTGGTTCAAGCCCCACCCTCAGCAGAATAATTGTATCTATATTAAACCCATAAGCAAGTCCTTTATCCTCCCAAAATGCTCCA
Source organism: Mormyrops boulengeri (assembly GCA_026781065.1). Lineage (NCBI taxonomy): Eukaryota > Metazoa > Chordata > Actinopteri > Osteoglossiformes > Mormyridae > Mormyrops > Mormyrops boulengeri. The sequence goes on along the minus strand of JAODLD010000030.1, from coordinate 16,201,961 downwards.
GGGTACCAGACAAATGGTCTGACCTTGTATTTGAACCCCAAACTTCACTCTTCACTGTATGTAAGGGGAGCAAAATGAGATATATGAAAGCAAGCATTTCAGTGTACCTGTGCAAATGGCAAATAAAGCATAAACTCTTTTCTCGGGATGAGTGCTTTGTCATGGAAAGGCATTTCTGTGAAGGGACGCCTAGATTTCCATTGCCGTGGCCATCAGATTTGCTGTGAACTGAGAGCCATTGAATGTTTTCCATCATGCTTGAATGAAATATGTCACTTGTGAAGAGCATTATGCTTGTCGTCACAAGCTATGTGCTCCTCTGACACATGGGACAAAATGTGTCTGGGTCATGTGGGGGGCGAGGGGGGGGGGTTGTTCACTGGG
>JAODLD010000030.1:16160276-16178923 GCA_026781065.1 Mormyrops boulengeri | reverse complement strand
CGCTTGGAGCAGGACTCTAATGAGCTCAGGCTGGTTTCACAGAAGCAGCTGGCTCTCTTGGTGAGAGACACACACACATGTTGGCAAGATCCTTTAATCTCACGTCCTTGAAGTCTTACATTGATGCTCACGCACAATTACATGCTCACACAGAGTGACACACTCACACACTCAAGCCATGATCACAGTTATACTCACTTGTACATACACTCCCTACACACACACACACACACACACACTTTTTTAATTCAGATTTTTGTGGGGACCGTCCATTCATTTCTATGTGCATAACCCTAATCTCAACAATGACGACCTTCACCCCTACCCAGCCCTGACCTTAACTATGGAACCATAGTTATGCAACCAAACAAAATACAAGACTTTTGGCATTTTTAGGTTTTTGATTGCAGTCATAATTTTTGTATAAAATTGAGTTTCCCCTTGTGGGGATCGAAAAAATGTCCTCACAAGGTCAAAATAGCAAATTTTAATCACATTCACATCTGGTGTGAATGAACATATGAATCCATGGTAGAAGCCCAACACAGGTTAAATCTGAAGAGGATCTTAAACTGTCACTGGGGGGGAGGGGGGGTGTTCTCTCTGCTCCCCCCAGTGATTTCTGTGAAAATTTAATTCCTGTCAATCTCCAGGGTGCTGGTTCGGCTCTGACCCAGGGCCCTTGCCTGGTGCTCTAATCTTTTTCCCAGAATGCACTGGTACTGATCAGAAGAGGAGCCTGGTTGTGTGGCTGACTCGCTCTGGGCCCCACCGCCGGCACTCCGAGCAGCTCTGGCTGGGGCTTATGGGTGTGACTCACTGCTCCCCCGCTGGGGAATGGGAAGAAGTGTGACCTCCCTGCCCCCCTCCCACACCCTGGTGGGAATACATTCCAATAGCTCTAAATAAATAAAATCTGAAATAAAATTCAGTCACACGTAGCTCTTTACAGGTACTTTACAGACTCTTTGCAGGCGATCAATTTGAATAATACAAGAGGAATAGAGATGTTTTTACACCTCAGGACGTAGGTTAACAGGCCCGTGTGAAACAGGATGTACGGCTTGCTCGCGGGGTGGGGGGGTAATCGGTAATCGGCCTTCTGATGAGGCTGTTAAGGTAACAGGGCCTTCCTCAGCAGCCCCTCTCACCTCCCCCATATAAACATAGCAGTTTTTTAGTGGAAAGCCGAATGCCACTGTAAGGTTTTTACAATGGGATGACTGAATGTGCACCTCATTGCATGTGGGTAAGATGCTGCCACGGTAAGCAGAAAAGCCGAGGTGGGGGGAGCTGACGTCAGGGTCATGCTGAGTGATTCTGTGGGGAACAGGGTGGACGCAGTGCTGTGGGGGGGGGACTATGGCGCTGGGCTCTGGCATCAGACGCGGCACGTGGATCTGCCCGTGCGGATCCCGGTGGTGCCAGCTGGTCTGCGACATCGCCCGTCCTCTCTGGGGCTTTGTGGTGCTACGGAGATGAGAGGCTGTCGCTTTTCGGAGGGGCGCTGCGGACAGGCCCCTCCATCTGTTAGCTCTGCTGATACAGAGCAGTGTTTCCCAACCCAGTCCTTGGAGATCCACAGCTAGTCCATGTTTTTGCTCCCTCTCATTTTTACTCAAAACGTGGACCGTCTGTGGGTCCCCAAGGACCGGATTGGGAAACATTGATATAGAAGACTTAACCCCCCCAATTATTGGTTCCTAATTGGAACGACAGCCCCTCCTTCACATCATCATAAGGCTCCATTTAATAACCCTCCTCTTTCGCCTACCCCCCCAGCAGATCAATCAAAGATACAACAGCATTTCCCTTCCAACAAATAGAGCAGCCTAACCAGGCCTGTTCCTCCTCCTCGTAGGGCAGCGCAGAAGCTCAACCTGTCATCAAAGCGTAAGAAGCCACCGGCGCCACTGGCCTTGCCACAGGAGCTGTGCATCTACCCCACCAGCTTCAGTGCCACCTTGCAGCTGTCACCCCCGCCTGCGCCACCATGTCTGCTCCGTGGTGTGTCCAAGGTCAAGGACAACCCAGGCATGGGCAAGGTAGGGAGACTGGGGGAGCTGACCGGCGGGGGTGGGGCACATATACGTCCAGACACCTGGGTGAACCGGTGTGGGCCGAGTGAGATTCCGAAATACCGAAGATAGTCGATCTGTGTAGCCCTATTCCTACTATGGAATTCCTCGGTTGGGGGGGGCGGGCTTCCTGTCACTGAAACAGCGACAGTTTGCTGAGTGGTGGGCGGAGACGTGTGACATGGATGCCTGGGATGTCAGAGCGCTGGTGCTCATGGGAATGATGCTACGCTAGCTGATGGCCCACATGGGCTACAGGGCGGCCATGCTGTCCAGATGTGGCCGAGGGCCACGGGGCCCCCCATTCCCCAGCTACACCCCACCCCACCACCCGTCCCATGGGAAGGTGACATCTGTGCTTCTCACTTTAATTACTTGGTGATTAATAAATATTAGTATAGAACTAATAGCAGACATATGTTCATGAGTATGACACATGGGACATATTTGTGGGGGGGGGGCTTTTTTCCACTGACTTTCCTATAAAGAATAAATGCATCTTGAGGACACTCCTGCTATGTCCCCCCCCCCTCACATACAGAAGCACCCTTCACCAAGGACCCGTGACCTTGCCCCTTATCAGCCCCGCTCTCCCTCGTTTGTGTGACAAATGAATGGTGACAGATGAAATAATTAAAGGATTAGAGACCGAAGCAGCTCTGTGATCTTGTGTTTGCGAAACTCCTGCTCTATAGAGAGGGGAGGAGTGTGGTTTCCACAGAGCTACTGAAGGCATTGAGGGGGGGGTCATGTCTAATTAGATAGATCCAGTTCACAAAGTGATCCTTCAGCCTTTAGTGTTCATTTCGTGTCTTTATTCCGCCCCTTTAAGTAGGCTGCTTTTGCACCTTGGCTATCCCTTTAAGTTGGCTGTCTTTGCACCTTGGCTATCCCTTTAAGTTGGCTGTCTTTGCACCTTGGCCATCCCTTTAAGTTGGCTGCTTTTGCACCTTGGCCATCCCTTTAAGTAGGCTTTTTTTCACCTTGGCAATCCCTATAAGGAGGCTGCTTTTGCACCTTGGCCATCCCTTTAAGGAAGCTGCTTTTGCACCTTGGCCTCTTGCTTCTCAATGTCTCATCACAGAACTGGAATTTTACAGCCAGAAACCCAAGGAGACACCTTTGGGTCTCTCCTGTGTTCAGTGATGGCATAAGGACACACAGCAGGCGGGTAGTGGGAGCCCTGTGCATACCCCCAAATCCTAGCTCTGAGGGACATTTTCCATCAGACAGGACAGTCCCTGTTTGCAGTTTTTGGGGTCTGTGGGTCTCAACAGGAAGGGCCACAGTTCAGGCCTGGAAAGGGAGGTGGGATTTACAGGAGAAGCAGAAACAGAGCCCGGTGAGAGCCTTCCCATGGAGTCCTCTGGCTCTGTGTGATATCATATCTGCTCCTTTAGCTAGAATCTTCTGAAGCATCACACAGGAAGCACCGGGCAGTGAGTAGGGCACTCAGTAGGGAGGGGTGTTGCCCGTGGCAGCGCACAGTGGTCACATGGAACCCAACCTTGGCTCCATCTAACTAGCCACGCGCACCTCACCCAGTCCAATAAGATCGGCGTCGTTCATTCGTAAACGTTGACTGTTGACCATCTGTCTCAGATTGGCTTAGGGAGAATTCTTCCATGTAACGGGAGATCATGGACCACCGAGCACGCCTGTTTGGAGATTAGAACAAAAGTCTGTGTTAATCGGTAAAGCTGATTTAGACATATTTTCAGTGCTGTGGACAAACAGTGAAAAGGAGGGGGTCCTGATCTGTGCTCTGATAGGGCAGCGCAGTGTGCCTCTCTTGTGGCCAACCTGCCCTGCATCTCTATGCACACACCCTTAAATTATATCAGAAGCTTCTGAGGACAGTCAGGGCTGCTTCTCACCTTAGATGGCTGGCCCTAGGGTAGAACGCTCTACAGCCAGTAAAGCTTTCTTCACTCAGACGTCTCGCCTCCAGCCCAATGTTGCTGCACGTCCGTCACAGACAGTTTATGCAGAAGGTGTCTCGCTCAAATCCCGCCATACAGCTGGAAATCTGCTCACGGTTCACCTCGAATGCCTTGGTCGGCTTCCTGCCCCCCTTAGGCTTGCTTTGGCCGCATTGCTGCTATGCCACCTGCTGGCCCAGGTACTGGAACAAGTGTTTGGGGAAGGAAGAGCAAAGGGAACAGCTTCCAGGTTGTGCTTCTCTCACACGGCCACTTTCAGCTGCAGGACGCCGGCCCTTCCTCTCTGTTTGTCGGCTATTGTTTACGCCGCTATGGAAACTGCCCATTAAATATCCTTTTAATAGAGTTCACCGAGTTTCCTTGCAGCGCACCTGGCTCAAGTCGCCCCAGAAGGAGCCCCGGGCCCCGCACGTCGATTACGCTTTCATTTTCTGAGGGCTGACTTCAGGGGGCGGAGGCCTCGTTAACCGACTGCCTCTCCTTGCGACCGGTCTGAACCGGTCTGACCCCGATTGCTGAGCTGATTCGTCTTGTCAGCAGATCCGCGCTGTGCCACCGCCAAGCCCCCAGATCTCCGGCCTTCTCCATGATGCCCTTCACTCTTTCTGTGATTTTAAGTATTTTGGCTTAAAATGTAAGTAGCTTGAATTGCATGTATGCCCTTAGTGATACTCTGGCCCTGATACTCTGTGGGGTATATATAGTAGAATTAAGCTTGTCATGCATCCCAATACATCTTAAAGTATGATTCACTAAACATTGATGCTAGAGTCACAATGACAACCTCAGCTCCCTGCAAATGGGGACAGTCCCTTCTCTAAGGACCCCTCCCAGTTTATTCCCAGAGGATTATCCCTGATGTCCGCATCATTCCCCTGAATGACACTGGCATCTGTCTGTATTAGTTCACTGGAGTGTTAATTTTTCTCTAATTTGCTCCCCCATTTTCAAAAGCTGGCTCTGGCACTGCAGAGGGGAGAAGCAGGATGCAGTGAGCGGGGGAGATGGAAAAGATATCCCATTTAATTGGGGGGGGGGGCAGTGTGAGCACCACGCCATGCACTAGCTGCTGAATGTAAATATACCGTCTGCCGTGTCGCCAGGGAACTGGAGCCATCCTATACAGGGGCCGGCTTAAATGTCACAGTAACAGTCATTTGTTCAACACATGTACGCGTCCATCAAAATGATATACCCATAGAGGGGAGGGCGCCACTCGCTTTGGGCCTGAGGAACGCCGGCATCCCGCCGGAATCTTGCCAGAATGCAGTCAGTAAGAGACGCTGCTCCAAGTACTGAGGCAGGATTTGTAACAGTATCCACATAGAAGTTGCGGTGGGGGGGGGGACATACCCTTTTGTTTGGGCTCTAACGATCTGGGAAAGTGAAGGGAAGAAAAAAAAACAGAGGCGTCTGTTTCACTGCCCATGCGGAAAGGAAGAGTGGGACGCCTGTTTTTCCTCCCTGGTGTGAGGCGGTCATTCCCTTTCCAGCACTGCCCCCTTTATTGTCCCAGATTGAATTCCTTATCGCTTAATAGCCATAGAGCATCCAGGCTCTAACACTTAGAGGGAGGAAATTGGAGCCCCGTGCACGGACCTCGCACTGTGCAGTCGAGGAGTGCGTCGTGGTGAGACCCAGCCGTGGATGCGAGTGCCGTCATGTCGTGGTGGTGGTTGTCCGGTGGCTTCTCTCCATTGAATGTGGGCTGGAGGCTTAGAAAGCCAGGCCACAGGTGCGTGTGATTTTCACACTGGCATGGGAATCTGGCCAACGTGTGCAGGGTACACGCCGTATCGTTGACCAACTGTGGCAGCCTGTCCGAGGTCCTGGGGGGAAAGCTGGGGGTTGACTGTGGGCAGCTGGAACTGGATCCGGCTGTCTTCTCAACTGTGGGCCGCAAGTCTGCACAATTGAGAGTAGGTTGGGGGAAGGGGTCTTGAGGAGTGACGGAGTGCTTGAGGGTTAGGGTTTGCGTCCATGTGTGCGATCGAGGGGGAAAAGGCTGCCCCCCTGTTATGGTTACCAAGGCTTATTCAGCAGGGCTGCCCAAGGTTCGCCTGTCATTTACTTCAACATGAAACAATGTCACGCCGAGGAATATGATGATCACCATTATCCTTTTCACAAGCCCTCTCTGGTTTATGATGTTTTTTTTTAAAAAAAAAGAGGAGAGGACTAATGTGAACATTTCATAATTTAAATCTTCCATTTTGAGAGGAATTTTAGTTGCATCCAAAGTACTTAACTGAAATTACATCAGGAAATAATCCCGCTGTAAAAATAGATAATGCTATTGGACAAGCATGTGAACATTACACACTATGTACACGAAGAGGCGCTGCCTGAGAGAGCGGAGTGTGCTTTAGGGCACGGTGAGAAGGGCAGAGCGATTGCTGCCTCTGGCTGTCTCCTGCTGCTTCCCGTATACTGGGTTCCAGGTCCCGTTCTGCCCACCAAGCCATTCGGGTCCAGGAGCCTTGTGGGTTAATGCAGCTGATATGTACTGTGGTTTCATAAGGGGGGGGGGGGGATGAATGATGGGAATAGAACTCTCTGACCTTCAGAGTAGCTAATTTGTTAAAGCGAAGAGGAAGTGTCCCATGCAGTGCAGTCGCTTGTGCAACCAGCTTAATAGAAGCATTGCTGTGAATTCATTTCAAAGACTGCAGGGGACAGGGGAGGGGGGGGCGTTGGCGGTTCCCGACCAGAGGTGGGGAAGACTGGGAATGCTACTTATGGCAGCCACATCGCTCAGCTTGGCGGTATATCACGTCTACGGGTCCCTGCGACGGCATCATTCTGGCTGCAATGCGGAGTCCGTAAATGTACTCCAAACTGATCTGATCTGTGTCACAGTATGTGCAAAAAGAAACTTCCAGAGATTATGTTTTTAATTTGCCTATTTGTGAGGGTCATCAGGTCAGGGCATGACATGTCACACTTTTGGGTTTTAACCCCCCGAAATTGTCTTTGGCTAGATTCTCCTGCGTCGAAAGAGGATTTAGCAGTTGGATGTCGAAAACTTTAATCCACCGCTCACGTCCCCACAGGTGAAAGTGATGGTGCGCATCTGCCCCTCGACGGGCCCCCTGGATTCCTCAGAGTCCATGTCCTTCCTGAAGGTGGACCCCCGCAAGAAGCAGCTGACCCTTTATGACCCATCCCTCAACACACACTCCAACTCAGGGCCCCGGCGTGCTGTGGTGGCCGCCCCCAAGATGTTTGCCTTCGATGCAATCTTCACCCAGGATGCCTCCCAGGTATGAACCATCCCCTGTTCCCAGTTAACATCCCACACTGGCCTCAGGGATAGGGCATGGGGTGCCCATTCCTCAAGGCTGCTGGCCGGGCGGCCGGTCCTTTTTTTTCATTTCTATTTGAGGCCTGGAACTGCAGCTGTAGATTAATGGTGGCTCTCCGCAGCTGACATGACAGAGGCGTCTTGGCAGCGAGGGTGTGGCTGCCAGCCGCATCCCTGCCGGTTTGTGTTCCACGGGCTTTCAGAGATGCATTATGTCTCCCTGCTAATCGCCAGTGCTGACAGTAAGAGTGTTTGGTGGACGCAGGCCTCACTGAAGGGGACCGGCCAGTGACAAGCAGCTGTCTGGCACCCAGCTGGCGATGAAGCTGCTGATGTGACAGCTTTGGCATTTGAAAACCCCATCACAGAGCAGTGGGGGGGGAGGGGCGGGGGGGACTTCCTTTAGCTCCACCTTCTCCAACACGGCTCTATGGGGATTCACCAGGGTGGGTCGATAGCAGCGCGTGAGTGCTTTATCCTACTGTGATGAAGTTCCAGAAGTGTTGAAGGGAAACCTCCCCATCTCATGAGGTGGAGCATGCAAGGTGGTCTGCAGTGGTGTGTCATACGGAGGGGGGAGGAGGGTCTTCACCATACACAAAGAATGTATCCCCTGAGCACATTCTGCTTGCATATCAGACTGTTTTATTTGTTGTTGAATACCATCTCCTTTTTCTAGCATCCAGTCTGTTAGCGAGTGACAAGTCTCTCCCCCCCAGGCGGAGGTATGTTCGGGGACGGTGGCGGAGGTCATCCAGTCAGTGGTGAATGGAGCAGACGGCTGCATCTTCTGCTTCGGCCACGTCAGACTAGGTAACCCAGGATGTGTCCCTGTTGATTGCCAGCTTGCCCCTGCAGGCTGTTAGCTGCCAGCCCCCCCCAGTCGGCCTGCTGCTTTGGAGTGCGCTCAGAGCCCTGCTGTTAATTGACTTGGCGGGCACCACGTGTCGCATGAGCCTCGGCCCTGAGGTTGCTTCCCGAGGTTCCGCACAAAGGCGGACGGGGCTCTTGTGTCGGGGACCATATTGTCCATCCACTTTTTCATTGGCTTCACTTGGAGTCCGCGGCAGTGGCACGGAGTGCCTGGCTGGGCAACTGCAGGGGGGATGCGGGGCCAGCGTGTCTGAAAAGGCCGTGTAATTAACCCCCCTGCACTCCGAATGTGAAGGGCTTCCATTTTCCAGCTCTTTGGCTCCTGAGTATCTCATTGTTCCTCTCCCTGTTCTTGGCAGCTGTGGGGTATCCAGCCTCCAGCTGTGTCTGTCAGAGTCTTTCTCCATGTTAATGAGTAACTGTGTATCCAAAAAAAAAAAAAAAAGAACCAGTCAATGCAAAGAGGAAATAATGAATGTTACTTGGGTGGCATGAATGATGTCACCTTGAATGGATGTGCTCCGCCCCCTTCAACACCTGTTCCTGTCTCATCCAGGCAAGACGTACACCATGATCGGCAAGGACTCCTCCACCCAGAGCCTGGGCATCGTCCCCTGTGCCATCTCTTGGCTTTTTAAGCTGATCAACGAGCGTAAGGAAAAGACGGGCACGCGCTTCTCTGTCCGTGTCTCTGCCGTGGAGATCTCCGGCAAGGACGAGACGCTCAGCGATCTGCTGTCTGAGGTGGCCAGTGGCAGCCTGCAAGACGGCCAGTCGCCGGGGATCTACCTGCGCGAGGACCCCATCTGTGGCACCCAGGTGAGCTGGCGGCTGGGCGTCTATGATCCCACCGGTCTGACCTGCTATCCTGTGCCAGGCCCTCGATCTTCCCCTGTTGTCAGGACCATCATTAATGGACCCGAATCTCCTTGCCCGCTCATTCCACTGCATGTCAGCTCCTGTATATGTCCACGCATGTTACCCACAGTATCTGTGTCACACTGGATCTAGCCACACTGTGAATTGCCCTGGGCTTGGGCGGCTTCTGCTTTGACGGCCCTGACAGGTGCTTTCGTCAGATGTTTTTTTTCTGCCAAGGACCGGCACTTCAAAGGGAGCTTCAGTCCTCTGAAGGACCCCCCACCCCCACATTGCTCTAGAATGGAGCTTTAGCATTCCAGGGATACAGTGCTTCCCGGCACCCCCCCATTACCTCTCCTAATCCCCTCCCTCAGTGTGCATATCTGCTCCTATGATTGCCCAGGAGATTCAGTCTGATAGGCAAGAAATGTATGCCTGTGTCCAATTAGCTGGCTTCTTGCTTGCACGTTTCCTCCTCCCTGAAATGTAACCCCTTGCTCCCCCCACTCCACTCAGCTCCAGAACCAGAGCGAGCTCCGCGCTCCCACTGCTGAGAAGGCCGCCCTCTTCCTGGATGCAGCCATCGCCGCACGCAGCACCAGCCGGCCTGACTGCGACGAGGAGGACCGCCGCAACTCGCACATGCTCTTCACGCTGCACATCTACCAGTACCGCATGGAGAAGAGCGGGAAAGGAGGAAGTGAGTAGCCCAGCACGTCTGTCCATCAGTCACTTGCTGTAGCCTGCAGTCACTTTTGTCAGTTGTGACCTGAGCCGGTGTCCCCCCCCCCCCACTTCCTGTTACACTTGAACACCAAGAATGCGGGCTGATTTCAGATGAACCCAAACGTTGCTGGATGCCGTCCCATTTTGAACTGACTTCCTCTGCCCTTTCTGCCCTTTGTCCCTTTAACAAATGGCTTCACTTCCCGGGATTTTTTTTATCCCCCTTTCCTTGCCTCTTTGCCGCCCGTGAAAGGACCCCCCCGTGGGAAAGTAAGTCCTTGTAGAATGTGCCAGATTGCATGCAGCCAGCCTCCCGGCCTCTGCCAGTTCAGCTCCTCACTGTATCTCGTGACAGTGTGATGGCCTCACTCTCATTTATTTGCTTGGGCGTCGTCGTCGGGTAAGTGAAGGGGTTAACCCAGCTGAGACTGAGCTTCCCACACTGCTGAATAAAAGCTGCATTAATGAGCATTGCCTGAACTGATTTCTAAAACCTTAACAAGAATATTCATGAGCAGGGAAATTTTCGTTTGATCAGCACAAGTGACGTTGAGGGCTCTCTTACGTGAGGCCTGTTGTTAATGCTTCACTGTGGCAGCAGTTGTGCAGAGCGGATGCTTCCTAACGTGCGAATAAATCAGAGCAGGTAATGAGGTATGACGTACCTTCTCAGGAATGTTTATGTCCCAGTGCTACTGTCAAAGGTGTGAGGCTAGTTTTTATTGCAGTGCTGAGTCTGGATTCTGGACATCAACTCTGCTGTTTTTGCTGATGTCCGGAGGCCACTGCCGTGGGCGTAGAGCATCTGTCACATGCAGACGTTCACACTGCAGTGACCTATCGCCCGATCCTCCCAAGCTAGGGTGCCAGCTCCACGTTTAGCATAATGTCAGTATCAGAGCCCAGTGCCCAGTCTGACATCATCGTAGTGTTGCTGTGTTTGACAATCATCTCTGACATGGGTTTTCATAAAGCGCCTGGTATCTGGACCTGCCTAGATTTATCTTTAAACCAGGGATTTGAAACACATCTTAGTCATGAATAAACCAGATGGCAACGTCAGCCAATGGTCTGGCTTCTCCTGGCCAGAAAACTAGAGGCACCTGGAGGAAGAAGCAATAATGTGTGCAGAGATGAAAGCTCACCACCACTCTTTGCTCCCCCACTAGTGTCTGGAGGCCGGAGTCGCCTGCATCTCATCGACCTGGGTAGCTGCGAGAAGGTCCTGAGCAAGAGCAGGGATGGAGGTGGTGGACTGTGCCTGTCACTTAATGCCCTCGGCAATGTCATTCTGGCCCTGGCTAACGGGGCTAAGCATGTCCCTTACAGGTGAGGTGCCAAGCTGCATCCTTCCTCAGTCTGAAAATAAATGAGTGAGGGATGAGGGGCAGGGCTTGTGCAGATGTAAGCACTTTGACAGCTTTATAGCTGCACAGGCTCTGCTGCCCATCAGTAACCCCTATGGCTCGCTTGTGGGTAAATCACTGTGGCTCATTTTACCTGGTAAAAATTAGAGAACGAGCTGTGAAATCTGGGAAATACAGGAGAAGCTATCAATAATGGAGAGAAGAACGGGACTGTGGCACTGGAAGAACGAAGATGCGGCAGAAGAGGGGGAGATAAGGGGATAGTGAGAGTGTGGAAGTTGAAGATAGGATCAGCGGAGAAGGAGTGGTGTTGGAATGGAACTGGGAGATCTTACTCGTTATTGCTCTCAGGAAAACTGTGTAAACCGCTGTGTTTACAGTTTCCCAGTCTGGTCCTTGAGAACTCACAGACAGCCCATGTTTTTGTTCCCTCCAAGGTTTCTGCCAGGTAGTCCACGTTTTTTCTCCCTTCCGGGAGCTGTGAGAGAGCAAACACATGGACTGTCTGCCAGTCCCTGAAGACCTGATTGGGAAACACTAGTTTAGAGTGTAGAGTTAAGACTATGCATTCTGCCAGAGGTAAACAGCTGTATGAAAATGTATTAATATGAGCACAGACTAGTATAAGTGAGGCTCTGATTTTACTGTGAAAGTCTTCTTGTCATGTCATGGGAAGTGTGACTATGTCCCGGGAAGCTGGATGTTGGCACCAGCATGAGCTGTCTGGCTTTGCTGCACAGGGACAGCAAGCTGACGATGTTGCTGAGGGAGTCGCTGGGCAACATCAACTGTCGCACCACCATGATCGCACACATCTGCGACCTGCCGGCGCAGTACACCGAGTCGCTCACCACCCTGCAGCTGGCCTCGCGCATCCACCGCATGCGGAAGAAGAAGGCCAAGGTCAGCCACGTTTGGTGCTCATTGGGGCTTATTGCTCTGAGCAGATGGATGCCTGCTTCTTTATCACTGACGGCCTTTTTTGACTCGATAGACTGCACGTGGTGGGGGGGCGGTGAAATATCCCCAGCACAGGAACCTTTAAGATCTATAAAATTAATCAGCATCTCTGTTAACGAACGGCAGTTATAGCAATGATTCAGAGTTAGTTTTTCTCGTTTATCTACACTGTGTAATCAATATGTGTGCCTTGGGAGGTGGGTAATGAATGTACTCAGATTAAGGAAATATACTTTCAGAATAACGAGCTAGAAAGACAGCACATATTTATAATGCTGGCTGGGACACAGTCGTAACGCACAGCTTGGTGGTGGTGTTGTAATATTGACCAGTGCTTTTGTGGTTCCCCATTGGTGTGCACTTTTCACCTTTACCGTATTGACATGTTAAGACACCATGGATATTTACCCTCAGGTTAACTGTGTCCTGAGTGCAGATTTGTCATTAAATAATTTAGTGATCAGTGACAGGGCTCAGAGTTGTGAATTAAAGCAATTTTAGATGTAACGAGACCCAGTGGTCAAACTAGATGTCTGCTTTGAAAAATGTTTAACTGTACTGTGCCTGTAATGTTTTCAGTATGCATCAAGCTCCTCCGGTGGGGAGAGCTCCTGTGAGGAAGGCAGAATACGCCGGCCGCCCCACCTGAGACCCTTTCATCCCAGAACAGTTGCACTGGACCCAGACCTACCAGTCCTAGTCAGCGACCCGGACTACTCCTCTAGCAGCGAGCAGTCCTGTGATACCGTTATCTATGTGGGACCTGGGGGAGCCGCTCTCTCGGACCGCGAACTCAGCGACAATGAGGGTCCACCTGCATTTGTGCCTATCATCCCCTCCCTCAATAGGAAGCGTACCAAGGATGGTCCTGTGGACCGGGACCACTTCAAATGCAACACATTTGCAGAGCTTCAGGAGCGTTTGGAGTGTATTGACGGCAGTGAAGAGCCAACTGCTTTCTCAGGGGAAGGCAAGGGCTCTCAAACTGGGCCCAAGTTGGACAATGGAGCTGCTAAAGCTAAAGACAATGCTGCAGTGCCTCCAAGGACTCCTGCTAAGGCCTCCTACCAGGAGAACAACTCACCTAGGCAGCCTCCTCAGTGTACATCAGCTAATCTGACTTGCAGCACTCCATTCAAGTCCACACCAGAACATTCCAAGTGGTCAACATCTGCTTCTGATGGGGGTGTTGTGGAAAGTCTGAGTCGAACAAGTGCGGATGGGGAGAAAGTGCTCACGTCAGATGGACAAGAAGTCACATCCAAGTATGGTAGCACCATGTCTCAGGACTCTGAACCGGTGGTGCGGGAGAAGATTTATGTCAACAGGAGGCCCCTCCCCAAACCCGCACCTCTTCCTCCCCAACAGAGAGAGCCTAGGACACTTTACCCTGAGTCAGAGGGAAGCTCTGCAATGAGGATGCCACCAGTAGGGATGAGTCATCAAGCACTGAAGCGAGGGGAGCTGGGGAGCTCCCCGGTCCTTGGAAGAGCCAACTCCATGAGTAGGTCCCCCATGGAGGTGAGCCACCTGCGCTCTACCTTTAGGGGAAGATGCTTTGATAGGGATATCTTGAGGACTACAGTCACCCTACAGCAGCCTGTGGAGCTCAATGGAGAGGATGAGCTGGTGTTCACTGTGGTGGAGGAGCTATCCATAGGCAGTATCATAGACAATGGGAGGCCCTCAAGCATCATTAGCTTCAACAGTGACTGCTCCCTCCAAGCCTTGGCTTCTGGCTCTCGGCCAGTTAGCATCATCAGCAGCATCAATGATGAGTTTGATGCTTACATGTCCCAGGAAGGTGCGTCCGGTATAAACACTGACATAGTGCCAGAGGAAGTGTTTGACTGCCCTGGAAGCAGGTGTTCTTCCATCAGCTCTTGGCTCACTGAAGTGAGTGTGGGTACACTTGAGAGTGAAGACACCCCTTCTGCAGATAGGTTTTTGCAGCAGCCTAAGCACATTGGTCCAGAGGGTACTTTCTATTTGGATTCCCTTGGCATGTTCCACAAGGAGCCATTTACCCCTCAGGATGTCAAGAGCTCCTTGAATGACAGTGGTTTTTGCTTCTCTGACATGGACAGTGACAGTGTCACATCCGGCAAACTCTCGCTGAGCATAACAAGGTGTCCTTCATCGCTGGAGTCCATAAAAGTAGCCACAAGAATTTCTAAAGAGACAAAAGCGAATTCTCTTAGCAGTTCGCAGCCATCGCAGATCCCTCAAGGAGTTCACTCCAGTCTTCCCAAAAAAATTAAACCTACCTCATCTGTTCCCCAGAGCAGCAGTAGTCGTGAACTGCAGAGGCAGGAAGGCAAGCAAGAAGACCCCTGGCTACGCATCGATAATCCGTCAGACTCTCGAGCCAGTGACTCCAATTCTGCAGGGAAGTTCTCTAGGAATGGCACAAGCAGCATACCCTCCAGGAAGCCAGATATGAACAGCAACAGTGTACCTCGACCGCCTAAGACACTTGTGCCTACCTCATCCCAAAGGGTGGTGGATGGCTGTGAGAAATCTAGTAGCAAGAAAACAGAGACTCTGAGTAAAATGCCACAGCTTCGACGTGGGGCAACCACTCTGGGCACTGTCCCTGTCATCCATAACTCCTCTGATTCCCGGGGGACCCAAGATGTCATGGCTGGAGCTGTTAGTTTGAAGTTTTCTTCATTGGGGAAAAAGACAAATGGACAGAAAGGTAGTATGCTACCAAAGCCTGGTGGTAGCTCACCTCCTGCTCCACCTGTCCGCAAATCCAGC
Organism: Mormyrops boulengeri; assembly: GCA_026781065.1. Classification (NCBI taxonomy): domain Eukaryota; kingdom Metazoa; phylum Chordata; class Actinopteri; order Osteoglossiformes; family Mormyridae; genus Mormyrops; species Mormyrops boulengeri. The sequence goes on along the minus strand of JAODLD010000030.1, from coordinate 16,164,048 downwards.
CTAGATCAGAAAAATCGGACCTTGTTGCCCCCAAGTGCCTTAAAGTCAGCAGGTATCGATGGAGGAAAGTCCCCAGCACCCAGAGCAGCATCATCAGAAGACGAGCTTGAGATGCGGCTCAGAAGTAATTCCGGCAGCCACAAAACATCCAGCCTAAAAGTAGACTGCAGCTCAGGCAAATCAACATCCAGTCTTAAGACAAGAGGAGGCAAAGGGGACACTGGACAGTGGTATGGGAGTCAGACATCCCTAGAGAGATGTGACAGCTTGAGTTCTGTGGGATCCAAGCCAGGATTATATAGAGAAAATAGTGGTGCAAGTCTGGGTAGTAATGGAAAATCCAGTAGGTCAGTGCCAAGGCTTGGGGCCCCGACTGCTGTCTCTACTCCCACTGCAACTTCTCCGCCTCCTTGTGTCGTGCCAGGGACCCCAGGAAAAGCAGGGCTGTTGAAAGGCAGTGTCAACCCCAAAACTATAGGTGTCAGTGGGAGTAAGACCCGCTCAATATCTACAAGTAGTTCTAAGGCCTTGAGTTCTTCTACCAAATCTCTGGCTGCTCCAGCTGCACGCAACACCGGCCTGCCTCCCACAGGGAAGATGGGGCCTCGTTCTGTCACCGGGGTCAACAGCAAGCCTGGGAGGGGCACCATCATGGGAACAAAGCAAGCCATCCGAGCTGCCAACAGCCGGGTCAGCGAGCTGGCTTCAAGCGGCCCTGGGAAGCACTTCAGGGGCTCGGCAGACTCAGACAGTGGCAATGACAGTGGGGTAAACCTCAGTGATGACAAGCCCACCGCCCTCGCGCTGCCCTCCCCGTACAGCAAGATCACTGCTCCGCGGCGGCCACAGCGGTACAGCAGTGGACATGGAAGCGATAACAGTAGTGTTCTCAGTGGGGAGCTGCCCCCTGCCATGGGTCGCACTGCCCTCTTCTATCACAGCGGGGGCAGCAGTGGGTATGAGAGCATGATCCGGGACAGTGAGGCCACGGGCAGTGCCTCTTCAGCCCACGATTCCATGAGCGAGAGCGGCATGTCCTCTTCTGGCCGTACCAGGGCATCCAAATCCCCCAAGAAGAGGTCGAATGGTGAGGCGTCAATCTATAACTCTTTCTCAAACAGACTGCTATTCTATTCAGCATCAGAGTATTCAGGTCCCCTGAATCAGTCCATGTATTGCCAAAATGCTATATAAATAAAATTATTCTTTGGTACATGGGAAAGCAAAGGATATATCTCACTTTGGCAGCAAAAATAACATTTTCTGCTGTCATAGAAACTCTTCAGTGACACCCAGCCATTGCCTATTTAGAGATGTTTAACTGGCACAAGACTCCCTGGTTTCACAATTGAGTAATGTCTATAAATAACCACTAGCTGCTATGTAGGCAAAATGTATGTGTATGAATCTCCCGTCATGGTGTTAATGGTTTGCTTGCAGTTTTATATTCCATTAGTCATAAGTATGCATCTCTAAGCTTGAGATTTGTGCTGCAGCACAGTCGGATTGTTAGGAAACTGAATGGTTTGAGGATCCCGCTCTTTGTCATGATAGGTAATAACTGCTAGAAATGAGAGCAAGGTGTATACTTTAATGTATAAATCTGTAATGCTGTGAACATGAAACAACAATTGAGTCCTGGTCCTTCTAGCCTGAGAACATTATCTTGCATTCAGATACCCATGCAACATGCAATTTAAGATATATTCGATGCACAGAATAGAACTATATTGAATTCCCCTCCTGTTGAATCTCATCAGGCGATCCTATTCACTCTCAGATTTATGTTGTCGACCTGTGTAATTCATATCTGTTGTAGGTGCAATAGATAGCACCATACACTATGCATGCAATCAATACCACCCGCAGGTTCAAGCCTGGTATCGCTTCAGATCTTTAGTCTCATACATATTTATTAATATTGCTGCATACTGCTGGATAAGCCTGATGTATATTTCTCTGATCCGACTTCGATCGCTGACTGTTTTATTTATTTTTTTATTTGTTGTGCCTCCAGGTCTCCAGAGGAGACGTTTGATCCCCGCCCCCCTCCCGGACAGCTCTTCACTGGGGTGGAAGCCCAGCACCACTGGGCAGTGGGTGGACCTGCCCCCGCTGCTGCCCGGCACTCTGAAGGAGCCCTTCGAGATCAAGGTGTATGAGATCGATGACGTGGAACGGCTACAGAGGCGGCGGATGGAGGATGTGGCCGAGGTGAGCTGCTGGCTGCTAAGGGGGAATGTGGCTCTGTCATCAAATCGGTCTTGAGTTGAGTTTGAGTATTTTGGGTGGAGCCATGGAATTATTTTGCCAGTTAAACCTGCTTAAGGTTCAGGAAAATGTGTTTTGATCCTGGCTGCTTTCTTGATAGTCCAAATACAGGACAGGCACAGAGCCGGCTGTCTTGGGTAGGCTGGTTCTTTATAAATGAACATCTGTTTTGACTGCCTGACCTTCTTCCATCCACTTGGCAGCAAATGACCGTGTTTAAGTGCCTGTGACGGCTTGCCGGGTGTTTTTTTTGTCATGTGGGTCTCTAGAAACGTGTGTGTGTGTGTGTTGGGGCGGGGGGTATCGCACAAGCTATTACCGCCTGGGGTTAATTGGTTTAGGTATGACTGATCCGCGGGATGGCCCTCGGAAGGGGGTATGAGGCAAAGCCCTGGTGTAACTGAGGAGCATGTGATGGATGAAGGTCTCCATCCGCGGATGCTTGATCACTCTTTATGGCGGTCCCTGCTTCCATGGGTCATTAACCATCCCTACAAGCTGGAGTCAGCCCGGTGGAGAGTTGTTGAAGGGAGATATTAAATCAGCTGGATGGTCGTTTGATTTAGTTTCAATTAAGAAAAGATGATCTTCAATTCGTCTTTGAAAGTAACGATGGCTGAATCACACATAATGGAAAGCCTGTCCCAGAGCCGATAGCATTGCTACTAACTCAACTATACCATGCTGGAGTGTGTGCAAGTATGTGTGCTTGTTGGGTACGTGGCCTTTCATCCATTTAATCACACTGCCCTCTCTATTCTCTTTCCTTTCTCTAGCAACCTTTTCAGGATGTCGAAAAGGTACGTCGATGGGGCAGGATGGGCGTGTCTAAATTGTGAGCTGAATTTAGGACTTTGGCCAGGGAGGGTTTTATCAGAAGGGGGTATCGTTCATTCATTGCGCAAGGCCTGAGGACCTAGAATTATTACAATGTACGTTACAAGCGGAAACAAGTCCTCTTACACGACAATACCTGGAAAACACAGCGACTGAAATTATAGGGTGTAATTGTATATCCTGTAATTCTTCTGTGGTAACACATGCTACCGTCAAGGACGGGAGCAAAAAAAATCATCTGTTGTTACTGCTCTTCTTAGAATGCTGTCTCACATGTATATATATGTAGGCGTATATATCTATATATTGGGGATGCTAGTTTCATTTCCTGTCCAGATCCAGTATCCCTTGGAATTCACCAAGTGTAGTGTTTCCCAGTCTAGTCCCCAGAGACCCACAGTCGGTCCATATTTTAGCTCCCTCTGAGCGCCCTGCCAGACGGTCCACGTTTATGTTCCCGACTGGGAGCTGTGAGGGAGCAAAAACATGGACTGTCTGTGAGTCCCTGAGCACAGAATTGGGAAACACTGAGCTAGTGTGAGAAGCTATCAGTAGTATCGGGATTGTGGCTCCCCTGTGTGTGGTGGCTCACTGGGGGGGGGGGGGGGGGGGGGGGGGGGGGGGGGGGGGGGGGGGGGGGGGGGGGGGGGGGGGGGGGGGGGGG
>JAODLD010000030.1:16123549-16151197 GCA_026781065.1 Mormyrops boulengeri | reverse complement strand
CCCCGCACCTGTGCAAATGGCAATAAAGACTATTTATCTATCCTACTATCTATGTAATGTATGGATAGCGGAAGTGATTAAGCCGGCTAATATTTTACCGGAAATACGTCAGCACGCCGCGTGCATATAGCCCATTAAAGCGCCAAAAATACATGCGAAAAATTTAACAGCAATATCTCTTACCAGAAATCATGAACCGGTTACTGAAGGTAATCCAAACACTCGATGATACGATTAGTGTAAGGATTGTCGTAGCAGCTTTATCACCTTATAAATAGTCTGTAGGATTTACAAACTACTCCAACGCTTTTGATGTAGCTAATTTTAGATTTATAATGGAATAATATTTATTGAGTCTGGAGGCGTCATTGTCACGCCAGATGCGTGAGTGCTGCCAACCCCGCATATGTAATATAACTAGTAAAGCTGTACTTCCCACAAAATATCTACTGCTGACTTTAAACAAAAAGCTACGGTGCTTGTCGAGGTCAGGCTAAGTAGCTAGCAAAACTAACTAAACCGGTAGGAACACAATTGCGCCGACACCATTGCTAACTTCAGTTATTTTCCCTCTCAGGAATTGTCGTCCTGATCCAATTAAAATAATGAAATATGTACAGAATTATATCATGATATACATTCGAGTTCAAGATGCAGAAACAAGCCGGAGAACGGCGGCTTTTTTGGTCGACATGAACATTCATAGCGCTCCGTTTGTCCCTTTGGTCGTGTTAATGTTAAGTAATACAATAACTCCTTTAAACGACTTTAAATCACACACACACACACACACACACACATATGTACTTCTCATAATCAGATGATCCGTGCTCGTTTTAATGCCACATTGGAACACAGCCCCATGTTTCATTTGTAATTATTATGTCGGTTGTGTTTATTAAATTTAATTAACGTCCCCCCACACTGATAATCAAAATGAAAACATTCCGTGATATGTTATTATTTATATTATATTGTGGCTACATGAGAGCACTTAAATGTTTATTTCTAATCTGCCTTTGTCATACAGAGCTGAGAGACCTCAGGCTGATGATAATCCGAACATGTTCGGCTGTGGTCTGGATGTGCAGGCAGACATTTTCACCGCCGTCTTGCGCTACCGTTTAGGTGTTATTTAATGATAGACACGGGAATGTTTGTGAGTGATGTAGATCGCTGCATGATCACACCTGTGCTGTGCTACATTACATGCGTTGTTTGTTCTAGACCGAATGGTATGGTTTGTCCGTGATTAATCATTCTGCATATAGAGTGGTGTGAGATGGATGTAAAAACATCCTCTCGAATCTGCAGGTGTTCTGGCAGTGTGTGCAGCCCGTCATCTGGCTGGTACCTCTCTGCAGTCTCAGGCTCCAGCCCACGCAGAAGTGCTGGACCAGCAGGGAAGCTAAGTGCTGATTAACACTCTAAGGACAATGTGAGTGCAAGAGATTTTCACATCTCTCTATCTGTGAGTTGTGTGTGTGTTTTTTTTACTATGTCTATGCAAACTTTTGCATATGCAAGTGACCTTTATCAGCTCTGTATTCTAGTAAATCTCCACAACTCTGATTACTCTGGTGCAGATTTAAAGGTCAAACAAACTGAAAAGGTATTAAACAGCACATAGGATGTATAAATTGAATGATTTCTACCATGTAAAATGTTTAGTGATATCAGTTCGTACTGGAATACTTGTTTCCTACAGTCTTATAGCTTTTTTGAAACGGGTCAGTTGAGGACTAAAACATGATTTTAGGTTGTTCCTGGTTCCCCTGTTTTGGCCTTTGGCTCGGTTTGTGCTGAATTCTTAATCAGAGTGTGTTTTCGAAACCTTGATTTTCGCTACCATCTTGTTGTCCTAAAATACTTCGTGTTTAAAATGACAAAGAAAAGATTGAATCCCCTTGATATGGTTTAAATATTGGAGATGGTGGACTCTGAGCAATGAGACAAGAATAGATTGTGTGGTGTGTTGTGGATTTCACCTATTGTTGCAGCTTGAAAATAGCATTTTGGGGAAAATCATTGCACGTGTGCATGGTGCCCCCCTTGTACTGCCTGAATTTTAAAGACGCTGTATTTTGATACTCTGAGTGAAGAGGTTGTTCTGTATTAAGACGGTGGTGGCGTGATCTCAGCTTGTTCTGGAGTCCAGAGCTCATAAAAGGGGGACCTCCTCTTTGATTGACCCTCCCCCCAGTCCCTGGCTGCTATAACGAAGTCGGCTGTGGACAACTTGGCAGCACTGAGTCTGGCCATCACTCACACTCATAAAGTTTGACGATTGACTTAATAAAGTGGACCCCACATTGATCAGCGAGACTGCGAGGTAAACACTCCCACACCCCATTCATTTCCTAACTGGCCAGAAACATTAAATATTCATATGTTAATTTAGCTTCACTAGTAATCATGTAAGATCCAGCACTGTGCTCCCGCCATTGTTCATATGGTGTCTGTCTGCCTGCCTGCCCATGTTGGTGGGGGGGGAGTCCTTTGTCCTCCACTTCCTAATTACATGGAGGGGATCAGGATTTTTTCCAATTAGCAGAATTGTTTGTTTACTGCCAAATCATCCTGAAGTATCTATCCTACTGTTTCATGTCAGTGCATAAAACCACCTTTCCAAGTGGGACGCCAGGAATTTGGTCCAGAGTTTTCTGAGGAACTGATCACTTTGCAGAGCAAGAAATTAAATGCATCAGCTAAACAGTCTACGTGTGAAATTCTGTATAGGCCCTATATCTCAGTGGTATTATGGAACTAACAGAAAGTGATCCAGTTATGACCATTGCAATTGAACTGTTGGTTTGGGTGTGAACGTTGTTTCTGAATCCCAGTGTGTCCGGCTCCCTGGTTATTGCTTCAGAGTGGTACAGATATTTGGGTAACACTTTATTTGATGGGGCACAAATAATATAGTATTATACTTATGTACTAAGCAACCACAGACTTAGTTACAGTACATACTGATCTCATGTATATTCATCATTAATGAATCATGATGCACCTTTCATCCCAAGCAGTTACTGTATTTCTTACTACAGTATATCTGTCAATTCTGCAAACCGTTGTGAACTACTGAGGGAACAAGTTAAATACTGATCCCATTTTTCTTCATCATTAATGAATAATAATCATGCACCTTTTATCTCAGGTAGCAACTATATTTGTTCAGGAATAGTACTTCAGTAGAAACTGGGTTACTATTAAGTTTATGTACCCCCTTAAGTAAAGTGTTACCGATTTTTGCAATGTTGTTCAGATTTATAAATCTTTGGACATTTGCCAACCCTGGGAGGAATTCTCTGAGGTGGTGCTTCTGTCCTGCTTCCCAGCCTCTTGTCCCACAAGAGTCTGTCCAGAGACAGAGAGGAACCTTTGTCATCGCACAGGTAAGAATGGTGGCACTCTGCATGTGTCCGTAGCTGCAAGGCTGAGTGCTGTTCCTGGGTCTGCTTCTCTTGTGGCAGGTGGAACTCAGCCTGAAATCTCATCCTCCTTGATCTTTTTTGCGTCCCGTATTGCATCAGGGAACAACTTCCTGTGTGTGGGTGGCATCACACTTTTAAAATACTCCAGGATTTTAACTTACTGTCTGAAAATACTTGTTACAGTGTTAGAGGCCCAGGTGTTCGAGGGGGAAAATGAGGTTTGTGCTGATGTAAAATGTTTTATTGGGGGCAGAACGTGACGACATTTAGAGAGCGATTCTGTGTGTGCTGGTGTGTGAGGTGTCTGGTATCAATGAGTCTACATTTTGGTTTGTGGATAGAATAAAACAGCATGGCCAACGGTGCGAGAGAGAGAAGGGGAAATGTGTCAAAATCGACATTTTATCTTCATTACAGTGTAATACTTGAATTATTCGGAAGCAGCGTATAATGAAGCATTTAGATTAAAACACTGTCTTTATTATTTGCTTGAATGGCTCCCAGATTACTGGCTGACTGATAATATCAGGCCCAGAATGCTGCCGGAATTGAGAAGAGGGAATCTGTACTCGAGGAGCTGAAATGCCTCTGTGATAGATAGCAGCTCTGTCTGAATGTCTCCCAACCGGTTATTACCGTGTCATTTATCTCAGAAAATTGAATTGATTCCGTGCTTCAAAAAGTTTAGGAAGTTTGGGCCATGAAGCTGTTCTGGCCTGGTCTGTGTTGCCGCACTGTTGCCAGATCAAAAGTGGTTCCCCTACCCTCTCTTTTGCATCCACATGTCTGGAAATCAGAAAAACCTTGTTCATCAGCCTTCAGAGGCATGGCCTACCTGCCGAAGCCTGGCTTTGTTAGCCTGGATGGCAGAGTCTGGATTTACAGCCTGGCAATCAAGCAGATTGCACCAGCCAATCCAGCACTGGCTCTTTCAAGAAGTGCCGTAAACTTAGCCAAATGCTGCCACTTATTCTCCATAATTAAAACAAGCTGGTGTGGAAAGAGGAGTCTAAATTATCCCGGGGGTGTGGAATTTTAATGCTTGCACATGGCTGTGGCTCTGCTTTGGGGGGGTTAAAAATCGTTACCAGTCAATGCCTGAGTCAGCTTGGCGGTGTTATTAGTGTGAGCTGGAAATCCAGCTCTTCTTGGTTTTTTTTTCCATTTGATAAGTTTGAGTGCGGGAGCTGGGGCTAATTTCAGTACGTGCTGACAGCATCTGACCGTGACGTACTTGCTCTGAAAGAGTGGACCATGCACTACAGTGTGTTGGCCCTCAGCCATTGCCTCTGCACTGTGTATTTCTGTAGGAGGGCGCATGCTTGTTAAATGAGTAAGAGGCCAGCTGGGAGGGTGTGTGTGTGGACAGTTTTGTATATAGCCTTTAATACACTGTCATAATACCCTGCCAATACTGTCCAGAGTAAAGATCTACTGTACAGAATATCCCAGCCTGTCTGCAAGAAGTGGATGATATGCTGACTGTGTCTGGCAATCAGGGATACAGTGAGAATATGGAAGAGACGGTGTGGATGGGAGAAATTTATGTTGTAGCACAAACATTCCTGGGAGCTTGATCCATCATGCGTTCATGTTAAGGGAGACATGCTTTCTTTATAGATGTATCTCTTCTGGAGAAACTAAAGTCATGTCATTGTTCAGTGACATGCTGAGTCTTTCTCACAATCGATCAGATGCTGCACACCCGATTCGGCTAACTGGCAGATTTGATGAGGAAGCAGCTACTTGAATAGTATGTGCTAATTGTTCATGCAGGAAACCTGTGGAATGCCATACACCTTTTTGTTTTTGTGATTCTTATGTCTTTTAGCATAAAGACTCCTGGCACAGCTCTGTCTTTCTGCTTATGTGCTGTTAGCGTCATTAGCATGCCTGCGCCTTTCAGCTCCCGTGTTTGTACCATCATTAGCACGCTTTTGTCTCTGTTGATGTGTTACCGGCACGCTAGCTGCTGGGTTACCAGTATACACAGGAATGCCCTGTCGACATGCACCATGGAGGCTTGCTTGTTGTTGTTCACAAGAGGCTGACAAGCTGCAAGAGAGAGTCCGTGTGGAGCATGCTTTGCTCTCACGCCTCCTGATTTATTCTTTGCTTTTAGACTGAAGTGTGGGAGAGGGGGCTGTAGTTTTATAATTTAATGTTGAGATAGCAAAGTGTTTTACTGCCTGAGTAGCACATGTCCAATCCTCATTTTTAGCTGCAAACGTCTCAGTGTTTAATCGTTGGGGCTTTTAGAAACTGTTTTGTTGGGTCCAGCGAACTGCAAGCAATACATCATATTTCCTGTCTGAATGCCCACCCTGCAGTTGATTGGCCTATGACAAGAAGGGGTGGAGCTGGACTGGAGCCGAGGTGGTATTGGCCAACAGGACCTGAGCTGGGGGCCTTGGTAAGCTGGGATGTCCAAGTCTGGGGGCAGTCGTGATTGAGATGGTTGCCCAGCACTGGCCAATTGGAACAGACGCCGGTCTGGCAGCAGTGCCAGGTCATGGTGTCTTCATCATTATCTGCATAAAATTGGACACCAGCCGCAGTTCCAGAAATGTCAACTGGCAATGTCGTTTGGAAGGCCATCTGCATAATGCCAAGTGCCTGTATCACCCCATGGAAGGATACCCGTCTGGTTTTATTTTAGGCCAGTGTTGTCACCAAATGCACACTTCACCATACACTACAGCTGAGTTTAACAGGCCAGTGATGAGTCACTTTCTGTTAGTTCTTACTGATGAGTTTGTAGTCCTAGGTGCAGAAATAAAAGGCTATTTTCTTAACTCCACACGTCACTCTGTTATTTGAAATCCAAAGGAAGTGAATTTGAGTGTCTGTGTAACAGGGTACAGGTTAATGATCTTTAAGACCTGGATAAAAATAGGACACAATTGCTATTGAGTATGAAGGCTGACCCTCACTGTCAAAGCATAAAATGCTGGACCTGACCAGTATTTAAAAGTGAGAGTGATATGAAAACAGTAGTTCTACTGACAGGCTTCTCCTCTTTTGGCCTTGTGTGAACAGTGTATAATGAGTTCTGTAAAAAGGATTCTGATGTGACAGTTTCTTGGATCCAGGCCCATGTCCTATGTTCCACAGGAAGCGTAGACAAGCTTTGATGGGCCCTGTCCTCTGATTTCCACCGTAGTGGCCCTTTTTTGGCAGCCCTGAAAAACAGAAGGTTGCCCAACCCGAATAATTGATTACATCTATCTGCTGTAGGTTTTCGGTCTGTAAGATACGAGCTGCTCTCTGATGGCTCTCCTGAGTCTAGAAGCCGTAAAGGAAAATCTCATTAGTCACGGAGAGGATTTCAGGTCATTTGACTGGTTGAAGGCTGTGTTTTACTGCAGCGTAGACCTGTGCTTGATTCTGTCAGGCCCCATCCGTTAACAGATGGGCTGGGCTAATGAAAAGAGGCTTCTTAATTAGTCCGTCTGAAGACATTTATTCATATCATAGCGCCCTTCCCATTATGTTACCATTGACCAAGCCAGCCTCTGTTGGGTTCCCCATGGCCGCCATCTGCTTGGTGTGGTGGCCTCAGGCCGGCCGGCCTCTATCCCTACCCACTTCGGTGATTCAGAAATGGGCCCTGAAGACACAGGCGAGTGGCTGGCTTATGGGGGGGCCTACAGTCTTAAAACAGCGATGACCCACCCCCTGTGGGCAGTGTCAGCTGACGGTCATATGACGTGCATTACTGCATCTGTTTTCAGTAGCTTATGTGAGACTTCAGCAGATGCCTGTAAAAGTTGTCAAAAGGGGCTTGGTCTCCTCTCTGGTACCGATTCTGTCTTTTTAAAGTCATGAATGATCAGCATGCTAAAGACCTTCCCACTGCGTGTTTCTCTCTGTCTTTGCTATAATTTTTCTCATTCGTCTTGTCACAAGACTTTAAGACACTTATGGGTAAATGCTTTTAAAAAACTTAATTCTCTCGTTCCATTGTTCCATTGGCTTGGTGAGTTAAAAGGCACTTCAGCAATGTCATGATGAAATGCTCAAAGTGAGCTGTCATTGTCATTCGGGAAAGTGCTCTTGAGAATTTAAGGATTAAGAAGCGGTTATGTAACCGAAATGGGGAGTAGATCCTGATGGGAGAGTAGTGCAGCCTTTACAGGAAGGATAGCCCTTTGGACCCGCTACTCCCTGAGCGACTTGAGGTCAGCACGTTTGGGGTCTGTTTGTCCGGCTGGTTCAGATAGCATTCTGGAAATTCACAGCAGTCAGCTGACTGTGCTTTGGGTTCGGAGCTTGGGGAGGAAGAACATCAATGGTGATCCTGGGCCTTGGGAATTTGAATGGAGTGAATGTCCTTATTTCAAGGTGCCTGGTGTCTTGTGTTTCATTCATGACTTCCATGAGCATCTTGTATCTTTCCTCTCCGGCCTCCGGTGTTTCGTCATACATACTCGCTCCCGCTGTGGTTTGATTGCTTCCCCTGCGCCATTTGGTGACAGGTGTCCCGTTTCAATCCGCACCGCTGCCTTCATGGGACGTGAAGGGCCAGCTGACCCGGAACAGGGCACGTCGCTGTGCAGGGGGTCTAATTCTGCACCGGCCATGCTCCACTGGTGCTGACGAAGGGAGACGTGCAACCTGGCATGTGTCGAACACCCGCAGGAGTTCACCTCCGTGAGGTGGGAGTGGAGCATGTATGTGCCGTTTCAGATGTGAAAAAACATTCAGCCGGGTGTCTGTCCGCAGAGAGGAGCCCTGCAAATGATGCCGGAAGCTTGACGCTTGTACTGACAAGCGCCCCGAGGAAGGCGGCTGTGCGTCGCATAACTGAATGCTGGCAAATGAGCAGAAATTATTCATTAAATCACTGGGCTCCCTCTTTTCTGTCTGGATCAGCATTCTGTGTTTGATTAAGGGGGGCGGTGCGGTGAGAAGCTGAGTGTGTGATGTCTGCCCTCACCGCGCCGTCTACAGCCCACGGCATCAAAGCAACGTCGCTGTCGCTAAGAAGAACTGTTTCTCCCCCCCCCCTCGTCCACCCCACAGCCTTGTCTCTGTGTTTAAAACCCTGTATTGAGTGGGGAATCACTGGAGACATCTATCACTGCTTGGTTTATAATTAAGGAGCTCTTCTTGGAAAGTTGTTTGTGACCGAACTACACTAACGGGTGGAGAGCCGTCTTTGAACGGAGTTTCTGCAAGCCCTCGCCGCTGCCAAAGTGCCTGGCTCTGACTGTGTGAATGCCGCCACGATCCCACCCGCGCACCATCAATGACTGTAACTTTTGGCAATTAGAACTGTTGTCATGGTGGTAGTTGGCCCTGGTGTAGCCTTATCGGGAAGAGAATTGTAGCACAGTGTTTCCCAATCTGGTCCTTGTGGACTGTCTGCAGGTCCCCATTTTTGCTCAGGTCCCCTGAGAGGGAACAAAAATGTGGACCGTCTGTCTGGATGGGAAACACTGGTGTAGCACTGTGGGCCCCACTATAGTAACCACAGCGATGGTGCTGAACCTACCCTGCTCCAGTTAAATACAGAATAATGTTGTCATAATAGCAAAATTATGACCTCGATACTGATACCACTTCAAGTATCATGATACGATTGTAGAAAAAACAGTTCATGGTAAATTATGCACTTGTGTCACTGAAGTACTTGGGTGCACTCTTCTTTTTCAGCTGATTTCTAAGAGGGGAGAGTCATAAACTAATTCTCAGGAGATATTTGTCTGAAATACACTTAAATTGTTACTCTTTTAATAAATTAAGTGTCACTCCACTCCAGCACATACCCTAATACTGCCAAGTGTCACTTTATGATCGCTCTGATTCATTAAGTTACAAGGAGAATGATAATATGTTCTAATAAATTCATAATGGGCATATCCACCCCCGATTGTTGTGCACTTACGCTTTATTGTTATTAAAAATGCATGTAAGAGGGGCAGAGCATTGTGTGTAAGGAGAATTTTGAGGGGAGAGGAGGATCAGTATGGATGCAATTCGACACATGAGCACAAAAGCTGTAAAACATGTTTCTGCTGTGATAAAACTCATCAGCATTACTCTCTACTAGGGGTTGCACCGACTAGTCAACAAGTCAACTTTATTGGACTGCCATGACACTTTAAGCTTGACATTGACTAGTTGCTGATCATATGATATTGCATTGAAGGCATTAATGAATCCCCTTTTGCTTGTATCTTTATATTTCTGCATTGGGAAATTGGATTGATAGCTGATATTCTTTTGTCGAATATTCCCAGTGCTGGTGGTGAAACTTGCCAGTGCTTATTAATAACGTTACATCGCTTTTTTATTCTGTGGAAATCAAAAGATCAATTTGCTGGCCGTATTTTAATAATGAATTATAAACATGTCATAGAGGACAGAGGTCCAAGTCTTTAGAGTCCTGGTGCTCCCTGTCTTGCTGTATGGCTGTGGGACATGGGCACTATCAAGTGAGCTGAGACGAAGACTGGACTCCTTTGGTACTTCTGAAAATCCTTGGGAACCGCTGGTTTGACTTTGCGTCGAATAGGGCTGGGACGATTATTCGACGTAATCGACGATGTCGATTATAAAAATGCGTTGACGTGGAATTTTAGTGTCGACGCATTGTGTAAAACTACGTAAATGTTTTGTAACTGCAATGCATTAAGTGATAAGATAAATGTATTGTAAGGGAAAGTACTTTATCCCCTAGGGAGCACGTTAACGCTGTCCTTTTAAGAATCACGCAATAAAACATTCTGCTAATAACTGAACTTTACTGTCCACCTGATGATCTCTTTGCCACTCAAGAGCTACAATATTTTATTTATTGGACCTGCGGCATGGTTTTCACTTACAATACAAAGTTATTCCGGTAATAAGCTAGCTAGTTGTGTCACTGCTTGTTCCGTTAAAACTATATCAATTATAGACTGAATTCCGTTATAGTTTTGTCTAATAGCGCCAGAGCCAGCAGTGCTGCTCTATTTTGTAAGGCATGCACTGGCCAATCATGTAGCAGTTCTCTCATAAATATTAATGAGAATATTTCATACCACCCTGCAAAAAGGAAATTTGCAGCCCGCCGCCCGCGCACGAGGCAACATGGCTGCATCTACCAGCAGAGCCCCGGAGCCTCTGGAGAAACACGCGGCAAAAAAGGCTCGCACACGGTCTTCCAAAGTTTGGGAATACTTCAGTCATGACACCTCTACTGTAGCTGATGTTAATGACGCTGTTTCAGCCGTTTTATTTTTTATGTTTACTTATTCTGTAATGTAAGAGTGAGAAAAGTTATTGTTTACGACTACTTTTACACACTGTAGCCTAAATCCGTTAAGTAAAATAATTAAGTAAAAACTATTACAGTCATTAACTTCAGTCTAACATAGAAATCCTATTGAATCTCAAGATTTGCCTTTTTTGTTAATAATGCTCTAATGTTTAAGAAATGTTTTAATAAATTGAAATGTTAATGAGAATTTCAGATTTGTGTGTGGGGGAGGGAGTGAATTGTTGTATTAAATGACTAACTTAAATTTATTGATAAGCAATTATTTTCATCATCAGATCAATTAGTTGTTAGATTAGTCGAATAATCGGAAAAGAATAATCGGAAAAGAATAATCGGTAGATTAATCGTTTTAAGAATAATCATTTGGGAGAGCACTAGTGTCGAATGAGTGGTTTGCTAGAGGAGTCCCGAATGAGGCACATTACCTGCATTGTGAGGGAGCGTCAGTTACGGCACTATGGCCATATGGTGAGTTTCCCTGAAGGTGATCCGGCTCGCAGGACCCTCATTGCTGAGGACCCAAGTGCCTGGACCAGGCCAAGGGGACGCCCACGTAACACCTGGCTGCGGCAGATGAATGGCCATCTCCGGAGGGTGGGACTGGATCGTGTATCTGCCTGGGGGATCCTGAGCAGTTTCGCTTTGTGGTGGGTGCGGCAACATGTTGCATCAGTGCATGCTCCCCAACCTGACCTGACCTGGTCATAAATAAAAGACTTGTCCATTTTGATTGCAATTTATCCCCCCAATAAATAAACAAACAAACAACAAAACGATTTGTTTATCCTCCATTGTTTTGGGGTGGCGGTGTATTTTTGTGTGAAATTACGTGATTATATAGCATAAAGGACACAGTTCCTCTTATGAAAGCAACACATGAAAGTGGCCAAGAGCTACAAAAGTTCCCTGTCCAGATAGCCCAGGACCTGGGTTCCTGAGCGTCAGTGGGAAAGCGCCTTAAGACAGTGAAGAACAGGCATACAGGCTGGATGTTATGTGAGTTTGGCTTTCCCCCCCAAGTGATATACGGACATTTAAATCTTTCTTCTTTCGCAATTAAATGGAAGTTGTAGCATACAAGTGTTATGGTTGCATATCCTGTGGCTGCTCAGTTGCAGTTTGTTGTTGTTTCTACTTGATTCTGTTCCCCGTAAAAGTTATGCGTATGAGCCGCCTGTTGTCAGCATCCGCAATGAATTTTGCCGATACAGATTATCGCCTGTTGCAAAGCATTCCCTCCTCACGTGGGTTTATTAATGACGTCATCAGTGATTAGCCAATGTCGACTCGACTGTCATGACATAATTGTCGATTTAAAAAAATCTGAAGTCTGAATTCTGCACTGTGTTTATATACTTGGATTTGCTAGGGAATACAGCGCTACCAATGTCTGTAATGATGTCATTAGTACCGGTACGAGAAACGTCATACTGATCAGTGCACAACACAAATACAAAGCTTAATAAAAAGTTTCAGTTAAATCCAAGGCTTTATCTGAAATACGTCATGTCAGTGTGAGGAGCAGACCCTTCAAGGATTTGAGAGTGTGGTGGAGAGTAAAGGTAGGGTCCTGTCACTTTTTTCTGCAATACCAACCTGTCGGGCACTGCCCTGGTAATAATTGTGAACCTTATTGGGCTGGCAGTGACAGTGGCGTCACCTCTGAAGTGGCAGGACGTGAACCTGCCTCAGCACAACTGTTCCGAGAGATTGGGCTGTGACTGACATGCATGACCACCCCGGGGCGGCGGCGACTTTTGATTCCTCTGTTGGACCGCATGTGAATGGAAGAGGTTCATTACGCTGCATTGAGGAGTTTGGAGAGGCCCATCACAGTCCCCCTTCTCTTCATGTCCGCAGACCCGCCTCTGATCAAACGGCACCGAGGCAGCCAAGGCCCACACCGTGGAGACGGTCCCCTGTCTGGCATGATGCTTGCGTCCCGCTGTTTTGCTTATTTGAAGTGCCTGGCAGGCCAGCTCTGTGCCTCTTTCTCTCCCTTTCCGTTCTCCATCTCATGTTTATGCAGTGGCATCCAGAGCAGGTGATGAAGAAACACCATCCTTTATTGTTTCTCCTGGTTCCCCCTCCAGTGTGTGGTCGTCTGCTAACCTGGCTCACCGCCCTTCCAGATTTCTTCATGCAGTGGTGGTCAGGTTGGAAAAGGCCTTTAAGTTTCATACCTCAACGAATATGTCATTCCCTAAAGGGCTGAAGCTCATATGATCACACAAATATACACAAATATATACGCAGAGCTTGCCTTTTAATCTGTGTTTAAATCTTGTCTGATTATGAGACCTGCTATTTTTCCCTCATTAAACTGTAAAACAAGTTAAGTTGTTTTCTTTTTTTCTTGAGATCTGGCTTGAAATCGTTATCTTTTGAGAGAGCTTTTTCAAAAATGGTGAATATTTTCCTGAAGGAGTGGATACTTGAAAAGCTAACTTGACCGTTTGCTGGTCGCTTGGCAATTTCTCACAGCACTTGAATGGAGCGACAAGAAAAATGTGACGGATTGCTCACCAATCCGTTGTAAACCACCGTTTGTCAAGCACCCAGCTTTAAGAGCCAAAACACTGAATGATGCAGAATGGGGTACCTGGGCTTCTGTGTATAGCAGTGTTTGTTTAGGGTGGTAATATGGTTTGGTGGCTGCCCATGAGGTGTAGGGGATTGGGAACAGACCTCAGCATTGAGGGTTTTTTTGGGGGGGCGGGGGGTGGGGGTGCTCCTGTGGTGCTTTATAATGAATGACTGGCTTTGGGCCGACCGCCAGCCTCGCAGGTGCAGCCTTCTCGGCTTCAGCTCTGCTGGCATGCGGACCTGGGGTGGGGCAGCCTTTTTTTTAAGGGCAAGGGGGAGAGTTGTCCGTCTTGTCGCAGCTGCCTCTGGCCTCAGAGGCTGTCCTTTGTCCTTGGAGATGGAGAGGTGCCGGTGGGAGTGCTTATGCTCTTGGATGGATGCTCAATGGAGGGGATAATGAGACCTAGCTTAGTTAAGCCCAACCCAAATGTCCTTCTAGCTCACTGTCGCATGCAGACAAAGACCTGAGTGCAATGCATCAAAACTGTCAGGACTGCCCAGAACTTCTTTCAAATGCGCTGATCCCTGCCCAGATGCTTTGGGGAGCTTCAGAATCAGTTAACCCCTTTAAACGTTGCGTCCTATAAATCTAGGGTTTTAATTAAGGGTAGTCTACATTACACAAAGAACGAGCCCACTGCTCATAAATTGTATCGGGGCAAATTAATGTCTGTCTGTCTCACTCTTGCTCACGTAATCAATCTCTGGGAAGCTGATTGTCTCATGCATCGCGTTGATCTTCAAAGCAGTGCTGGTGAAGGAGGTGCATGCTGGCTACAGCTGGATCCTTCTCTCAGTTGGGGGGGCAGGGCTGCTGGAGGAGCTTTGAAGTGTTCCGGAACCTGTGGAGGTGTTTCATGAGGGGAGCTCTGATCCCCTCACACATATGCCACCCACCCACCTGTGCACAAAGTCCCAGTGAGAATAACAAGCCTCCTCTGTGGCTCGACGCCCCCATAGTTGTCCCTGTGAGTATATTTCATCTGGCCAGAGACTTCATTAACACAAAAGGCAGTTGGTTGAGGGGTAGGGAGTTGGGTTACAAGCCTTGGGGTACCCCCTAATACCAATGAAGTCACATTTACTGCTTCCCATCAGGTCTACGTACCAAAACCAATCATGAAATGATGAAACCTGACCTGGAAAAGGTAAAGGGAGTTATGACCTTTACTCTGGAAGAGTGGCATGTAGAGCTTTTCCTCTAATGAGGTCTGGTTCCCATAACAATATGTCCGAGTCTTCTGGTTCCTCTCATTGCCTGGGCCTGAATAGAGAGGGAACACTGTATTTGGGAGATGCAACTTCTGACAGCCCGTCACACTTCATGCATCGCGATGGAAGGACCCAGATGATTCTTAATGTCAAACCCTGTTTTGTAGGTAAGGATATGAAACTGGTTGACTGTGGATTTTCTGTTTCTTGTGATGACAGGAAGTGTGGAGTACAGTATGTTTATGGCTTGGAGCCCAGGTTCCAGCTTGAAAACTCATCCTTACACTGCAGTTTTTTAAGCACTGAAGAAAACGGCTCCTTGCTATAAAGAGCTGAGTATCAGAAGAGCTGACTGTGTGTTCCAGTGCTTTAAAATCAAGGTGTGAAACATAATGGATGACCTTTAATGACCTGGGCCATGTTTAATTCTGTCAGAAACATAGCGGGTGAGATCAATTCGCCATCAGCATTTCAGCAAGTTTCTGTCCTGTCAGTGAAAACGACCCATGTCGTACGTCACGCTGCACAGCACGTCCAGATATGTGAACCTGTTGACCAGTATATCTGTGCTCAGCGTTTCATGGGGTTGTATTGAATGGTGCACAGCGTGGATGTAAGGTAGCTGAATGAGGCAGGAGAGGTTGCAGTTGTGGCTTGATGAAGGTGTGGAAGGAGAACAACTTTGGTGTAGCACCAAACGGCAGGATTGGATGTTGTTTATCGTATGGTAGAGATGTTGCAAAGCTCAGGCCAGGTACCTAAGCTTAGAGAAGCCAGAGAAGAATGTTTGCTAGCCAACATGACCCCCCCTATGCGAAGGTTGGACAGTCTAAATCTCCTTTCACTCAAACATAGGTGACTGAGGAGCAGTGTGATCCAAGTATACTCGAATTCGTCTGAAAATGGGGGAGTCTGAAAAGGCCTGGGAACGGTGAACGGAAAAACAAAGGAAACATTCAGCAAAGTAAGGTTTAGGCCATTTGAAAGGAGCCTCACAGTGGTGCCATGGTCTTCAGATTCATTCAAGTCAGAACCTCGTGAAGGTCTGCCAGGATCCGCCAGTCTGGTTTCCAGGCGGATGTGGTGTGCTGAATGGGCTCCTCTCACTCGTATGTTTCATATTCGGAGCAGAAATTGATTTGCTTCAAAGACGGGCAACGGCAGAAGTTAATTAGTGTTAAGCGCTGCTTATTGTTTCCAATTAAATACATTTCGGGTTCCAGTGATGGATGGCTTGGAAGCTCCTGAGGTGTTTGCTTTCTGTGTCTTCAGCAGATGGTTTTTGATCTGCACGTCGCCGTTCTTTTTTGAAGTTTTTCTTTTTAACCCTCTCCCCAGCCACTAGAACAAGATGTTTCTGTCCTCCCATGAAAATGCACATTGTGTTTTATTGTTTGTTTTCCCATAGCAACCGAGATGAAATGGCCCTATTGATTGATTTGGCAGCAAATTAGGCCTCGCTCTGGAGACTGCGAGCCGTTCATTTCACTCCCCCTCCCGCTAAGAGTGGTCCTTAACGTATATTTTCCCGGCTTTAATTACAGTTCGTTACCTGCCCGCCATTTGAACGAGGTGGTGTTAATAAGCTGTCAGCTGTTTTGAGGCACACCCGATTGATTTAGGGAGTGTGACCTAATACAACGTGAAATTCACCTCTCCTGCATAAAGCCATTTATTTATTATTCACCTGAAGGCTGAATTTCTTTTAGGCTATAATCTGATTGTTGTGCACGAGGGATGACGGTTCATTATCGAATAAAGAATGCTGGCGTAAACCGTCTGCGCAGGCGAATTTGACAACAGTGCAGGATACTTACCCTTAGGTCCTCTATAGCTCGGCCTTAAGAATACCTAAGGCATCAGTGACGTGCTGGAGGAACACGTAACCTTTCTGCGCTTGGACCTGCTTCTGTCTCAGGCCCTATATAGGGACTGAAGCAAGAACAGCCAGGTGCCAAATACTCGCCTCTTCCCAGAAGTTCCATTTGCTCCAATTGCGTCCTGCAGCAATGGGCAGTTGTACAGTTCGGAGCCCCCTGTTTTTTGGCCCGCGCCTACCCCGACTGTTGGGAGGGCGCTCCTCCAATCTGCCACCGGCAAGCTGTTGTTTCTTGTTCCTGCCCGCCGCCTCCTATATGGGCCTTTGTTATAGCATGGTTATCTGGTCGATGCCGATGGCTCACGGACAGGGGCCTTGCGGCAGCTCCGCCCGGCGATCTGACTCCAAATGGCGAATGCTTATGGTGAAGGAGAGGGTGTGTGCATTTGGCGGCGGCGGGGGGGGGGGTCATTTGAAAAGGACCACCATCAGACCCAAAATACGCTCGCTAATGGACCTCCAGGCTTATGCTGGCCCACCTTTATTTAACCTGGGGTTGTGTCTCGTAGATGTTGGGAGATGCTGAATACTTGGAAACAGGTTTTTTCCTTTCGTTTTCTTCCTTTAATGTCATTTTCATCAGTTTTTTTATCCGTCGATCCTTTATTACCCAATGTACTCTTTTTAATACTGACTCTGTACCTGCAGCTGGGTAGCAGACTCCGCCCTCTTCAGCAAGCCCCACCTCTTTAACTGCTACCCAAACACTCATGAATATGTATAAGGGACCAGCTCTCTCTGCTGTCATTAAAATGCTGTAAAAGTCTTTATAAATTGTAACATAACACTGCAGATGTTTTGATAGGTGCCTTGGGATGCATATTCAGGCGTTTCTGACGCCTCTTTATATCCTGTGTACATGCTGAAGGTATTGTTTTTAATTACCCCTCTTAACCAGAATGCTCGGCACTCCTGCTGGCTAAGAAAATATATAACGGCAGTTTCTCACGAAAGCAAAATGTCCTGTGATCTTGGCAAACTATAAAATCCAGTCTTCTTCTTAGTACTACCCTGCAGCTGGTTCGAGAGTAGAGGCCCGCTTGTCCTACCATGCTGCTGTGCGTCGCTGAAGCCGAGTCTTCGGCGACCCTGACGCTGAGCGGGATTTCTTGAGAGTGTCGACTGTTGTGGTTTAGCGTGTTTAGCAGTTTAGCGGGGCCGGGCATCGACGGCTTGCGGCTCGGACACGTATATCATTAGGCGTGCGTCTCGATGTGACTTTAACTACTGAAGACTGTGGAAACTGCATGTGTAAGCAGATTCTTTGCATTAATTAGGGACCCGGTGTTTGCAGTGCATGCGGACTTGTTTTGATGTATTTATAATGCAATTAAGCCTGAAAGAATACGTAGGGGTGACAGGTGTTTTGTGTTTACTAGCAATAATAAAATGCAGTTCGTCATCTGTCACCATCATAGTCTGCAGAGCACAAGCAGAACCTTCCTGTTTTTACTGGCCCCTAATGTGCTGGACCTAACACAGTAACTGGCGGTGAGGGTTTTACAGGAGTGCTCCAGCATTGTGGAGGTTGCCTGGCTCATGCGTTCCCATCGTTATGGGAAGCGATTGCCCTTGTTGCAGGTCCCTGTTATGAGTGTCAGTCCTTGAAGACTCCAGCAGAGTCGGATTGGGGCCTGGCACTTCGTCCATGCAGCCTGGTTCAGACCTGCACCAGTGTGCATGTATATGATTTGTGTGGACATCAAAGGCTGGTTCGTACGAGCACAACACTCACGTGTCCGCACTGCGCATGCGAACACGGAAACGTTCATACTTTGCACATATGCATGTCATATTTATAATAATAATAATAAAACTTATTCTGATATTCCCCGCTCATGTAGTGTGTCCTTGTGTCCTTTTCTCTGTGTTCTACAAATTCATAGAGCCGGCTCACTGGATTGCCAACTTTAATCAGCTGGCTGGTATGAGATTTTCAATTCGAAACAAGTCTGCACACAATGCACATGCAGTTCTATTGCCTTGTAAATAGTCTGTAGGGTTTGAGAACTACTCCAATACTCGTCAAAAGCATCCATGTCGGTGTTTAAAGTGGCTGCTAGCGACTCAATCATGCGCCGTATGTCCAGAGCTGCGTAATACACTGCCACGTGGATGCAAATATGGAATGCAGCACGCATTCGTCCGCGGAGATGTACGACGACATCAAACATACATGCGTCATAAAAGTTTGGCCGGACACGTCCGCTAGTACGCGTGCGGAGCAGTATGGACCAGCCTTAAATGTGCCAGCAAGCACAAGCCTCCCTCTGTGTCCATGTGCCTCAGGTTTTGTCCTCGTTCCTCCTCGCTCCCCCGCCTTTGCCCAGGTGTAGTTTTTAACCTTGCTGTCATCACTGGCAGAATGGCGCTGCCTGCAGCCCAGTAACCTGATTCTCCTAGTAGGGTCACGGGCCGCTGTCTTGTGTAGGCTGCCTCCCCAGTGGTGACTCGCTTCTCTCCTTAGGTTTCATCCATCTTTCCTCCTGGCAGCAGTGGCTTCATACCCTTTCCCGGAAGGGGGGTGGGGGTGGTCCCCCAAGGGGGGGGTTCGGGCATCTGTGTGACAGGTAGCATCACGATGAAACCATTGTAATCATCACCCTGAGCTTCCAGGGTCAAGTCCCGGGGGGGGATCTCACTTTTGTCCTCATAGAGCATTTAACCTGAAAGCGTAAAAGCGTAAGCTGCGTGACCGGCCCAGAATACGAGAACTTAGCAACCAACAAAGCGCTCTGTGAAAAATGAGAAGGGCCGTCTTTAAGTTAAGATGATTAATCAGAGCACTGATACCAGTGGGATGTGTGCAAGGAACATTATCGGCCATTTATTAGAAGGATAAAGAGAAACAAGACATTTCGGGGAAAAAAGAGCCGGTCAATACTAATGATTCAGGTGGGTCTGGGCTCTGAGTCCGGTCCTCATCTGCATTTAAAAAGGCCTCCTCCATATTCATCACCATCACGACACGACAGCCGATTTCATGCCTGGGTTTGATTGAGGGGGCTCTGCTCTGCCTATGATTAAGAGCTCAGCTCGCTGTCGTGCCTGGCTGAAAGGGCAGCCGTGAGGAGACCTGGGAGCAGTTGGTCTCGGACGCGCTGCAGCTTTGGGCTCAGGGGCGGCTGCCAATTAAACAGAGTGCGAGGGGTGTGCTGGTGATGTCACCAATGGTCCGAGTGCCTGGTCATCATGGCACCTGCATGTCAAAAGCTCCGGGGCTGATGACTTAATAACAATGATGTCATAAGCACAGTCGGTCAACTGCCAAGGCTGGTTGAATTGCTTAAAATAAAGAAAGGGTCTGTGTGCTTTTCTCCCTGTTTTATCCTTCTGATAACAGCAGGGGGCAGATGGGAGGAGCTCTTCATTTGGTGTATGTGTGTTGGATCTCTGTGGGCAGACCCCAGAAAAAGGACAGGCCCTTTGAGGAAGGGCCCATGGGACCCTGCTCTCCAGTGGACAGTTGGAAAGGGGTCGTGGCACCCCACCCTGCAAAGCCTGCTCAAAAGCATGTGCTGATATTAAATGCACAGTGAATTTCAGAGGCAAGGTGGCCATTCAGACCAAAGTGGGAATCACTGGCACATGCAGAAGGAGGCTGGTGCAAACCCCCAGTTCAAAGAGCATTGCCTGGTAGGGGGTAGAGAGCATGGTGAAATGTCAGGCTGGTGTGTATGGCATTGCTGCCCCCCTCCCTCCCAGGGTATTCTGGGTACTGAAGACTATGCAGTTAAAGATGTCTGTTGTTGTCAGGCCTGTTCTGTCTTCATGCTGCTAATTCTGTGTTAATTGTGTCTCAAATCGTTTCTTAAATGGCACCTATGTGCGTCACCCAGCAATGCATTTCAGTTATGTGCTTTGCTTTGTCCCAGCTGGTCAGTAACTGTTTGTCAACCGTTATCCTGTTATAAAGATGCAAGGTGTGTTGATTCACAGGTAACAGCGCTGAGGTTATTGTGACAAAGGGCAGGTGACTGTCGGATGGACATGAGGGCCCTCGCAGTGGGCCGGCTGCACGGCGAGATAAGACTTAATGTCTTCAGCCCCTCCCTTCTCTTCCCGCCCAGATGAATCGCCCATCTCCCCCCACAATGGCCACGTTTTATGGGCGAAGGTGAACTAATCGACTTCTGCTTGTTGTGAAGCAGCCCCACCCCACTGCTCGACACAATAAAGCCCACAGGGAAGGCCCTCTCTCAGGGCCGGCGGTTACACCGGCAGCGCCCATCAGCCAAACCTGTGTGGTGCGGGGGGCCCGTGAGCCTGGCCGATGCACTGGCAGGGCATTGATCCACTCCCTCCCTGGAGTGGGACAACGGGGAAATGCATATTAACTCCTCCACGCTCGAACGCTCCCCTCCACTTTATTGATCGGCGACCCCCACGAGAGACGTCATTATCAGTGGTGTCGAAGCCAGGCTCCCTGTTGCCTGAAGCTCCACCTCTTCGAGCAGATCGACACAATCAATCTCTCACTCTTCGTTCACCTATCGGTGGTCTCTCTGGCGCACAAAAGCGCTGATCATTGCTCGTATCACTGTGAGCGCTTCCCTAATCCATCTCAGCTCTGTCATACATGGCAGCGCGTGACGAGCATCTGCGTAAGCCTCTGTCAGCTGTTAGTCTGCTGTGGTTTGTGTGTGCGTGTAACCAGCGCGGGCGTGAGTGGTATGCTGAAGTCTCACTGTTAATCCTGCGACGGGACAGTCACCGTGGCAACTAAAACAGCACTCATCCTGACATGACCTCAGTGAAATCCTGACAAGGCCACCAGAAGAAGATCACAAATTAGAAAATAGGGATGTCTAAACTGCATATTTATATATGTGTGTGTGTGTGTGTGCCTTTGAACGCAAATGACAGGAATGCATGCAAGCCAATGAGTCCTTGAATAATCAACACTGTGGCTCCCAGTGATGAGAAATCAATCCGTCAGTCAATACTTGTTTATTTTACAATGTCCTCTCTCAGCAGGTACCAATCAGGCAAAACCTACCCAGAGTTCTCCTGGGCGCCTATCGGCCTTTCTATTTGACGTACTAATGGAGTTTCTGTGAGGAATGTTTATTTTATACCTCATTTCAAATGTAGGGTTTAATTTCCTGTGGGAGGGGTCAGCCAGTGTGTGAATTCCCTGTCAGCTGCTCTTCAATAAAAATAGAAATAGAAAAAAATAGAACCTGGAACTGGGGTAATGAAATCAACGGCGTCTACATGCCACATTCATCCACTCCTCCGAGGACTTAATTGACAAAAGTCGATGCTGATATTAACCTTGTGATGCAATTAACGTATCAGCTTGAATACTAAAGCAGTTATTAAACGTGGTTAATTTTTCCCTTAAATCGGGTTTCTGGCTGTGGACACCTTCTAACTGAATTTGTGCTCTAGATTACTCCTCCTGCCTTTGATAGGGGTAGGGCTCTGACTGACATGGCCGTGTTCTGGTGGGGTGTTGCACCAGCGCAGCGTCTGTCCCTGATCTTTTGGTGGTTTTAGCTTAGCCACTGGATTAAAATAATTTCCCTGCATGGCAGGAACATTAAATGAAGATAAGTGTGGTCCTCTATTCTGTGTGCAGTGAATGTGCTGCCTTCTGACTGTAGGTTTTGGGGTCTTTCTCCCTGGGCTGCCCATGGGGTAATGCACATCCCTTTTTAAACAGCTTACCGCCGCCTCCGCCCGGCCGTTAAGTGCACAGCGCTGCTGTCTGCTGCGATTGGTGCTTCTCGTCGCAGGAATCGAATCACGGTGGAAATATATTAAAAATGAATAGCAGCTTAATTAAATATCCAATAAACCTTCTCGAACTGTTGCCAGCAGCGACCGCGTCTGCAGGTGGATGGAGTGGGTTTGGCACGGATGAGTATTTCATTATAAATGAGGGCTTCCCATACCGGACCTGGGAGAGGCGGTCTTCATTAGCGCTCAAGGTCGCACCGCAAGGCGAGGCTGGTGGCCTAATGAAATCGCGTACCGCCAGCGGTGGCTCTAAGGGGCCTGAATTACAGCCGGGCGGAGCCTCCATGGGCTAGGGGTTAGCAGCGTAGCCTGGGGCGGGCTTGCACTATGTATCACATAGCTAATGTCTTAGCCGGCGCTTTTATCTAAAGCAGCTCTAATACAAATGAATAAAAATTCCAGCTGTACAGGCACGTCACTAAAGGGCTCCGTGAGGAAGACTGCCCGGGGACATGTGCTCTACGGCGGGTGTAAGCGTGTGACACGTCTGTGGTGTGCTAGCAGGCGTGAACTGACAGCTGTGAGCCAGACTGCAGCCGTTGATCGGGCCCTAGAAATGAGAAGCACTGAACTGCTCCAAAGGCCCTCCAAGGAGGGAGGGGGCGTTACATGGCAAGTAATATGCACAGAGTGGGGGCATGGGTGGGCGCGGGTAAGGATGTGCTGCGTGGTACATCACCACCTTGCTACGCTTGGCTGTCTTTGGCCGTTTGGGTAGCTTTGTCCTTCAGCTCAGTGCGGCGTGGAGATCTGGGGGTCCAGATTTTATGACAGAGGGACATAGAGGCGAGCAGCGTTACTTCCTGCCTGCAGAGGAACGGTCTGTTCAGAAAATGTGTCTCCCTGTGCCCATGGTCCCTCGATTGGCAGGTAGATGGCCTAGCCTGCTGGAGGGTTGTGTGGGGACTGGTGACGGTAAGCTGCTATGAAAAGCAGCTATTGAGATGCTGCATACAGAGCAGGAGATTTTTCGGTGGGGTTGGGGATAATATCAAGCGGAGAGAGGTACACTGGCCCCTTTCTCTGGTGGATGCCAAGACCCAGCTTCTCTGTTAGGTGAGGGTGTTTGACGTGGGTGGCTGATATGTGGCGGCTTTGATCGTGACCGACCCTGTTCTGTGCGGAGGCCCGCGGTTGTTGTGATCCAGGGGCCGCGCTGGGCACGGGGTCGATGGACACAATCGCCTCCTTCATTGTCAGCCTTCTGATACGAGGCCTGGAATGTGTCAATTCAAACAGAGCGGTTGGGCATGGAGGAGAGAATGTGCTAGTGATTCGGCGTGGGGTTCAAAGAGGGGTGTGGAGGACAGGCTGGGGGCCTTCTTAATGCAGGCACTCGAACGCCCCCCTGTGGTCGGTTATGGGCGTGCGCATGTGTCCCTCTGTGTCTGTTTTGTTCCATCCCCTAGTCCTTATATTCAGCAGGCACCTCCATAAACAGGAGTAGATGGAGGCCATCCATACACAAGCATAGCAGCTCAAAAAGTTCATTTAGGGGTTATGTGTGCTTATAGAGGGATGTAAAGGTCAGAGAGTGTTGTGCACCCTGTGCCTGAGAGGTGCTGGTAAATGGCAGCTCCTGCTGGATGGGGGAAGGAGAGCCCAGGCTGCTGATGTGAGAGGATGGGTGCAGGGGGCCAGGCGGAAGAGCTGCAGCAGCCCTACTAAATGGACCAGGGAGCTGGAGGGTCTGTGAGGCCGATAGTGCTTTGGGCGTGATGCGGGGAGCCCAGTGCTATAGACGATTATTCTCCTTGTTTGTCTGAAACCCCTTTGCGTGTCCCAGCAGCCCGTCTTGCAAGAGCAGTCTTTTACACCGGGGGTGGAGCTCAGCACATCTTGGCAAGCTGCCCCCTTTCACCAGCTCTCCTGGGAAGCTCATGGAGGCTGGGTGTCTGAGATTGGACCCCCAGGCATCATCACTTGGAAGGGAGGGTGTTGGGGGTCTGGGACCACCGAAGTGAGAACTGCCTACTGCCGGCTCTGCGGGTGGGTGGGTGTTTGGGGGGAGGCGGAAGGGGGAGAAGAGAGGTGCTTTTAATGGTACGGAGCCCCCTTCCCCCCCTATTCCTTGGTACTCCGTTGGAGTTAATCCTAGAAAATGGCGGTGCTGGCCAGCTTTGGCAGGAATGGCCGCATGCCTCAGTTTGGCGGCACAAACACGGTACCTTCTCGTGCTTCTTGTGGTCCGGCATGCGGACGGGTATTCTGCCCCTGCGAATGTGTGGAAGCAGGCCCAGCCCCCGTGGTTAGCTGCACCTGCCTTCTTACCCACCTCCCAGGCCCAAACCCTCTGCTTCTGTCCACCAGTGATCTCACTCAGCTGACCTTCAGCGCTGTCCTTCATCCCGGCCTTTTCAGGGCTTGTCCTGTTGGCACACTGTGTCTTTTGCAAGACCTGTTCTTTCTTCAAGAAATAGGGTGCTCCTAACTCATGCCGGGAGGGGATGCTGATTTCAGCTGCATGCCGTGCCTATCCCAGTGTGGCTTTGGGCTGGGATTCTTCTGAAAGCATGACAGCTTAAATGCAGTATTACCCCAGCTGCAGCATTATGGACCGATCGCACTATTCCTCTGTGTTTGTAGCGGGCGTTATGATGGGCGGAGCTTGTGCTTTACGGCTCTGTGGTGGCACTAATTCTAGGCCTAACACTAATTGTAGCATTGACCCAGACCCTGGCTATGAACAGACAGCCAGCTTCAGCAAACAAATCATTCTAAGTGCTGACAATGGGGGGAGAAGAATGTTTTTGCGAATGCGTGCTGCCTTGGTAATGCATTCAGTATATTGCGCTGTGGTTCCCTCTGACCCAGTCGCCATGATGCTGGTCTGCTTGCGGGCACTCGCTGACCCGGCTTGGCCAGACTCCACCTGATTGATGGGGGCAGAATTTAACCCTGTGAATCCTCCTCTCCTGCTGTTGTTGTGTCTGAGCATTTGGTTGGCTTTGGTTTTTTTTTGGCTGAGACCATCAGTGTCAGGTAACCCTAGAGATGTTTGCCAAAAGAGCAAACAAAGGCTTTGTCTGCCAGATCAAGGCTTTACTTGACGCCGTCATCGGGCCGTACCTACTGTTCTCAGGGCAGCTTTGCAGTTCCGGTTTATCAATGAGTACAAGTAGAAACTGAAAAAAATCTGAGCAGACCCCATTAAAGGACAGCCCATTAAAATGTTAATCACAGGGAATGTTGCTTTCAGTGGTTTGAAGTGTTTTGTGTCTTGACAAAATTTTCTGTGTACTGAGGATTTTTGCTGGAAATGCTACTTAATTACTCTTCAGAGGAAGCTGTCTTTAGGCCCATCTGAAAGTGATTTGACTTGGCTCAGCCCCTCATGTAATTTCTTGTCACTTATTTTTAACAAAAGGAGCAGCATGCATTCAGACCAGAGCTGACAGTGGTCATTTCACTCAAAGAGGGGAATCCGATTAAAATGACAAGTCACTCGCAGCAAAGCGAACCTTAATTTGAAGTGATGTGGGAACACCGGTACCTATTATTTTCCTGTGCAATGTTAAATTGGATTTCAGGTGGGTTTGAAATTTTGTGGAGCTCTGTGTGTTTTTATTTTGGCTCTGTCTGAGGATTGAAATATTGACTGTTACTTTGAAAAGGAGGCGATTCAAACGGGGGTGGATCCTCGCCAAACCCGCCTCCCTCACCCAGAGAGGGCGGGGGGAACTCAGACTGGGGCATGTTAATTAACTGGTCCATGGTGGATGAATAATTCAAACTGCTTGGCTTGTTTTCAGCCGGGAGGCGTCATCCAAGAACGCAGAACTGTGAACACACGGTGCTTTCGATTTCCAAACTTACCGACAGGCACGTAATGGATCAGCGGACGGGGTCCAGTTTAAATGCCGGAGCGCCCGGTCAGCAGGATGGGGGCCGCATGTGTAAAACGAAGCTTTAATCGGCCTTAATGAAATGGGTGACGCTGTGTGATACGCAGTTGAAGATTGTGCTGCCTCTCGGGTGGGGCATACTGATTCCTGACCAAATTATAATAACAAGTGTCGTCGTCCCCCCCCAGCTCGTTTTTCCTGTTGCTGCCTAGTGGCGATGTGTGACGCCGTGTTTCTCAGCGCCCCCTCGAGCTGCAGTGGCGTGTGTAAATTTCCGTGTTCGCAGTCGCATCCATATTTATGATTTGCTTTGCGCGGGTGTGATCGGGGCTCCACGAGACCGTTAGCGGTGCACATGGGGAGCAGCGATTGTGTTGCGCCTTATAAAGAGAAAATGGAATTCATCAAAAGCACAGGTGCTGTTAATAGCACCAGGTTCCCAGCAACTCCTGCTGAAGGCGATGTGGCGGCTGCGCGGCCGCACTTTGACAGGGTGGCGGCCGCATGGTGCGTATCGGCCCGCACCGCCCCTGTCATTGCGGATCCTCCCCGGAGTGGGTTCGCGCCCCCTGAGTGCGCTTGGCTTGGTTATCACACCCCAGAGCAGATGCTGCAATTTACATATAAATTTACCTGAATATTATTTGTCATCCATTTTTCATGGGACTTCGTCTTGGGTAGAAATTCCCCTGGCTTCGTGCAACCCACGTATTAAATACCTCTTGATGAAAAATGAAGGATGTTAATATATCGGATCCCCCCCCTCCCAAAAAAAAAAAATGGGTGTACATTTGTAACTATAACAGAGACTGAGGGCTTTTAAAATGTAGCTTATTTTTCCTGTACTGCCGTGTTCCTTGCCAAGGTTAATTTGATGTTTACCTCTCAGTTGTATGGTTCATTAAAAAATTGTGAAAAGAAATGCAGTTAACCCTGAGATGATTGGAGCTGATTGGAACTCAATAACTCAATAATATTCTAATCTGCTTGGCTGGGGCAGACTGCACACCCAGACAGACCCGTACCCCTGCAGATGCATTGTGGGTAGGGGTGATGGAGCTTTAAAGATTAGGTGACTGCCCTGTTATTGAAAAATCACCCCAACATTAGGAAAAAAGTGTCTCAAATGTCTCCCATCCAAAGTCACCCTAGAGCACCCCCCTTCTGCAGGAGAGGGCCAGGTGCATCCTACAGCGACATAGCATGGACGGGTTCATCTGGTTAAATTTGCAGACGACACCAAGGCGGGTGGTGTAGCAGATACTGATCTAGCAGCACAGAGGCTACAATGGGATCTTGATTTAATTAGCGACTGGACTGATACTTGGCAGATGAAATATAACATAGATAAATGTAAGGTAATTCATTCAGGGAGCATAAATATAAAATACAGATATTTTATGGGTTCCACTGAAATAAATAAAATTATGAGATGTTGTTGATGCTTCCATGTCCCACTCTCGCCAGTGTGGGGAAGCAATAAAAAAGCCCAATAGGGTGTTGGGTTACATCTCTAGGTGTGTGGAGTTTAAGTCAAGGGAGGTGATGCTACGATTATATAACTGCTTGGTAATACCCCACCTAGAATATTGTGTGCAGATTTGGTCACCATACCTTAAAAAGGACATTGCTGCCTTGGAAAGGGTGCAACGTAGGGCTACAAGAATGATTCCTGGT
>JAODLD010000030.1:16097669-16117215 GCA_026781065.1 Mormyrops boulengeri | reverse complement strand
GCAACCAACATATGCGTTTGTCCCCCCCCCCCCGTCTGCCTACTCCATTAGTTAGCTTTTGATCTGCTGTATGTGAGAAGCAGAGCTGATTATTCCCACGTGTTCTCACATTCCATTTGCGGAATCAAGCCGTTATTTTCTTCCCCCTTCCTATCTAAACAGTCTCGTGAGATGAAGCGGATCGTCTCGGCAGTAGCGACGCACGGATATTCCTCCCTTGAGGAAGTGACATCGACCCTCAGCGTCGCTTCCCGTTTATCCACAGCTTTTCCCACAGTGCCAGCCGAGTGGGTGATTTATAACATTTCTGCCCATGGCAAGGCTTTTGGCACGAGCCCTGTAACTGGATGTATGGTGTCGCGGCAGGTCAGAAAGCTCCCTCTCTACACCAGGTGGTAGCACTCTCAGGTTACCTGCAGTCTAGCCTGGGATCTAGCCTGCAGCAAAGCCCTGGTTATGTGGCGGCTGTACTCAGTGGGTGCCTGTCATGGTATGAGAGCCGTCACTACTGCTTAGCCTTACTTGACAACAAACAAACATGCTTTATTTGCCATTCGCACAAGTACAGGTACATTGGAATGTTTCTCTTCGGCATCCCCGTTTCGCTCTCCATAGCTTTGGGGGGGGGGTCACAGCACAGGGTCAACTAACATGCAGCGGGGGCTTAAGGGCCTTGCTGGAGGGCCCACAGGCATGTGACTGTTCTGCCGAGGTCGGGGTTCAAAGCGGCGATCTTCTCATCACAGACACAGAGACGTATCCTGCTGAGCCACTGACCGAGGCGTCGGGCCTCCCTAAGAGGCGGGACCGAGGCCACATCTTGGGTTAAACCACGTTAATTAAAATGATGATTTTATTTATTTATTTTTTTGTAAAACTTTGATAGCTGCTGTCTAGTTATAGGTTAATTACAGGATACTTAATGAAGGATTCACTCCACTTAATTAATACAAATTAAATAAGGTCATGTTTAATGTTTAGGGAAGCACGGCAGTTATGGGGAAATAAGTCCCGTGTGACAGCAGCACGGTCGATGCATGTCTCTGCCATTATTATTGTTTGTTTAGATCATGTCTTTGCTAGATCGACTTGCCTGACTCTAATATAAAACAGCATTATCTACAGGAGGACACCTGCAGGATTCTGCTGGGATTTGGACCTACAGCCATGTTTGTATTCGGAGAGTTGCCTGTCGCTGCCGTATGTCATGGTGTATGGGCACCAGGAAGCCACCTGTGGGCCTCAACTCTGCGCATGAGAGGATTAAGATGAAAGGTGTTTTTCAAAGTTCAATTCATCCTAAACCGATTCATGAATCTGTGTGTTTCGACCCTCCTTTGAATTACCCCTGAGTCTGTGTCGATTTCATGGAAAAAAGAAAAATGTCAGTTTTCATTGACTCTCTTGCTTTCCTGATCCTCTGCAGTGTTTGCTTCCTGGTAATTGACGAAGACTGGCAAATTCATTACTCTTAATTGGCTCACCTTTGCCACTTAGGCAATCTCCCTGAGTGTAAACGATACATATTTCCTTCCCGTTCTGAGGAGAACCATCGATCCCTGTTGCATTGCGCCAAGTACCCGTAATCAGAGACTTGGCAGATGGCTTATTAACCCCAAAGCCTGCTGGGAAAATATGTTTGATTCTTGATCTTTTATCAGAACCACCCTCCCTGGCGTTAAGTAGTTTTACACAAAGAAGCGGCCTGGAAACATGCGTGTGCATGTGAACTGCACCAGGAGGGCATGCTTGCTGCACCCAGATATTGTGCATGTATGGAGTCGTGAGAGATTCGCACTGTGGCAATGAAGCGTGTGCTGCCCCCACGTTGTGAGTCATCTGTGACCACAGAACCATAAGCCTCCTGAAATTGGTTCAACATCCATGACTCAGTTGCCACTGATATGATACCTGTGCAGTTTGGCCTGACTTAAGGGGAGGTAGCCGGAGGGAGTACTTTCATAATGATTATTTACTATCAATATATTAAAATTTTTGACATGTTAAGTAAGGCATAAGATGGTACCATGGTAAGGGATGCTTATTAAGAATCAGTCATTCCCTGACATGTAGGTTAGATTTAAATATGATTTAGTAGTATTAACCATGAGTATTTTAAACATATGAACTAAATGGATATTATGTCATATGAAGAGCTTATATCCAGGCCACTAATTGCATATGCAAATGATAAGAAAGACAAAATGCTGTTTTCTTCTGATGTAAAACACATACAGTTCGATTAGCTCATAGTTAAAACATGAGGTCTTCAGATGAATAATTGATGCTTCCTTCAGAGTCGGGTGGGGTTCGCCCTTGCGCCTCCTCCGTGCCTCCTCCGGTTACTGGGAAAATTCAGGATTCTCTCATTCTGTCAGCTTTGCTTGAGAGCTTTTGTCCTGGAAAGGTGTGTGTGTGGGTGGGGGGGGGGGTGGCAGTTTATCCAGCCACTGCTTCGTTGACCTCATAGACTTGCACTGGCTATCGCCTGGCAACGAGGCTGATGCCTCTGGTAGCCATTGATCTCCGTCTGGCTGTGGTGTTCTCTACCCGGTGCTGAAGGCTGTTCCTGCAAAAAAAAAAAACGTCTAAGCTGAGGCGCCCATAGTCACAGGCCCCGCGATCCACCCCGACCGGTGGTGGAGACACGGGAACGACTCAAGCATAACAAAGGCCTGATTTTCATTTGCTTTGGCTGAGAACGTGGAATAATGCTGACCGTTTTTGGAGCTGATGTGATTAAGAGGGGCCGTAATGTGTAGATAATGTGCACTTCATTAAGAGTTGTTGTCTTTAAAATAACAATAATTAAACATCTGCCATGTTAGAAGCTTCACTTACACAAGATACACCCTGGAGCAAAGGGCCTTTACCCAGTGCTTGTTGAATAATGTATCCAGAATAATCAAGATAATTATCTTCGCTGTTGACGCCATCTTTTTCCAAGGGAATTTGCACAGGCGGTGCTAATTTAGAAGGGGGTCCTCACACATGGCATGAGGAAGAGGGATCATTGTCCTCACTAAACAAGAGGACAGGTGGCGATGTGTCTGTGGAGGAGACGAAAGGACCCAGTTTCGGATGGAACAGGAAGAAACATACTGACCTGTGTATGCTTGTGTTCCCTTGTGACCTCATAAATCGATGCACTCGCCACAACCAGCAGCAATCCCAGAAGGACTTGGGAAAGCAGGGACGGGTGCACTGTGGTAATGTCCGTGGGCCTTTTTTTAATGCTCTTCCCAGCATGCTTTTCTGTGGCTGCTATCTGTCCCGGTCTCCTGCTGAGGAAATGGGAGTTTGGCCGTTGATGGGGAAAATTCCCCCAGAAAACATTTCCATAATTAAAAAAGAGTAGATAGAATGAGCAAAGGCAGGAAGAGTGTATTAGAGTGTATTGCACTGAATGCACCGTTTCCGTTGTGGAAAGACACTAGAGGTGAAATGATGGTTGAACTGATTTCATGTTGGTAATATGGTGCTGCTGTGGCAGGTGATGAATCAGTCTGACCTAGACGCGATGATTGCTTGACGGGGGCAGAGGGCGTGGCTTTGTGTCACCCGAGGTGATGTCTTTGTGGGGGAATAATCAATAGACCATACAGCCTTGTCCTTTGGAGTTTGTGCCAGCTGACTTTGGTCGGGTGAATGTTTACAACCAGGAGGCAATGTGTCACCCTTACCCACACAACCACACAGCCCCCCATCTCCAGCTCCGTGTGGGCTGTGGTCTCTCTGCTCTCTCTAAGCAGGGGTCAAGCAATTTATTCAGCCATAAATGGCAATAAATTACCAGGAACAATTTTAGTGAATAATCCATAGTGGAATTAGTGCCCACCAGCCAGGCAATAAATACCAAGGTTAGGTAACTCGGAACTTGATGTGCTGCCGCAGGGGCTGCTGGGTAAAGATGAGCTCCATGGTAACCTTGGTGGGACACGTCTTGCCTCCTCTCCTGTTTCCCTCAACACTGGCCCTGTAGTCGACGCTCTGACGTGCATCTCTGTCAACCACATTGGAGTAAAAACGTTTGGATCGCCCGAGTTCAGTTTCATGTCAGTGGCTGCGGGGGGGAGGGTGACCATCCCTCGCATGAGGTCTTGCTCTAGCGGCCGTTCTGCGTGTCACCAAGGCACATGGGCGGCACGGTGAGCAATGACATGGACACGTCTCAGGGCTGCAGACTCTGTGGACAAGCTCGCTGCGCACTGCGGGTTGCTGCATTACATTGCTTTAGATGAATAGCTAGGTTAGTAGGTTATGTTGATGCCTAAGTATCAGCTGTAAATAAAGGAAGGTGGGCAGAGGTAAATAAGGCTCCATTGTGTGTGTGTGTTGGGGGCACGTACTTTTAGCGAGGGAGCATCAGTAAACTCACCGACCCACAATGACCCGCCCACCTGTCTGCCTTTGAAATCTTTGTGTTCTTGGTGAGCTTTTTTATCTGGTGTTCTCACCCTAATTAGCCCATCTCTTTTGGCCTAATTTGTTTACTGTAGAAAATAACAGATTGTTTAGCACTTTTCATGCAGATTTTTTATTTTTAATAGTCTTATTAGCCCTGGGTTTCTTCATTTGTGATTTTGCCATGACCGCCTTGATAACGAAGTGATAATGCACCTTTAACGAATGCGTGCTGGACACAGTGTCGCTTCTCCCCTCCCCTTTGCATAAGGCTTTGGCACTGGGTCCCACAGAGCGCCTGTGGTTCTGCCCGCATAGCCACGCCTCCAAGAGGCAGCCCTGCACAGGACGGTTTGCGGTGATTAGCAGGAAGGTCGTGGAGCGCTCCAGAGACTTTCGTGTTGCCAAGGATGTTCAGCATTGTGCTCAGAACAAAGGCACTCTGTTGATGGGAGGAGGTGCAGCGAACCTTGGAGAGGGAGGTGTGCATCTCTCATCCTTGGGGCTTCAAAGTACAAAAATCTTTATCTCTTCTTTATTTTCTATTTTTTGCTCAGAAATCCTTTTGTTTAAGTGCCAGCAATTCTTTGCTGAAGAGAGTGACTGATTTTCAGGTGGGTTAAAAGTGCTAGTTTAACAGATGTGCGGGAGGGTAGCACAGAGGCTGGTGTGTGTGTGTGTGTGTGTGTGTGTGTGTGTGTGTGTGTGAGGGAGGGCGGGAGGAAAGGTAGCGTGAAGCTGGCCGACCGTCTGACAGCATGAGGTTTGCCTCCATCTAGCTCATATCACACACAATAAATATTGTCATAGCATTGATATGACTGGGTGGATGTGGCACGGGAACGTGGAAGGTGATCTGGCAGGGGTGGGGAGATAAGATGTCCCTCCTCAGGTTATGTGTGAGAAACAATCCTGTCCCTAGTAGATTCCCTGTCTACCTTCTGTGGGACATGGCTGCTGTCAGGAGATAAGCCAGTTCAGTGGTGGTGCGAGCTGGGTACCGGACGGTGGCTGTTCTTTTCCTTGTACTTTTCTTACCCAGGGGTTTTTGCTGGTCATAGTTAGGCATACCTTCAACTGCTTTTTGATTAAAATCCAGTACTGTTGCCCTGTGGAAACAAAGGCGATTTGCTACCTCATCAAGGCCTGATGGAAGGGCTCTGAAGGAGCAAACAGTGGTGTGAAACCAAAGGCAGCCTTAACGTTTGCCTCACACCTGCGGAACAAGGGGGGTTGCTTGGGCAACCCAGATTAAAAAGCACCACAGCTTTGGCTGTGCCCAGTTGGGCCTGGGGTGGGACTTTGCCTTCTGACCTGTGCTGGGACTAGCTTTGGGCTCAGTCACTGGCTTGCTTGGTCCTGTCTTCCCTACATTACCTTGGTACCAAAACTAAGGAAATCCTCAACCAGAACCTCAGCATTGTCACTTTCCTGAGGCACTCTGCCCTGCTCTGCTCTGCCCTCCCCCAAGCATTATAATTAATATTGATAATTATGATGGCCGGAAATCAGTGATGTCATTATTTACCCCTTGTTGATGTTTGCCTGCTTGGTCACCCTCTCCAGGGAGGGAGAGTCTCATTTCACGGTTTAATTGCTGGGACATGGATAAGCCATGCAAAACAGACCAGGAAGCTGTGACTGGCCAAATGCATCACAGGCAGTTAACATGCCGCCTGTAGAAATATTTGAGCATGGAAAACAGGCTCCAGCCACACAAAGCAAGACTTCCACTTTCTACTGCTCTGATGAAAAGAGAGTTTGATAAATATATGTAGGATTCACTAGTTTGTGCATTAAATGCCAATTTCACACCATTTATCTCCTATTAAATCAGTGGAAACAGCTGCAGTAGTAATGCTAGTTGTACTCTTTTGTCTGAGCCTGTTAAGCCATCCTCAGCATTACTAACTTCAAAGTGAATTGCTTTTATCCATCTCTGTATTCAGGCTCTGGAAAATGATTTGGGTGAATATGCCCACATGTGGATGGATGATGATCGGATGGACGCAGCCGGTAGGTGGAGCCCCTTGCCCTGGTGTCCATGGAACGATCTGACCCATGGGGTTTTCTGAAGCCCATGTGATGACAAAGGATCATCCAGTGTGGAGATGACTCCTGTTTCTTCAAGAAGTAGAGACATCTCTCTGGGATCTTGTAGGTCTAGCGTTGATGTGTGTACATATTCTGAAATCTGTCCCTCCTAAGCTGCCAGAGGGCAGAGCTCTGGGCTATAATGCGAGGCTCACTGTAGCCCACGGCTATGACGCTCACTGTCCCCTCAGACCCTAACTACACCTCACGGCCTGTTTGCTTAGCATATCTCTAATTGGATAAGCTCCATTGGTGGGCATTTTCTTCCCAGTTATTGATTTAAGATCTGTGTTGACATGTTTGAAAGTGGGCCTGCAATGGAGGTGGGGGGCGTCGGCTCTGTGTCCTCGCTCCATTAGCTGGGTTTGCTCTCAGCCCATCCTGCCTTGCACACCTTCATGCCTTCCTCCCTCTAAGATGATGCCACAAGGTGTTTTTTTACAGAAAGTAGCTACCCCTAAACGCTTAACGAAGACTTACGTAGCCTTCCCATGCCTTCCCTGTATCCTGTAATCCCTCACATCTCTGAGCATCACACTTCAGTCTGCACTTGAAAAGGCTCCCTCCCCTCCCCTGCGCAGTTATGTCTGCACACGCTCCTGTCCCTGTGAAAGATGCCTCAATGAGGGAAGTCATTTGGAACTTTGTAACGAGTCCAACCTCTGGCGCGGCTCCTCAGTGATGCGTTCACATTCGAGCCCTTGGCTGGCCGCCTCGCACAGCCTGAGAATGAGGAGCCCGCTGGCGCTTCTCCCTTCCCTGAGGCTCTCTGTTAGCAAGTCTGCAAGATAATAAAGCACTGGCCCTTTGGACAATGGAAATGGACATTTCTTCACAGCTAATTTATTCCCCTAAGAGAGGGCAGCGGTGGAGCTGAGAAGGCGCGTTAATGAGCCCTGCTCAGCCCTGAGCCTGTACTCGCCTCCTGCTGTGAAGGTCACCGCGTTCCTGCAGACTGCGAAACAGGCAGAGTAAATGTAAGGGCGATTCCCGCCTGTCCTCCTGGCAGATGTTTGTACTGCCTCGACCGGCAAGCAAAACACAAGTAGTTAACATGCTATGAGCTGAGCCTGCATCCAGGTCTGGTGGAGAAAAGAGGTCCATCTGGAACCCACAGGATGGATTAGTTCACAATCGTTGGATTTTGCTTAACATGTCGGGACGTGTGGTCTTTCGCAATTAAGAACGCTCATGGGAGTTTTACCTGCACAAAAATGTTCTGTGGGCAGAATGATAAATGATTGGTTCAGAGAGATAACCAATCAGATTGTAGAAGGAGGTGTATCCAAACAACTATAGGAAGGGGTATCAACCAATCAGATTTCTTGGTCCTGCCTCCTCTAGTTGCATGGACCCATCTCCTGCACAATACCCTCATAACAAGTTTGTGTAAGTAAAACTCCCACAAGCATTCAAAGCAGCAGCAGGTATCAAATGAGAATTTTCATTCTGATATTGTAGAGCAGAAGATCTTTGGCAGGCTGAGGTTTTCTTTTACAGGTGTGTCGACACTAGGGTTGTTTTGATGTGTAGATGGTTGTATGTATCTGGAACTTTATTCTGGATGATTGCCTTGCAGAGGACGCTTGCTGTTGAACCAGTCTGCCTCGCTGCAGGTTGCATATCCTCCATCGAGAGGAAAATTCCCAAGCGTTAGAAGTGGCACGTGGGACTTGGCATGAGGCCGCTGGCGCTAATGGTACCTCTGTGGTCCTTGCGAGACATTCCGCTCGATGAAACTGTTACCACCTGGAACTAGCTTTGGCTCTCCTAAAATAAGTCCTACAGCAGATGGAGGGCTGTGGATGCACCGGTAGGGGGGAGGAGAAAGAGAAAAGACAACAAACACTGAGAGTGAGCCCAAGTCCCAGGTTTGCACCCTGCGTCGCGCGTGTTACACCACCAACACAGCGGGTAGGGAGGCATCTCACAGCGAGTCTGACGCCAGCATTTGAGGTCCCAGGGAGATAACAGTGCTAAGTATATTTCATAGCTTTCATAGTTCTTCTGTGCTTGTTTTCTAGTCTCCACTGGAGCAGCCTCTGTCCCTGTTACTTTATTCCCTGGCATGTAATAACTGTCGTGTTTCATTTTTGTCCACCAAATCATTCGCCGATCCATGTGGCTGTACTTTCTCGAATGTCAATAGAGCCCAGTCTAACCTTGCTGTTGGTTCAATACTGTGTCTTTTCCCAGAGGGACACCAATGTTGAAGAATACTTACACTTACTGGCATTATAGAATTGGATATTGGATCCATTTAAGCTTTTTGTGTCTTTGATAGCAACTATATCTCAGGCAAGGTTAAATGAACTCCGGACTGCCTTGTGATTGGAGAGGCCCAGGCAGTTGCCTGAATGCACAGCAGGCCGTTTGCCTTTATGGCCGACCATGAGTTCATGGCTTCCGATAGACGCGGGCAGCTTGGGTATTCCTGTGAATTTTGATTACCGCTTCTTTGTGACACCTTCGAGGCCGTGACTGAGCCAAGCCACCATAAATACTCAGGACAACTTTACAAGGCGCGTCGGAGTGCTCCGGATAAAAAGAAGGGTCTAACGACAGCAATCCAGCAGGCGATCGATGTGACCGGAACTCTAGGTGCCGCTGCTTAGATCAGCAGGTCTAGAGGCTCACGTATGTCTCCACTCTTTGGGTTAGCTTGTCCGGCAGCCCGAGAGTTGCCTATGTGAACCACAAGTTCCCTTTGTATATCAATACCTTTTGCTCTTTTTAGCTAGGACTGCACTGTCCCCGCCCTCCCCAGGGTGGTTTTGTCTTGGGAACCTCCCACTGATATATTGAGGCCATGGCCCCACGCAGCTAAACAGAATCAATTTGGAGGTGATGAAAACGCTTCTGATTAGTGTTGTGGTGAGAACTCCTTTTCCTCCTGCACTCTCCATTGACCTGCTAAGAGGCTTTGCAGAAGTGCTTTCTTCCTCTCCAGCAGCAGTGAGTCTCATCACAGGTTATAGACAAGAAAGTGTGTTCTGATTTTCACGACTACTGTTTTTGCATAAAGCCACTCCTGTCTGCCAGGCTAATAGTAAGGGCACAAATGGTCCAGTGTCACCTTTGAATGACTCGGGTCGATGGATCTGTTGCTGTGTTCAATTTACCTCTGACATCAGAGCTGGAAATTGCGTAACATCCGAGTTAACTGCTTTCCAGTGCAGCCGGTTGGAAAGCCATTTAGCAATACCAGTTCTAGCCAGGTTCGTTGTTAGCGATATTAGTTGAAACAATGCATTACGTTGTATTTGGCACATACAAACACTGTAACAACATGTCCACAGATAGTGGTTAGATAGTTCTGTGTGTATGACTGATTTAATGACACAAGTAAGACAAATGCTAATAAACAGAATATAACTAAAGCTTTCAGTTCTGTCGATGAAGGACACAGCCATCTTGGATTCTGAGGTCGAGGTTACAGAGGTTCTCACGACTTTCCGAGTCAGATTTCCAACTTCAGGGGACGTTCCAGTTGAAAATTCTGACTAGGAGCTTGGAAATTCCGTCTCCTGAGTTCAAATGGAACGCAGCATGTATTCTGTGAATAGTTTGATTCTGTTTTTAGAGATCAGTGTCTCTGTCTGAGACACATTTGATTAATCTACATATCACTTTGTTAGCTCTGCTGTTTTTTTACGCATTTTTCTCTCCTTTGGGTCATTGATCCCCAGGGCCAGATGGCAGTATAGGAAGCGGGGTATGAAACGCAATGCACTCCT
Source organism: Mormyrops boulengeri (assembly GCA_026781065.1). Lineage (NCBI taxonomy): Eukaryota > Metazoa > Chordata > Actinopteri > Osteoglossiformes > Mormyridae > Mormyrops > Mormyrops boulengeri. The sequence goes on along the minus strand of JAODLD010000030.1, from coordinate 16,106,980 downwards.
TTGGCCTCCTGTTTAATGAGCCACTTTGTAATTTGAAACTTAATTTTTCTTCTGGCCTTCATTCTGAATGAGCACCACGTGGGTCGGGGTTAAACGGTGTCTCTAGGCTTTTTCTCGCCGTGGCACGTGCTAGGGGCTAAGGGGACAAAGGCAAGGGGTTGACCTTGGCCATGAGGGTCACACAGACTTGGGGAGGGCGGGGGATGCCATCTGTTATGGTTGACAAAGACATGTAGCTCCAGTCATTGTTCTGATTTGGGGGTGTCACAGTAGGGCCAGGGTACTTCTCAAAGGGCCCACAACAATAATCGGCGTGATTTGGAAGAGCTACTGTATTAATTGCAATTGGTCACGTTTTGGAACTCTGAGGTCCTTAAATATGGGAGTGTCTCCATGGCTTGGAAACAGGAGTACAGGAGAACCTGATCCTGCAAAATGTGTGTGATAACAGTGTGTCCTGTGAACATGACAAAAATTGACTTAACATCCCTTTGAATCACCCTCATGGAAACTTTACTTAGAATTTTTAGAAGGATATGCAGCTTTATTTTGTTAACTTCAATGTATTGCTGAGAGATTTATTTACTTAATGTTTTTCTTCTTTAAGGGATGTTGGCTGCTAAGAGAAATAGTCACCCCATAGAGGTGGCCGCGGTCCCTCAGGAATGAATGTCTGGGGGGTTAATGCCCCCTCTTTCCCAGACCTTGTCCCATAGGAACATGCCTGTTTGTTCACTTACTATGGCTTGTCCTCTACTGGTCCTTGGTCACTCTTAATGGTCATCATTTTTAACTGCCACCATATAGTGAACACCTGGGTTTATATTGCATTGCAGTCCTTCAAGGGGTTTGCCACAGATAATGTGAAATGTTATTGTTTTTTTTCCACGCATGGATCTGTGTAGCTATTCCTCTTAAGAGGCTCTTTTTTGTCGCAAAAATGGGAGCTTATATGAGCTTAAGGAGAGTCAAATTGTTAGGATCTCTCCCTAGACTTGAAAAGCCAAGCGTTTAATTTCCTGGACACACTCTTTGGGACATGTTTTATGTCTTTTTTTCAGTTTTCAAAGGAGGACCATATCTTTTCATAATCTGGTTTGGATATCTGGGAGCCTTGCCAACGCCACTTGTTTGCACCTAGACAAAGAAAAGACACACGTAGCAACTGTGAAAGCTAATGATATCCACCATGACAGGGCTTTGGAAAGCAGAGTATCGATACTGAGAGCTATGATGATGGACACTGGGACAGCCACACAGCATCGACTTGCCAGTTCACTTTGTGGTTAACTTGGTGTTAGGACGGTTATATCTGGCGTTCTTTTCAAGGTAATGAGTCTTGGTGTTAATGGGAGGACCGTAGCTGTGACCCCGCACATTGAAATATTCACCCTACTGTTTGTGAATGCCTTCTTAACAGAAGACCCCAGGGCACTGCAGCTGAGGTCATTAGGCACTGTCCAGGTAGCAGCAGTCGAGTTGTCTGAAATTTTTCTTCACCCATGCTTCGTAATCTGACAGCAGATTTTTTTCCAACGAGAAGCGCTGCCTGACCTAGTTCTTAGATGTTCTGGCAACAGAGCACCACAAAATAGAGCTTCACTATGTTTCCTGCTGAGATACTTCCCACTGTTACGGAAGGTGTTTTTTTTTCCCTCTTCTGCCGAGTTTTTGGATGTTCACGAGCACTTCTGAAGAGGGGAACCTGTCAGGCCTCGTTAAGCAGGTTTAATCCAACTCCAAGCCTATCATAGGAACATTCAGTTGCTAATACGAAACCAGGCAAAAAAGGATGGAGCCACGGGCAATAACGAGCTGTCAGCTTGTCAGTGAGATCGCGAGTTGCTGTAATTTAGCCGTGAGCCTGTCACTTCTGTCAGCCCCTCTCCCACCCCATCTCCATCCTCAACAACACCCTCATCATTGCCACCATCATCCCAGTCGCCCACCTGAGAGAGGACATGCTCCCGTCACTAATGAATGGGGCTCCGACCCTCATTTAGAACAGGGCAGGACTCTCAAAAGTGGGCTTGGGGAGTGGGGGGGCGAGCTTGGGTGACATGCTACCCTGCCATTCTGAAACACTCCCCTTGTTGGATGGTTTTATGTTCTTCTTGATACTTATGAATGTAAGGAGGGAAATTTGCCATGGAGGGGCAATAAAATTGTTATATGAATAGTTTGTAGAGGAACAGGAGCCAGGGGAATCGTATTAACTGTGGTAACTGAAGAGAGCTTGCTGCCTTTGAGGCTGGAAGAGATAGAAATCGCAGTAAAATTTTGATGCAATTTCTTTATTACCTCATTGAATAAAAATGCATAATAAGGAGTTTCTGTCTGTGAGGACTAATGGATTAGTGCTGCTATAAATATTTTTCCCCGCATGTACTTTAGAATCTAGAAAATTAAGGTTACCTGATAAAAAAATAAGTAAATAAGAAAGGATACTAACAAAGAATGATACATCGTGAATGGTAAAGAAAACACTGGGGGAAATACTAAAATGCTTGACACAGAATTGTGTGAAATGGTCGAAATAAAGAAGTTATGTAAAAGGTAGGTTCTGTATATAAGACTAACAGTTTGATTTTATCTCTCTTCAGTTCCCTTTTTAACATACTGTATCTGTGTAATGCTTCAGAGTGGCTTATCATTGTTTCATTGTTTCTAAATGCCATTGCCACTGGAGATCTGGTCTGACCGCTGATTTTGATTTCTTCAATCGAATGCGCTTCACAGTAGGTCACAGCAGGTTGTGTTTTCAGTGAGTCAGGGTTCAAATGCTAATGAATACCAAGCTCTCCTCTTGGTCCTCCCAGTGCAATCTTGTGGTGATTGGTTTTTGCCTACGGACACCTTGACTGTGCCTGGTGGACTTCAGCCTGTGAAATCATGCGGCAGAATGCCGAAAGTGGGCCTCCCATTGTGGAGGCACCTTACTGCAGCGTAACCCATTCCTGAACCCATGTGAAACCCCGCTGGGTTCAATCAATTACTCCTCAATGTTTGCCACACTTTGTGAAGACGGCTGAAGACACGGGCCATGGTGTCATGCAATTGGCTTATTTCCATTTTGATGTTTGAGGAGATGGGATGGGACTCAAACCTAATAATCCACTGACTGGATTGGGCCCATCTGACCCCCGTGGGTTAGAATGACCTCATTTTTTTGGTGGGGCGGGTGGGGGGTAATCACTAGATTCATCTACATTTCACAGTTGCTTAGGCATGAAACTGACGGTTGCAAGATTTTGGGACTAAACGCCAATAAAAGAGAGAAAGTGAGAGAGGAGAGTCAAACAGAAGGAAAATTTACCCTTTTCAGAGATTGTTCATCTTGACAGTGCTCAAGGTCATTAGATGCATAATATTACTGTTCCTGGTCTGTCCAAAGTTACATCTTATGTGTTTTCCTGAGTGATCAAGGGGATTAAAGGACCAAAAGACCAAGCCTTTTACTTCCAGAATGCTTTGACTCAGAAACACTGTAACCACGCTCTAGGTCTGGGTTTAGGCCGGTGCTGAATTTCCAGGTTACTGGTGCTGTTAAAGAGATGGTGAATACAGTTGCTGCCCCTGATCGGTCGTCTCTACTTGATGTAGCTCTGCACATTGCGCTGATTCTCATTCCCATGTTGTGTGAGACAGATGTTGAGTGCACACTGTGGATTCACGGGCCTGACAGGCTTGGATGGGAGGAAGCGAGAGCTAAATGTCTGTAACGGGAAGCAATGGGAGCCCTAACAGCCAGATGCTCCCGCAGATGGAGCTCGCAGGTGCATGGAGTCTTTAAATCTGAAGCTGGCATGTCATCTAAGTGATGAGAGCTTCCCCTTGCCGTAGGAGCGGGATGGTACTTTTTGTTCTTGTTCGTATCATTTGTCATCGGTATGGTGGATGAGGAGGAGCACTGTCACAGCCCGGGATACATTCTGGGGATCATCATTTTTAGAGCCTCTCTGGGGCACATTCCAGCTCTGGGTGGCCAGGGCTCCCTGCAGGTCTGCTCTGAACCAAGAGATCACCCACTGTTGGTGGTGTCACATGCTGTGTTGTCCTCTGGGCAAAAAAAAGTGTCCTGCAGCACTCAAATTTTTGCTAGTGACAGGCTGTCAGTGATAGGCTGCCTTCTTACACTTTGTGTGCCGGTGCCCCGTATATCGGATCACAGGCTGCTTTTCCTCTGGTACGTTTGCAGCGAGTGTTCGGTGTGCAGTGTGTAGTTAGTGCAGTACCGTGGAGCCTGACTGCTGCCTGCCACACGCCCTTTCACCACCGTCTTTCTTTACTGCGCCCCTAATTATATGCACGATGCTTGACTTCGCACAGATCTGACATAACCATAAATGTCAGCTTCTGGTGCTTTATGGCTCTGTGTGTTAAGTCCCCTGGAGTTTGTGTGCATTCCGTGAGCTCCTCAAAGGTGAGGCGAGGTCTCATCCTGCAGGCGGGAGAGCTCCTTCGCCAGGGTTTTATGGGGTGAAGTGAGCCCCATGCCCCTGAAGCGCTCTGAACGGGACGGGGACGCACCACTGCTCTGTGTCGCCGGCCTAATAAGGAGTTGTGCATCTGCACGCCACATTTTCAAAAAAGGAATAAGAGTGAGGGGTGTATGCGGCCAGATAGCTGGCCGTCTGATGAAAGAATGATGTAAACAGTCTTGACAAAAAGCAAGGTGTTTGTGTCGCTGGGACCAGCCGGCTTGGGGCACGAGTCATTTGTTTTCAGGGAGAAAAAAACGTCCCTAATCTAACAGTCAAATGATGGAGCTGCACATTGTAGCGTCTTTGTGGGTCTGAGGTGGGGAGAAATGGGTACAGTGACCCCCCGCCCCCATGCCAGAATTGGGCTCAGAGCCTGGCTTTAAAGCTTGGGTGTAGAGCCGTGAAATTGGACTTGCTTTGTGACTAGCTACTTGCGTTGTTTCTTAGTGTTTCAATTCCAGACCTTAAACTCAATCCTCCACCATGTTGAAATGTTTCACTTTTAGTAAGCTTCTGTTCCCCTGCCATTTCTTTCTAACCTACATGTGAGTAAGTATGCACACATGTGCAATGGGAACATTTGCGCAGTATTTTTAATGACAAGGAAGAAATGTGTGCCAGCTGTGTTTCGCGCCAGTGTTGGGTGCTGAAACACAACGTGGTTGTTATAGAGGGAAGCGTAACTGTACAGCAGAAATGTCTGCAGCTGTCACCAGGTCGTACACACGCAAGACGAACCGTCTGCAGGCTTTAATTTACTGCTCCTGCTTTTCTTCCTTTCTTTGCCCGAAGGCTTCAGACATACCAGGAGTGACAACTGGGTCATAAAACAGGAGGAAACTCTGAGCTCATCCTCGACAAATAGGCACTTTGGGGTGTCAGCCTCGTACGATAGCAGAGGCGAGGCGTGCTTGTGTGAGAGTATCCCAGCTTGTGCTGATCTATGACGGCACTGACAGGAACCCCCTCCTGTCTGTCAGCCTCCCCTCTTTGGCCTTCCATTACCGTCCCATCGGCTACTTTCTCTGACCTCGAGCTGGACTTAGCCTTCCGGTGTCTCCTTTGCCTTGGTATCCATCTGACATCATTTGTTTAAATCATAAGGTTAGTCAGTGCCGGACTCTGGCCCACGCCGATACTCCACAGAGGCGGGTACATATTGCACTGAAATTATAAGTCAGCCCCGATGAGGCCGGCTGGTCATAGTTCCCATCAAGCTCTGCAGTATAGGCAATCATTCTTTATTCATTATGCTTTAGGCTGCCTGAGCAGACCGTATATCTTTATGTATCTTTTCCCTTTCCAGCAAAGCCGTGGCCCTTTTATGCATGTAAAAGCTTCCCGGTTCATTAGGAGCCCTTAGTGCCGCTTGGAGAATCTGTCACATCAGCATTTATTTTCAGCGGTTGCTGAAGGTCACCTGACAGTCCTCACCTGGGCCTCCATCGTCAGCTTCGACGAGATGATGCGGGCGCCCGGTAGCCGGGCTCAGTGGACACTGACCGTCTGCTTTCTCACTGGTCATGTGGGTCTCCGCTTTTTTTCGGTGAAGAGTCAGTTCGCCAAGACGATGGTGAAAACCATGCAGCTGTATGTCCGCGCTCCCCGAGCCCATGTGACTGTGGCTCCCCAGAGCCCTGCCTTTCCAGATGTGGAGCTCGGCGTTTGTTTATCTTCTTGTTTTCCTCCGCATCCGTGGTGAAACTTAGCTCATTGCGCTGTGAATTTCACCCCAACATGACAGCCATCTTTGTCAGCAGCCCCGCAGGCATGCTGGGTTTTATTTCCTGTCCTCTGTTCGCTGTGATCAGGGACATTTTGCACCCCGAAGGAGAAGATTAAAAATGCCAAGAAGACCTTATGGTTTCCGAAGAGGAGCTGAATGAAAAATATAGTGTTTGTGTACTGCAGAATGCTGATTGGAGGAATGCTTCCCTATACCTTGGGGGTGAAATAACTGCCACTATGTATTGTTGTACTGTAGTCTTTTTTTGACCCCCCCACCCCTATACGTGGCACATCCTTTTCCCATCAAACTTTGAGATGTAGGAAGAGACTCCATTATACCTAAAGTGAAGCGGGTGCCTGAGCAAGAGCGTGTATCTTCACGGGTCATGCCGTCTTTCTCTTTATTCATTCATGTAGCCCTTTCATATAAAGTTATATAGTGATCTCTGCCCACTGTTAGTCCCTCCTGGGGAGTGAGTGTCATATTCACGTTTACCTTGAGAGTCAGCTGAAGGGTCACACCTGACCAGGGCTCCCCTTCCACTTTGGAGAACTGATGGAGGTGTCCAGACCGCATCTTCACCGAAAGGATGATGTAAACAAAGTGAATGGCCATGGCAGATCATGATGTAGTGGTGAAGACCTGGACACGTAAGCTGGAGGATGAAGATCATACTTCCATGGTGGCACCTCTCCACTAGGGTACTTAACCAGACTTATGAAATTGTATAATCTTTATTATGCCATGTTACTGGTTTTAATCAGGTTTTCCTGTAAATCTCTTATCTCTAGTTTATTGAATTTGAATGTCATGAGAGATCATAGCATAGAAAGAGCGTGTAGCTGGTTGGACATTAAATGATCTGAGCTGAATTAACCACCCATCTCCTGTGCCTGCCCAAGCGTACGGATCATAAAAACAGGAAGTCCTCTCTTTCAACAAAGTGAGAGAGGCAGCTGTAGCCGTCCCTACTGCCAGACACCGCACAATTTGAGAGGCCTGTATTATAAAGGGCAGTGTCTCTACTTTTTCTGAAACCTGTGACGTAAACATCTGGACTTCACGTGGCGTGTAGCTAACGAGGAGGCTGATTGAGCTGACCCGTGGTGTGCTCGTTAATGATGGGTCCGGGGGGGGTTGGCGATCTTGGGACTTCTCCCATCCCGCCCATTCTCCGATTTGCTGATGGCCTCCTGTCGGGCTGGAGCCGTCTTGGTGTTGATTGCCCGAAGAGCTTTGGTAAGGAAGCCTGCGCGCGCTGTGTTCGGGGGCATGTCCCATTCGCAGACTGCGGCAGAATCCCTGCCCCCCACCTTTTTTCTTTTCCCCTCATCCCATATGTGTGACTGTAAAAAAAAAAATAATCATCTCTCTGCTTTGCAAAGTCATTAGAAGGACCCCGGGGATGCCCCGGGGGTCAGGTGTCAGCGAGGAGATTGAGAGGCTTTCCGAGGGACGCGAAGGTGGGATTCGGGGGGGGTGGTGGGGCTCGGCACGAGAGATCATAGCAGATCAAAGGCCCCAGCCATGGGTGATGGAGAGTTGTCCATTAGCGGTGATTGGACTGCATGCTGGGTAATGGGGCCAAACCCGTGCGCGTGCAGCGCCTCTAAGCAGCATGTTGGAGGCAAGCGGTTAAATGTGTCCGGCACCACATACAGTTAGCCTTTAATCACCACCGGCTGCTTTGCCTGCGAACCGTTCCTGCTCTCTGAGTGATGTTTTGCACCTTTGGGCCTCTCATCCACCGTCACCTGAGCTTTTGTCCTGCTTGGCCTAATGGGATTTTTTAACAGGTTTTCATCTCGGTTTCTCGTTAACGTCGCCCCCTCGACAAGCTAACAAACGCGGGCCCCATCTTTCATTCATTTTCACCTCACGTGCAGACGCTGCCGGGGGCTACTCCGGCTCCCAGGGGCCCCACTTGAGGAAAGAGGACGATTATGTGCTGGCCGCCGCTCGTCACATGTCGCTGCACACCTCACAAATGAGGAACCCCCCAAACTCCCAGGCGTGCTTGAGCTGAACCCAAATGGTGAGGTTTCCTCCCTGGCCTCCTGACAATGATCCTGATCAGAGCTGTGGTGTCATTGTCACAGTATCACAGTAACCCAGTGCTTCTTTTTATTGGAGTTGTGTTTGTCGTCTTATGGGTTGAGTGAAAAAATTTAAAATTGGGACATGAACAGCACCCCTGGCTCAGAGGAGGGGGCTTGGCCAGAGCAAATAGTAACCAGTGCGGTTTCTGCCGACTTCTCTCTGCCCTGTGTCTGTCGCCACGCCCGTCCACTGCTGTGTGCACTCAAGGGCCACCTTCGGATAGGGACTCTATGGACTGCCTCTGCCGCGGTTTAAATCAGAAGCTCGTGTACCTCTATAGGAGCGAGTCGTGCTCCACTGCTAATTGCGGTGTTATAAATATGTCCCGGCGTCGTGTCGCCCTGATATGTAAATGCTCGCTCGGCGTCCGCGTCATCGCGGCAGCTTTAGAGCTGAGGAGCCAGACGCAGGGGGGAGACGAAAAGGGAAGTGTGTGTTCAAGGATCAAAGAAGGGACTGCATCTTGGATCACACCTGTCCCAACATCTGCTTCTCGGTGTCCGTCTGGGAAGGGCTCCCCCTTACTTTGAAGGGTTGGACAAGGAGCGGAGCCTCCCTTGAAATCTCCCCCCCCAACAACCGGGAGTTTGTTTAGTTACCCGAGCAGTAAAGCCAGAGGTGTGTGTGTGTCTGTGTGTGGTGCTCTTCCAGAAAGGTGGCTGCTCTTTGGATGTGGCGAGCGGGAGAGGACGGTGAGAGGGATGGTGGAATCGTTAAGCAGGCTAGGGCCATCTGTCCTCTCTGGGAAGTGGGAGGTCTGTGTGATTGAGTGGCACCTGCTTGTCAGGCAGGGCCCTCTGGGAAATCTGCTTCTGGATTATTGAACCCGGACACTGTGGCAATCAAGCTACACTGCCGCCCCCCCCATCTACCTCCGCCTCTCCCCACTCTTACCCCCCCCCCCCCCCCCATCACAAAGGCGACCCCCGGAAAAAGTGTTTGGGAGAAGGGCCCCCCCCCCCCCCCCCGGGGGGGGGGGGGGGGGGGGGGGGGGGGGG
>JAODLD010000030.1:16084955-16097569 GCA_026781065.1 Mormyrops boulengeri | reverse complement strand
AAGGCTTTAATTACAAGGGCTCAGGGCACATGGAGGGCCAGTGGCAGTGCTTGAGATTTGTCGCAGTTTCTCCTGTAGCCTAAGAAGGATGTGAGGTGACAGGCAGGCAGTGGGGTGTGCGGCTCCCCGTTCAGCCACCTCGACCTCACCGCTGTTCCAGTTAATGGTCTGCTAAGGCCCGGACGATGCCGCTATTGCATGTACCAGGCATTATTTATTATTCATTTAGCTGACATTTCCTGTAATGCTTATGGGTGGGGGTAGGGGTGATTAGCCACACCCTTGCCTTTCCTTTTACGTCACAGATTTATTATCTGGTTTTGGTGAAGGGCACCGGTGGGGTAAGTCTTTAAAAGGAAGTCAGGTTCTGCAAGAATTTTCATTCCCCCTATGGGGTGTAATAGCCACACATGCTGTATGTGTGTGTGTGGCTGCATGGTCCTGCCTTTGTGTCTCCATGTGGGTCTGGGCTCTGTACTGTTCTGTTTTCTTAACATTCATCCCATTTAAATATTTATATACACTTCTTTTACTCGAAGGGTGATTTATTTGGGGTTGTGAGGATGTGGCCGTCGGAGATTCTCGAGAGCCTCCTGAAATTGCGCGGCGCCAGCTTTGTACCTCTCTCTTGGACCCCCTGGCTGAGTTAACCCAGGGCCGGAGCCTAGGTGGTCTCACACATCCATTTTTGGAGAGGCACCTCTCCTCAGGCGGCAGTTGTATCCTGTTACTCTTGTATATCTCAGACCGGTTCCCTTAAGGACAGACCTCTCTCCTCCATGCGCTCTGGTGCCACGGCCACCCCCTTTGAGAGGCCCCCGCTCCCTCCTTTGAACAGCTTCAAGAAACATCTCTGTTGCAAACACACTTGACAAGTTCCTGTCAGAAGGATGGCTGAGGGCGCTTATGTCACATAAACAAACTGCTTTCTCAGATCCCTGCAACTATGGAGCGCGAGGGCAACAGACTTCTAGATACGGTACTGCACGGCTGCGGCCAGTACCCTCGCAGAGGTGGCAACGTTCATGCGTCCTCTTACCGCCGCAACTGTTTCTGCTGAGCGACTGAGGAAAGGCCCCTTTCTGCTGGCCACCCCTGCAGCATGACACAGGGGACATATCTAGCGGTCTCATTGGCCCACGTCTCACATGGGATTCTGGGAGTTGACACCCAGGCTTACCAGGAGCCCTGATGCATGCCGCTTCCCTGGGAACCTCCGGCAAATACCTCAGTTGAGAGGCTCACCTTTGTAGGGCGTCTTTGCCTTCTGGCAGCCGGTGAGGAGCATCAGTCCCACAGTCCTGGCCTCCCCAGCCTTGCTCATGCTGAAGAGCATGGCGAAAGCTGCTGGGGGTTTATCGCCCCCTCTGACGGCGTAGCTGCACATGCGACGGCAGGTTCATCCTCCATGCCGTGCCGATATCAGGCTGCCAGCTCGCAACGGGGCTACCGGCCGGTCCAGATGGCCCTCGACGTCTGTTTGGACGTCGGTCTCTGAGCTCACTTCATAGCTCCACCCGCTCTCTGCTGCCGTCATTCGACTTTCTCAGTTTATCGGATACCAGCATTTTTCACCTGAGACGTGTAAAAAGCTCGCTGCAGGGGGCCCATGGAACCTGTTCAGGTCAAAGTGAGGCTGCCTGTGAAGCCAAAGCAGTGATAAATGTTCACCTTTTTTGTTAAGGGATTAGCGGCTGTGAAGTCGCACAGGTGTTAGGAAGTTCAGCCCTGTAAGCAGCCCTGGATGGTTTAAGGGATCCAGGGAAGGTCAGGGTGTCCAGAGGGAGTTCTCCATTGCAGTAGCCCAGAGATAAAGGGTCAGTTGATACCGCAGGTCAGGCGTCACATCCTTTGCTTTGCATCGAGCAAGGTTGTTTTGACAATAAGAACTATCTCCATGGGGACCTCAGATAGCTATGCTCTGAGTTGCAAAGAGTTTTGCCTCCGTCGGCCGCCCTGTAATTTGGCACGGGGGATTGTGGGGACAGACGCTGACGCAGCAGTCATGCAGAGACAGGCAGAGCCCTAACTGCCTCCCCTGTATTCCCAGTTCATCCTGCTCTATGAATCTGAATCACGATACCTGTTTTTGTGGTAGGTATATTCCATGGCACTGCTGTGGGATTAGAGAGCCCCGCAGTCCGCCTGGCAGTCCGCGCCCCCCTCCACGTTTCCCATCCTCCTCTGCCAAGGGGAGCAGAAGGTGGGACATGCCAGAACATGGAGCGACGGCAGAGATATCCGCAGGGACTGGCATGGTGGATTGATCGGAAGGAGCCGGCTAACCCTCGCCCCGCCCCACCCCCACAAAACTAAAGATTCTTACGGTTCTGAGTTGTGGTCAGGGGTTGCTCCAGATTCTGGGTTCTTCAGGGGGGAGAGGAGGCATTATGAAGTGTGAGTAATTTGGAGGTGAGCACCTGCCGGCGTGTCAGTCGCAGCAGAGAGCCACTGTCATCTGGCATATCTCCTGCAGTTAACCCTTACTGCACTGACAATGGTGGGATGGAGCTGAGTAGGACTAACTGCTGTCAGATCTTACTCTCTGAGAACGCTTGATTACCGTGACCCGCTCCCGCCTGTACCCTCACCTTCACATCCTTTTGGCAGTAACAAGTTAATCTTGGTAGCAGTATGCCAAGGACCATCCCTAATTTGGTGGCTTCGGAGCCAAGACTCGTGTGGATCTTCAGGCTTGTTTTCCCCAGTGGTGTATAGTGGCCGGACCTGTGAGCCGGGCACTTTAAAAAGGAAGCGGCCTATGCACAGAGGAGCACATGCATAATTCACCTTGGGGTTACAGGCGCCTATTCTATAAGGGGTGGCTTTTATGTGTAATTGGGTCCTTGAGATGGAGGTGGGGGGGATCTTTGGGAACAGATGCTCTCTGCTCAGCTGACTGTCTTTTATCCTCTGGGTGGCGGATCCTCTCAGGGTGACTTCCCCCCAAAAGCCCCATCTTCTGGGTCCAGCTCATCTGTCATATAAAAACAAGCTACCTATTATCCATTGGGTCACGTCCTTTCATTCTCTGTTTCTCCCTCCCTTTCCAACTCAATGTCACACAGACCTCCCTCTGGTCTTTGTGGCCTTCCTCCGGTCTCCCTCTGGTCTTCTGTGGCCTTCCTCCGGTCTCCCTCTGGTCTTCTGTGGTCTCCGTCCGGTCTCCCTCTCGACTCCTGTGGTCTCCCTCTGGTCTTCTATGGTCTTCTTCTGGCCTAACCATGATCTCCTCTGTCTTTTCTCTGGTGTTCCTCTGGTCTCCTCTAGCCTTCCTCCAATCTCCCAGTGGTTTCCAGTGGCCTTTCTCCAGTCTCCGTCTGGTTTCCTTTGACCCCTTCCCCTGCTCTCCCTCTGGTTTCCAGTGGCCTTTCTCCAGTCTCCCTCTGGTTTCCAGTGGCCTTCCCCTGGTCTTTTCTGCAGATGCTGAGATGTGTGATGTGTGATTTCTACCCGTAACAGATGCCAGGATTAATGGGAATGTTATGTAACTGGATGCTGTCTAGGCGCAGTGCCCTAAACCATGGTCCCATGTTCTCACACTTGTGTTTGTTGGCCTGTAATAGGAAGCCACTTGATAGTTACATGCCTGACTGTTATGCCACCTGCATCTGCAAGCAATCCAATAATTATGGTGTAGCAAAGTGTGGATTGTGCTCAGCGTTTCGTATATGGGTCCTTTCCTGTACCTGGAGACATGACCAGCTGCTTCGCGCTGTAGAATTTGGCTCATGTGATTACCGTATCTCCCCATGTAGAGTGAGGCGTAGAAGGATGCATCATCACACTATCACTGTTTCTCTCAAGGTGATGTAAGCTGCCTTTTGTGTCAAGTCGAAGCAGTTTGGATGCAGAACCTGGCTGCGCGGTCAGGCCTTATTTGCTCTAGGGAGCAGCGGTGGAACATGAGGTCGTTCTGGTCACATGCTCGGCTTTCCGCCCCCTCTGGAAGCCCGTGCTCTGCCCCGTCCTCTAGCCTCTGGCAAGCATTTCTCAGACAGACACAGATGGTGCTCGGTGCAGCCTCTGACTCACGACTTTGCGGCCCGCCCTCCCTTCGGGCGTCCATGATGACCCTGCAGCAGACACAGAGCCTCTGACGCAATGACAGGGCCCCGAAGCCTGATGCTCTGACTCGTGTCCCCGTTACTGGATTTGTATGTATATTTCTTATCGTATCTTTCCTTTTCCTTCTCTCATGTAGCCAAAGCATTGCATTCAGTCTCAAATTTCATTAATCCACTTTTGTCTGCAGAGTGCGTGTAATGTGTGAGTGACTTCCCTCATTCCAGCCCCAAGTCTCTGCATGGGAAACCACCTGTACACTCTTTCTCTTTGTTATGCTCCCTCTCTGGACTGGCTCAGCTCAAAGACACGCGCGTCACAGTAACAAAAGCAACCGTGGGCACTTCTTGCCTCCCCTCAGTGCTGAAGTGGGCTGTTGTCTTGTGCCAAATTGGGTGGGACAGTGCGTGTGAAGTGTAGGTCCTACTGAGTGACCCTGGCTGGCAGCACCCCGGTGGAGTCAGAGGGTGTGACGCAGGCGTCTCATAGTGTAACGCCAACTCGCAGGCCACACCGTGTGATTCAGATGCAATGGCGTCAGAACTGAGCCAGACTGTAGGCTTATTTTGTGTTTTACATGGTCTTTGACCTTTGCCCATGAGAGTAGAGGTTGGGACAGAATGTAGAGAGATGGGTATCTTGTTGCTGGCCTCCTTTCTCTAAACGCGGAGAATATCATCAAAGGTCAGCCATTGTGCTCCCTGTTTAGAAACGGGACTCTTTCTCATGAGGTTAGGCGCATTTGTGCTTCCATCGTGAGAAGCCTGCTGAGTGAGGAATTGCTCTGCCAGCCACGAGGCAGGGCTGCTCCCCTCCTGCCCTCCCACCTTGCCTTCCACATACCTCCTTCCTCATATTGCCTTGGGGAGCGTTCCTTCAACGCCACTTGAACAAAAGTAAACGAAGGGGAACCATAGCAACAGCAATAGCAGTGCCTCGCTTCTCAGCCATCCGATGCTGATGCAGTTCAGTGTGCGACCGGTAGTAGCGGCTGGGGAATGTTGGTGTCTGTGGCTGCCCCCTTTGGTTTCTGGGAAGACTTTGGCCATGCCAATTGCGCACTTGTTGGTATTGTGGTCTCCCGGGAAACTTGAGGCTCGTTGATATTCCACTTTCAATCTTGAGCAAATAATATGACATGACCATATTATGTCGCCCTAATTTTCACAACCCTAATAATGACATGTACCTTTGGAAAGACGGTGAGTGATTGGGGCTGGTCAGATATTAGGTAGGCTCTCCTGTTACGGAGGGGTCATTAGCCCCCCGCCTCCCACCCTGTTTTATTATTCAGTAATTTCACAAGTAATGAAAACAAACTGAGCTGGCCAATAGCACTGGACAGCACAAGTGGTAATGGAGATGAGCCTGGCGAAACAGGTCGCGTTAGTCATGGAAATGACCGGGCCGACAGCAGCCCTCACGGCCTGCGGGGCGGGCTGTGAAGGACGTGTTAATGTGACAATGGCCCACTGTCTGAGGTCCTGATGGCAACAAACCATCTCAAAGGTGTGTGTGTGTGTGTGTGTGTGTACCCAGGAGCGATCAAGGTCATCATAATCCTGAGGTTGTATACATGTCGAACAAATTTATAGGAATGCACAGACCATTTAAGGGAGTGTTGAATGAGACACATTTTATGAAATGTTGCGTTAGGTGTGCTACTTTAACGATATATTTTGTTGCTTGTTTGAGTCTTGTTTCGTCGTTATCTTCTCTAAACCTGCTTCTCGAAGGTCCAGCTGAGTAATGCAGCCTTTAATGTGTTCCCACACCTGCAGCTCACATGAAGACCCTCTAATGTCAAATTATCATGTAACCTGAGTGGCTAGTTTTAATTTAAGTGTCCAGCTCGCTAACCAAGCCCATTAATAATGAAAACAAATGGCCAGCCTGTCCTGTAGCATCATCCCCACGAGGTGGCCGCTCAGCCAGATGTGAGGGGGTAAGTAATCATCTTTGGGTAGTTTGCCAGCGGGGCTCACGTACGGGTCTCATTAGCACCCGTCAGTGCCTTCAGTGGAACCACGTGATGAAGGGTGTTATTGGATATCATTGGGTAGCTCCAGAAACACATCTGCAGAACCAGCAAATAGGAAGATGTCTGGCGGCGGCTGTGAATGCGAGAAGCCGTTATCTTGAGGAGGGTCAGCTATGGGGGCTGAGTTGTGCTGTGAGGGAGTGCATAGGGCGCTCGAGTTCTGATCCGGTGTTCCCGCTGCGGAAGGTAATGTGGGGGAGGGGGTTATGTTTGCCCTCTGTCCTCCGCAGAGAGTGGGATTTGGTAGGTAGTTTAAAGGGGGGGGGGGGGGCTGCAGTTTGAGCCTAAGAAAGCAGGAAGTGATGCTGGTTGTTCATAATGATGGCTGGACCAACCTGCTTGGATGGGGGTGTGAGGGACAGGTGCTGGAATAAGCACTGCACTGACCTAGTCCTCACTATATGGGCTACTCTGGTATCTACTGAATGAATAGTTTGATCTATATAATATTCATTCATTCATTTTCGAATACCCTCCTTTGGCAACGTATGATATAATAAAAATTAAAATCGAATGGTAATTGATGGGTTTCTGCTATGAAGATGGCTGCCGTCTCATCACCTGGCTGTAAGAGATTGGACCTGCTGCGTTGGCGTCTGTATGAGCGGAGCGGGTTGTCTGTGCAGATGGGCAGATGAAGGCGAGCCTCACGTTAGCGCGCCTTAATTGCGAATAATGGAGGCTGTTAAGTGGTATTATGGGGCTTCAAGAATTGCGTTTTTTTTCCCAGGCCGAACCTTAGTAGCAGAGAACCGTTTAGGCAAGGCAGTATGTTTGGGTAATCATTGCTGTAATCGCTTGTTTTATTTCTGCTAATGGCAACACGGTTGACACGTAAGGTTACCCAAGTGCTTCTAAAGAGCACTCAGAATTCAGCAGGACTAATTAAAATGAGATTCTGACGAGCTGGTCAGGCCGTCCTCTTTTAAACATGCGAGTCGATAAACAATCAGCATTCGCCTGATCGATTAACGTGACGACTATGAGGAGTGTTCTGAGTGGGCTTGAAATTCTGGTTGTGTGTGTGTGTGTGTGTGTGTGTGTGTGCCTCCTGGTTCCTCAGGAGCTGCCTCATCCCGACCCCCAGCCGTGGCCAGATGCTTTCGCTAAATAGCCCCCACCTCGCCCCGCCCCGAATGGGAAATCGCGGAGCCCGAGACAAATGGGCCAGCATCGGGGCACAATTAGGGCGCAGTCATGGTGAGCCGCTACGTCTAAATGAGCAACATGATGGCCCCTTTACCCCCGGCAAGGAGAAGCCCCACCCTTGGGAGAGGCTCATTAGGGCCAGTGGGGCGGGGGCTGAACATGAGAGGCTGGTTTGGGGGTGGGGGCGGATTTCGGCACCGCCACTGCAATAATGAAGCCTTTTGGTGCTGGGGGGCCTTCTAGTATGCCTGTGCCGCGTTTCAGGCGAGAGGAAGCGGGCTGTTCGTCAGCATCGGCCCAGCTCTGACCCGGCCGGCTCTGTTAGGCTCATTATGCTGAGTGGCGGCCTACCTGTGTCACATACACGCAGACACAGCGCGTTTTTATCGGGGACTCCCACGGCAAGAGATGAAACCTCCTTAAAACCCTGTTATTGAAACCCAAGCACTGCAGGATCTGGCTCTGCATTAATATTTGTATAATCTCCTCTACAAAGAGGTAACATTATCATGGCTAAATTAAGAATTATTGTGGTATTGCAGGCTTGCCTGGGTGAAATGAACTTCTATTGTTTGTAACCTAACTAATGATATTGACGGTATAATGGTGTTGATGGTGGCCCGTCTTTGCCGTACTTGTGTGTTAGACATTATGGTCACTCAATTGGTAGCTCACCTTGTTAGGAGCTTTAACTATGACTTCGTTTTTGGGTAAGGGGCAAGGGGCTGTACTGAAAAGGAGATTTCTCTGCCCTACAGATTGCGATCATGCTGCGGCATAATTGGATGGTGTTTGTAAACTCATGGGTCCTCTGCATTCGGGGGGGGGGGGGGCAGTGAATGTGCAGTGCCTTGGGACACTGACACCCAGAAGTCCTATCGTAAGAAGTAATCAGTGTGAACATAAAGACAAAAGGTTATTAACCCATGTGTTAGTTGCTATGGTGAAACATGCATGAGCCGAGGGGAGCGCGCTTTCTCCCGCCCATCCGAGTTTGTCACCTTCTGCTCACTGGCGTCCATAGCAATCAGGCCCCCCAGGAGGTGCATTGTGTTTACTGTACCAGAACATTTGCCACACTGCCCCCTAATGGCAGAGCAGAGAAGACCCATTCTCTGCACATTTATCACTGGTTATCTTTCAGACCGGCAGATATTAGGGAAGGTCTTTGAGGAGCTGGAGTTGCGTTTAGCAGTCAGTGCGGAGACACAGTGTGCAGGCTGGGTACTGAGAGCCATTACGGTGGCTTGGGGGGGGGGGGGAGCCACCTTTGTGTGTGTGTGTGTCTGCTTACCTCTGACATCCATCTCATATGTAGCAGCCAGGCCCTACAGTCATGGAGCTCGGAGGTGGGTGGGCCTGTCTCTGTGCCCAGCAGGGGCCTGGGCCTGGGCCAGAGCCCTGCTCTGTTAGCTCTGTGAGCTGCCCTATGTGAAGGCTCCCAGGGGAGCGACAGTGACATCAAAGGCCTGCGATAGCAAATGTAAAGGCGGGGCTCACAGGCTGCAGCGGGGCTGCCCACCTGTATCTGGTTCCTTGTTGGAGTGTGGCGAAGGTGTGCCAGCCCTTTTTTTTGTGCAAATGAGATGCAGCCATGGCTCTGCTGTCTGTTCTCATGTAAAGTGCATTTCTGTGCAGACGGGCCTGATGTAGCGGCACAGTGCATCGTTAGCCTGTTTGGCCCATACATTATTAATGCGTCACACCTTCAGTCTCGCTCTGCCTGTCAGGAACGAAGCGCATCGTGTTTCATCAGCACCAGGGGGGCGTGGCTCCTGAGCGCCCCCCAGGGAGCTGCCGTCTCTTATGTAAGCTGAGGCATTTCAGATAAAGGTGGGTGATTCGCCTGCAGGATGAAACTGGAGCGGAGCGTATTTTGTGAGTCGCGGTGACGGACTCTGACGGTGAGGGCTGCGATTTTGACACCACGGTTAGTGGTGTTTTCTACAGCAGTTACGGAGTGACACATGCGATTAGAGTCCCAGTTCAAGTCTGAGGATGAGCCTGGAGCCCCACACAGACCTGGGAACCTAAGAATTGACCTGGGCTTTGTTGTTCTTATTGCGGTAGATAGAGCTGTATGAATACAATCATCTGCCCACCCTTCGCTGCCCCTGAGGGAACCCAGTCAGATTCCTGCAGGCCACTCAGAGCCCAGTTATAGGTGCCTAATGTTCCACTCGTGGGTCGAACCAGCTCCTGCAGCCTGAGCTCTGATTGGCTCTCACTCTGGGTGACAGGCCACTCCTCTCCTCCTGTGGAATTTCACGTTTCACCCTGCTGGCTGTTGTTTTTGGGACGTACATTACTTCACACAAACAGGCTCACGGACGCTCATTTAAGGGCATAATTAGCAATCAGCTAAGCATTTCTAGTCTGATTTAAAGAGACGAGGCATTTTTGTTTTGTTTCTGTAATTAATATTCGAAAAGCAATTAATTAGGAAGCCAGGCGTGGGTGTGCACGCTGATGTTCACAGTGCTCAGTGCACGCTGATGTTCACAGTGCTCAGTGCACGCTGATGTTCACAGTGCTCAGAGGGGGTGGATATCAGGTAAGCCAAAAGCAAGGAAATAAAGTCGAGAAAGATGGAAAAGGGGCATGCTGGCATAGGACTGGCCGGTGTGGACAGAATGTATGCATTTACAGCTGGCTTGCACTCTATTGGTACTTTAATTAGGATGCAGGGCCCACCGGCTCACGCTCTGCAGTAACCTACGCACAGCACAGCAAACCACTGTCCTCCTGAGGCATGCTGTACCTGACCACCAACCTCATTGGTATGCTGCCCCTCACGGCCCACCCCTGTCCCCCCCGTCAGCCGGTGCCATCCCGCACAGGGCCGAGGGGCTCCATTTCATTATAGCCTGATGGTAAATATTTATTTGGTTCGCTCACTTGAGCGTGCAGGGGGGATCAGGGGTGACGCCTCCGCAGTAAGAATCGCCTGCCTCGGCGAGTATTCCCCACTGATTATTCTCTTCCATCTCTACACTGGAATATAAATGCTCTGCATTTCTGTGACTTCTAGTTTGCGGTTCTGTTTCTACCATCTTGAATCGGTCTGTAAAACATCCCCCCTTTGATGGATCGTACCACTCGCAGTTGATGCCGCCTGTTGCCTGGAGGTGCCGCTTTCATTCAGGTCAAAGCCGTACCTTTTTCCTACCGCGGATGTGCCCACGCTCAACCTTGGCATGCTGCATTCAGGGCCTTCGCAACAACCCCCCCAAAATGCAAATGTGCCAGATCCTGAATGGGGGACTTGTTGATCAGAGTGCAGCTTTTGCACTTTCCTGGAAAGAGAAACCTATCCACAGTGAGCAAACCTCCAGCATTAGCTGGTCTGAGAAACGGTGTAGATTGCACTGGGTAGCAGATGTACTGTATGGTGTTCTTCATGTCTCTTTTGTTAAAGCATTTATGTCATGTCGTTTTAAACATTCACCTAATGGATCGGTGAGTCGACACGTGTTTCTCTATAAGCCTGTGTGCCGTAAGCGAGTAACTTCCTGCAGAGTTTATAGATATCCGATCAGAGTATGGCACTGCGACAAGCCTCTGCTGGCTACAGCGAATCAATTCAGCCGTTATCTGCAATCAAAGTGTTTACTTTGTATTATTGCAAACATTACATTGATAATCTTTGACTTGTAATAACCCTGATTTTAGCCACAGGTCTGACTAAAATGCTTCTGAATGAGGGAGGATTTAACCTGACTGGGGCAAATGCTCCCTTCCAGATAAACACGTGTACAGTAGGTGCTCGATACACAGCATCTGCCTGCCCTGAGTTTAATTAGCGGGCCTCTTTTGTAGGTGGCACCCCCCCACCCTTCTCGGAGGGGCTTCCTCATAGCCTGCTCTAATTGGAACAGGGAGTCACAAAACAATTGATTTTGTCCCATTCGTTTGTGTCAGGAGCCTTAATGCGACAGACATCCATTAGATGTTACAGGCTGACTGGATGCTGCAGTGATAACGCCTGAACTAGTGATGTGGTGTAATGGAACCTCCCCAATCGCGAGGCTGGCATGACAGATCCGAGCCCAGTCCGATTTCCCGTAATCTAATAAAAGCGTGTGCCCATTAACCCCCACCCCCACTTTGTGCGGCCCGCTCTGTGCCTATACGTGAGCATGCTGATTCGGAGAAGGCGTGAGGCTAAACAAGGGAGACGACCTTACCAGGCCCACTGTGCTGAGACAATATGGCCCCGATTGGAATCCTGGCACTGCCGGATCGCAAAGGAGCGTTGACCTGTCAATCACTGCCGCGAGCCTCACATCCCCTTCCTGACAAACGGCGTGTAATAAAAGGGTTTGAGGGGGCCGGAGGGGGGCTTAACATGTTACCCGGGATGTGGGGGCTGATGGTTACCGTCATGAGTGATTACCAGAGTGAGTGAATCATAGTGCCCTTTTTCCCGTTTTTCTGAGCAGACAGGTGCGCGGGGGCCGCTCTGTACACAGTAAATACGCAGCATTTGCTCGAACGCACCTTACGCTTCATCGACTTCTAGGGCTGTTGGCCACAATCCCAGGGACAGACTCATTCTCACCCGTCTTTGCGGTACCTACAGATCCAAACGCGAATCCGGCCTGGTCTTTGGCTCATTGGGCCTTTCTGCTGTCATTCTGTAGCCTAAATGTAAACTGTGGCCAGACACCCCAAGATCCATCTCATGTGACTCCAACATGGAGGCCTGTCCTGTCTTTAGCTATTGAAGGTAAATTACTATAAATAAAACCGGAGTGACAGAAACATGCCGTCCCCCATCTGGGCGCTGCATGGACTCAAGTGGTGGAGACAATCAAGCGTGCCTGTTCCCACGGATAGATAAAGAGAACATGTTCCAGTATTGGTGTTCTTTAATTCAATCCATAATTGCAATATGCGGGTGTGTAAAGTATCCTGGAGGCAGGGGGAGCGCTCAGGACTGTCTGGGAATGTGAAGCATGTAGTGATGTAGGCAGGAGTCTGTGTCACTCGTAGTCTCTCTGTAAGCTTGCGCCAACCCAAGCAGTTCTCAGTGATTTTAACAAGAATAGCTGGTATATATTTTTTGCAGATGTAGGATACTGTGAGAGGATTTTGCTCCAGAATATGCTTGACCAGGCAGAAGGTTGGTGTAGGGGTTGGCACTGTTTCCTCACACCTCCTGGACCAGGGTTTGAGTCTCCGGCATTGTCTCCATGTGTGTGGTGCGTGAATGCGCTCTGCGATGCC
The DNA here is from genome assembly GCA_026781065.1 of Mormyrops boulengeri. NCBI lineage: Eukaryota > Metazoa > Chordata > Actinopteri > Osteoglossiformes > Mormyridae > Mormyrops > Mormyrops boulengeri. Next base: position 16,085,085 of record JAODLD010000030.1, on the reverse strand, counting down.
ATGGCACCCCATCCTGAGTTGTTCCTTGCCTTGTGCCCGTAGTCTCCAGGGTAGGCTCTGGGGGGGGGGGGGGGGGGGGGGGGGGGGGGGGGGGGGGGGGGGGGGGGGGGGGGGGGGGGGGGGGGGGGGG
>JAODLD010000030.1:16062553-16074074 GCA_026781065.1 Mormyrops boulengeri | reverse complement strand
CGCCCCCCCGCGCTTTGTGCTCGTCCGCCCCATCCCCCCCCCGCCGGGGGGGGGGGGGGGGGGGGGGGGCCCTTTCCGGCGGGGGCGGGGGGGGGGGGGGGGCCTGCCACCCATCCGCCTCTGCTGCTCTGGTCAGCAGGAGGTCGCCCTGTGTTTCAAGCAGATGCTAGCAGGAACGTTCCAGAATGAGAATGTGAGCCTGAATACACCGGCGGTTGTTTGTGTTGCGATGTCAGCGTGTGGCTCAGACATCATGTGGGCCCACTGACTCGTCCCCCCAGGTCGCTGATTCTCGACGCATACAGATGCTGTTTAATGCCAGGGGGACGTGCCTTGTCTCCCTCCAGATGTTCGGCTGTCTGAGCAGCCCCAGTGATGAGTCCTACAGCCCGTTTGCAAATGTCCTATAGCCCCTGCAGCAATTGGCTGCTTAGGAAGGTAAAGAGTGAGACTGACTTTATACAAACACAGAGTGCATTGGCCTGTGACACGAAAATCAGGCTCCGTCAGGCCTCAGTACCAGGTCCAGTGCTTCCCACAATGCAACAGCCTCAATAAATCTCCACCAAGTCACATGTCCTAATATGGCTGCAGCGTTTCAGCTCTGCGTGTGGCTCGTGTGAAGTGGGTTCCTGCTGCTCTCTCTTAAAATTTCTGCTTCTCTGTTTGTCACAGTCTGTAACTCATCTCTGTTTAATCTGACATGAGCTGTTTACACTGCTCCAGAAGCTTGGCTCCTTCCTGTGTTATTCCTGCTTTTCTCTGCACCAGGCGAGGGGAGGGCAGGAAAGCCTCTACATCAAAACGTAGCACCCCCTGGCCTCCATTGTCAGACTTGCAGGTCCAGGTTTGTCGGTATTGAGCCATGGTCCTTATGTCCTCAGCACGGAGCGGCTCTGCTGCGCATCCTTATCCCAAACACAGGCCGTATGTCAGTTTGTGAGGTTGCATGCATGTGTTGCATTTTCCTCACAGTAGGCTCTGTGTCACTCCATCGTGGGCTACCCCTCCCTAGCCCAGGACGCCGTTGCCTGGGGGGCAGGAAATAACACCCACCACCAGCAAAGACCTCCAACACGGCTCCTTAACACCAGTGCCTGTAACTATCAGATGGAATTTGCAAGCATAAATAGCACTACGGCGCTAAATCCTTCAGCTGCTCTGCTTGTGTCACTGAGAGATAATGCGCCTGATTGGTGTGGGGGGGGCGGTGTTGCCTTCATTTTGCTGAGCTTGCAGTCTGGTGTCCGCTTACACTGTCCCAGCATGCTCTGTTACTGTTGCTTTCTTAATCATCGTAATGGTGCAGAAGCCAGCGCCAGCTCCGCTCTAGCAGGCTCCATCTCCAACCCTTCCGGAGACATCTATGGGCCCTGGGCTCGCACTCTTCACAGAGGCATGTTGGCACGTGTTCTCTGCACGCCGAGGGCCCTCTGCATCCGTAACACCGGCCCTGCAAATGATTCTGCTTCCTGTCACGGCCGGACTGGGCAGGGGGGGTCTACTTTGCGCCTTCCCCCGACAGACGGGGGGTCATAATTAAACTAGACACCTTGGTTTTGGGGGCCGCTCCAGAGCTATGTGGGAATGCCGAGGCCTGGGCCTACATTGCCGAACGGGTTACAACACAACAACCACCCCCCACCCCCAACTAGAAACTAATGATGCTGGAGATTAGGTAAGCAGGGTGCTTAATTGGATTTGCTCAAATTAAATTAAAAGCTGCTCTGGCTTTTTAATTGTCCCCATTTTCTATCTCGCATTCATTTCTCTTTGTTATTTTATCGTCAGTCTGCCGACATAAGGAAGGCCACAAAAGCTCTTAATACCTGAGCCCCGTCAGAGTCTGGCTGAATAATGGCTGGCTTCTCAATGGGGCTCCATCACTATTCATAAGGTCATTATCTCTCTGTTATTGTAGCCCCCAGGAGCGATTTGCCTTCTGAAGTCCAGCTTAACAGACGGTTATGTGTTTAGTGAGATCAAACCGCAGCAACAAACTGGTTCTGTACGCAGTCGCTGTAGCGTTTTTCAGCTCCGCTGGACTCCACTGTGCGTGTATGGGGAGGGCATCCTTTTACATAATAGTACATTAATGCTGCTTCCCGTTCTGAAGAGTACACTTCCCTTGTATCCCAATGTAAGTATTAAGGGAAGCTCTGTGTTAGTCCAGGCTGCAAACTGTATCCCAGCAGCTACTTTTATTATTAACAAGCAATAACTGCCACATAAGTTGACATGACAAAAGTGCTCTTTTTTCAGGCACTAGAGGCAGCTTTTTCCTCTTTTTAAATGCTAATGAAGCTCTGAGTTTTATCTGGAATAAAGGAAGCAGAAGCACAAGGAGGACGGTGCTGAAAGTGAGGGCGACCCCAGGCGCCAGTAGCTAATTAGAGCGGCGCAGGGCAATCTAAGTGTAATAAGAGGCCCAAACCGCAGTGCTCCCAGTGCTGCCTGCCAGTGTGGGCCAACCTTTGCACGACGGCTCACCTGGGATGGCGGGCCTGCGAGAGACTGTAATTTAATTGCTGTTGCTGAACGTGTGAAACCAGGGGATTGGGCTTTGCCGAATGCTCATCTGTTTACCCAGCCTCCTGCTCAAGGGGTCTGTGGGACCGGGAGCCAGAAGCATTTCCCCGACAATGACGGGCCGGGTCACGCTAATGTGCCGCCGCCCGGATGAACCAGTCGTTCCATCCCGGGTCTGGCAAACTGGTCCTGACTGGTTTTGCTGATGAGGAATGTGTGTAGCTGTGTAGCCATTATAACAATTATACAATATAACAATATAAAAAATATTATATATCTTTTACACTTATGCAATGTAACTGTTCCACTCGATTTCAAACTCAAGTGATGTTTTCCATTTTAGTTGAGCTCTTAAACTCGTCTGTTTTATTCCAAACATGCAAATCAGGTAGAGGGTGTCACAGAGTCACAATGTGGGTGTGGCACTCAGACAAGAGTGGCACTTACCTGAGCTAATGAGGCGCGGAGAGGAGCTGGGCGTGGGATGGGGGAGGCAGGCTTTGGTGCCCCCTCTTTTTTCCTGCAGTAAAGTCATTAGTTTTAATTTGGTTTCATAAACAGCGTCCGGGCTCCGTGGCTCCCATTCAGGGGCAGCCTGGATTTTAATTACCGTTAATTATAATTTGCATAAAGCTTTTTAGCAAACGATTCCTGAAGCGCCTGTAATAATTATACATGCAGATGAACGGTAAGTCGGTGGAGGGACGACCCGCGGCAGCGTGCCAATGGGGAGGGGGCTCGGGCCCGTCCGATAAGTAGAGGTCAGAAGCAGACGGCCGCGGCGGCGGATGTGCTGACGCCGCAGGCACACGCCTGCTGTGGTTTTGGTACCTGTCCATTGGGGATCCACGTCTTACACTCGCCCTTTGTTCTGGCTGGGTCATACGCCCATGCTATTTCCTCTGCTTGTCTGTTCTAGTCTGTCATTTCAAGTGATGCATGGAGCATAAACAAATCCATCTATTATTCATCTTTTTTCCATTAAGAATGCTTTTTCTCTGAGCTTTTATGTATTTTTTTTTTTCTTCTCATTTTTCACCTTCTCTAAGGCCTGCCATCCTCCCATGTGACACGGCCAGGCTGAGCCGGCACGCTCGCGCTACTCCCGAGCCGTAAACATGAGTCGTTGCTGTGTGGCAGGGCCTTTGCTGCATGTTACCGCATTTTCCCGGAACTGAGATGGCTGCTGACCCTGCATGTGGGGGCCAGAGCTGTGGCCTGTTGCTCCAGAGCAGAACCACGCTAAATGCGGGATTCGGGTCGGGACTTCTGCCTTCTGTTTGATCTTTTTTTTTGCTGGTATAAGCTGTGCAGGATGATGGCGGAAGCCGGCCATTTTCAGCCCCCATGGGAGCATTTGCATGAATGTTTATGTACCTCAGTCTGTTGTTTCTTTATAGCAGTCTGCTCTGGTTGTATTTGCTAAAAGTAGCTCATCGAGGGGGTGGGACTTCACATGAACACTTATTTGGTTGGGGCATCAGTCAGTTAACTTTAGGAGAGCAGCTGGTTGGCAGAAACGGTGCAACTAAATCCTCCCTGACTGCATCCTTGGCGCCCGTCCCACGATGCACCTGCTGCCCTTATCTCCTCCCTGGAGGGACCCAGCACCCTGTTGCATCTCCATAAGCTGCCAAAAAAGGCTGTAGATTCCCTCCTCATACATGGCTGGCTAACATTCTCACTCAGTGGAGCCTAATTCGTACTGCTCTGGTGAGGGGAGTGGGTGTGGCTGAACTGGGGGGGGGCGTGACCAAAATCAGTCCGTCGATTCAGCGCCTCAATGACTGATGGATTTGGGATACCATGGTTACGCATCATGGAAAAATACCTGGTGTACTCAGCAGAAATATAGATGTTTCTTATTTATGTCAGAAAAAGTAGGATAAATAGCATTAAATCTTTTTGTGCCGAGCATCTGTAACGAGTTTTTGCTCACAGCATCATTATAATGGGATCTTTATTCCAAACACAAGGTTTTATTTATTTGAAATTCATGATTAATATCTGCTTTGCAGCCACAAACAGAAATTTGTCAGGATTCACTGAAAGTAGATTTAACACAAATTTATTAACAAATAGCATGGATTTGGTATTTGGCCAATAGAAGTTATACGTCACGGCCAGCGGCCCCTAATGGGGTTCTCCGGGTGCTGTTCAGTGTGAGTTTGCCGAGGGTTTCTGTAATCCCAAAGTGACAGGGTTGTTCTGTTGTGCGTGGTCTCCATCTGTGGAGGCCACACTTTGATCTGAAATGGATTGGGGGTCCGTCTGGCTGTTGGACTTTTCATGCTGTTGATGGAGACCCAGCGGTGTCATTTGGCCCAACCGGAACCAGAACAATGGAGGGAGACGATGGACATGGACCAGAATCTGTTAGGCCGTCGTACTCCCGATTTCAATGGACCCATATCCAGTGGCACAAACGGGCATTGAGAAGACCTCGGATGGACTGCAACAGCACAAAAGGGCATTCACTGGGGCATCGTGGGAAGGCGTGGCACTACGGGAAGTACTGTCTCAGGTAGATTCTTTCCCACGTTCAGCTATTAGGGCTGTAATCTTAACCCACCTGTTCGCCAAAGCAGACCACCTAGCCAGAGGGAGCGCTGGTCCGAGTTTCCCACGCTCTGCGGCCCAGTGCCCGCATCAGTGCCCACGTGTGCTCTTACCAGGCGCCCGGCTCTGCCCTCACGGCCGGTCAGGTGGCATGCTTTAATTTTTTCACTCCTTCTCTCTCTTTTTTTTTTTTTAATTCCTGCCCTCCCACTGAACCCCTTCCTGTTTGGGTTTGGAGTGGGGGGGAAGCCTGACTAAGATGTCAATGAGGATGTCATGGCATATAATGGCAGATAATTGTTGTGGCAACACAAGGCGTTTAAGGGACAGTCTGAAATGCTGCAGTTTTCTGATTGGTTAGTAAACAGGGTCATCTGCACTAATGGCCTAATACGAGCAAAGTGGCTGTCAGGGGACGTCCATGGGATAGTGAGGTGTGGGACAGGCGCGGTGCTGCTGCACAGGGTATCGGCCAGCATGTGAAGCCTCAAGTTTCTCTTTTTGGTGAAGTCTGGCCAGCTCCCAGGGACGGATTTGGTGATATACCAGGCTTTCCCAAATTCCATAACCACCTCCTCCACACTGTGTCGGTTTCTACGGCAACGCTGCCAGCGCGTGACCGTTAGCGTGAGAAGCCAGGGGTGGGCGAGTTGGCCGAGGCTCAGATCCCTTTCAGCCCCGCACCAAGACCCCAGAACCAGTCACGTCTTCTGGGAAACTCTTCTGCGTGCTGGAAGGTTCATTAAGGACCTAAACAGATTTCATTACTAGAGGATTGCACCTCGTAACAAATGCACTGGCTTGGAAAAAAGGGTATTTAAGTTAATTATTTTTCTATGGGCAGAGTCAATAAGAGCGGCGGCGTAGCGGGAAGCGGCCTGAAGCGCTCCTTCCTGCTATCTCTCTCAGCCGTGGGACTTTAATTACTGCCCAGAGTCCGGCACCGAATCAGCCTCACACTAATGCCCTATCGACTCCTTCCAGCGGGCTTCCAAGTCTGCTGGACGTGCTTCTGGCCTTCGCAGAGTCAGAAAGGCTCCTACTGTATATGTCAGAGAGGGCAGGGCAGGATGCAGAAACCCAAATTGTCATGTAACTGCTGCTCTACATGTACGTATTGAATTAGAAGGTCATTTGAGGCAAGTGTTACAAGCGGCACGCTGAGAATTGTGGGATACTCTTGGTAAGCAGAGTTGTAGTGCTGGGTCAAAACGCAGGCTCGCGGTAATGGTCCTCCTCCTAGGAGCGCAGTGTCTGCCCATGTTCACTTCGATCTGGGCCCACCGCATAGCTGCTGCCTGACACGGCGTAGCCGGTCGCGCTTGTTCATAGTTCTCTACGCAACCAGCCCCATTACACAAGACTGGAGGCGATTACTAGATGGCCTCAGATCCCACCCAGAAGCAGCAGGGCTCATACCTGAGGTCAGAATGAGCATTCAGGACCACACACAGGCACGCGCGCGCGCACGCACATGCACACGCAACCCGCTTAGATTATTATTCATTTATGGCAGCAGATCGAGCGGAAAGATTGTAATTTTTCCAAACGCATGGTCTTAGAGAGATATCTGATTACGTGCTAATGGACAGCTGGCTGGCTTGTCTTGATGCTGATTTTCTGCATTTTGTTATTAATTTTCTGCTTTTGTCAAATTGCCAAGTGAAACATAAAGACCTTTCTTTGAGTTACTGATAAAGGTGTGTGCACCATGCACTTTACTGGAGCTTTTTTGGTACTTATCTTGCTTTCCTTTATGGTTCCTTATGCATTACATATTTAATATGCTGTTACTTTTTTCCTAGTGCTTTTCACTAATTCTTTCTATGGTGGAGTTGACCATCTTGCATTTCACTGCAGGTTACAGTTGGTACGCATACCATGCAAATGACAAAACCCTTGAATCCTTGAGTCCTTGAACAAACAAATTCACATTGTGATGTTAAGGCTGGTTCATACTTCGCTCGCATACTAGCAGACGTCTCCGCTCGAACGTTTATGACGCATTTGACGTCATCGTGCGCCTCTGCGGACGAACGCCTGCTGCACTCCAAATTTGTGTCTGCGCAGCTGTGTATCTGCAACTCTGGACACACTACGTATAAACGATTCGCTAGTGTCCACTTTAAATGCTGCTTTTGGATGCTTTTGATGAGCGCTGGGGCAGTTTGCAAACCCTACAGATGATTTACAAGGTAATAAAACAGTTACATACAGTACATGTAAATGCGTGCGTGTGTGAGTCCAGACTTGAAATGAATTGAAAATTTCACGCCAGCCAGCTGACCAAAGTTAACCCTGTAAGCTGGATCTCTGAATTTATAAAACATAGAGAAACGGACGCAAAGCTCACTGCTGTGGTACATGTGCAAGGAATATCAGATTAATAATTTATATTATTATTATTGATAATAATAATAATAATAAAAATAATAAAAACTATAAATACAACATGTTGTGCACATGTGCAAAGTACGCGGCTTGACTGGCGAACTATGAACATTTCTGTGATCACATATGCAGTGCGGATACGCGAGTGTTACGCTTGTGCGCTGAAGTATGAGCCAGCCTTTAGACTGATACAAACGCCAGATATAAGGTTGTGTGCTGGGACAGCCATGTATGAATCGAATGACATTGTGATATGAGACTACAGTTTCCTCTCACAGTGTACAAATGAAGGAAGGCTTTTCCTGTACTCATTGCTCAAAACTCACCAGGGTCATTTTGAAAAACTGCTAAGGGGCCATAAACACATTCTCAGAGATTAAAGGGCATCAGCTGAGAGCTGTTTGCCTTGTTCTTACCAATTACATGCCTAATAACTTTCAGCAAACCTCCACACTTAAGTTATTGATGTGCCGGGTGGAGGCATCCTTATCGAGTCTCTCAAATCCTACGGCCATTGAATACCTCTTTGTAAAGGCTCCGAAGGGTGTGCCAATGGTCGAGGATGAGGTCATTGGCCTGTTCCTCGGTAGATGTCGCCAGGATGCTTGCCTGCATGGGCTGGTGCACCCAATATCAATAAATTGACATTCACTTTGATCGATGTCTGTAACAGGCCAGCCCGATCTTACTGCTTGCTGCCGCTGAGGCAGAGATTAGCCCAAGCTGTAGGACGAGCCCGTCTGGGCACGGTTGCCATCTCTTGGCGCTGTGCAGCACGGCATGCAGAAGGCCGCGTCTTGACCGTCACAGACCGTCACAGACCGTCTGCTCAGAGTGACATCGAGTAGACCTCACAGAAGGCCTGCGTTTCGGTTTATGACCCATCAAATCACGGGACAGGCACCCGCCGTGCCAGCTTCTGTAAGGATTTCATTCCCTCCTGCAGGTTCTTGGTCACGGTCAGTGCGAAGTCAGAATCTGTGTGGCGTCAATTGGTGAGTGGGGGGTCCCCGGCCTGTGCCCATAACACCCCCATAAGTGTGAACCTCCATCACTGTAAGTGAAGCATAAACACAGACTTGAGCCATCTTCTGGATGCATGTATGTTGTCTCAGTGTGGATTGGAGCTTAAGCAGGCGTGCTGATCCAGGAAGTGGGCTTGTAGGAACTCGCAGAGTGTTTCATTTCAAGTGTGTGACTTCATAAGCTGTTTTCCGTATGCCCATGTTTTATAAAACACCTTAGAAAGACTTTAACCCCACAAGCCCTACAGTGAGGTGCAGGAATTGGAAAGGCTGGCATCCATCACCCCAATCACCTCAGCACCGGCATCTAACGGACACAGCTAATGCTCTGGTAATTCTGTGTGTCACCCATTCGTTACGGTATGTTATGAGTAAATGCGTTCATTAATCCTGTAAATATTGATTCAAGTCTGAGCTTGGTTACAGAAGCGAGGTTGACGCTGTCGTGACGTAGACGTGCTTGCTTGGGCACTGTTGACGGATGCAGCTCATTGACTCCAATTAGATATCCCTTACAATGTCTTGTAGAGTCTCCTCAGTCATTTATCTCCAGTTACACCCAAGATGTTGTGCTGTCATTAACTGGCATCCAGGCTACCGGACCATGCTGCCCCAGTTCAGATGTGGGGAGTTTACACCACAGTCAACACAACAGAGCCTTAATGACAGCAGGACCCCTAAAACGACAGCAATGCATCTTTGCCACGTGACAAAGGTTCAGTGACACTGCAGAATTTATCGGGCTGCGGTTGCTTAAAGATTTCCAATAGGTCATTAAATGATGGAGAGCAGTGAGCTTTCTAATAGTCGTTAGGCACGTTGGACCAAATGGACTCTATTGTACCTGGTGATCAGGTCTAGTTGTGAGGCAGGGATATTTGTGTGAAAGCTGTTTAATTCGTTATTTCTAAGCATCCTTTGTATGGACAGCCTATTTTGTTATGTGTCGTTCTCAAATGCCGAAACGATCCATACTCACTGTTTATTTGTCCATTTTCTTTATTTATGTATGTATTCATTTATTTATACGTTAATAGAGTAGGGGCTCCAAACTTTTGATGACTACAGAATGGAAAATAATGAAAATATCATCAACAATATAGCTTGTTTGCTTGCTGCTAACTTATTCTTTTGCCAACTTTCCTTTATTATTGGTATTTCTAGATGCAGTTAAACTTGCTGTGCCAGCAGGGGGGGCTGGAGGTTGGGGGGAGGAGGTGATGCTGGTGGTAGTTTACCGACCACCCGCCAGATCGATCGGCGACCCCATTTTATAAGTTTAACCATTTCTTTTTAAAGATATAAAAAACGTGCAGCATCCGGCATCTTCAGAAAGATGTGGCTTGAAATGGTCCAGCCCCTCCTGCAGACCCCCAGCATTTTGCAGCCATTGGAATACCAGCTGGTCTACGGTTGTGACTGGGAACCACTGAACTGGTTACATGACATGTTTTTTTGTAAAGGTCTCATACGGTCCGAGGGAGTACCCTTAATTCAGGCTGGGTTGCAGTTCCAGCTTGTGGGAGTTTTCGGGTGTTACCTGTCCTTGTATAGCTTGCCAAAACGCCAGACATGTGGAGTGAGATACCGGCATGTCGTTCACAGGCAGGCTGAGAGGCAGGGTTGCATTTTGAGTGCTTTACATCAGCAGCGCTTGGCCATTGTCTGTCAGGCAGTTGTATCTCAGCACCTATGTAATTTCCACCGATGTGGAGGTTGGATGTGCAGCATGTCAGCCGATGGGAGACTCGTGCAGTGCGAGATGCGAAGGTGTTGCTGTGCAGACAGGATTCTCCTATTTCTCTGTGGGAATCAGTCCTGCCCTCTTTCATACCTTGAAATTGCAACAGTTGGCTGTTTTTATATTGATATTTACTGGAATGACCTGAATAACCCACACATACTCTAAACAAGTGGATTGATGCTCTTCTGTTAAAGTAATTGGCCCTGGATTTGAGGAGGTACAACTGACAACCAGAGTAGTTCCTCATCCTGGCCCTTGGCTGAGGTTGGGTGTGGTCATCAGCCACGTTACCCCAGAATAATCAATACCACCTGCTGGTCTGGCACCCTGCAGACCTGTTAAATCAGCCAGGAATTTAACGGAGTGAGCTGAAGTTAAAGAGTGACACAGACGAATGCCAGGGTGCCGGAAGTGTGCATATCGTCACGGGGTCAAGGGGTGACAGGGAGGGGTGAGGAAAGGGTGAAACAAGCAGGACTCAGGTTATTGACATGCTGTTACCCCCCCGTCCCAATTAGGTTCACGGCCTGTATCCAAAGGGCAAAAGGTGACTTCAGGATCAGCCCTGTGGACCTCGTGGAACCACAGCAGTTTGTCAGAATGTGCCTCCTGTGGGGGTCACAGGGATACACAAAAAAGTGAGTGCCCCTTTTTTTTTTTTTTTTTTTTTTTAGCTTTCCTTGTTACCTATCTGCTTGGCTGGCTGAACCAAAACAATCTGCCCAGTGGTCTTAACCATTTTTAGTAAGGAAGATGCAACATTGTTACGCTGCCTTCTTCAGCGGTACAACAGCAGGATTTGCTGGGCGGCAATATTCATAAGCAGCAGATCCGGGGATTATTTCTGCAGTCTTCACTTTGCGATGATGTTACATTTTTTACGGCCCTGGAGTGCCGCAGAACAGCTGTGCTGTATAAAGAGAGTGCATGTGGACTCCAGGTAAAAGCTGGGTGGGGTGGGGGGTGGCTGGTCAGCTCAGAGGATGCTCAGTGTGTTCTTCCTGCTGGTGGTGAGGAGAGGCTATTGTATGTCACAGAGCTGACACCAGGACCCCTATCGGGCACCTCATTTGCATGGGATGAATGTCACCCACTCACCCCAAAATGTTCTCGTCCACCCTGACATCTCCGTACGTTGCTCTTTGCCCTTTAATTCAGGACAGCATTCACCAGATGCATCTTGTGAGGCTGCATCAGGCGGGGGGCGGGGGGGGGCGGGGGGGGGGGGGGGGGGGGGGGGGGGGGGGGGGGGGGGGGGGGGGGGGGGGGGGGG
>JAODLD010000030.1:16022804-16032998 GCA_026781065.1 Mormyrops boulengeri | reverse complement strand
TTGGTGGGGGTTTGGTGGTGGTGTCTGGTTTTCACTTGATTTTTAATATATATATAAAAAGAAATAAAAAAACCGACCCCCCCCCCCCCCCATGCGCACACACGCACACGGACACACACACACACACACACACACACACACACACTCACACACTCATATCTTTGCTGTGTGCCATAACCACTCTGCTTCCGGGTCACTCAGATGGAAAATGCAGCTTTCTTCCGCTATTTCTACTGAACGAATGAGGCTGTGAGATATATATATATATATATATATATACAAACATACACACAGGTGAGACTTGCTGTTGTTACGGAAGGGGTGAGGTGGGTAAAGTTTGACGCTCCCCCCACTTCTGAGCCTCCTCACTGCCCATTGGCTACGCACCCTCAGTACACTTGGGATGCGTGTCTTTCCCTAAACATGTAGCCGCCAATTGTTTGTTTCCTCTCTGGCTTCTGATAGCCATCAGTGTCTCCCCAAGACCCTCCCCACGCCCCCATGACGAGATCTACGCCAGGATTCCTTTGCTCCAGTTCCAAGAGGATCAAAAGAGGGTCAAGGGCGGGAGCTTTCCCTTATTGAGGCTGATGGTCTGCTGGAAAGTAAACGGGCAGTGGCTGCCCGGGAAGCCATGCCGAGGTCCCGTGGAAGGGCACAGCCCCGGTGCTGATGAAGGAGGAGGGTGGAGCCTCACGCTGATCGTCACTCCAGCGGCAGCAGAAGACATCAAAGTCATTTCCCAGAATTCTCTGCTGTACCTATGCATCCCCGGTGGGGGGAAGGGGGGCAGAAGGAGCCAGTGATGATGATCCTGGCCTAGACCAAACACAATCCCCCCGCCCCCCCCATACACACACAAAGAAGAAGCAAAAGGTGATTCTGAATCTCACGGTCAGCTCCTCCAGCCCACGGTGCAGGGGAAGAGAGCAGCCGCCCCTACATTACCTGCGTGGTCCGACTCTGTTTGTTTGAGTCCCGCTTGCTGTAAAGTTAAGCGGATTAGGCTCCATCGCAGGAGTGCCGCGCGCCTGGCCCACGCAGATAAAGGCGGCGGCCCCGCACAGGTGCCGTGGCTCGTGGGGAACAGCGCTCCGCTCACGAGGAGACCCTCGGAACACGGCGCTGTGCGGCCTTTGAAGTGCGGCTAGAAATTAATTAGCCCACAGTGGGGGGGCTGGGGGAAGGGGCATCAATAATTCAACAGGCCGTTTTTCGGTGGTATTTACTCACCTTTAGAACACGAGCTCCAGATGTCTGTCCCCGTTTTGAAATGGAAATGAAATATGAATCAGATCCAGAACAATTAACAATTTTTCTTTTCACTGAAGCTTTGTTGTGAAAGTCTGACGTCTGCCGCCCTGCTCGTTTAAATCAGCTTCCCCAAGCCTCTCCTCTTACTCTCTGCTCCTATGCGGTTCGAGGAGTTGGGGGCTGCAGCTCTCTGCCTGTATGAATAGATAAGACTCCTTAACCATTGTTGGTCCTAAAAAAAGAATGCTTCCCTCCTCCTTGTCGGCTTCCAAGCTGTGTGTGACCAGCGCGAGCACGGGGCTTGTTAGACGCCCAGAGAAGGGCCTGCGAAACGGTGAAAATGAATTGACCGCTAGGAAAGAGACGGGAGATCCCGGCACTTGAGTAGGAATACCTCAGTGCTGACCTATAAGGAGTACTGCCTATTGTTGAAATATCTACGAACCATGTCCCAGGGGGTGCTGCTAACACAGGAATACCTAATTGGCGGCCTACAGGGGGCGCTGTGAGGTGTCAGAAGTCTGTTCAGATGCTGGAGGCTCAGTCACCACAATCTTCTTAGGGTGGGGAATCAGTGGTCTGCTCTCATTCTGCCTCACAGTGCTGTTGCTGTTTGGTCCTGCGGAGACCCGGTTCCTCCTCCTGAAGTAGGGTGACCTCTTTTCCGGACGGTTTTCCAGCTTTTTGTCCGCCCTGCTGCTGGGTGTCCTCTTTTTAGCCTCATTGTCCTCCTTTTCCCCTCTCCCCTCCGATTATCCCCCCAGTGCTTTGTTTGGGATCACCGCGCCTGGACCAAGGTGGAGAGACTCAGCCGAGACTCCGGGGCTCTAAGCGGTATCAGAGAGATTTTCCCTTTTCCCCATGACTGTGTAGCACCTATTGTATCATACTCCATAATCCCAGATTAGTGCCTGTATCTGTGTCACTTTGTTCCCCAAAGGATGGGGAAGCTTAGCGTCTGAAGGATCGCAACAGCTCTTTGTCTGCATTATAAACCGGCCAGCCGGGCGTCTCCACTCTCCCGCTACACGTCTGCGATCAGCCTGATGATGGGTGTGTGTGTGAGGGGGCGGGGGGGGGGGGTCATCCGTGCTGAAGGTGACCTCAGGAGCAGCCCAGGCCTCTGCATCCACCATCCCGTGGTTTGTATCACACATGATGCAGTGCTTACCCACTCTTGCTTGCCTAAATGCACGAAACGTACAGAGCGGCGTGCTGTGACGAACCACATTCGGCGAGGCTGCTTGTCATTTTTGCACTTTTGCCAGGCAGCCTAGTGACACGCTGGAGCTGCGTGGCTATGAATGCGTGGCTGTGACTGCGTGGCTGGGACGCGCTCCAGCTGTGCTGCCTTGGTCGTCTTGCTGCTTTGTGGCTGCTTTGTTATTATTTTCTAGTCATGTCAGTTCACTCTGTTGCATTAAATTACGCATGTGGGAGAAACACTTTCTCACCTTGCATTTCTGTTGCTGACTTTTCTGTACGTATTATGTCCTTGTCTTTTTCGGTCCCGCTTCTAATATGTAATCTGAGAAATTATTTATTTATATATATATATTTATATATATATTTTGTTTACATCCTGTAACTATGTGTTCTGCTCTATGGTCCCTGGATGGCTTTAGGAGCAGGGAAAATGCATTATGGGAAAAGAGGAAGAGGGGCATTGGAGGCATAGCTGTCCCGATGTTACAGCGTGGGGTAGCAGTCGGCCGTGGTGTAAGGCAGAGAGGTCACATCTGTGTGACAGTGACCCTGACTGCGAGGTCTCAGCCTGCTGGTAAGGGGCAGCCGCCTGTCCCTCTGTCCACAGAAAGCTCCAAGTAGGGGACACAGTGGCCACCTGCAGGGGGCGCTCAGCCTGGCCCCTGACACTCAGAGGGTGAGCCAAGGAGGCTGGCAGTGCGATGCTGAAAGGGCCAATATCCAAGAAGACTGATCCCTGGGGCAGCCCTGCGGTTGTACCCTTGAGCGATGCCCTTGAACTGAATGGTTCCAGTAGGGAATCCGCTTGTATAAATGGGTGGATTAGAAAGACATTTTGGATAAAAGCACCAGGTAATAAAATATGAATATCAGTCATTATAATAAGAGAGGATCCCGAGCCTGTGAAGGTACGTGGTTCAGCCCCGTGTCACCCCAGCCTCTCTGGCAGAATCCAGATACAGGGCACTAGGGGGCGCTCTCTTCTCCTGCCTTTAATTAATCCCTCGTGTGTGCAACCTCACACCTTCCCCTGCAGAGTCACGCAAAGTTTGGATAGACTCCTGGCGTTGGGTGCTTATCGCCCAAAGATGCCATTTCGAAGGAGAGGACGACACCTCCATTAATCATAGATAAAGGAAGCGGGGGGGTAGGGGGTGGAGGAGGGGGGCTCCCTTTTGATTGAAGAACCCCTTGTTCTTTGTCAGAAAAGATTCTACTCATTAAAGGCAACAGGAAAGTCTTTATGGTGCAAATGGAGGCTGCTCAGTGGTGAGGTGCGGCTGACTTCATCCATCCATCCATCCATCCATCCATCCCCCCCCCCCACCGTCCTCTTTGACGGCTCCTCCAGCGCCAAGGACCTCGCTCTCTCTACCGCCTTTGTTCCCCGAGGGGCTGAGCGCCCTGAGATTATTTTGAAAGAGATAAGTTTAAATAATGTCATTTATAACTTGGTGGCTGACACCGTTTGCCGTGTTGACCTTTTTACTTAACCTCCAACTGCAGGAACCCCAGATGCCTGATTAAATCATGTGAAACATTAACCAGTTAAACGGTAATATCAAATGATAATTTTTATGTTTTGAATGTCTTACAAACAGAGACAGGGCTACTTGAATTTATCGGCTAAATCAAAGTAATTATTTATTCAAAAAATTTTCATTTAATTGGGGGGGGGGTGTTGTAACTTAATGATTGTGGAATGTTGAAATGGCCCAGATGTGGCGAAGGCCACTTCGGTTATACCTTCATTAATGGCCAAAGGGTAAAATGGGATGGTGATTATTAGGCTGAGTAACAGTATGATCGTCATTATTTATGAGGTGATTATGATAAAGGGGTGTGGAAATGAGGTGGCTCAGGGATCGGGAGGCGAGGTCTTGCTGGGAGCCTGTCTGGGAGGGGCGTGTCTGTATGTCTTCATCCCAGGGTCTGTAAGGGCACGTAATCATGCCTGTCGGGTGTCAAGGCTGAGCCGCAGGACGAGCAGTCGGGCCGCAGAAGAGGGTGGGCAGCCATGTGCCAGTATAGAAGGGCATTTAATGGGGGGATTTAGGGGAGGATGGAGGACGCACGAGCACCACGCGGTGCCAGACTCCATGGCAGATGCCATAGGGCCAGTCTGGGATAGCCGTCCTTGAATTCCTGCGGTGCCATAATGCATGGTTCTGAGGAAGCTCCCGGTCACTCCGCATCCGCGGGCGTCTTAGGCAGTGGCGTGCCAGCCTCCAAGCGCTAATGGGAGAGCCGCTAATTAGCCGCTGTCGCATGATTGGTGTATGATTTATGAGGAGCCCGCAGAAGCTAATTGGCTCTCGCCCGGCTCCTGTTTCCACCGCTAATGCTAACAAACAAATGAGGGTTAAAGACAAACTCACGGTGAGTGGCGTTATTGAATTTACAGATGTCTGAGGGGGTATCGCCTCGCCTTAATCTGACTGCTGTCACTACTGTCAGTTATTTACTTAAAGAAGAAGATCATGTCCATTAACCGGATTCTCTTGCATTTATAAATGAGTTTACTGCAGCTGATTGTTGTTTAAATGTGTTCTGTGCCGCATGGGCACAGGTGATGACTGATAAATCGCATGGCTACAAATAAGACGTGGAATCCACACTGGGTTTGCTAATAGTGAGCTTGCTATGTGTAGTTTGTGCTTAGACATTCACTAGCCTTTCACTCTGTTGCTCGACGTGATGGAGAATGTGAACCTGTTACCTGTCTCATCACGGTAATGTTCCCTATTCAGGACCCCAGAGATTGCCACGGCAACCAAATGAGCAGAACTGCGGCAGGATCAATCGAGCGGCAGAAGGCGCCATGAGGAATAAAGAATGGTGAGTCCCAACGAGGGGGTTTAATCCCGTCTTGCTGAGCAGCGTTCAGTATGGGAGCCTGATGGAGTCAATGGCGAGCGATGCTATCAGTCTGTCTCCAAACATAAGCGGGTTTCCGGTGAAACAATGGAATCAGGTTTTCAGTATGCCAACAGGGAGAGGTGCGGCCAGTAGGAACGAATCCCCAATAATGGGACTGGCTTGCATTGGTAACACCTGGAGTCACTGGATCTTCACTCTGTTTATTTTAACCCTTTATGTCACTATAATGCACCGATCCCTTGGATTAACTCCGCTTAGTGTAAAGTCTTTCTGACGTTGTAGGTCTGCTTTTCGACCTTCTTATTGAACTGCCCTCCCTGTTGAAAAGGGCAACATAGGTCTGAAATTGCTACATATGCATGATCTTCTGATCTGGGGGTGATTTTTCTCATTGGTCATGGACATGTAACAGCATTGCCTGTCACCCTGTGGGTAGCTGCAAATGAATGATGTCATTTGTAGTAATTGAGCATTGAATTATGGGTAGGGAGAAACACAGGTTGTGGATGAGGGGGGGTCAGCAAAGGCAGAACGTAGATTAGGGCAGTGACCTCTGACCCCGAGTCCCCTCCAGACACTTGTCCCAGCCTTTTGCACTGATGCTGGATGGGATGTGTGAGACACGTCAGGATCGCAGCTGCCATGCAGCCTATTCTCCAGTGTGGGGCGATGGTGCTCGCGGCTGGTCTGCTCATTAACACTCCCCCTACGCTTTGCTCCCCTTGTCCTGCCCCTTTGTGTGTCTTGCTCTGCATTCCCACTCGCCTCCAACACCAGGGGAGATGAGAAATTGACTGCAAGGAGAAAGGCAGCATAAATGCAGAGCTGGCTGCGTGCATGGTGGGGGGGGGGTGGGTAGCTTTATGCCTTAACTTCATATCTGCTGTTGGCTGGGGCGGTAATCTCCCTCCTTTACATCCCGCAGACCTGTTCCTTTGAAATTGTTTTCAATATCTCTGAAATTGAATCTCCGGGACCCCCCTCAGCCATCACAAAACCCATCAATGACACATTGTGGTTTGAAAGTCTGTCTAAACCATGAGATATGCTTTTAAGCTTCCTTGGAGCCCAAGTAATGAAGCTGTACAAATCTAGCATTTCTGTGTGTGTGACCTGATCATTCTTTGCTGGCAGCCTCATGCTGATGGTGTGTGTGTGTGTGTGTGTGTGTGTGTGTGTGTGTGTGTGTGTGTGTGTGTGTGTGTGTGTGTGTGTGTGTGTGTGATCTGACCATTCTCTGCTGGGAGCCTCGTGTTGATGGTGTGTGTGTCTGTGTGTGTGATCTGACCATTCTATGCTGGGAGCCTTGTGTTGATGGTGTGTGTCTGTGTGTGTGTGTGTGTGTCCACTCTTTACCAACATATTATAAAAAAGATACATACCTGTGACTGTCCATCTATAGGGGGTGAACATCCTTAGTCCATCAGTGCTCACTGTATTTGCATGCTTATTATTAATACATTAAAGAGATTCCTGTAGATATTGTGCAGTTCCTACAAGAATAAATTTTAAAACCCTCTGGTTTCAAACAAGACAGGGGGATAATGTGTTCCTTTATAGGCTTTTGCAGATTTGGTCTATCTGGAAGTTAGGAATGTTGTCTCCCTCTAGTGGAATATTTTATTATTGCCTTTTCTCCTTCCTTATGTGTGCACCCCCTTTATCTTGCTTTGTGAATGGAGCGTTTGCACGTGAGTAAGTCACAGGTCCGCTTAGTGCAGTTACCGGGTTCCTTGTTTTATGCTGTGTCTTGGGGTTGAGGTCGCGTTGTCTGAGATGGCCTGTCGTATTGTCCCTCTTCTTTCAGGTCTGACTGCGAGAGGTGATTCTTTGCTCGGGGCTGGTGTGACTCAGTAGCATCATTGTGATTCTCTAGTTTTGGTGTGTGCCCACTGTCTTGCAGAGTCTCTGTAAAGCATAGCTGCAGTGTGTGTGTGTGTGTGTGTGTGTGTGTGTGTGTGAGAACTGTCCAATCTGCACCCTCCGCTCCACCACACATGGCCTGCTGACTCTCACTGCCTCACAGCTGATTATGTTTTTATTGCCTGTTCCTGTAGCAGTGAAGGTCCATCTTTGCCCCCCCGCCCCTTTTAGGGACTCTACCTCTTTTATTTCCCCACATATGAGGTTGCGCTACACCGAGCCATGTCCCCCATGTGGCCGTTAGTGCTGGTTTTCACGAGCAGTGTGGTGTGTTTAATTCCCACTGTGGGAGGGCGCAGCACTGCAGAGGGCCCTACTCCTTGCGTGCCGGGCGGCTCTGTCTCTTCAGTGCAGCCAGCGGGCCAGGAGTCATCATGCATAATCAGTGGCCGCTGCCTGGCGCCTTGTCACTAAGTGTGCCTCGGTGCTGGTGATGGGGGACGTGGTGGTCCCTGTATGTGCTTTAATACAGACTGGTCAGCATCTCGCCACCAGCACCCAGCCAGACGACATCAGCCTTTCAGGGGCATGTCCTGGCACAGCACTGGCAGGGGCCAGCTGGGCACCCAGACCCGTCATGATGATGATGATGATGAAGGCGACTCAGCCATTGTGTGTGATAGGGGCTGTGTGTCCTGATTGCCTACCATTGTGCTTTCATCCACTTGAGTCGCACCCCCCCTGCAAAGGTTGATGGACAGGCTGAACCGGCTGGGCTTGGAAAAGGGGACGGATTAAGGGAATGCTGTAGCTCAGTGCAAGAATACAGGGTGGACAAATGTGTCACCCTCTGAAGACGCAGCTCACCCAGGGCCAAACTGCACTCTTCTCTGTGAGAAGGAGGGGCCCAGTGGCAGGGCTGCTCACGGCACAGAGTGCCCCCTCCTGCTGCTGAGTGACGGGTGGGGGGCTGGAGAGGGGGACGTGCCCGGCGCAGAAATAACCTGTTGGTTCATATAGGTGCCATTCCAGAGGTCAAAGGTCACACACAAATTTTGTGTGAGTGTGTGCGCATGTGCCCCGTGTCTAGAAGCTTCTGTCGTAAATCCCTTTCTTCTGTGCTTTTTGTGTGAAAGATTCCTGTGATGGGTGGAATGTTAATTTGCCTGAGTACAGACAGAGAGGGCTCCATTTTCAGGCCTGCTTAACACAATGCGGCGGCTGGCCATGAAAAATATAAATAAAGGCGTTAGAATGAAACCTCAATTAGGCTGTAAAACAAGGCTGACATCTCTTTATGATGTGGCGGCTAATTGAAAGCACCATCCTCATTGTTAGAACTGCTAGCTAATGATTTTTTACAGGCTATATAATTACCTCATATTGGACTTCCTGTGTTCACCAGGGAACCTTTGTTATCCAAGTTAAGTTTTTCCGTAGTGGGAAAGTATAAATCTTTAATGCTCTTTAAAAATTAATTATGGTTTTCTAATGGGGGTTATAATCATAAGGGTGATTTTGTATCCCGAGGTATTAGCCCGACCACTAGGAGGTGTGACGCATGTTCTCTGAGTTCTCTGTCTGTTGTAGAATGCAGGTGATTGTCGGTCGGCTTTCATGCCTACAGCTCATGCGTGCGTGTGTTTGCACAGAAATACCAGGCAGAGCCTAGTTGATGTCTGATTTGATGGGTGGGTTGATTCAATCGCGGCGCACCCCTCTGCCCAGGCCTCTGCTAGCGGAGCACCAGAGGATTCATGAAACATACATTTTTAATCGCCGCATCGTTTTCTTTTTTCTTTTTTTTTCGTTCTTGACCCACAGCCCGTGAAAATTCGCTTCAATAATTCATCGTGGTCATTGGGGAGCCTGCAGGATTCAATCCAGCAGCCTGTTATCGGAGTGGGGGGAGGGGCAGAGGCGGCTACACCCCTGCATTTGGATGGTGGGCTCCCATATAGTGGCGATCAGGTCGTGCTTTGTGCCGGGACAAGGTCTCCCTGCTGCGGTTCTCCACTGCCTTCGTGCACAGTCCCTGCTTGCCAGCACCTCCAGTCCTTACGAGTCCTTCACTCTACAGAGCTCTTGGGCCAGTCACTAATCAGCTGGTATAAGTGAGTGCTGTTTGAGCAGGATTCGCAGTGTCCAGGGAGCTCTCCTCCCAGCCTTCCACGGCCCCCACAGCCTGGCCCAGCTATGAGCCCCCCTCCCCCTGGAGACCCTTCCTCCACCACCTTAACATCATACATCATTGTGTGTGTGTGGATTCATTGGCAGTTCGCAGAACCTTTTAGATGTGCATATAATTAACAGATAGGCATGGCTGTGTGTGTCTGCACGCTGTCGATTGTTTCCACGGTCTTTGTTCTTCGCCAGACCCATCGATGTACTCGTAAAAGCCACTCCACGGGGCTATGAACTGTAAAAATTCGTTGTGTGTGTTTGTTCATGCATTATACATGTGCTGTAGCCCATCTGAAATGCCACATCGCAGCGGCTGCCTGTCTCACACTCAATTTCACACCTCGCTGGCCTGGCCAGGCCCCTGCGACTGCGGGCGGAGGCTCCGCCTCTCCTTTAATCTGAGGGATTAGTGGGGATTAGGCCCAGTCCTCCGTGCCCCGTTCCCCTTCCAACTTCGCCCCTACATAGCTGTGAGGATAACTGCTTCCTGAGTTTCAGAAACCATCCAATATTTTGCATCAGAGGGCGGAGCCTTGTTCTAAAGCCCCGCCCACCACTGAAAAGCCTGCCGCCATTTAATCCACCAATGGAGAAGCAGATGCCTCCCGTTCCGTGTGCGGTGTACTGCACAGGGGGATCTTGCTGTCATTTCACTGAAAGGTCATGTGATTTTACCAAATAAGGTAAGATCATCATGACCTAGGAAGTGGGCTGCAAGGCCTCCGCCCCTGAGTTGATGATCAGTGCCGGGGGGGGGGGGGGGGGGGGGGGGGGGGGGGGGGGGGGGGGGGGGGGGGGGGGGGGGGG
>JAODLD010000030.1:15969462-16007862 GCA_026781065.1 Mormyrops boulengeri | reverse complement strand
CCCCGCCCCCCCCCCCCCCCCCCCCCCCCCCCCCCCCCCCCCCCCCCCCCCCCCCCCCCGGCCCCCCCCGACTAAAATGGGTTAAAGAACTAAACCCAGAACCAGCGGGTTGCAGGTGCACCTGCCGTGAAGGGTGTTGTCATAGCTGATGTATTTAATGCTCAACGTACAGCCTCTTTTTTTTGGGGGGGGGGGGGGTGAAAAAGACTGCGTAAGGGCTGATGAAAATTTAAAAAGTAAATCCTGTGATTTTCTCAAAGATAATTTCTCAGTTGCACTTAAATTGCAGGCGAATGCTGACATGTGAGCGAGGAAAACGCTCACTGGTGTATGAGCTTCCCAGCACGGGTAGCTCCTGTAATGTGTTACCGGCCCGAAAGAGGGTGCTCCTCCCCCTGCTGTATCAGTGATGTTCTGGACCGGAGGATCAGTGGTGTCATCTAGTTTGAAATAGAGGGTATTCTGTGACATTTTAAATCCCAATCAGAGCTGCATTCGCATGTGATGCACTCTAGTTTCTGAAATGTGCTCGTTGGTGCTCAGGGTGAGTGAGGAGGTAAGGGAGGTCTGTGTGATTGGACAATATGAAAGTTTTTTTCCTCTTTTATATTCGGCAGCTGCATTTGCTGACTCCCAATCCAGTGTTTGAGAAAACAATAAACTTGTGAAGTTTCTATCCCAAAGGATACGTATCTTTGATTCCTTGCACATTTTTAAGTAATACAGAAATCCTGAGCTTTCTTAGTGGGTGTACGGTGTATTCCTGCGTATCCGCTGTGGAGGACCCAGAGATAAATGCGTGTGCCAGAGTAAGATTTCAGTATGTGAGATAATTACTTTATCCGAGTCGTGCAGCGCGGCTTTCTGAGTCACCCTGGATATAGAGATGCATCCAGGTGAACGTGATATCATTACGTTTTTCCACCCAGTCCGTAAGGGAATCCTGAATCCCTCTCACGGAATGAGGCTGAGGGGCTCGATAATCAGAATTGATTTCCTGTTATTAAAATGTATGTCCGTCTCATTCCGATGAGGTGGAGCAGCGTGACCTAACTGCGGAGACCGTCGCAATCGCATTACGGGTCCCTCACGTGCCTGTGATGCAGCCCTGATGCATTTATCTCAGGGCTGTGTGACCCAGCGTGACCCGGCAAAATGAGGGGGACTCAGCAGCCCCCAACTCTGAGGCGACTGCCTGTCGGGTGCGTGTCATGTAGCTGGCGAACAGCAGCATCCCACTCTCCCCCACCCTCTGGCCCCACAATCGTGTCTGAAAGAAAACGTCTTTAAAGCACTCGACTGCAGGATGATTAAATTGTAAGGGGCCGCTTTTCGGGGCTAATGCATCATTGTCTTTCAGGATATGCACTTGGGATTACAGCAGGCCCCAGACGTGGCTGTCAGACTCCCCTGCACATTTCACTCGCTTTGGCTTGAGAACAACAGATCAGCTGGGTTCTGATAGGAGAACCATTCACTTGTCTGCATAGACAACAGGCTGCTTCCCCAACACCAGGACTGAATCTTCCAGCCTTCCTCTACACTACAGTGTCACAGATAAAGGACTTTTGTGATTCAGTATGTCGTTTAGGCCTGCTGGCCTCACCTGCTGGCACATTGGTAGTCCGAGGTGTATGAAAATCCTGGCTGATCACCTGTGTTTCAGAACCGTGTCGCCTTGGACAGCTCCCGTGGCGTATCGATTCTGGGCAATCAGAGCTCTGTGGGATTCAGGCCAGGCAAAGGGGGCTCTCAGATGAAACAGCTGTAATGCTCTGGATAGAATTTGAGCGGACTGGCAGGGCGATGACAGCCCTCTGTCTGTGCCTTTGTGAGCAGGCTGTTTTGTACCATCTTAAGCATCCTTTGCTCGCTTTGGTGTATTTTCCCCTCACAGTCACAAAGAGTCCTCATGAACCATAAAGACGGACAGCGATAAATTCACAAGGAAGCAGAAATGCATTTGCAAAGGAACCCAAAGTAATGAAGGTAATATCACAGAATAATTACCAGGATGCTGAGCAGACGTCCCTAGAGGATACTGTCAGCGTTCTGTGCATGAATTTTGCTTTTTTTTATGAGCACACAATAAAATTGACTCTTACAAACGGGGAATTAAAACAGTAGCCCAGCTTTATTGTCGGAAGAATTGCAAGTATTAAAACGCATGAGTAGCATCAGGCGAGGCTATAGAGCAGCATGGGGTGCTTTACATGAACCAGACGAAGGAGATAAAGAGATAAAGGCTTCAGCTAACATCACCTGGCCACCCATAGTTTGACTTCAATAACGGCAAATTACACTCAGGCGTAGACTGGGTGGCTCAGTGGCAAATTGCACTCGGGCGTAGATTGGACGGCTGTCTCCCAGTTCCCCTGAAAATGTCTCTGCCTGTCACACAGAAGAGATTTTTGTTTTCTCCTGACAGCACGCAATGGGCACATGCAACATCTCTATGTACTGTGGGATCCTGAAGCCGTAGAGTGGGCTGGGGATCCAGGTTCCCCATTATAGGCTCTCAGCGTAATTTAATGACCATTTAAATAGTACATTGTAAAGAAATTTTTGCTTCAATCTATTTATGCCTCAGTAAAGTTCTCCCAGTGGATGGGTTCTCTGCCAGACATACAGTGACATCATTTAATCCACCGTTAACCCTTCCATGCGTGAATTATAAGAACTTGGGTCAGGAATTTTTTCTTTAGGAATGAAAAAAATATTTTATGTATGATTTTTTTTTTAAACATTAACTTATTCCTGTGTCCACTCTGGTGGACAGCATCCGTTTCACTGTTCACTCAGTTGTGCTCCTCTTACTGTAATTCTGCATGTGCCTATGCCATTGATACCCTGTGTGAAGGAGTACATTGGTACTGAAGACCTTCACCTGTTAACCAGTACATTCATGACCTTGGTTATCTGCGATAGAACATGGCCATATTATTTTCCTCGTTCTTTATTTGTCAAGGCCAGATTTCTTCGTTTCTCCTCCATTTTGGAGTGCATACATATTTGTATTGTACACTATATAATTTGTCAGATCATCAGGGAAAAGCTGCAAAAAGAAATCGCTTGGTTTTGTTCCTAGAAGGCATTTCTCCACCAAACTCTTTATCTTTCGTTCTTAGTTTGCTGTCCGGTAAAGTATCTCCCGCCTCCCCAGTTTCCCTGCTGCTGATGCTGTCACCGCTGCTTGTCTCTGTCTTCCATTCATCAGCAATGTTACTGTCATTTGACTCAGAAGGAATGTCCTCCATTATCCTGTAAGGTTCTATATCACATGCTGCCCTCATCCTCTACTGTACAAACTATGATGCTAAGATCTTAACTTTGAATGGATCTAATACAGCAGACCGAATCTGCACAAAAAAAACTATTTTTGTACCATACACACTGTAAAATACATAAATAACAGGCAGTTCCCAGGTTAAGAATATCCGACTTGCGGACAACTCTTATTTACGAATGGACTGCATAAAGCCTAGTATACTGAAAATCTTATTGTTATATACAATGTCGCAATTTGTGACACTCATGAAAACACTGCATGGTTTCACTGGTTTGTTGGCTCAATTTATAGTACAGTTAGTACGTTATTAATTATTTAGTTGTATTATTACTGTATAGTTATCTTTATATTTTATTTAGTTACTTTTATTATTGCTGTATAATTATTATCATTATTATGTAGTTTACTAGTATTTTTCTGGCTTGCCTACAAATTTTACTTAAAAAAATACTTAATGAATGCATCTCTTTCATAACCTGGGGACTGCCTGTATAACAGAAATCGATATGCAGAGATTTACAGAGATAATACTGTTACTTCAATATTACTTAAGAAGTATTTTCACAGCTAAAAAGTTGTAGTATTATATGAGTTGTATATGAAATGTGACTAACTGTACCAGTGTAGTGGACACATGGTTAATTGTAATCCACTTCGTATGTAAAATCAATATGTGAAAGATTTCTTAGATGTTAGTCTTTGTAATCAAAATGCTTGTTTGTTTTTGCCTGCAAGGGTGTTTTCTGTAGAAGGACTGGAGATGTTCCTCGCGTATTTGGCTCATCTGATTTTTTTTGTCTCCCATTGTAGTTGTTCTTATGTTGTTTGCACTTACAGATGGACGCCGCTGCCTGATTTATGGTATTTTGAAGCAGTGTCTACATTAAGTGTTGCTCCATTTCAGATACCTGTTTCAGTCCCCCTCAACACAGCAGCGACCAGGAGATTCTGGAAAAATGCCATCTGTATAGCCACCAAGTGCCAGTGGCTTCACAGCCTTCATGACCTGTAATGACGATAAACATCTGTCTGGGGTCTTTTTATCCTTTGACAGTGGCACTGCCATTGTTCCTCCATCCATCCATCTTCCAACTTTCCCAACAGTTTATCCTGTGTAGATTTGTGTGATGGGGGGGGGGGGGGGTCTGGACCCTGTCCCAGACAGATGCACCCTGAACGGGATGCCAGTCCATCGCAGAGCACATGTGTGCGCACCATTGTTCTTTGCACATTATTTATCTTTTAACTATGTAATTATCTATTATTGTATTTAGCTAGTAGTGAAACAAATCTGTAATCGGTTGTAAGGCAAACATCCTTTAAATGGATTTTAAACGCTGCTGTGCTGACAGGCCGCTGTTTAACCTTCCGCCATGGTTTGCTGTGCGCTGCTCCCGCCCCTGTGTCATGGCGAGCTGGGAAATCGAGAGGGATTTCGTTTAGGGTCTCATTAAGAACAGAGCCGGCAGCGAAACTCCATGGTGATATGAAACATTAATCTGTCGCCTTGCGCTGAAACATGATGCGGAATTCACCGCTTCAAAGACAGAGAAAAAAACAAAGTCAATATTAGTTGGAAGAGTACTCGAAATGCCACACTCAGAACTAATACCGCAGAGCAGCCCTGGGTGCAAAGGCCGATTTGAACGGCATTCCATCCACGTTACAGATATCCTGCAGGGGGGGGGCTAATGACTGCACCTTTCTCAGGCCTGCCAGTTTTAGGCCATGTGAACCCAGCCCACTGAAATTTCATCTGCCCGGTTATTAATTACCTTGACTGGCCCAGTTTACAAAGGGCTTGGTGGACAATAAAATGAAAGACCCCCTTTTTATGAGCCGTGAGGCCTGCACTGAGAGCTGGAAAAACAGCTGGGCGGGCGGGGGGAGCTGCTCTGATGGGTCCCAAGGCTGTATTGGGGAGGGCAGCCTGAGGCATAGTAAAGCTTGGGGAAATCCTGCAGCCCCCACCTGACTCAGATGGAGGCATCAGGGGGAGATGTAAAGCTGGATGTTTTAATGTCTGGTTTTGCGTGGCCATATTAATGTTGAGGAGCAGTGGAGGCTCCCCTGGGGGGATGTAGGGGTGCTGCAGAGGAGCAGCATGGGGGTATAATTAAAATCTCTTTGTTTCCCAAGCAGATGAATGGCTTAACGGCTTTTCTGTGGGACTGAGACTTGCCAGGGGGCAGCTTTCCTGTGACCACCAAACCCGTGCCATCGCGCCATCCTGTAAAGCCTGCTGGCTGGGGAGAGCAGCTCTACTGGACACCAGGACAATCCAGAACGTGCCACATGTTCCTGGAGATACCCTTCAGGGGACATCACCTGCTCGTTTGTTTGGTAGGTCATGTGCCTGGCAGCCCAGGAGAGTTCCTGTTCCCTGGGTTCTCATCACACACTTCCTTGCAATCAGTGACACCATCAATCTGCACCCCCCCACCAACCCCTGTTGCCTTGCACACCCCCCTGCCTGCGGCAGGTCGCCCCCCTCTCCATGAGACGACTCAATTTTAAAGCAGATGCAAAGGTAGCAGCCGAAAATTGAGGGAGGAAATGTCACACGAGAATGACCATGTAGGTCTGTAGACATTAGTTTTCAGAAATTAAGGTAATCAGGTTCCGAATGAGACGGAGCACAGTAGGATAATCCACATGCTAGCTGGTTCCCTAAGCCGGATCCATCCACAGCAAATCGGGTTCTGCTGTGAAAGGCCTGGTCTATTAAGTCGGAGCTGCAGAACAGCGACATCAGCTGCCTCTCCATGGCAGATCTGTGACGGCCATCTTCATCTTCTTTCACGTTCTGAGAAAGTTCCTGCTTAGGATTCTGCCATCATTCCAATGACAGCCAGTGGACTAAAAAATAAGCAGGAAGATGATAATATTTCGCGTTTGTCCTGTCCTGCATAATCGTGGTAAGAGCGCATTATGGATGCATGTGGAGCCGTCGTTGTGTTTCATGTTTTACGGTCATGATAGCACGTGGGCAAGCCATGTGAATTTCACCTCCGAAGACTGCGAGGCTCATTATCAAGCTCTGCGATAAACACGCACACCCTGACGTCATCGTAAATAACACTTTGCTGTGGCCAGGAAGCCTTCGTCGGTGCAGTGGACCGTGTAAGGGTCCACTGCATGACCGAGGCGAGGTCTCTGGAAGTCCTCTGCACTGACAGCAGCTTCACCAGGCTGTCCTACAACACCATTACGGTGTTCAAACAATGCCATGAATACAAAAGAAATCACTTTGTAATTAAATCTTTCTTAATGGTTTTCTTTGTCAGGTGACAGAGGAATAAAACAAGGAGCAGTGAATTTTTCACACTGCCTGGTCCATGAAGCAACAATGGTGGCATGCTGACCGACAGGACTGATGCTCTGAAATTCCAGAAAGCTCTTTAACATGGGATTGAGGACCAGTGACCTGTACTACTGGGTTATCAGGGTAACTTGTCAGATTTAAGGTAGTCTGGGAAAAATGTAAGTGAACGAATATGAAGTCCATTTTAACTGTGATACCTTAAATCCGACAAGTTACCCCGATAAGCCAGTAACCCCGCTTCATAGTACAGGCCACAAGAATCAAGACTTTGGGAGAATAACAAGTGAAGCTGGGGTGTTTTCTGTTTTTTAAGTGGTGCTATTCCTGTAATCTAACTCCAGCACAGAGCTGAGCCAGGCTGCTTTCCTGGTGTTTTACAGGGGGGAAATTTGCACATGGAGCTGTTGGAAAAGTCAATGGCCCTTGTCGCTGGATGGATTTTGTCTCCAGCTGCACTTGACATTTCCAGCATTGGCCAACACAGCCGGGGTTTGTTTGTCCTGTACATGAATGCATTGGCCTCTTGCTGTTGGGTATTGACTGATTCAATAGATTGTGTGAAAGGTCAGTCTGTCTTCTCCTGTTGTTGGCTTTCCACAAGGTCAGGGCAGTAGTGTTATGGGGCAGAGGGTCATTAAAGACCCTTATCCACCTCTTCCTTCTCCATGTCATGCATCTGTTCTGAGTTTCTCAGCATCTCCTGTAACCCTTTGACCCCAAAGCTCTCCTGTTCTCCATAGGCTTGAATATGCATAGTAGGTCACAGGAGTTAACTATCTTGGGGTGGGGGCATTTTAAACCGATTACAGGCAATTAGCTAAAAACAAAAGACCCATATTTGCCATTAACGACTAGAGTCGTGCGACTGGTTGCTGCCAGAGAAGCCTAATTGGGTTTTATGCAGGAAGATGATTTGCTCACCTATTGGTCTGGGGATTCATTCCGCTTCTTAATCGTGTAATAAAAACCAGAGATGAACTCTTGGCAGCCAGTGCAGGAGCTGGAGGGACAGCCTTCCACAGACTGTCTGCTCTCCCGTAGCGAAGATGAGGTCATCCATAATGGGACAGAGCCAGGACAGATATTAGCCCTTAAATTATTATAATGTGCAATATATTTTCTAGATCAAACATGGCAGGGGGAGGATGTCAAGGAGACAGGAAACTATGGATGATGGGATAACAAAATTTTTGAGTGATGTGAAGGCCAGGGCCTCCTTAGAGAGGGCACCCATGTGGAGAGCCAGAAAGATGCTTTGCCGCCTCTGGTCTGTGATCTCTCACGGATGGTCATAGAACTGGTGGTGCGAATGAGCTGGTCTGTAAGCCAGATCCAGAACCAAACTGTGGTTCCAGCAGCACATCAGATCAAAAAAGGGGGAACGGATACAAAAGCTGCACCGTGCTCGATTAAACAGGATAAGGGCTTTAATCTGTGGAATATGCCCTTTACATACAGGATGGAAACTGCAATAATACAGTCGAGTGAAAGTGAATCATAACTGGGCATCTGTGCATGGTCCAAGGGAAGTGAGGCCTCTTAGCCTGTAAAGAAGCTGAGAAACGGCACTGGGGGGGGCTAGCCGTAAATGGGGCACATTCTCCATCTCCTGCCCTTGAGCTGGATGGTGACTGCTGCTGAGCACCTGAGAATATGGTGGGGGGTGGGGGGGCACTGCTAAGGCTCTAGGGGGGCCTTGCTGTGGCAGCTAGCCAGAAAAATACGGAGGACAAGTACAGCGGGTGCAGTCCATCTCAGATGAAGTCACTCTCGACGGGTTCCAGCTTTTTAACCGTTGGGTAATGAGGTCAATATCTGGGCAGCTTCTGGAGTCATTACAGTACTAGCAGATAAGAAGTATATAATCAGGGTTCTCACAGTGCCATCCGATGGCGTCGCTTCAGCAAAACGACGCTCTGTTTTTATGGACTGGCAGGCGGAGAGAAGCAGAGCGATCGCTGGCATGTAAAATGGCCACTTTGGTGAGGACTGTTAAAAGGGGCCGTTTGAAAAACAGACTAGATTTTCTGGCTGATAAAATTTTACATGCCCTCCTTGCCGAACTGGAGGAGGAAGATAAAAGGTAGGGGGAGGACATTTGAGAGACTCCAGGATTCACATTGCGGAGACCACATAACCTTTTACTGCCAGGTGGTGCAGCCTGGTCCCTGCACGGCCCCCCAAGCCCCGAAGCCGTTTGCCTCGACTCCATGAAACACCTCATGAAGGTTCCTACACTTCTTAATGCTGTCCAGCAGCCCGTCGAGTGCCGATGTCCCTCATCCTCAGGTATGGCCCCCATCCCCTGAAACATATGTATCCCTATGTTTCAGCACCAACCTTTCTGTTAATTCCACCCTTTCGTTCAGACCGGGGTCCGTTTGTGTCTGTCGCACACCCACGCGGGTCTGCTGGCTCCTCCCCCAGGGCAGCTGATGGACATTCGTGTGGCTGCAGAGCTTATTTTGCTGCTTCTTTGTTAGCAAGGTGCTGAAATGCAGTGTGACTGTGAACAGGGGGTGATGAAGAAGGTGCTGTGCTCAGAAAAACAGTCTGACAGCCACGGAGAATGCAGAGAGCCTACGTCACCTGCAGGGGGCCACGTGATGCGTTAAGTCAAGTGTATCTATCAAGCGCATTTAAACACAAGTGAAGGTGAACCAAAGTGCCGCACAAAAACAAGCAATAAAAGATAAGAACATGCTAAACTTAACAAGCAAAAAACACTTGTATATGAATGCTTCGAAGCAAGCCCTCCTTAGCAAGGTAAACGTCTGTGTGGCCAGTCACCCACGTCGCACGAGTGCGATCTGCCCTAACGGGAATGAGCGAGAGCCCCACAGACTCCAGCTCACCCGGCTTTTGGAGCGGGGGCCTCAGTCTGCCCAGTACCAGTCAGAGATGCTGCTGGCAGCAGTATAAACAGATCTGGAAGGTGGCCGATGTCGCTTGACCTGGTTTGCCTAGGCTGAGCCCCGACATGGCAGCAGGCGTTCGCCCTCTCGTCCCGTTGGCTTCGTCCTTCGCGGGTGGAGAAGCTGCTCCTGAAGGTGGGGATGTGAGCCAGCGGGGGAACTAGGCGGAGCATTTGGGAAAGCTGATCTAAATGGAAAATAATCACATGTGACATTCAGAATGAATAACACACTGTTATTATCCGCTAAGTACATTCAGATTGACTCTGTTTGCTGGAAGAAAAATTAGTTGAGTGAGAAAGGTAGTAATAACCAATGGTAAATATCTTATTTATACAATAAAAGCCGATTAGGTAAATTACCTTCAGTCAAGCAAAAATTATTCCCAAGTCACGTGCGCAGCCTTAAGTAGGTTACATGTTTTCAGGGGATGACCTCATCTTCCGCACTAGAGAGCACACATTTCTGTGGCCAGGATTCGAGAGGATCTCTCAGCAGTTATGGGGAGACCTGACTGTGCAGATACACACCAGATTTTACCGGAAGCCAGTGGCTCTGTGGTTAAACTCCCTTCCCAATAGACACCCCATAGAAAGCCTATTAGCGGGCCTCTCGAATTTGGGTATGGCATCAAATGGGAGGTGGCCTGAAGGACAGCAGGGGGCTGACAGGTTCCCGCTGTCAAATGGTTTTATGTTTGGTGAGATGGGACATTTTAATGTCCTGTTGACACAGGTTAACATGAGTCCTGGAGCTTTTGTTGAACTATTGTTGAGTTCTAAGTTGTTGTGAGGTGCAGTCTTGATTCTTCAAGGCCGTTGTGTCTTTGCGGGCAAAATGAGCCTTGAGCACGCTGTGAGACACGCAGAGCCTGTTATCTGCAGCTGGCAGTGGTCCCCCTCGGTCACGTGACGCTCAGGTGTACGAGCGTCATGCTGGAATGCCGTCAAGCGGTTATTCTTTAGTTACTGTGTTTGATTGATGTTTGACTGTTTTTCCCACATTGCCTTGCTGTGTGGTTTATGAAATCCTGCTTGACTGAAGCAAACGCACAGTCCTGACCTGTGCTGTCTCCCAGGAGACAGATGCCCGTCTGGTGTGCCATGTTTCCTCCCGGGTCCTCCTTATCTCAGATTTGCAGCATCTAGCTCGGCCTCTGCTCTCTGCACTGATGACCTTGCCAACGCCCTCCCTGCTGGCGGACCGGCCCCAAAGCAGCGTGGCGCTTGCCAGCCAGCGCGCACATGTCCTCTGGTTCACCGACATCCTTGCTTTCTGTTGTGCCGCG
The DNA here is from genome assembly GCA_026781065.1 of Mormyrops boulengeri. Lineage (NCBI taxonomy): Eukaryota > Metazoa > Chordata > Actinopteri > Osteoglossiformes > Mormyridae > Mormyrops > Mormyrops boulengeri. The sequence continues at coordinate 15,997,045 of JAODLD010000030.1, read as the reverse complement.
GTAATGAGGAGCATGCTCAGTACATGCGTGCCGAATCATCCGCAGAGCTTGCAGAATTTCACTCTTCGCGGTTGCTTCATAAACTGCTTCCCTAATTTGACTGGCTAATCAGAACTCACTGGTGTCTGTCCCTGATAAAGCAGAGGGCAAAACCAGAAACTGAGCCGATACCAGCCCACGGCTGCAGCTCTGAGGGAGGGGAGGGGGGCGTGAAAATGTGAGCCCTGCTATAAATCCCTGCTGGGAGAGAGAACCCACATTGTTAGTGGCTCTCCCAGCAGTCCGGTAAGGGTGTTTATAGAGTTGCTCACTCAGGCCGATCAATACAGAGGTGAGCTGTTAATGGCAGCCTAGGCCGGTCACAGTGTCGACAAATCAGCTCGCAGCAGTGAGAAATCGCCCAGAGGGACTTGAAGAACTTTGGAGGGGGAGGGGGGTCTTTTTGAGTGAGGGTGGACTATTAAACACCCAGGGATGGCTGGTGCGACAGAAAGTGTGTTTTAAGAAGGGGACCTTCGTCCAGGTCATTTATTCATCTCCCCAAGTTTGTGGCTGGTCCCAGGTCAGTGAGGAGAACCTGGGCAGCTCCGGAGTGCAGTACGCTGACCCCGTCTTCAGCTCAGTGAACAAAACTCACTAAACTTCCACATGCTGATGTTGCTTTTCAGACATGTTGCTCATTAACATGTTGGTTGAATAGAGACTTGGGTTGTGCAAACATTGCATAAATGCATCATATCTTTGGGCTGTAAAATCCAATGGAAGCTATTACTGACCTAAATAAGATTAGTGTCAGCAGTGTGATAGTGTCACCAACATGTAAGCCAGGTGGAAAATGATCCTTTAATTGTGAGAGTGGCCTAATCATCTGTAATTAACGGACGACTCTGCTGTGTCAGAGAAAAGTACTGCTGGTGTGAGTTGTGCTTTGCATGCTGTTCTGTGGCTGCGTGATGACAGAGGGTTTAGACACTGCTTTTTGAACGCATAACTGCTGATGTGCGTCACAAAACTGCTACATATTCCGTGCTATATTTTGAAACTGATGATGTGTATCCTAGAGCAGGGAAGGTCCTTTGCAGATGTTCCTCTGAATTGGCCACAAGAGGGCGACAGTGGAGAGAAAAACGGCTGCTGATCGAAGTCTGGTTCAACATGCAACACGATAGACATCAGTGGAGATATCTGATAGAGAGAGATTTGTATTTAGAATTGGATATTTAACAAATCAAAGCTGTGAATGAAGCAGGAACTTTACTATAAATGCCAAACTGTGATTTTCCTGGATCATTTGTATTGTCTTTTGGTTTTAATGATATTGACTGACAGTTATCATCGATTTTACGCTGTGGAGCAGAGAACCCGATGTATCTGTGTATGATTCAGATCGGCAGAGAAAGGCAGGTATGTGTAATCATATTTGTATGATAAAGTCTTTTGAAATAGAATTCAGTTTGCTGACAATCTTTTGAATCTCTGGACAGCAGGATGTCTGGCTTCATCTGACTAGGGCACAGTGATGTATTGGGGGGGGGGGGGCATGAAGTGTAGGATAGGGAGTGTGTTCCCAGTGCTTCCACATTGTTCGCCCTTCCTTGGGAGGCTTTATCTCCTAAACATACTTAGATGTTCAGAGGTCACTTAATTAACTAAAAAGGAAACAGATGGAGGAAGTGTTTATTACTGATTACATGCAGCTTGTAAAACTGTCTCTGTAGGCAGAAAGCAGCAAGGCAGATCCTGTAAAGGACAGAGGCTGTGTAGACAAAGAGGAGCCTGCTTAATAGCCATCTTTCCTGCTGCTTCTCAGGGTCAGGTCAGTCTTGGTCCTCCTTGCTGGTCCTCTGAGGTCAGTTCAGTCTTGATCCTCCCTGCTGCTGCACTGGGGTTAGGTCAGTCTTGGTCCTTCTTGCTGCTCCTCTAGAGTTAGGTCAGTCTTGGTCCTTCTTGCTGCTCCTCTAGGGTCAGGTCAGTCTTGGTTCTCCCTGCTCCTCCACTGTGGTCAGGACAGTCTTGGTCGTCCCTGCTGCTTTTGGTCTTGCTTCACACTGCTAGTCATAAGAGGTCCAAGGCGTTGATTTCTATGTTTCTGTCATACTCTTCAATCCAGATCATAGAGTATTCGAGAATTTTATGGTTTTTAGCCCTAAACATCGGCAGTGTGGTAGAATGATGGTTTACATTTACTGTAAGACAGTCCTCCTGCAATGAGGTCCCCTGGGACAAAGTAAAGGATTGTGACACACATTTCAGAAAACCTTTATTTTCCATCTCTCTCTTGTATCTAAACCCTAAAACTGTTTATGCGGTGACCTCTAGAAAAGCAGGTTTTGAAGCGATTGAGCCAAATCTGTTCGTCGTGAAGAAGGCCACACTGGGAAAATAGCTCCTGCTATTTTAATGTCCTTCATCCCCTGAGAGCCCTTTCTCTTCATCACGTTCGGTCCCTAAATATAGAGGCCATTTAACAGAGCAGGCTGGGCTCTCCTCAGCAGATGCGCTTCTGTGGAACAGACTGAGGCACGTGGACATTTTTATCTCAGCTGAGGTTGGCACAAAAAGCCGATGCTGATGAGTTATGTGGGGATGGAGTCTGCCTGATCACACTGGGATGTTTCTTCGTGACTATCTGGCTGCTTAGCAGATCTTTTTTTCTTCCTGTATTCATTAATGGTGGTAAAGAGTGTAATTACATAGTTCAGTTTGTGTGCAAGAGTACAAGAAGAGTTCAGCTTTTCCAGCTGCATCTGTTTTGGCCAGATGTTGCCATTGGGCAGTGGGTACTGAGTTACAGTAGTGTCCAGTTAGGGATCCAATCTCTGTCAGTTCCAGGGTGATCCCCGATAATTCCCCTTCCATAAACCTGCCAGTGTCTCCACCACAAACACACCTCAATGGGCCAATCTGACAGGACGCTTTCAGAGAGAGGTTTTCAGCTTAGGGGGGGTCACCTCTGATAAGCTCGAGTGGCAGCAAGGTATGTACTCTGCTGATGAGGGCAAAGGTGGCTGTTTGGTTGAATGTCGCATGATATGCAGAGCGTCAGACGCTAATGATCGCTAATTAATTAAGGCTTTCTTTCATAAATCCACTCAAAGGATTTGTAAACATTATGCACATGATTGAGTGTGAGAGCCGTCTTTGGAGAGGGAGGGGCTCTTTGGCTGAAACCCTGCAGTCTTACTGATGCCTTCATTCAGGTGTCCCGAGGGAGGCAGGATCAATAGTGCAATTACAGGTAAATTCCTGTCGTAAAGATGCTTGAACGCCAGTCAATATACTAATAAAACACGCAGGTCATATCAGAGTGGCTCAGCCGCCCCGCCGCTCTCACTGCTCTCCCTCGTGCATCCGATAAAATTGCAGCCAAAATTCAGGAAGGAAGTAGAAATCGATACAGGAGCACCAGGCTGGCTGAGGCGGAGAGCGGCATGCTGGGTAAGGAGCAGCTGCTTAGACTCCAGCACTGGCAGGTTTGAGTCCACTAATGTTGCGGCCCCGTTCCCGCATTTCCATACTCATGCTGCTCAGTAGAGGGCAGCTCACATCATCACCCAAAGCGGGGTCGTGTCCCAGTCGCCGGTCCCTCTGTTTAATGCCACCAAAGCTCTCGGATGACAGTGGTGACTGCTGATGAGTGATGGGCCACCAGGCCGCCCCCAGGTGGCACTGGGAAACCCGGGGCCTGTACTGTTGATTTTATCTCAGTGTCTTGTGGTTGCACTTGGGGATTGTGTGACACTCACACAGAGCGTTAACATCAAATGGAAATTCTGTAAGCGCTGCTGGGCCTGGAGATTCGGTGCAGGGGTCTGATGCAGCAGGACGCGGGGCCAGGATCTCCTCCGAGGCAAGATTTCCCCTCTCTGCCGCTTCTGTTTGTCTAAGGCATTTGTAGCCTAGGAGAGCGATGGCTTTGGGCAGCCTTACTTTGGTATATCTTCAGAGTGGGAGCTGAGGCTACGTATGTTTCATCATCGTAGTCTGCCGTCTATCTTGTTTCCCTTTAAATCTGAAATTTCCCGGGGCTTCGCTGGCACATGGCTCTCTCTGACTCCTTCTTCATTCTGAAGCCTCACATTTTGCTATGAGATGTGCTGCTGTTGAAAAGTAGCAATTTTCATACATTTATTATAGACGCACAGCCCCCCCCCCCCCAGCCCAGAACAAAATCCTGTTTTCAGCCTTGAATCCCGTGGTGTTTCATGAAGACTCCCCTGCTAGATGCTCCTCGGGGGCCGTAGCTGCACACACAGTCTCCTCCTTTAAGCCTCCAGCCTCCACTAACGACCCATTTAACCAGAACTGGGTCTTTAACCTCCTTAAATGGTCACGTGGGCAGTGCTGGAGTGGAACAAAGGGTTCTGCAGCGTTGATTAGCCGGCCGTAGCTTTTCTGTTGCGTTTCTGTCTTCCCCTCCGCCTTCGGGGTCAGTGGTTGCTTCCACAATGCATGGGCGCCGTCCGCTGAGCGAGCACCTTGCGTCCCCTGAATTCAGGGCAAATGTGCATCCATTTCCTGCACTCTTGTATTTATGACGCTTTTACCTTGATTACACAGGAAAGCCAAACACAGATGGACTCCTGGCCCAGCTCGCAAATATTGGCTGTGCTTGTTTGCTCAGCGATACGCTGGTGCTGCATGTCACCACGCTTGCTTCTGGGCATGGGGCTGCCTTACAGCTGAGCTCCACCAGGCCTCCGTCCTGCGCTCCTTCTTGAGCCAGTGCCCTGTAAAGAGGGGATTACGTTAGCTCTCTACAGTCGTGTTTCCCTTTAATAATTCATGCAGTGAGAGCAGCACACACATGCAGCTCTGGCGCTCCCGCGGGAGCCGGAGCATTAGACATATGCTGATAGAGGCAGAGCGGAGCTCTCCCTAAATCAGACGCCTGTGCCTTTAAATCGAGCCCTGCTCCCCGCCCCTCCCAAGCCGTCTGTGCAGTGCCTTCCCATTTGTCACATGTGAGACAGCTCACGCGGGCGGCGGTACAGTGTGTGTCTCGTGCAGGGATTGGCCCAGATCCCTGTCAATCGACAGGCCCCACCATCCTCCCGGCAGGCTGGCTTTGCCGTGCAGAGGGGAGGATGGAGCTGCCTTTTCCGGACGGCTAGCCCCAGACGGCCGCGTTCCCGGAGCCTGCCCTTGAAGGCCGGGACAGCCCCGCGCTCTCCGCACCCATCTCCCGGGCCATTTTCTCCTGCACTCCTTGCAGTTTCTCGCCTGTGGCCGCAGCGGCGTTTCCTGGCCGGCCGGGGCGCCGCCATGGGGGGCTCGCCATGCTGAGCGGGGGGAGGGAGGGTCTCTTCGAGCTGGGCGGCCGGCTCCAGCAGCAGGGCGAGTCGCAGGCGGCGCTGCACTGCTTCCTCAGCTGCCTGCTGGGGCTGCCCCACGTCCACAGCTTCCCCTCGCTGCCTAACTGTCTGCACCAGGTGAGGCTGCGGGCCGTGTGCCCAACTCGGGATGTGGATGGGTGGATAGATGGAGGGGTGGATGAGGGGTGAATGATGAGATGAATGAGTGGCTGGACAGGTGGGTCTACTCTTAAGTCCTTGTTCATTGCACCAGAATCTGCTGCCACACGTCTGCTTTTGTGATGTAAAACCAGTCATCTTTTGACTGCTCGACATCCTTCACGCTCCCTGTGTTTTCATCCTAATGGTTTTTTCTCCTCATCATTTTTTCCCTGAGATGACCTTGAGATGAGGATGTAGCCTAATTAAAATTAGAGATTCGTGTTCTGAGGTCATTATGATAATGTGATGTTATTGGCAGGCAGCGCTGATGTGCCGTGTGTTTACTATGTGCTCTAATGTCCCGTCATTGAACCGCAGATTGACAAGGAATCTGCTCTCGTGATGAAGTTCTGACCGAATTGAAAATGTCAGTGTCTCTAGACACATTGTGGTGGGGGGGGTTGTTTTTGTCTGGTCTCTGGCTCCTGGGCCCGCTTGCAGGGGATGGTCTCCCGGGACACGCATCCTGTTTGCATTCCCCGGTCTCCATGCCACGCCAGCTGCCTGGGGACACGTCAGCGGTACGTAAACTGGTGGGAGCGTGGAGCCCGCCGAGAGTGCAGCGGCAGAGCCTAAAATAGGCCACGTGTGAAGTCTTTCGCATGACATGCGTTTGGCCTGTGGCGCAAAAAAAGGCGCCGTGACAGGAAGGCGAGAGCACCCGCGCTGCGAACATTAAGGTAAACGGGAGGGCTATCTTTAGCCCAGCTGCCCGCCTGCAGCAGATCCTGACACAGCGCAGAGTCCCCAACGCCTCTTGCTCCAGGACTGCGTGCACTGTATCTGCTGAGCCCAGAACAGCTCGGTCAGGGCTTTCGGGTGTAAACGGGGCACCTTGGTGAAGCTCTAATGGGAGGATTTTATTATCCCCGGAGGGACAGTGGAACACCGAGAGAAAGTGTTCTGAGGACTGCCGTCAGGAAGCTCTTTTGCTGAGCTTAGCGAGGACGCCGGCCTCTGTTCCCTTTTCCACTGAGAAATCTCATGGGATGCCAGTGTCGGCACTGTGCCTTCAGCCGTAAGCGAAACACCGGCATGGAGCCCCTAAATCACCTATGTGACATGCCCCCCCCCCCACTTCCTCTTACAGATCGCAGAGCTTTTCATCGAGGAGAAGAACTGTATCCTTTTCACAGCAGCCCTGCTGCGCATCCTGCTGGGCCATGAAGCCGCGGAGTCGGGCAGGCTTAGTGGAGAATGCAGGAGGCTCCGTCACCCTGCAGGTACAAGGCTGTTACATGCTGAACGGTCGACGCCTGCGCGTCAGAGCGCCGTCGGCCTGGCACCAATGCATGGCTGCAGCCCAAATGCTCAAGCCATGCCACACTGCCCCACCTGGAGCCTCGTATGGCCTAGTAGCATGCAGCGGGGGCACCGATTAGCCCTGTTTCGTGGCGTGCGCTCTGTGGTGTCGGGGACGGAGTCAGTCAGCATGTGAGAGCTCCGAGCAGTTCTGCGGTTCCGCAGTTCCCACACCCGCGGGAGGTGCCGGTCACATAGGTGCATTATCTGCACACCAGGAACACTCTTTTTGCTGAGGCCAGCTGGAGGTGCTGTTTTAGAAGCGTTGAGTCAGGCTCTTCCTATTGGTCAGCCGGCCTTACCCACTGAGATGGCGGTTTTGCCCAGAGCTGTTAGCACAGGGGCTGATGGCACCATGGAGTTCACTGGGAGGAAGGAGCATCAGCTGCCCCCCATCCTGAAGGTCAGGCAAGGCTGGTCTGCTGTCCTGAAAGTCAGGCGAGGCTGGACTCCTGTCCTGATGGTCAGGCGAGGCTGGTCTGCTGTTCTGAAAGTCAGGCGAGGCTAGACTCCTGTCCTGAAGATCAGGCGAGGCTGGTCTCCCATCCTGAAGGTCAGGCGAGGCTGGTCTCCCGTACTGAAGGTCAGGCGAGGCTGGTCTCCCCTGCTGAAGGTCAGGCGAGGCTGGTCTCCCCTGCTGAAGGTCAGGCGAGGCTGGTCTCCCATCCTGAAGGTCAGGCGAGTCTGGTCTCCCATCCTGAAGGTCAAAACCAGTATCAGCTGTGGAAATGAGGTGAAAGCTGTCGGGAACAACAACCCACAGCCTCACCACAGGCAAGCAGGCAGAACAGTTCAGTGTGTAAAGTGGTCATTCTTAGAAACGTGTAAGCTGCTATCAGGTGTGTGGGTCTGTGGGTTGTGTATATATTACGTTGTGGGGACCAAATGTCATTTTGATTCCCTATTTTTACGGTAGCTACAAGGGGAAACTATGTTTGTAAAAAAAAATCTGTGAATGCAATCAAAAAACTAAAAGAATCAGAAGTCTTGTGTTTTGTTTAGTTACTTATGATTATGGTTAGGGCTGGGTGGGGTTAAGGTTGTCATTGTTGGGATTAAGGTTTTTCCCCATAGAAATGAATGGAGAGTCACCACAATAATATGAATACAGACGTGTGTGTATGTGTATATATGTGTATCAGTGTGTGTATGTGGGGGACACTGTGCTCGTGATCAGAAGGTCACCAGTTCCTGTTGCCTGATTATATCCTTTGGTGATGGATGAATGGATGGATAGAAGTGTGTATGTAGCAATGCAGGTTGCTATGTTAGGTTACTGGCCCTTTAAATCAGATGCTGAGGTCCTGAATTACATAGGAATGGATAATTATGGGCCCCCTTTCCGCCAGATATAGTGGGCCTGAGCGCCGTGTGAGTGGAGTTCTGAGTAAAGCAGCACACGTTCTCTTCTCCTCATCTCCTTCAGGCTACTCATAGGGAGATTTACCATGACGGCTTTGAGCCTCTGTGAAGTTTTTCATACATTCTAATTAGCGACAGGCTTATCTGCGCTGGGTCTGTGGGGGATGTGCATGGTGTCTCCCGACAGACCAGTGCTGGGGTGGGATGGCTCTAGCTGGGCGACAGGACTGGCTCACGGGAAGGGGAAAACGCTTCAGCCCCCGTGTCTGTAACCGTAGATGGACATCAGTCTGCGTACGGTGTGCAGGTGAAGCTGTCACTGTCTTCGGGGGGATCTCCTCTCTCCTGTGAGTTGTGCGTTATCTCCCTAAGGCCGCCAAAGGTACCTCGGTACCTGCTCCCATTATTAGAGCGGTTACATATTTATAATGCAGTGGAAAAAAAACCTTGGGACAAATCCTACTGCTGAGGTGGGATAGCAGAGTTTCTAGCAGAGGATCAGCAGGCGTTAGTGTTAGCTGGCTCACCAGGAGACCTTGCACTGACCCCAGCTCAGTGTTTCTCAACCTGGTTCTCAGGACCCCCAGACGAGTGCCACCCAGTCCACCTTTTTTGCTGGCTCCCAGTAAAACGTGGACCGTCTGGGGGTCCCCGAGGTCTGTTCTGAGAAGCACTGCTTTAAGTGAACTGCCAGATGAACTCTCACCTGTAAGAAGTTAGTTTAATCAAATAAAACACTTGGCTTCTCCACTTTAGCCCAGCTTGAGCAAAGTGCTTTGGGATTGTCATTGATGTAATTTTAATCACCGTGCCTGAAAGTCCTCACTGTCAGCACACGGCCGCCCTAATGACGTTCCAACGCACCGGCCTGCTGAGCAAAACAAGAAATGCCTGCTGGCGTTTTCAGCGCTCCTCCCCACCCCTTGTTAGAAACAGTGAGACGGCGCTTCTGAGCATGAATGGTCACCCCGTAACAGACGTCACTTCTGTTAATCCTTCACTGAGAACTTGAGGTAAAAAAACACCTTTGAAAAACGGTCATTGCCAAAAAAAAACGTTTTAAATTTTGTTTTAAAACCTTGATCTTTTTCTCTGATTATTCCTGTTACTGTTATTAAATGTCATCATTACTCTGAGTAAGTGTTCTCTTTTTGGATGGTGCTTACAAAGTCCGGTGTTAAATTAATCTCCCCTGTATCCTGCTCGATCCAACAGTGGAAAATCTGTGAATTGTCTCACTAAAAGGCAGACCCAGTCTGTCCTGTTTACAGATGAGCTCAGACATGGAGAGTTGGAGACCTTTTCCATTCTGCATGTCCCCGATTGGACGCTCTGTCTCTGACCTTTGGGGTGGTGGGAGAGGTGGATAACAGCCCATGCCGCTGCTCTAGTCCCAGCGGCCTGTCCTCTTTGACACTGATGGCAGGAGCGGCTCTGGATTTTACACACTGACAGGCATCATCAGGCATTGCCATAGTCGTCTGTTTATGATGTCTGTTTACAAAGAAAACTAACGGGTGAATATGACTGCGATGAAACCAGGATCGCCCGCTTGTCTCTCCCGGAGAGAGTCGCTTGTGGGTTTGTGTGTTTTCTTGGCACGTCATTGTTTGAGAGACACAGTTGGGGCATCACCGGTCTGTCACGTAGCCAAGACACGTGCGGTTGGAAACTCCATCCAGAAGTGATAACACAACTGTTTGCTCTGGCTCCCCTCCCTTTCTGGAAGCGATCTGCTTCACTCCTCACATGCCCAGAGGTGTTGTCTTACAGGGACGGGAGGGGTGCGTTTTTTATCTCCTAAACCTGGGTCATGTACTTGTTTCTGACTTACGAACAACTTTTAATTGCTCCTTGACGGTCATAAACAGATGTGAAGGCTCTGCAATTCATCCAGGCGGAGAAGATGTTCTACGAGGTGGCGCTGATTGAGCTCACCGCCCTCCAGGGGGCAGCAGGCAAGTTCACTGCGCGGCCGGCCTCCGGTACAGCGCCTCGGACCATCCTGTCTCATGGCTCCTCATACTGCTTCCTTGTTGTCAAGCTTGAGATGGACCTTATGGCTCTGTTTACATCTGGGCTGGCGGGCTGGGGGGGTTGGGGGGGTGGGGGCGGCTGCTGCCCTTGTACACAGGAGAGCTCCTTCTTTGGGTTTTCACTTTCTCAGTCTCTAAACAAGTGGGCCTTGGCAGAACCATTAGGACTCTCAGAACGAGCCCAGTGTGTGTGCTGCAGTTGACCTGCGCAGAATTCCAAACCGAGCCAGTCATTCATGCTGAGGTCACATGACAGGAGAGTGGACAAGCCAGCAGTTAAGAGCTTAAATGTGTTGCCGCCTTTGGGCACCACAACAGCCCTTTAATGTACCACGAAAGCTCTGCCTGGGGGGTGATCCGTCACCGGACTGGTGGGCCAGGTGGAGCGCGGCTGGTTCTCCGTGGCGGGAGCTTGCTGACGCAGCATCCAGCACTCTGTGTGGAGCAGGGAGGAGGCAGGATGCACACAAGACAAATGGCCCTGCTGTACTTTATTTGATTAAGGGATTCTCAGAGCCCCACCAACCACCAAGTGTCTGAATCAGCACTTAACTTGCCCCCCCCCCGCCGTCTCGTCACTCCACCTTCTCCCCCCGCTGTCCCCTTTCTCCTCTGTCCTGTTTGGGGAGGCTAGGTAATGTGACCGAATCACATGGTGTCTCATGGGGAAGCTCAGGAGAACAAGCTGCTGTGTGTACTGTGTGGCACAGGATGTGTGCACATGGGGGCGCCTCACCCGCCCAGCCTGCATGCTTTCCCTGCTGGCACCATCCTTGCCCCTAGAAGCGGCTTGGTACCCACGTCAAGGATCCGGTTTCCTTGGTCCGCGGAGCTCCAACCCGCCCGCCCGGTCCAGTCTGTGGGCTCTGATTACACGGCCATATCTGTCACAGGTGCACAGGACTCGCCGGCTTCGCTGGGTTCCGCCACATGGGACCGACCCGAGGAGGAACTGTCAGAGCTGGCGTCCCAGGCGCAGGACTATGAGAGACTGGCCCAGCTGTGCATCATGAGCAAAAGGTAGGCCCCACCCACACGCCGCCATGCCCCTCCCCCGCACCAGCATCCATTCCCGATTGGCCTATAGAAGGAGCATCTGGCTTTGATGCTTCCCTGACTAAACAGCCCTCAGTTTCCGGCTGAGGTTACTAACAAGCTGGACCTATCACAGCCTGCCAAGGTTAATGAGAGGGTGGGGCATGTGTCAAAGGTCAACAGGGATGGCACTGGCATTCTAGGAGTTTTGGAGAGTTTTACTTGTGGGGTTACTGGGGCCCCACTGGTGAGCTTAGTAGGGGTTTTCCAGGTGGGAGTGCCCCTCCCAGTACCACAGCACGCTTCTGAAGTGCGTTACGGACTACACCTCCACGGAAGACTTCCTGCTGCTGGTCTCTGAGTCACATGCCTCATACTGTTGGCTTTCTCCATTTCTGGAGCTTCCATAAAAAAAAATTTTGGTTCATGGTTAATTTTTTGTTTTTTGTTCATTTCTGTTCCTTTGCATTTAAAATAAATGTGGTGAATGTCTAGTGCTATATTGTGATGCTTCTTTATGCTGGGGTAGGGGTGGGGGTTGGAGCTGCTGACCTTTTCATGGCCCTAGCCCCCCCGCCCCCCGCATTTATGAAAATAGAATGGAAATTCCCTCTCAGTGAGCCAAGTTGGCCATCGGCATACCCTAAGCCACGGACAGGACAAGCACTTTGCAATTCCGGTCCTGAGAGACAGATCAGTGCTTTTATCGCGCGTTTCGGGTTTCACCAGTCTCCGGAACATCTCCTCCTGGGCTCAGTTTCCCTGCCTGCTGCTGTCGGATCTGCAGCGACCCCTTCGGCGACGTGACTGGGTGCGAGCTCCAGGGTGACTGATGCGTTGTGCGACCCTGACGCTGTGCATTTCCTGCTCCGCCCAGTCCTCCTGTGCTCTGTCTCGCAACATAGAAAGGCAGGAGCCCTCATGATAAATATTTCGGGAACCCCCTAGAGGTCCGCGTCTGGAGCAGGACCGAGGCACATTTGCGAGGTGCCAGCCATGGTGGCTCGACTGGGACCGGAGCGCCCGGGGTGCCGGATGGGAGCTGGAGGAGCTCTTTGCTCCTGGCTGGGGCCATGTGGGGTCAGAGGCAGCTGCACCCTGCCGCCCTCCCCCGTCTCCGATACCACCGATAACATCGGGCCGCAGCCAGGCTCATATCCGCTTCTCGCCGTGCCTGCAGGAAGTGCCTGTTAAATGTTTCAGCGGGACGCAGCGATGCTCCTCCAGTGGCCAGGGCACCAGGAAGATGCCGATCAGGTGTCTAGAGAAATACTTAAAAACCTCACCCGACACCCGGACATTACTTATTCAGAGCTCCGGGGTTTGGCACCCATGCTGTGGCAGAGCAGCCCATGCCCTGGGCACGTTATGGCAGCGAGCGCGTGATGAGGGTGAGGGGCGGTGCCACACGCTCTGCTTCTCCTGCATGAGTCTGGGGTGGAGGGCTGCCGTCGTCATGGAGGGTGGAACTCGACCTGTGGCACCAGACCCCCGTGGCACCGCCTTCTTGCCGGATTACTGTGCCTGCTTTTGGCAGTGGGGGAAGATTTCCACTGACTCCATAATCAGGACTCTCTGGCGGTGCCAGGGAGCCTGTGCCAGCCTGAGCAATCAAGGCTGCCGGGCTCGCAGATTAGTGAGGTCCGCAGACGCGCCTAGCTTCACCAGGCTGCTTCCGGTGCCACACTTACAGTGCACCAGGACTCCAGACCAGTTTCACTGGCTCGTTCATTTGAAGTGATGAGACCGCCACCCACGTCATACACTTTTCCCGCAGTGTTTCTTGAATGGGGTGACATCACTGTCCTGATAAAACAGGTCCCAAGCCTCAGCCTCCAGTGCCGCAAAGTCCATGCAACAAATCTGAATCTGATTATTCGGCAATAATAAAATCAGCAGGAGAGTAACCCTGAGGGCCATGGGGGAGGAGAAGGGGAGAGGGGAGAACAGGAGTATTAAAAGGGGGGTGATTAATGAGCTGGCGGAGCTCCCCGTGCAGGCCGCCGTGTATCCAGAGAACTATATTGGGCCGCTGGGCCCCCACACAAACAGAGTGTTCATTGGGCGGTAATTACCGCTGGCGGGGGGTCTGAGAGGGTCCATCTGCTCGGTGACGGGGACCTGGGGGAGGGGTCACGGTCACATGGGCTTACGCAGCAAACCACCTTGAAGCTTTGACCTTGTTCGACAGCGGGGGGGCACGGTCACGGGGATGTCCTTGTCACATGTGGCTCGTACCCCTGATGCGCAATGAGTGATGTTCTCTCGATCCTCCTTTCATTTCAGACCTCACCTCGCTCTGGAGTACAGTGGTAAGGTAGGTGGACACTGCCTCTTCTCATATCAGTGCTTTCCATATGCAGATATTGTAACAGTTACAATCATTATCATGTGACCTGTGGCCCATGTTTTCCCTCCCTACAGTGTCAGCGTTTGTTTTATCGTCACCACCACTGAATTCTGTTTTTTTTTTTTTTTTTAATGATTATCGAGTTGAACGCAGCTTGAAATGTAGATCATTGCTCAGCGAGCAATGAGGAAGTGTTCTTGGTTTGACCCCTCCTCCCCCCCCCCCATCCCCATCTCAGGCTACTAAAATCCGTCAGAAAGCGTTTGGCAATGACCACCCCATCACCGCCAGGAGTCTGGAGCTGCTTGCCTCCGTCTATGCTGAGATTGGGAAGACCGAGTATTCAGGTACACAGAAATGCTCCCTTGTCACCTTCACTGAGGTTGAGATCAGTAAGATTGAGTACTCAAATACTCGCAGTCACACTCCCTGAATCTCAAGGCAATGCGGCCTCGCGGTATTTTGGAAGATCATGCTGCTTTCCATAGGATGCAGGAGAATAGCACCATGTATCTCGTGAAAGCGTAAAATCAGGAACTTCCCAGCAGAGATCCCAGAGAGAGCCAGTACGTATCCTAGTGTGACTGGGATGGCTGAAATGATTCAGTCGTGAAATTGGATTACAGTGAGACATTTTAAGCTGTTTCAGATACTGTGGATTAAACATCCCCTAAGCACCTAGGTCACAAGTGCCTCACAAACACCAATAACAGAGCCTCATCACGTGCATGGCAGGTGAAGGACGCTCTGGTCCCGGTGCCGAGGCGGCAGCTGTCAGCGTGCCTGGCGTACGATTTCCTGCTCTCCTAGCAGACAGGCATGCCGCCCTCTTGACTGCACGTGCAGGCAAACAGCTGGCCTCATTTAATTCAAAGGAAAATCTTGGAATGAACTTTTAGCTCATTAAGTCCCCATTCTGAGCTGCTTAAATTCAACTACAAGTATCATTACACATGCAAAGCTATTTCGCAGCCCCCCGGAGGGGTGGCGCCGCCGTCTTGCTGTATGTTTCGGCTTTGTATTCCGTTTACACAGCCACATTAGCACGGCTCGCCAGCCCTAACGAGCCGGACGGAATGAGTTTGTTTTTCCCGGTGGTCTTGCTGCGTGCGCTGTGCTCTGAGCGCGGGCCCGTCTGGCGAGCTGCCTCCCAGTGTGACTTTCTTTTGAAGATTAAGAGCAGGTCAGGGCCTTAAGTGGGGCTGCTGGGTAAAAGACGGGGGCCATGCCAGCAGAGGTATATGCCAGGCTGGACAGCAAGGCCACTCTGTCAGAGGGGCCTTTGAGAACTTCACACTCACCTGTCCCCGGCCCGGCAGGCGAGGCCAGCGTTTTTGTGAGCCTTATCGCTATCTTAGCAATCTGAAAAGAACATTTTATTCTGTGTTCCGTTTTGTCCTGGGTCGCCAGAAAGCCGGGCTGTACGCCCTAACCCCACAGATAACGGGTGTCCATGATGTTCCCGCCGTAACTCAGGCCATCTGTGAGATTGGTGGGTTGGGGAAGGGGTGGCCACGGAGCTGCCCTTCAGGTCAGAGTGTGCAGCCGCTCCTGCGTACCTTTTGGTGCCACCCTGTGCCCCCCCCCACACCAGCAGCGAGATGTGTCCAGACAGGTGTCTTACCTGTGCTCTGTTTGCAGACTCGCTCGGCCAGTGTGTGACGGCACTGTCAAAGTCGATGACCCCCACCGAGGCCTTTAGCCACGCCTCCCGCAGCACGGCCTCCAGTCACAGAGAGCGGCGCTCCGACGTGCGACACCATCACAGGAAGGAGCCACACCCCCTACCGGAAGTGCCCATGACAAAGGTGCGGTGGCCTCACCAGCGCTCTGAGCTATGGCACCTGACTCAGCCTTCAGTGGTGAAAATGTCACTGTTATCACGTCTGTGGTGTATGCTGTGAAAGCAAGGTACGTTTTGAGTTCAGTGGTGACTTTTAGGCAGTAAATACTCCCTGGAATCTGACTGGCTCGATGTGAGCCTTCTCTGAGCGACGGATATCAATACTGTGATGCCTTTTTCAATGGAGCTTCTGAGCCCTGCACTGCTGGCCAGGCTGAGCTCTGAGGGGCAACACGTCCTGTGTGTGTGAGATGGGCCGCGACGACACAGCCCAGTGATCTCCTAAGGGGGGGAAGGCGAAAACTTGTGAATATGTAACAGAATTCTGTGGGTAATTTATTCTCTGAGGGTTCGCTCACACTCCAATTCTGGTAAAGCACATTTACCCCCGGAAGGTCCTCCTTCTGCTCGCCTTGTCGCCTCTCTGTCCTTTGACTGAACCGCTCTGAAAATCCCCCACTGTTAGCGATGTTTTATCACATCCGATAATGTGTGTGTGTGTGTGTCCCGCCCCGGTCCAGATCACCACTTGCAAATTTCCGCCCTCCATCCTCAAGAGGTCCAACCTGAGTGGCAGCGACTCAGAGGTCACCCACAGACGGAGGTCAGAGCGGCGGGTTCGCTTCAGGGAGCCCGAGAACATTGTACATGGTAAGATCTAGCAAGAAGTCAGGGGGCAAGGGGCAAAGGTCACGGGTCAGCAGCTTGCTAGGCCGGACAAGCAGGTCATGTCGGCTTCTTTATCCTACCTGATTACAGTGCTGTGTGTCAGTGCATAGAATCACTGCCTCTTATCCACGGTACCCAGATATTGTTAGTGCTGCCACCTAGTGATTTAAAATCACCACTGCAGGACAGCTACTCACTTCAGCTTAGTGACACTGTGTGGACTAGTATAAGCATTGCTTTCTACCCAGATTGGGGCTGGAACTCCGCCCACAGCCTTCTCATGTACAGTAGAATTTAAGGATTTATAGGAATAACCTTTTTTTTTTATTATAAACTTACAGGTTGAAAAGTCTGTACCTGCAGTCTCTAAGTGTGAAACGTACATTTGTGGGACATGTGACTTGTGTCATGTGACACATAATTAATAATAAAAAAACACCGTAAGGCATAATAGCTGCCCCCCGACGTGTGATGGAAAAGAATGGATATGAAAGATAAAACCATAAAAAGGTAATCAGGTACTGGAACCTGCCTCACAATGGAGCAGCTAACACCATAAGGCTGGGAGGAGAAAAGCAGCCCCTGGGGTGGTTCTGGCGTGTAACTGCCCCTCACCTGAATGCATGTGCTCGGCACTTTAATGGGGGCCATTATGTGTGAATAGCAGATGATGGCTTATTGAGTCACGCCCCCCCCATTCCATGCTCACTGAGCGTCTCCGTGCCGCCAGGATGCGGTACCTCCTCTCACTCTGTGTAACGGTGCACAGCGTCCAGGATTCCGACAGCTGCGTGGCTGTGCTGTGTGCAAACGTCCAGCAGAGGGCCTTGCTCTGTGACACGCACTTAGTGAGTTTTTCTAACTTACAGGGTATGACGCATCTCCTGCCCGCCCGCACCTGGCGCCACTGGCCTGCCTCTTCCTGCTGCTTTCCATCCTGGGTGTGATGCTGTATTGCATGGGCCGCCGGCGGCCGCTGCGAACCTGCGAGGAGCTGGAGGCCATCCTGGCCGTCTGCATCCTGCAGGTGAAGCAGCTGGTGTGGGGCTGCTGGGTCTGGCTCACCATGCAATGACCCTGATCCACCAGGAGGGGGCACTCCAGAGCTCAGCCCACTCCCTGCCCGCCGCTCAACCAAAGTCTGCAGAGGGCATGAGCCTCACATGCAGGCCGTTCACATACAGTGTGTGCGGGAGTTGCTGTGACGGGCGTCATACGGGCCTGAAGCTGTGTTCCCTTGCAACTACATGTAGAGAAACAGAAGCGTATTCTCAGAATTATGTAGCTGTTATGGATGTGTAAATATTTTAGCTGTGGATATGTCATGTTTAAGTTCTTAGAGAGCTAGAAACTGTGGCATTTAAAGGCTTACGCATGTTACTGAAGATTCATTCGCTTGCATTGCATTTCGTGTAAATATTTTACAGATCCAGCGCAGTACTCTATATGTATCGACTCACTACCGGAACGTCCAGTTTCCAACACATGTTATGGCATAAAGTAGCTCTGTTGTGAATTTAGGAAAACAGAAAACCCATAAAACCATTGAGAGGCCGTGTCACCGTCAGGAGAGATTGAAACAAAAGCACAAACATCACACATTTCGGTAATGAAAACAGGCACAAGGCCAGTTAAACTTCAGTGGATCCGTCACTATGGGCGAAAGCGTGATCTGCTCACAGTGTCTAGACCCCTCCCACTTCGATGGTACCTCGATTTTAGCAGCTGATTCATGATTCCCAGCGGCCAGCATGCAAAAAACTCCAAGTGTAATATTTATTCGCGGTACGCGGCCTGCGGGTACGTAAGCAAAGAGCCGGGCCAATCGAAAGCCATTTCGTGATTTTGTTCTTCGTAGGTCTAGTTATTGGAATGGCACCCAACATGAAGGTACGTATGTAGTGTGTATTATCTGCAGTGTTCCAGTGCACATCCCACCTCCTTTGATTTGCAGCCTTTTGTATAAACTTCACTGTGTTCATTTTTTCTATTTTTTTGTTAATTTCTCTGATATTCAGGTTTTAATCCTATTATCAGACACTGTTAATGGTATATTTGGGACTGGTGAACTGCTGTGAAATTATCATATCTGGATCATATAAAGCACAGTATGAGCAACACAAGAAAATGTCATATTCCAGTTTACCGGCATGTGACATCCTGTCGTCTGTAGCAAACATCCTTTCAGTACCTTGACAGCTTGCATACTTCAAAAGGCCCAAATACCTGTGTAACACAGGTACCGGTTGCATGTGTTGCTGAGGTGTGTGTCCTCATTGTTAACCTGATGCAGCGAAGGGTGTCATATGCAGGGGGGCACACACTGTACACACGCAGTCACATGCTGTCGACATGACGACACCCACTCATGCTTGCGTCTCTATCAGTATTCGTGTCCTCAAAGACCGACTGCTGGTGACAGACTTGAAAGCATTCAGACACCCAGACACTTTGGTGTACAGCCATGTACGACTTTAATTTAAGAGCAATAATACATGTAAATTTTGATAAATGCCATCACGGGTTTCAGGGAACAGACTGGTACAGTGTGGTAGGAAGCCTTTGTCCTTTTAATTCAAAGCAATACGCAACAGCGGTGAGTCCCGGGTGCCGCGCAAACGTCCGCCCACCTGGCCGCTTCTCTGCCTCTTGCTTCCCGCCAGTTCAGGCGTCGCCCTGCTTCTCCGCCCCCGGTGTCTGTGGCACTGCTCACGGGATGTACACAGCCACTTTCCAAAGAAGTGCCTTTCGTCAGCTACCCTAACCCCCCCCTTATGATTTCTTTTGTTTATCAATTTTTTTTTCTGTATCATTTTCAATAAAGGACCGGCATTGCAAACACACATCAGATAGCACAGTGTGTTTTGTGTGTGTGTGTGTGTGTGTGCGTGCGTGCATATGCACAGCCTGATTTGCATGGGGGGGGACACAACCTTATGACAGATGCAGAAAGCGTAGCAGGATGGGGGCGGGATTAGAGATGCAGCCAGTAGCCTGTCAAGCAGAAAAGGCCTGGGCTTCATCTTACTGAATGGCTTCTGCAGACTGGTGACAGGGATGCTGGTCAGTAAGGAAAACCAAAAAATGTCACCACCATCACGGCCTGCTGATACTGGGAGAGAGCTCAGGCCTTCCTATAGGAGCTGGGACTGACATGGGATTAAACAGCACTAATCACCAAAAGATTCATACAGACACACGTGTGACAGGAGGGGTAAAAAAAAAAAGCACGGCTAAACCACATGTGTTTGTACAGCTTTTTACACACCACTGTTAGCCAGCTGTGCTCATGTGACAGCTGAAGCAGGCACTACACACACCTTGCTGCTGCATGCGACGTGCTCCACTAGGTGGAGCCTACGAGCAACGAATGCCCATCTCCAAAGAGGGGGGTGGGGGGCGTTGTTTACAAACTTCCACCACCCAGACTCCACATTCAACCTGGGGGTCGACCCAGAATATGGCTGATTTGCTTCCCCCTTTGTGACGCCGTTTTGTGCTGTGAGACTTGAACTCTGTTCATGGGCAGGGACACGGGGGAGGTATCCATGGGAACACTGACCCACAATTCACAGAGGGAGATGAGGAATAGCAACTGGGGTCACTGTTTAGCCCTTTATGTGTCTCTTGGGGGGGGGGGCGGGATGGTGTGGTCATGTGACATGATCCAATGAGAGATGTACCTGGGTCCCGACCCCGCCCACCAGCTTGACGGTCAGTTGTCATGGGAAGTTTGTAAGCAACGCGAGCTCCCTGTGCACAGCCTAGATCATGGCGCTTCTGTCCTCAGCATCGGAGAAGCGGCGGGCACCACGGCCCAGCAGCAGCTCCTTCTCGCGCACCAGGCTGTCCAGCAGGTCCTCCTGGCGGTAGTTGTGGTAGACCTTGAGGAAGGCCAGCACCGCGATGCCCAGCCAGGTCAGCCAGGCCGCCCAGAGGCCAAACTGCAGGACACAGAGCAGCCCATAGTCACGGCCCAGCCCAGGTCAGTCTATGGGACATCTCCTCTGCTACTCCGCATATTACCCATGATGCATCAGCTGCAATAATGGATGTCAGCTGTAATGGGCAAATAATCACTCTTCATGTGGCTTGAGTCTGATGAGATTCAATCTCCGCTTCAGAGACTCTGACTGCATTACACACTCACAGTAATAAGGCAATTAATAATCCAGCCGGTACAGGCTTCCGTGGATACAGGGCATGATGAGTGAGCAGGGCAGCTGCCCAGGGGGGGTAATTTAAGGGCAGCAGGGTGCACGTGTGAACTGAGTCTGCATGTGCCTGATCTGCATCCTGGTGAGAGCCTGTTGTTCGTATGACCTCACCTGTGCGATGGCAAATTGGTCGTAGAATGAGGAGTTGTCCAGGCCGAGCTCCAGGTCAGTGTCCTGCAGGTCCTCACAGCTGGAGACGAGGGGGGGGTCAGGTTATGGCAGCTGCACCAGTCTTGCCGGGCATGACTGAGCATGTAAGCAGGCTGTTTATCAAACCGTTAGCCTCAAGGACGATCTCACCAAGGCCAGCACACAGGCATTTTACAGGCAGCCAGATTCGTGTCAAAGTTAAACGGGAGTGAGAAGGACACCCATGACTCGGTGCTGTATGGGGCCTCAATGCTATTCAAGAATGCAGCCACCTCTGTATAAGCAACAAAGTACCGTCCCTACCTGCTGACCATACTGCCCCCCTCCGTGATGGCATCACACCAGAGGTTGAAGCCCACACTGATGATGGTGCAGGCCACAAAGACTGCGAAGACCACCAGGGAGCTGACCAGGAGATTCAGGAAGGCGTTGAAGATGGAGCTGATGGAGGAGAACGGAGAGAGAAAGAGAGAGAGCTGATTACAAGTTCGAGTCCAGATAAGTATGAAAGATTCACTATTTCTGTTTCATTTCTACACTCTGTCCCTGTCCTCATTACAGAAGGCAGTAGTATGGACACACTGTCAGGAAGCAGAGGTGTGTGTATTAATGAGGCATCGCAGTACAGAAAAAATCCAGTGATGCTAGCTGTTTCAGGTACCCAGAGCGACTCCATTAACACTGTACTGCATTTCCTCACTTAAAAACAAATTAATGAACAGAGGCTACATGAAGACTCCATTACACTTATATTACACTGATATGTCAACACCTGGTAGGTAATACCATACTGCCGATAAGTGGACAGGATTAGGCGATCATGTAGAATTTCACAGGCACATGGAAACAGCACAATGTCCTTCTCTGGTTTGTCGGTGGAACTGCTGTACTGGGGGGAGGGAGGGGGGTCCTCCTACACTTCCCTGCGTTTTAATCACTGACTCTCGCACCTCGCCCACGTATGGGGAAGCAGGTTCGGAGTCTCGCACACCTACACATACTTTCTCGCACATCCGATTGAGGACAAACGGTCTTCACTAACCGCGACGGTACTAAATGTTTTTCCTTGCGGCTTTGCGCAGCGAAGCCGGCCGGCAGGGAGGCAGGAGATGCAGAAAGCGGTATTCCCCCTTGATGGTGCTTTCATCCTGCATCCTCTGTGCTCTGTAGCGCTGATTAATAAACGCCTGTTACGTCCAGGACGAATCGGCATGCAACCCCCTACTTCCATCATGACAGAACCCCTAACGATGCGTTTGCTCATGCTGAAAAGTACTCCTTACATCAAATATTTCACATTGTTTATGAGAGCTACCCTAAAGCAAGACCGGTTGGATCAGTGATGCAACGGTGAGGAGTGTGGATAATCGGGAGCTCGGAAAACATTCTGTACATCATAACATTCGTACTTTTAAAATTGCCCAAATATAGAATTGCACCGCTATGCGGCTTGGTGCAGGACGCTGAGTGCAGGTGATTTTTTTTCCGCTATAATAAACATACAGCAAACGACACAAAGAGCCAAGCGATCCAAGCACACACACAGCAATGCGGACACTCACTCGTCGTGGCCTTTGCAGAGGAAGAAGAGCAGCCGCCACGCCTGTACTGCGGACAGTATGAGGGACGCGATCCCGACCCAGGTGATGAAGCTGCAGGAGGACTCGGGTCCCCACTCATCCACGATGAAGCGCTGCTTCGCCACCGTGATGTTCTCGTTCTGCCACATGCCCCGAGTAAAGAGCAGGCATTTACCCTGGAAGTCATCGTCGTTTTCGGACAGAGGGACTACGGCGATGAAGCCAAAGACGAAAGCCAGGAAGTAGAGGATGCACTGTGCGAAAAGGAAATTGTCGAGTGCCATGTTCGCCAGGCGCCTGTGCTCCGGCTTTCTGCGCTCGGTGCAGCGGCGGCTGCGCACTGACACGCCGCCTGACGCATGAAGCACGACAGCGCATCTGCCGAGAAGCCACATCTGCAGGGAGCGAGTGTGGATCAGCGCGAGCCGAAGCGGCGCGTCTCTCGCTGCTTATTCCGTGCATTACAATACGAAACGCCCAGTTTCATGTTAAAAACCCGCGTGTATGCATAATTTAGCTGCAGACATCTGACGGTTTCTGATCGCCAATACACAAGTTACAGTGCTGAATAACTTAGTGAAACTTACTATTCCACGCGAGGCTCTGTGCTTTCCACCAGTTGTACTCTTCAGTAAGCTACCTAGTCTGGAATGCTTCAGTGAGTCCAGCTTGTTTTGTATGATATTATCATATTATGTAGATTATTTACATATATTAAAACCCACAGAGAAACAGACTTTCGGACAGCTACAGTGGGGCTTCCAACATCATTTGGATCCATCAGTCACTGCAAACGTCACTCCTGATTGGCAGTGAGGTTGGCAGAAGGACAAGTTGTCCTTAAGCTGATCAGTCAGTCACTGCTGCACCACCATGAATGCAAACCCTCAGGTCAGAGCCAAGTATTTAAAAGCTGATGTTTTAGGAGACTAATGCTGGGTCGCTATTATAAATGTCAAGATGGTCCTCCTTTGGGATGTGTATAGACTTTAGAACCTCATCGTCTTGGTGGGGGTGGTGAAGTCTGATTATGCCTGAAACCTCTAATATAGAGAATCTCACAGCAGCTGAAAGCACCTGGCCAATGATAGGGAAATGTCTCTGTCTGACCCTGGCAGTTTGCATCTTGTCACATTAAAATGCAGAAGAGCGTAAGACAAGCTGTCAATCACAAAGCTACTAAGAACTGCAGGCAGGGTGACTCAAGCGGCTGGACACGCCGCCAGCTCCTTCGCCGAAGAGACTGTACAGGACGTATTCTGGTTAAACCAGTAGCACCAGTGTAAATGACAGTGGCTTGGCTAATTCTCCTCCAACGGCCAGTACTTTTAAAGTGATGAGTGTTTACAAAGCCACGTCTGGCTGCTCACTCTCCATCGTAAGGAAAAGCTCAGCACGATGCCGTTTACTCTCATTGGCAGCTGAGATTTGACCTGAAAAATATCCACAAGCTGCATGTTTTCTTGCTGATTGCAGAATGATAATGGACAGGAATTCACAGAGAAGAGATTCTGCGTGGAGCCTGACATGAGCCACACGGGCCCACCATCACTGGCCTTCCATGCTTACTGGTTTCACTGCTGTATCCTCTGAGCATCCGAGACCACTCCAGCTGATATCCTGGCTGTGGATTCCAGGTAAGTCGGCAGTGTGACAGGTGTGTAAGAGTTCTTCTATCTTCCATGTTCTTTCTGATGACAACGTGGTAATGATTTGTGGCAGGTACCAAACCACACGACCTCCCCCACCCTGAAAAGAGTGCCGTGTAATGCCACACACATCAAAGACTGTCCTCCTCTGTATTTTGCTTTCACAGATGACTAGACCTGCTGCTCGATGAGCCCCAGTGCCGCAGCAGCCATTTCAAATCGCTCTGACAGACGTGGGCAGTGGCAGGGATGGGGGGGGGGGGTGAAGTCCACCTGCTTCCTTCCGACTGGCTCATCACACATCCAAAGACCATGAGAGATCCAGACAGCTCACAGAGGGTGATGGTACAGTGTGATACACACATATGCAAATTAGCTTCCTCAGGCTCATTCGTCACCAGCTGGGGGTGGGGGGGCAGTTAATATTCATCCTTCTGAAGTAGTTCATCGAGTTATTTGGTGTACAGCTTTAACCCAAAGGCACTGCTCTCCTGGGAGGCTGATCCCATGGGTATATTCCTTTTTAAAACTAATTCCTTTAAATGTCCCATTGTATAGGTTGCTAAATATGATTCAGAGCAAAAGGGTGTAACACTGATGGCAATGAAGGCTGCAGTTTCAAAATGGACCTCCCTCCCACTCAAACCCGCTACACCAGGGGTGTCAAACATTAGTTCTTTCTCTGTACCACCACAAATGATTCAGCTCAAGAGCTGCGTGGCAATTAGCACAAGGAGATGCATGGAGTTGAATCAGGTGTGTTAAATAGGGGAAACCCAAAAATATGTTTGGCTCCGGCCCTCCAGGACTGGAGTTTGTTTTTCCAGCCTCACCTGTGCAGGATCCTGCAATTCCATCATGTCCCACCAGGGGGGCTCCATTTATGTCACAGAAATTTTTGGTTATAGCGTAAAAGAGAAATGCAATCTACGGGCACAAGGCAGGGAACAACCCAGAATGGGGCGCCGTCCCATCGCAGAATATTTAAATATATAAAACATATAAATGATATAAAATACATTTTCATACATGAATATTAAACATACACAAAGAAATACAAATAACCATCTAATTGGTGGAGATTCTGCAAATTGCCTAATGGAATGTGCAGGAAATGAATAAACAACTCCCTGTGTGCCGGTACAGGTGGCAGCCCTTCGCGGACAACTTACTCTGCAAAGAGCAAGTTGAGGGAGGCGTAGAGGCAATTTCCCCATGGGGATCAATAATAAAGTATCTATAACTTCAGACCTACATATCGCGACATGGACTCGCATCATTCAGGTAAAAACATTAACTTTCACATTTCCAGGTGATCCATCCAGTTCTACTAGAAATTGTACAAACTGGTGTGGGACAAGATAGGCACACCAAATGATTGGACTGTCCGGGGGACACAATGCTGTCGTTTCCGACAGCACCAGATCTAGTTTGTGTATCAAATCATTATCGCATTTTATTAATCCCAGGATCAGAATCCCCCTCCACCCCCCCCATCTCCCCACCTTTGTCTCTGGAGAGACACTAGAGAGAGTGAAGTTTGGGCTCAGATTACAGAGTCAGTGTTCAGCACCCCTCGAGTAAGCATGTTTAAAGGTCTGAACGGTCTAATGCTGGAGCGATAGGTCTGCTGGAGTGGGAATCAAACTAGCAATTTTTCAGACATAGGAGCCCCCCCTGCACACATGTAAGCCATAAAATGCTCAGAGCACTTGTGTTTCTCAAAAGTGATGTTTCATTGTTGTAACTTGGACAGTCCCAGTCAGCACAAATATCATACATAACGTTTACGTGG
The DNA here is from genome assembly GCA_026781065.1 of Mormyrops boulengeri. Classification (NCBI taxonomy): domain Eukaryota; kingdom Metazoa; phylum Chordata; class Actinopteri; order Osteoglossiformes; family Mormyridae; genus Mormyrops; species Mormyrops boulengeri. The sequence goes on along the minus strand of JAODLD010000030.1, from coordinate 15,971,541 downwards.
CAGGTCTGCCACTGAATATCGTGTGTGCACTTTATCTGCATCGTTTACTTTTGAGAGAATTACAAAGTTCCAGAAATTATTTTAAATGTGTTCAGCAGGATACTGACATGTTACAATGAAATGAATCAGTTTATAGTTTTTGAATTCAGATTCATGGTCTAGATTTCAATTTCTGTTTTTCTGGACACACATAAAAACAGTAAAAACATTAAATTATTCAGTACCTGGAGTGTGAGGCTGAAAAACATTTTAAAGTGATTTTAAGTATTAGAAAGCTATCGAATTCAAGGCATGCTTTTTTATTTTTATTTTAAAAAAAAAAACTACATTGGAGAAGTGCTCAGTATGGCATGAGTCTGTATGGTATGAGTCTGTATGGCATGAGTCTGTATGGCATGAGTCTGTATGGTATAAGTCACAAAAGAAGATACTGATGCTGAAGTCTAGTTAGAGTTCAAAGTAATTGGCGTTTTATATTGAGAGCCGTTCTCTTGTACAAACTGGGCAGTGCTGCTGGAGTGGTGTAAACAGCAGGCCACAGAGGAGAAGAGAGCACAGCATGGACAGTTCAGCAAAAGACGAGAGCTGCTAACATGGGCTTGCCGAATACAATCTCTGTGGGTCCGATGGCCTTTTTTATACCCTTATTTGTGGGGTTCTGGGGACAATCACAGGCTTCTCTAAATAAGGACACCCCACCTGTCCACCCCAATGCTTAGAAGCAAATCAGGGCCTTTTAAATCATTTGACTGTGGACTTTGTCTCTTATACAATGTCAGATTTCTCAGTTTCTTCTAATAATGGCTGACAGATAGTCTGTCACACGCTGATGGCATTTTGGCAGCTTTGTTCTCGTCGAACATCTGCAGAGTGCAGTTGTGGGTATCGTTTCCATGGTGACAATGGGGCGAGAGCCCTCTGGGTCAAAGCAACACTGAAATGTCTGCGCTCAGCCCTGTAGCTGTGATAAAACACACAGGTTATTCATATGAAACCAGCTCCAGAAGGGAACAGGACACCTGTACATCTCTGAGAAGGACTTCAGCTGAAAGACGCTATTTAAATTAAAAAATATTATATGGATGAAGATCTACACCAGATGTCATTTGGACTGAAAACCGCAGCAAAACTGAAGTAGCGGCGCTAGGTGGCAGCAAAGGAAGGAAAGGGCTGCTAAAGAAGCTGCTTGATCTTATGAATAGAGTAAATCTAAAAGTATTTAATGGATCTTTTTTGATCTTTCCAGGAACGTTGCTCAGGTAAATATCTGGGACATATTTCGCCTTGAGACAAATCACGGTAAAACTGAAGCGGTGTCACTTAGCAGGGGCACATGAAAGGACAGCCACAGACAGACCTGGGGGGGAGAAATGAACCTGATTACATTGAGACAAGTCAGATTAAGTCAGGCTGATAAAGATTTCTTGGAGAGGTGGGAAGAGTGAGTGTGTGGGGGGTTGGGGAGGTACGGGTTTACGATGGAGGGAGGGGGTAACTGACCTGTCTGAGGAATACATTGCTCTTGTTCTGACAGCATCTAGTTTTCAGGATGTTTATTAAATAATGAAACAATGGCCAAATTTAAACTGTACCTCAATTTCCCCAGCATAAATTTTGTAGAAATCAGAAAAATGAGATATTAAATGCAATGGGAAGTGTAAGGGCCAGAGCATACAATGCAGTGTAATCCTTACACAACATGCTATAGCTATACCTACAAAGAAAGCTGCACCGGAGCCAAACCTTCATACTATGATGATAGCCTCGGTATGTGTCTGTTATTATGTCCTGTTCTGCTGTGCTGTGTGAAGTGGACTATGGTTTAAATCACATAAAACAAGAGGCATCTCTTTGGTCTGCAGTGGGTGGTGACTGATTCTGTAGGTTAGAACTTGGTACCTGGGGAAGGGTACTAATTCAAATCTGATTACTAGCAGAGTGATATGAGGGCTAGGCTCTTGAAAAAAGCCCTTAACCCCAACCGGGCCCTAACTGTACTGTGATATATCCTCCTGAGACCCAAGGAAAATTTCAGGTTATTTGTGATTTTCTATGTCTTTGGAGGAAATAAAACATCTT